>CM035842.1:420578034-421266856 GCA_020510985.1 Pholidichthys leucotaenia
AAAGAAGAGGAAAACAGCAGCCTTGTGTGTAGCAGAATGGAATGTACGCACTCTGTTGAACAGATCAACATCACAGCACCCAGAAAGACAGACCGCACTTGTGGTCTTGGAAATGAACAGGTACACACGTGGACAAAATTGTTGGTACCCCTCTGTTAATGAAAGAAAAACCCACAGTGGTCACAGAAATAACTTGAATCTGACAAAAGTGGTAATAAATAAAAATTCTATGAAAATTAACCAATGAAAATCAGACAATGCTTTTGAATTGTGGTTCAACAAAATTATTTTAAAAAACAAACTCATGAAACAGGCCTGGACAAAAATGATGGTACCCTTAACTTAATATTTTGTTGCACGTTTTGAGGCAATCACTGCAGTCAAACGATTTCTGTAACTGTCAATGAGACTTCTGCACCTCTCAGCAGGTATTTTGGCCCACTCCTCATGAGCAAACTGCTCCAGTTGTCTCAGGTTTGAAGGATGCCTTCTCCAGACGGCATGTTTCAGCTCCTTCCACAGATGTTCAATAGGATTTAGATCAGGGCTCATAGAAGGCCACTTTAGAATAGTCCAATGTTTGGCTCTTAGCCATTCTTGGGTGTTTTTAGCTGTGTGTTTTGGGTCATTATCTTGTTGCAAGACCCATGACCTGCGACTGAGACCAAGCTGTCTGACACTGGGCAGCACATTTCTCTCTAGAATACCTTGACAGTCTTGAGATTTCATTGTACCCTGCACAGATTCAAGACACCCTATGCCAGATGCAGCAAAGCAGCCCCAGAACATAACAAAACTTCCTCTATGTTTCACAGCAGGGACAGTGTTCTTTTCTTGGTATGCTTCATTTTTGCATCTGTGAACATAGAGCTGATGCGCCTTGCAAAAAAGTTCCAGTTTTGTCTTGTCTGTCCATAGGACATTCTCCCAGAAGCTTTGTGGCTTGTCAACATGCAGTTTGGCAAATTCCAGTCTGGCTTTTTTATGATTTGTTTTCAACAGTGGTGTCCTCCATGGTCATCTCCCATGAAGTCCACTTTGGCTCAAACAACGACGGATGGTGCAATCTGACACTGATGTACCTTGACCTTGGAGTTCACCATGAATGTGTTTAGAGGTTGTTCTGGGCTCTTTTGTTACCATTTGTATTATCCGTCTCCTCCTGCAGCCACATCCAGGGAGGTTGGCTACAGTCCCATGGATCTTAAATTTCTGAATAATATGTGCAACTGTAGTCACAGGAACATCAAGCAGCTTTGAGATGGTCTTATAGCCTTTACCTTTAACATGCTTGTCTATAATTTTCTTTCTAATCTCCTGAGACAACTCTCTCCTTTGCTTCCTCTGGTCCATGTTTAGTGTGGTACACACCATATCAACAAAGAGCACAGTGACTACTTGTCATCCTTTAAATAGGCCGACAGACTGATTACAAGTTTGTAGACACCTGTGATGTTAATTAGAGGACACATCTTGGTTGAACATGTCCCTATGGTCACATTATTTTCAATCTTTTCTAGGGGTACCATCACTTTTGTCCAGGCCAATTTCATGAGTTTGTTTTTCAAAATAATTCTGTTGAACCACAATTCAAAAGCATTGTCTGATTTTCATTGTTTAATTTTCATAGAATTTTTATTTATTACCACTTTTGTCAGATTCAAGTTATTTCTGTGACCATTGTGGGTTTTTCTTTCATTAACAGAGGCGTACCAACAATTTTGTCCATGGCTGCAAATGCATAGTCAGTGAATTTCTATTACCATGTAATACTAGATGATAAAAGTAGTTGGAAATCACACGTCAGATAAATTCAAAACAAAGTTGCAAAAAATATTCCAATCATAAATAAAATTAAGACAAATCACTTTATATCTTGTATTGTTCATTGGTACTTCCATACTTGACCTATTGTATAGAGGCCTGGGGTAACAATTATAAAAGTACACTTAATTCATTGATTAATTGCTTAATTCATTTCTTTCCGAAAAAGGGCAGTCCGTGTTATACATAAAGTCGGGTACCTTAAACATACTAATTTATTGTTTACACATTTAAAGTTATTGAAGTTGCGGGATCTGGTTGATTATTATACAGTACAATTAATGTTAAAAAAAACAAAACTTTTGCATAATCAATCAATCAACTTACTCAAATAGTTATAAAATCCATAAGTTGTATATTTTTAATAAAATTATTATAAAGTATAGCTTAAATCTTAGAAAAATGAAAATCTTTATAAGAGCTAAAAGCTCAATAAAGCTTAATCTGGCATTGATAATTTTGTAGGTAGTTGGTTTGATAATATATTTGGCAAATAGGGAAAAATAATTCAAGGAGCCCTTATAAGTATTAATATTAGTTTATTGATCTTTGTTTTTGTGTGTGTTGTTGTATTCCCATGATTAAAGAATAAAAATTAAAGAATAACAATAAAAAATAAAAGAAAGATCTATTTTAGTGGCCTTCTCTTCCAAGGGTATGCCTCCATATCAAGGGGTCCAGGAAGATGCCCATCTGCTCTTCTATTGCCAGGACAATGATGAGGTTGTGCCACGACTGAACCTAGATGGGGACCTAGAAGATGCTGAGGAGATAGTTTAGGGTCTGCAATAGGGTCTACAATGCACATTCACATGGTGTTAGATTTTGCTCTGCTGTGCTTCTGCCCTACAGGTTTCCTTTGTGATAAATGATTAATGAAACAATAGATGCATATACTGTATATATGAATGTATTCATATATGCATATATTCATATACGCATATATGCATCTTCATATATACTCATATATATGCATATATGAAGATAGCTTAATTTTGAATATATTTTACACATATAGGATTGTTAGCTATATTGACTCATAATGACTGCACCACACCCGATGTCCTCTGGAGAAATGGCGACCTGATGGGGGCAGGTCCATGTGACTGCCGGAAAGGGGGAGTCAAGCACATATAGAACTTTAGAAACACTACACACAGGGGTTAGAATAAGGTTATGAGATGGGCTTACGCCCATCTCAACAGGGGGAGATGCAAAAAACTTAAGCTTATGTTACTAGGGTATAATTAGATAGATAGATAGATAGATAGATAGATAGATAGATAGATAGATAGATAGATAGATAGTGAGGTGCCCTAATAGGACACCTCAACAGGGGGAATTGTCAGTAAAATAACATGATTGGCCTGTCTTCCTCACACTTCTTTATCTGCTTGCTTCACATGCTACACTGCATGCAGAGTTTAGTTTACACCTTATAATTCACTTGCTGAAATCAGTCAGAATCAGTTCTGCACACAGCCGAGCTGCCACATAAGCGGAAATGTACTGATACAATGAGGGAAAAACCCCTCCCTCTTGCAACAGGGAGTGGTTAAGCTTTATAAAAACTATAGGGTCCACTTTTTGAGTAGCACTCTCTTGGGGAATTTTCCTAAAGAGCTGTGTTCCAGCGCTACTTGTATCCATATCTCACTTTCAGTAAAATAAGTGAAAGTATACTTCATCTCTCAGTCTGGTTATTTGGCCTTCGTATAAAAGAACTGGAGGTTAAGGTATTTTAGACGCAACAAGTTGGAGTCTCAGCCATTATCCCATCATTGACTGGCACTGGTTCCTCATCAAGCATTGCTGCTATGTCCTTTCTAACTGCAAAGCCCACTCTTGCTTCTCTCTGACATAATGTCCGGCTCAGGAAACACACACGCAGGCTCAGGATAGATTTAACAGCTTTATTCAACCAGCAGGCGTGTATGGATGGGTGTGCGAGATATGTATATGTGGTGAGGGTGAACGCCGATGCACAAGAAGTAGAGCGGTGAGCCGTACAGCCGGGCAACCCTATGGAGAGAACAGAGGACAGGGGTAAAGGGCACCACACCTAGACAGGAATAATGAGCAGTGTGCTGCTTACTTGTGGACGACAGGTGGCTGGCATTGGCCAAGGGAGAAGCCTGGAAGACAGCGTCCTGCAGAGCCTGTGACGACGGTGAGGGTTGGATGGCGATGACGGGATATCCGCCACCAGGGAATCCACCTGTGCATAGGGGAGAAGACTTGCAAAAGGTAAGGGAAGGGATGCTTACGTAGAAGCGTAGTTTAGCTGTTGTTTAGGAGACGATCCAGCTGCGAAGAAGTGCCGATGCGAACAGACGGCTCCAGACCGCTGCACAGGGCTGAGTGGGTTAAATAGCTTGCGGCTGATGAGGCGCAGGTGTGCGCGCAGCTGAGGCAGATTCAAGTTATTTCTGTGACCATTGTGGGTTTCTCTTTCATTATTATTTATTTATTATTTAGCGAATGCAAAGTCCTTAAGCCAAGCAGTTGCCTCCTGGTTTGCTGTATGGAGGGTGTGTAATCCTCCTTCCAGTCTTTGGAGCGGGCAAGCCTCTATGATGTGTTCCATTGTTTGCTCCTCTCCACATGCGCACAGTGGGCTAGGGCTACTGCCCCATCTGTAAAGGCTGGCCAAGCAGGGGCCATGTCCAGTCCTGAAGCGATTGAGTGTAGACCACTGTCTCCTTGGGAGGTTGGTGCCCGGGACCTGTTGGTTGGGGTTTATCACCAGCTGTTTGTTTGGGACCTCCTTGGTCTCCCATTCCTCTTGCCAAGCTGTCTGGATGGTAAAGTCAGCTGGGGGAGGGTTTTTCCAAATCGGCCGTCTGGATGAAAGTCGGGCAGTGGGTGGAGTGTAGATATCTGCATAGATTGGTAAGTGAGGAGAATCTTTAACTTTTTGGAGCATCCTTTGAGTTAATGCTGCTCGCCGGATGTGTGGAGGGGCTATGTTTGACAGTACAGAGAGCCAGGGGAGTGGTGTTGAGCGGATTGTTCCAGTTATAGTTCTCATGGTTGTGTTGAGCTGGGTGTCTACATGGTGTGTGTAAGATGACCTGGACCAGACAGGGGCACAATATTCTGCTACAGAGTATGAAAGGGCCAGTGCTGAGGTGCGCAGGGTGGAGACTGCCGCCCCCCATTTTGCACCAGCGAGCTTGCAGAGCAGGTTGTTTCGTACCTTCACCTTAGCAGCCGTCCCCTTTAGATGTTCCTTGAAGGATAAGGTCCTATCAAGGGTCACTCCAAGATAAGTTGGATTTGGGGCATGCTTAAGCTTGAGTCCGCTCAGGTGGATGTTTAGTTCTCTGGCAGCTTTTGCATTGTGGAGATGGAATACACTGGAGACGGTTTTTGCTGGGCTTGGTTTTAGGCGCCAGATTTTGCAGAACTGGTCCAGTTTGGCAAGATCTTCCGTGAGCACCCGTTCCAGTGGTTCAAAGTCTGGTGCTTGGAATGCCAAACAGATGTCGTCTGCATAGGTGAATTTGCGGGATTTTGTAGTAGGCAGGTCGTTTATGTAGAGGTTGAACAGAGTTGGAGCTAGAACTGAGCCTTGTGGGAGTCCGTTTTTCTGCATTCTCCATGCACTTGTCTTCTGACTGAGGTGGACTCTGAACCTTTGGTTGGTCAGCAGGGTTTTTATAATTGCTGTTGCCCAAGCAGGGATCGCCTTTATAAGTTTCAGGAGGAGGCCTTTGTGCCAGACCGTATCATAGGCGGCTGTAAGGTCGAGAAACACAGCCCCTGTCTTCAGTCTGCTCTCGAAGCCATTTTCGATGAAGGTGGTTAGGGCCAGTACTTGTTCTCCTGTACTGCGGTCCTTGCGGAAACCTGCTTGATCCACACTTAGAATATCCTCTACCTCTGGGGAAATGCGTTGCAGAATTAGGCGCTCCATGATTTTGTAAGGAACACTGAGTAGGGAGATTGGGCGGTAGCTTGCTGGTAATTTGTGGTCTTTGCCAGGTTTTGGGATGGCAATGACCTTTGCTGTCCGCCATTTCTTTGGGATCGAGTTTGTTTGTGTGATCCTTGTGTAGAATTGTGTCAACCAGGTTAGGGCTCGGGGGCCAAGATTTTTCATGAATTCTGGGAAGATGTTATCGTATCCTGCTGCCTTTCCACATTTCAGGCTCTGTAGGACTTTCTCCAGTTCAGCAGCCTCGAAGGGTTCAGGGTTCGTTTCCTCTACAGGCATTTTTTGGTGTTTTTTTAGCTCAGTTGTAACTGCTCTTTTGGTGTCTTTGTCTTGGGGTGCTTTGGCGATAGTCAGTAGGTGGGATGCAACTTGGTTGGGTGTGACGGATGCTCGGCTTTGGCTAGGGGGCTTCTGTGCAGCTCCTAGGCGACGGATGAGGCTCCAACATTTCCTGCTAGAGTGGGTAAAGCTCCGGTCAGCAACTGTCTCCTCCCATTTCTTTCGCCGAGCTGTATTTAGCGATTCAATGAGATGGTCTGCTATCTCTGGGTCCCCTGATGTTTGATAGGATTGTAGGAGGGCAGCACTTTCTCCGTCCAAACATGGGACATAGAGGGGTCGGTAGCCTCGTGGGATTGCAGTATGGGCAGCCTTGAAGATTGCGCTGCAGAAGCGGTTGTATGCTTCATCTACAGTGATGGTGTGGAGTGGGATGGTAACAACGCTCCGGTCCAGAGTTTCACTGAATTTCTTCCAGTTGGCTTTGCGGAAGTTCCAGCGCATCTTCCTTGGGCTGTATATGACTGGAAGTTGTAGGCCAATGTGTACAAGCAGGGGCCGGTGTTGGCTGTGTGGAAAATCATCAAGAATGAGGATCTGTGTAGGATATGGCTCCCCATTCAAAGAGCTGACCCAACACAGGTCAGGAGAATAGTCCTTCTTGGCTACTCTTCTCTTTCATTGACAGAGGGGTACCAACAATTTTGTCCACGGCTGTATGGGATGCCCAGAAAGTACCTCAAGACTGGAAGGATGCTAGTATTGTGCCTTTGTTCAAGAAAGGTGACAGGAAGGACTGTGGAAATTACCGAGGTATATCACTGCTAGCCACTGTTGGTAAGATTCTCTCATGTGTACTACTTAACAGACTCAGTGAACACATCTCGCAGAATGTACTACCGGAAACCCAGTGCGGCTTTAGAAGTGGAAGAAGCACAATGGACATGATTTTCTGATTGAAACAGGTTCAAGAAAAGTGTATCGAACAGAACATGCCGCTTTATGTAGTCTTCATAGACTTCAGTAAAGCCTTCGATACTGTTTCGCGACAAGGACTTTGGCAGGTACTCAGGGAATATGGTTGTACAGAGAAGTTTGTCAGCCTGATCGAGGCACTCCATATAGGTATGCAAGCAAACGTGGCAATGAGTGGTTCAGTATCTAAAGACTTTTCAGTAAGCAACGGGGTGAAACAAGGGTGTTTGCTGGCAGCTACACTCTTCTCGCTATATCTGGCAGCCATGCTTGAGGTGGCCTTCAAAGACACTTCAGAAGGAGTATACATTCAAACAAGGAAAGAAGCAGACTTGTTCAATGTGGCACAGTTTAAAGCCAAGAGTAAGACATCAATAAAGGTAGTAAGAGAAATGCTCTTTGTCGACGACAGTGCTCTAGTTGCACACAGCGTGGAAGATATGCAATCTTTAGTGGAGAAATTTGCAAGAGCAGCTAGCCAATTCAGCCTCCAAATCATCATCAAGAAGACAGAGTGCCTTTATCAACCACCAAAGTTCCAGTTATCAACATCACTACCAGAAGAGATCAGCATTGGTACAGAGCCACTAGTCAAGTGCAAGACTTTCAAGTACCTAGGGAGTACTGTTCCAGAGAATGCTAGGCTGGAGGATGAACTATCTCTCAGAATGGGAAGAGCGAGCGCTATGTTTGAAAACTTGAGGGAGAGACTGTGGAACAATCGACATGTGTCTATCCGTGTGAAATGCAAAGTGTACAGAGCGACAGTACTGGCTACTCTATTGTACGGTGCTGAAACTTGAACTGTCTACAGAGTGCAGGTGAAGAAACTCCACGCGTAGATGATGAGACACCTTCGAGCAATAATGAACATCTCATGGAAAGACAAGATAACCAACATAGAAGTTTTGAAATGAGCTGGTTTACCATCAATGGAGGACATGCTCATACAGATGAACCTGAGATGGCTTGGACGTGTTGAAAGGATGGACCACCAGCGTCTCCCTCGGCAGTTCTCTACTCACAGTTATGCGAGAGCAAACGCAATCAGGGTAGACCAAGGCTCAGATTTAAAGACACTGTAAAAAGAAACTTGAAGAAGGACAGGAGTTCCTGGCAGTGGAAGGCTAAGGACAGAGCTGTGTGGAGGAATCTGATCAGACCTAAATGAAACAGTCATTGTCGCCCACGACAGACTGCTATGATGATGATGAGCTGTGACAGCGCCTTTGCATGTGTGGCAGGGCGGGGTACAGTTTTTTCAAAAAGCACAACAATGCCACCTGGGGAATTTCGCCCCAGAAAATAGTTTTCTACAGCCCAAGAACTGTAAGGTCAGACAGGTTCGTTACACACAGAGCCATAGACGTGATTCCATTAGTAACAAATCATTTTTATTAAACAATTAAAAAACAATCATTAGTTGCTAATTAAAACCGTAGCAACAGCTGGTTGCCTATAATGAGTTTTAGCTTAAAATAAATTTCTACTTGGCAAAAGGCGTGTTAAGGATCAGGGCTGGGGCTCACCAGGAGGCTAGCTGGAGATGGGGAAGAAGGGGTCTTAAACTAAATACCACGTGACTGCACACCAACCAGATGGACACCCTGGGTGCACTTCAGAGGGAGTCTGGGAAAAACCACCACCATGGGAACCGGCTGCCACACACCTCAGGTCCACAGCTCCTGTCCTGCAACAAAAGAATTTTTTTTTAATATTGCACCATAACAAAGGATTAAAACTCAGGACAATAAAAGCAATGTTGTTAATAATTAAAAAAAGACAAGTGATGGATAGAATGAAAGAAATAAAACCCAATTAATGGAATAAAACAAAGCACTGCATAGCGTTCTGATTTTCTTGTGTCCTTATAAAGTTTTAAATAGATAAAAGAAGGACAACAAGAGTGTACAAAATAAGACAGACAGGTTAAAAACTGACAAGATAAACAAAAACAGATTAAACAAGACCAACTGTCACAGTAGACAAGCTGTCAAAATAGACAGAACAAGACAGCAGTGTAGGAGCGAGTGGCGACCGCTGAAAACGAGCCGCACACTGTAGCGCTGATTACCTAAAACAAAAAACAATTTTCATTAGGGCAACATAAATCAGACTGCTAATGAAAGATAATTGTGAGGAGCATACATACTGAAGCACGTAGGTTCACCTGCACAGTTGGACGTGGGAGGTGCAGCAGCTCGACCATGATGGCACAAAAAGCTAGTGGAAGCAGAGAAATCACTTAACAGACACCCACAGCACACAAACGGTGCTCAGTGACCATGTTTACATGGACACAAGTAACTGGATTAAAAGCCTGATCGGAATAAAAATGCTTCATGCAAGCATGCCAATCTGAATATTCTGACCCAATCACGCTCATTCAGATAAAAATTTCATTCCGATTGAGATGGGTGGGCTATGCCGATTGTTAATTCGAATGGTGCACATGAAAACACTTATTCCGAAGCTTGGGCAGAAAAAATGTTTATTGCACATGTCTCCGCCTTTACAGCAGCTAGCGGAAGACATAGAGGGAGTAAAACAAAACTGGTCTATATCATCCTGCTGTTTCCCCCTGTTGGTCATATGCAGAAGTAAGTACTTGTAGCTTCATTACGGAGACCAACAGAAGCAACAGTACAGTCTGAGTAACACAATACAGGTCCATTTCAAAAAGAGAAAGACACAAAGTGGGGCTTGCTAACACCGGAAGTTGCTTCTTCTTCTACTATTTTCGGAATGTCGAAATGTCGACCTGCACAAGTCAAAGTGATTTATTCCGTTCAAACGTGTGACACATGGAAACGCACGTCCTAATCAGATCAGCTTTTTCAGGATCCATGTAAACGGCAAAGTTCTGATCTGAATTGTAATCAGATTGAAGAAATTTTGCCCATGTAACCGTGGCTAATGACTTAAGCTGCCTACTTTAACAAGGGAGAGCTGACCCGAGCAGAGCAGAGCAGTGACACCGCACAACAGGGCTCACAGCCAACGTCCTGCCAGCACAGCAAAAATGTCAACCCAGAAGCCAGTAGTCAACAAAGTGCAGAACGTGGGAAACTTACCTTGCTTCTTATTTAAAGGAGCACACCAAAAGAACCTCACCGGCCAACAATGTACCATACCAGCAAACAACTGTGCCAGGAAGGCGGAAGGCAGCATCCCGCAGGTGAGGGCTAGCGCCTAAATACACCACGTTTGTCCACAGCGCCGCCCAACAATTAAAGGGTCATGACAGACAGGGGCATAAAGAGATGGAAAAAAGAAGGAAAATCCATCCTGCTACACATGGTAGTGACCCTTCTGATAGGAGAAAGTTAGTTTTGGTCTACTGTACATGCTTTATTGTACAGGATTGAATGACAATAAATTTGGCTTTCTTCTTCTTCTACACATAGGCCTGGAGCAATAATAAATTTGGGCAGATGAATAATTTTTCCAGAAATTATCACAATAAACAATATTATCTTTGGTGTCATGAAGATCATTTTATGCCCATGATATAGTGGTATAATAACAATCTATGTGCATCTTCTCAAAAGGCATTGGATTTTTATTTAAATACTGTAACTGAAATGTGGGGAAAAAATAAATAGTTGCATCTCTTTGGCTTTAACACTGTCTGTGAGCATGTGCTGTTTAGCACGGCCACATTCATATCTGCAGCATTGGACAAAGGCTCCTTTATACCAGACTGTAGGGAAAAGGGAGGGCTCTGCATGTCTGACCACAGTTTTGTTCCTACTTGGGAAACCTGGAGGGGCTGGTTATGTTTTTAATGCATGTTTAGTTTAGTGGTATTGATAGTTTTTGTTACAGCTGTTTTTAGATATAGGCGACATTCCAGCTTGTTGACATTACTGGGCAATACTCGTTCCGGAAACTTGGCTTCAAGCGGTTTCATGCTCACGTTGTTTAAACAAAAGCGCCCTACTGTTGCCAAAGATGACCGACGTGTAGCTTTACATCATGGTAGGCACCGTTTATGTACAAGGAACATGGTCTTAGAAAATGCACAGTAGAGAACATAATATATAGAACATAATTAGACATATTATATAAATAAACACACACATAAATGGAGATATCTGTTATGTCTGGAAATGAGGTGCGGACAACTGGTATAAACTGCATTCTCCTTTATTCAACACATAACTGAACTATGTACAGAAGGATGACGCCACGGACAGTTTCCCACGTGATGACATCACCTACAGCGAGTTGCCACGTCCAAACACCACATCTCCACCCCCCCCCCTCGAAAAAAGCCAAAGAACTATATCGGTCACGTCCTGGTCACACTTAAGAAGCCACTATTTCAAAAATTAAAGTCCCTAAGGTAGCAGGGTCTCTGCCGAACACAGGCCAAGTGGCGCTCGGGCTGTGTCACCATAGCTGGCGCTGGTGGACATTCATGTGGGCCTGTTGGTCTTGTTTCGCCAAAGTCCTGCCTGATCTCACCATGTCTACAACCATCTCCTGATCTGGGGCTGAAGTCACTGTCACTTTTCTGAGGTGGCTGACATGCCACCGTGACCCATCAGTGAGATGAAAGGTGGCTGGGCCCAACTGCAACTGTAATTTGTTGGGTATGGAAAAGGGGTGGGACTATATAAGCATTGGCTTCTTCCCACTCCTTTTGAACATTTAATTTTTTTTTGGTTTTGATTTTTGTTTTTAAATTCTTTTTTTCTTTTTGTCTGAATGTTCAAATAAAATCAATCAATCAATCAATCAATCAATCAATCAAACTGCACTGTGATCTGTAGCGGTGTTGTCCAAGACGACTTCAAGTTGTGGGCGTGGTTGGGAAGCCAGACCTGAACCCAGTCCAGCACTGCGAGTCCGGGTCGCCTCGCCCTGTGCTTCTTGTCAAACCTTTGTTTCACGCATTGTTGTCCGATCACCCTCCCTCTAGGTGAGGGCATCTCCGGTGGGTTACCGGCTGATGGGGGGCATAGTCGGTCTAGGGGAAGGCTCATCTCACGTCCCAGCATCAGTAGGGCCGGGGAGCTGCCCGTCGTGGCGTGAGGCGTTACTCTGTAATGTAGTAGGGTGCTCTGCAGTGCAGCTGAAAACGGGAGCCCATCCATTAGGTGTGCCCTGAGACCGTTCTTGAGGTTCTTTTTGAATCTCTCCACCCCCCGTTTGCCTGAGGGTGGTAGAAGGCGGTTCTTATGTGTTTGATGCCCCTTTCTATCACGAAGGCTTCAAAATCCGCTGAGGTGAATTGTGGACCGCTATTCATTGTGATAGCGTCTGGCACACCCCAGTGGGTGAAAAGGGAAGTGAGAAAAACGGTGACCACATTGGTGGTGACTGAGCCGGTGGTCAACACTTTGGGCATTTTAGAAGAAGACGCCAACTTCATTGTCATTTGGTCCATACAGCCAATCATGTACAGTAGAACGAAATTATGTTTCCCCTATCTACAATGTTAATCACATCTAGAATTAGAGGGGGCACTGCCATGCAAGGTGCCACAACAAACAACTTTTTCCTTCCCCCATTCTATTATGCTGAGCACCAAGCTAGAAGGTGGGAAGTGCCATTTTTTTTATATGGTCTTTGGTATGATCCGGCTAGGATTTGAACCCCCAACCTCCCAGTTGTGGGGAGGATGCTCTATCAACTAGGCCACCACTCCAGTACTAGACCACCACTCTGGTAGGGGAGGTTTTGAGTGATGGTCATAGGCCACTAATAGAAAGCGTTGGTGTGGGGGAGCACCATGCAGTTCACCACGTATGTCCAATGGGATGTGTTTCCACGGGGCTGATGGCCATGGCAATGATTGCAGGAGTGGAGGTGGTAGCACACCAGTTTTCCCACTGGCCAGGCAGGGCACACACTCTTTCACCTTGATCTCTACGTTTTTGTCGATTCCTGGCCACCATACTGAGCCTCTACGCTGTTGTTTAATCCTGACGATGCCCAGGTGGCACTCGTGTAACATGGTCAGGATGCAGCTTTTAAGTGCTTCCAGAATCACTGTGCAGTGCCCCCTTGACACGCAGACATCGTTTCAGCATGATAAATTATCCTTGACTCTGTGGAAAAGTGCCAGTTCCCCGGCGTGTTGGCCTGCCAGCCCTTGTGAATGAATGCGCGCAGCTGGGTAAGTGTCGGATCCTGTTCAGACACCTCCTGGAGCTCTTGCAGGGAGACGGCATTTTGGAGTGGCCCATGGAGCATGTGAGTCAGT
Source organism: Pholidichthys leucotaenia (assembly GCA_020510985.1). Taxonomy (NCBI): domain Eukaryota; kingdom Metazoa; phylum Chordata; class Actinopteri; order Cichliformes; family Pholidichthyidae; genus Pholidichthys; species Pholidichthys leucotaenia. The sequence goes on from CM035842.1 coordinate 420,591,267, forward strand.
TCCGGCTCCAGGGGGTCTCGGTTGCCATTCAGAGTGGGGTTAGGTGTGGCCTGGGACAAGAGGTCTTCCACCACATTTTCTCTGCCCGGTGTAAACTGGGTGTTAAAGCTGTATGCTTGTAGTCTTTCTGTCCACTTGTAGATGTGCAGGGATTTATGCCCCGACCCTGATGTTTCCAGCAGTGCCACGAGGGCTCTGTGGTCTGTCCGCAGTGTGAAGCATCATCCATATAGGTACATGTGCCAGCATTTGCATGCCCAAACACACGCCAGTGCCTCCCTCTCTCCCACTGAGAACTTCTGCTCGGCCGAGGTGAGTGACCTCCAGGCAAATGCCACTGGGCGCTCAGTTTGATTTGATTTTTTGATATTTTTTTTTGATTTTGTATACTTTATTGATCCCCAGAGGGGAAATTGAGGGCATCCACCTGGATGGATGAAGCAGCCATGGTATGGCGCTATCCCTTAACCATTCACACACACATTCACACCTAGGGCCACTTTAGAGTCTCCAGTTAACCTAACCTGCATGTTTTTGGCCTGTGGGAGGAAACCGGAGAAATCCCGGAGTAAACCCACACAGATACAGGGAGAACATGCAAACTCCACACAGATCACTGTTGGTCAGGGGCTGGGATCGAACCAGGGATCCCATGGCCAAGGGTGAATTGCTGTGCTGGCGCAGTGCTAACCACTGCAAGTTTCTCCTTGCAGTTGCGACAAAACGGCTCCTACTGCTGTGTTGGAAGCGTCGCACGTCATGAACGTAGGGCTTTGTGGGTCGAAATGGGTGAGTACTGGTGGGGTGGTGAGCTGCGTCTTCAGTTCAGTGATGGTGGCGGAGCACGGCGAGGTCCATACCCAGGGTGCATCCTGCTTCAGGAGGGCGCGCAGTGGTTCTGTCATTTCTGAGTATCAGGGAATAAAACGCCCATAAAAATTCACCATGCCCAAGAAGGACGAGATCTGCGCTGGGCATGATGGTTCAGGTAGCTGCAGTATCACTTTGACGTTTGAGTGCAGGGGAGTCAAACCCTCAGCAGACAGACGGAAACCCATAAATTTGACGATCGTTGCTTCAGAGATGCACTTCTCCCTGTTGAGTGTGAGGCCGTGTTTTGCTAGTACCTCCATAACCTTATCAAGGCGGGCATTGTAGGAGGCCTATGTTGCACCGTGCACCACAATGTCGTCCAAGTACACCACCACCCCTGGCAGACTGGCGAAGTTGGTCGCCATGATCTTTTGAAAGTAGCTCGGAGCTGAACTAAGGCTGAAGGGCATGCACGTGTACCCGAATACTCCCATGTGGGTGATGAAGGCTGTTAGGTTGCAGCTCTCCGGGTGAAGGGGGACCTGTAAGTAGCCTTGGCGGAGGTCCAGTTTGGAAAAAACCTTTGAACCATGGAACACCGCCGTCAGCTCCTCTGTTGTGAGCAGGGGATATTTGTCAGGGATCACCGCTTTGTTCACCATTCTGAGGTCGATACACGGTCGTAGGCCGCCCATCTTCTTTGTCACCACCAAGTTTGAGATCCAGGGAAATGCGTTGATCTGCTCGATGATGCCGTCGTCCAACAGCTTCTGCAGCTCTGTTGTGACGTCGTCCAGTAGTGAAAGGGGTAGCCAGCGCAAAGGCTGAATTTTGGGGGGCACCATCCCGTCAATGAGCGGTTGGTGGTTGAAAGAGGTGAGACAGCCCAACCTCGTGAAAAGCGCTGGCCAGCAGTGTTGCCAGGATGAGGCAACTGCTAGAAAGGTGGTGCCTATTGGGTCGGTGATGGAGAAACCCAGCTTGCTGATCAGGTCGATGACCAGCAGCTCGGCCCCCTGGTGTGTCACTTGGAAGGTGAATGATGGAACGGCCTTAGAGCCATAATGTACAGAAAAACTGACCGTCCCCGCCATACCAATTCTGGTGTGGCCGTAATCGAAAAAGTCCTCCGCATCAGCTGTGATGGTTTTCCGAGGGAACAGCTTCCTGACCATAGACATGCTCAGAACAGACCTTGAGGCATGCCAATGTTGTCCAGCTCCACCGTGCACTACCCGAACGGCCAGTTTTTGCCGCCAATTGAGTTAATGGCAGCTAAGTCTGGTGAGTGGGCCGTTGAGTCTGCGAAGGTTGAGCGACAGACCCTGGTAAAATGGTTTAGCTTCCTGCAGCGGGAGCATTTCACCCCTCTAGCTCGGCAGGGGGGTGATTGAGTCTGATGTCTAGACGAACCACAGTTATGCAGTGTGAGCGCTCACCTGCGTTGTTCCGTTTCTTATCCTTCTTCTTTCGGTTGTAGCAGGGAAATGCGGGGCCGGAGTACTGGGCGGCAGTGGTGACAGTCTGTGCTTGTGGGGCCAGATGAGGAGCTTCTTAGTTAGGCAGCGCTAGTTGTTCAGTGGTCGGCTGTCTCCATTTGGGACACCATCCTCATAACCCCATCTAGTGTCAGGTCATCCCCTGCCGGTGACATCTGCCTCCATAGCCGCATATTCGTAGTGTGTTCAAGCAACCTGATAAGCAATGATCCTTCTTCTTCCCGGTGGCCGAGGGCGCACATGCTAGCTAAGGCATAGAGCTCAGTAACATACTGGCGGTCTGATTCACACTCATGCTGGCAGCGCCGGAAAAGTTCAGCTCTTCGTTTCAGGGGACTGCTTGCATTGGTGAAAAGGTTGTCCATCACAGCAACACAGTCTTTGTATGTGCTCACATGGCCGAGAGAGAGTGCCGCCTGCTGTCCCTCACTACCGAGACAGTAGATTAGCGCCTCCTTTAGCCTCTCATTGCTAACATCATTTAAGCTGGTAGCGGCAATAAAAGTACGGAATAACTTGTGCCAGTGGGACCAGGAGATCGGCGGCTCACCTGGCAGAGTTAGGAACGGCGGTGGGGTTACCATACACGCGTCCGTCTTTGGGAAAAACGTTGCCTTTTCCTCCAGAAGACCCATTTTTCTCTTCATCACCATTTTCCACTAGCACGCTTTAGCGTGACACGGGACGGCTCAGCACGCTTTGTACGCTTTTCCACAAGCCCCAACACGGCTTAACAGCCGTGATTCTCAGCCCCGCTGAAGGGCAGGGTACAGCAGTGCTGAGCTGTGCCGTGTTGTGACGTTAACAGACTGGTCGCCGCTGATTGGTCAGGTCGTAACCGGCGCTGATTGGTCAGCTTGTAACCGCCCCTCTCCTCCTCCTCTTCTACCAAATCTTCATGACCTTCTCAATAAAGTTTTTGGAAAAAAAAAAAAAAAGAATCTTCACGACCTACTCAGCACGCAACCACTGTTGGCGGTTCCTTTTCAGTGTATTGCTGTGCTATTTTTCATTTATTCTCTATCAAAAATGGCTTCGCGTAATAAGGGTGTTCCATGGAGCAGTAAGGAGCTGCAGTGTCTGCTGACTGCATTGTCAGACGAACGTATTCAGCGCGAGTTAGACGGAGCCGCCCGGAATGAAAAAATATACTGGGAGGTCTCGACATCGGAGTCCTTTAATGGTGAGTTTTAATTTTTTTTTATTGTGCATTTTTTCGCAAATATATTCGGTAAGACGCTCAGTTTATTTATGCAATAAAAAAGCTGTTCATTTGTGGATGATGATCGCTGCTTTATTGCAGCACAATGCGGACTAAAGCTTTTATTGTAATTATTCATGTGAACAATACGCTGAAATAAGCTTATGTATTCTTGTTAAAAACTATTGTCTTTTCTGTATATATTTCGTGCTGTATTTTATTGTGTGCATTTTCCTTGTAGAATCATCCCACGCGTCCGCCGCGACAGCCCGTCCGGATTATTCAACCGAGCCTTCCTGACCCACAGCTGGCAGAGACGGATTAATTCTACCGAGCCTCAGCACTCAGTGGTCGGCGTGTATAAAATGTCGATTAACCTTCATGTTGTGTTGCAAAGTTTTTTTTTATTTTAATATTTTGTATATAATAAAATGGAATTGTTTTGGAAAGTGTGGTTTGTCTGTTATAACACTGAATTATAAAACAGTATAATTACATAGAAATTCCATTGCCTAGTCTGATCAAAATGATACTGAGGGTCAACCATTGTAAAGTTAATGTAATTTTTAACTAGACCAAAAAAGAAATCTTTTTGTACGCTTTCTGTTCTTTTTATTGAAATATCATAAAAAATTAGCACCAAGTCAAAGGTACAAGTATATGTAAATTGAATGTTCTATCGGCATTCCAAATTCAGAGATTTACAATACTTTAGAAGGAGTGTAGCATCATCTAAACGGAAAATAATAATACTGTTGTTCCAAACGTTGACCTGAAGGTGAAAAACATGAATTTTTTTAATTCAGTACATCCAAAATGCCCTAGGATGTGGTGTAGTCCAGTGTGCCACCGTCTCATTATTTAATACGAATAAAAACAAGTTTCAGCTCATTATTTCTAGGTCATTTGGCAGTTAATTCAAAACAAAAGTGACTTGTGTTGTTGCAGCTTAATTATGAGATAAAATTAATTGTGAGATAAAACCACAGAGCGTGCAAGGCAATAATCCTTGGATCCTCCATTTTTTGTCTGGTGTAAATAAGGACTCAGTCCGGTGCATAACATCAGGGGAGTGTGGCCCCGCCTCGCTGAGAATCTGCTGCTGCCCCGCAACACTGTGCTAATGGAGACAGAAGCGTTCCGAGCTGTACTGAAGTGAATCGAGCCGTACCGAGGTGTGCTGGGCCAGTGGAAAACAGGCTATTGTTGTTCCGGTTACCAGCGGGTTAAAACCACCATAAATGCCTCCACTGCTTATCTCTTGTACTTTTTTCCACGTTTAAAGTACATTAATAAGCTCATGCTTCTCTTGGACAGCAACGCTAGAGAGACACTCTCTGCCTGAAGAAACGGTGATGCGGGCGCTGGGCAGGCGGGGCGCTTCCACGCGGATGACAGTCACGCATGTTGTTCGTGTGCGTGCTTGTGGAGCGTTTCTTTCATATTTAATTTTTCTTAAATTAATATATCATAGGTGTGGCGGCATATTTCGTTAGGGCAGCGGGCCTCCACACGGAAATGTTACCCGAGGAAACCCTGGAGTAAGTCATCCAGGTTAATTGGAACATTCACCAGTAAGCCTGTAAGACTTGCCTATGTCACCTGTTACTGGGCTGAATTAAATGCTGCATATAAATTTTAATAACCTAAGCAGGAGTTTGTGCAACAACTGAACACAAAAAATGCATCTGCATCTAAAAAAAGTGTGTGATGCTTTTAAATGTCTATGCAGCTGAGTTCTTTTCTCCAGCTGCTGTATCATCACCATCATCTCCAGACCCTCATCTTGCTCCTCATCCTCACCTCTCTCCTGAATTTCCTGCAGCCTCTTCTGAAACGGCCACTCCAGGTTAAGCTTTTGGAGTCGCTCATTTTCTTCAGCACTGCGCCTGGCTTTAACCTGCAGATCTTGCACCTCCCTCTCTAGGAGCTCCACCACCCGGAGCCTCTGCTGCTTCTTCAACTTCTCCTGGGCCTCCCTCCTCCATGGGTTGGACAACTGTCAGGGGTCTTTTTGCTTCACAGGGGCTGGACTCTTTTTTTTTTTTTTACTGAGGGAGAGGTTCTTGGAAGGAAATGTGTTTTGTTGGAGTGATGCTAGCTTGGGGTTTTGCTGTTTGCTTTCTGTGTGAGCTGGATCATTGCTGCGGTGACAAAAGCAAGGGCTGTGGTGGCTTCTTAGTGGGGGAAATTGGGAAAGCAGAAACGTGATTGGTTTGTTTTTGAGGACTCTGAATTTGTTTGCTGACTTGAACAGTTTGGCACATGCTCACTGGCAGTGAAGAAGAACTTTGCCGGAAGGTGGTGAGTGAAGACTGTGTGCACACCACTCTGGTTATAGGGATGTCAGTGCGTATGGCTGGAGTGAAGGGCTGGGTGTTGAATGCTGGGTGAAGGGGGTTCTCCAGACACCAGCACAACTCGTATGACTCCCCTGCTGTTGCCTTTTGGATGGACTGTTATCAGAGAGGATGTTGTGGGTAAAAGAACAGGAGTGAATAGGAAAAGATGAATAGTGAATACTGGGCTACTGACCTCCCTGGTCCTTCTGTGGCCACATGTTGTGGTTTTTATCCAGCAGGGGGCCTCCACTCTCCACACACAGGTACTCCTGGGAGAATGCTTGGTACTAGAGAAGCAAATGGAAGCATTTTAATCCCCCTTTTTTTACTTAAAGCAGTACATGTTTCCTTTAATTATCATAATGCAGAGTTAGTGTGTTTTATAGGGACAGGAAGACATACCATGAGTGGCCTCTAACTGGAGCATGAGCCATCTGAAGGTGTTGAAGACACTTTCAAAGTTTGCTGTTGAGTAGAATCAGATAAGCTCTTGTGCTGGGATCTGGGAGTAGGCAGTGTCATATATTGCCTGGGAAATGTCTGTAAACATAAAATGTGAAACATTTTAATGCCAGTGTCTTTGTTTACGTGTGGCTGAAGAAGACCATCCAACACGCTTATACAGCAGGCAGTGATGGGTGAGAGGTTTGAAGTTGGTGATGAACCTCAGAGCCCCGTGATACATCATGTCCAAAGCATGTAGACTCTGAGACGAGGCATGCATATCTAAAATGTCACTATAGTCCAAGACTGACATGAAAGTAGTAACAACAAGTCTCTTTTTGGATTGAAAAGAAAGACAGAATTTAATCCTGAAATAAAAACCCAGTGTCACTCTCATCCTTTTTAAAAGCTGATTGATATGAGTAAAAGAGAGAGATTTGTCAATTAAAATGCCAAGATATCGACTTCCGGTTATGGCGGCCACGTAGGAAGATGTGTTTCACTCTGCTCTGCTCCTAATAATAAAAAGTAGGCTAAAACTCTCTCAATTGGAACAAAAGCCTATCCTAGTGTTTAGACGCGGATATGGTAAAACCCAAGGCTGTGAAATCAGGCAGAGGAAAAACTGATTCGTCGAGACAATCCAAGTTAACAGACTTCCATGCTCGTGACGAAGCAGATAAATCTCCAGAGATTATAGCGGAGGAGGGAGCTAGCGGCGGAGCGGTGACTGCCGAGGGAATGAATGCGGTACTTGCTGTTATCAGCTCTATGAGACCAGACTTTTCGTCTAAGTTTGATGGGATTATAGCAGCGATAGAAGGCATGAGAAAAGAAATAAGCGACTGTATGGAACGAGTATCGCAGGCAGAGCTCCGAATCTCCAACGCTGAAGATGACGTCACCAGCCTACAATTAAAGGTCCAAACATTGGAATTAAAAAATAAACGTCTGGAAGATAACGTCCTGGACTTAGAATCCCGGTCGCGACGGAATAATTTAAGGCTGGTGGGCCTCCCGGAGGGTACGGAGGGACAGGATACATGTTCCTTTTTGGAAAAGTGGATTCCAGAAGCGCTGAACAATGCAGATCTGCAGTCATCGGTCGTCTTGGAGAGCGCACACCGAATCGGCCCACTGAGAGATAATAAGACACTGATTATGAAGTTCCTCAACTACAGAGACAAGATGACGGTCACCAACGCAGCGCGTACTGAAGGAGAAATCAAATACCAGGATCAACAGGTGCGGTTTTACCCAGATTTGGCCACAGGAATCCAACAATTAAGGAAACAGTTTGACCCTGCCCGTAAAGAGCTGCGCAGCCTCGGGATTCGTCACGGAGTGATTCATCCGGCAAGACTGCTGGTTACATGTAAAGGGAGAACCCATGTCTTCAAGACCCCTCAGGAGGCGCAGGAGCTCATTAAGCAGATCCAAGGAGAGACTGGTGGGAGCTAAGCATGAAGCAAGAACAAGATATAAAGGTAGAATATTTAAGCATGTGTACAAGTATCTGATTGATCTGAAACATATAGCATGTCAACAAAATATAGATTGTATTATAAAAAAAAAAAAAAGCTATGATGTACAAAGTTGCTATAAAATTTTGGAGTTAAGTTGGAAAAACTACAGAAGAGAGTTATTGTCATGTCATTAAAAGCAGCAGAATCAGGGTGATTGAGAGGAGAAAAGAGTGAGTGGTTTGACTGAACCTCGCGGGTGAGGAGCAGCCACTGGCTATAACGGGAGACAGAATTTTTTTTTTTTTTGATTTTGGGGGGATTACCACGAATGTGGGGAGGGGGAATTTGTTTTTGTGTAGTTTGTGGGTTGAATGTTCAACCATCCATGTTTTTGCTTCTCTGTATGAGTATGCTTATTTTGCAAGGTAATTTCAAACTCTTTATTGATCATAGACCAAAGCGTTAATCTTAATTTGACATCATGGAATTGCAGAGGTCTGCAAAATCTAAAAAAACTTAAACAAGTTTTGAATAAAATAAAAGACATAGGTTCAAAAATTGTTTTTACAAGAAACTCATCTAATAGAGGAGGATGTAAAAAGAATAAGGAGAAGATGGCAGGGAAGTGTGTTCACCTCATCATTTTCATCCCAAGCTAGGGGAGTTATGACTCTCATACATAAAACAGTTCCATTTCAAGTGAAAAATGTAATTGGAGATAAATTGGGAAGATATCTAATCATCCAAGGATCTTTGTTATTAGAAAATATAAATCTGGTGAACTTATACGGTCCCAATATAGATGATCAAAACTTCTTTGTTAATGTATTTCTTACTTTAGCATCACTTACAGGGCAATATATAATAGCAGGGGATTTTAATTGTACATTGAATCCCAGTATAGATAGATCAACAGGACTGGACTGTATGCACAATGGATGTAGGATGACCATTAATCATTTTATGAAAGAATTGAGATAGCTAGATATATGGAGAGAAATGAAACCACATGTCAAAGCCTATTCTTGTTATTCTAATACCTACAAGACATTTTCATGTATTGACTATTTTTTGATCTCCACAGAATGAAGGTCCAAGATTCAAAACTGTTTCTATGATAACATCGTGATATCTGATCACACACCCTGCTGTCTAATATATGTAGAAAAGAAATTGACAAAGGTTCCAGGTAGGTGGCAATTTCAGCATAAATGGCTTCAGGATGAGGAATTTGTTAAGTACATAGAAAAACAGATAGATGAGTTCGTTGATATCAATACTACACAAACATCAGCATGTATAAAGTGGGAAGCTTTCAAAGCTTTTATTAGGGGGCATATTATTAGTTGTACAGGTTCAAAATCTAGGAAGACTTGAGAGGAGAGAGTCCAATTGGAACGTAAAATAAAAATTCTTCAAGAAAAAGTGTATGCAGGAAGTAATCCAAAATTAGAGAACGAATTACTGATTCTGAGAGCTGAATATGACAAAAAACCAGCAAATAGAGCTGCCTTGAGTGTTCTAAGATTGAAGCAAACCTTTTATGAACAAGGTGAAAAATCAGGAAAATTACTGGCATGGCAGATTAAACAGTTAGAATTTAAAACACCAATTACCAGTATTATAAGTAACGGTTGTAGATTCTTTAGCAATTAATAGTGCCTTTAGAGATTATTATGAAAAACTATATGATACAAAAAATGAAACTGACTTAACAAAACTAAATGGGTTTTTGGACGGATTATCTATACCGTGTATTCCAAATGAAAATAGGGAGATACTGGAGTCAAAAATTAGTCAAGAAGAAGTTGGGCTAGCCATTGATAATATGAAATCAGGAAAAAGTGCGGGACCAGATGGTCTTCCAGTTGACCTCTATAAAAAATTTCAGAATAAATTAATAAAACCATTTTTGGAAATGGTTTTAGAAGCATTTCAAAATAGTAATTTACCACCATACATGAATAATGCCTTAATTATACTGTGGCCAAAACCAGGTAAACCCTCTAATAAATGTGAAAATATGAGACCAATAAGCCTATTAAATGCTGACCTTAAGATAATCTGTAAAATTTTAGCAAGACGACTACAAGAAATATTACCAAATATTATTAACCGAGATCAGAATGGCTTTATAAAGGGAAGACAAGGCTTCCATAATGTAAGAAGACTATTTAATATTATTTATTCTAATAAAGAAGCACCGGATACAGCTCTCCTATCATTGGACGCTGAAAAGGCCTTTGATAGGGTCGAATGGCCCTTTCTTCTTGAAGTCCTACAAAGGTTTGGACTTGGAAATAATTTCATAAAATGGGTTCAGATAATATACAATAATGCTACAGCAGAAATCCTAACAAATAGCAATATCTCAAAATCAATAAAAATCAATAGAGGATGTCGACAAGGTTGTCCACTTTCACCTTTACTGTTTACTATGGCAATTGAACCTTTAGCGATGGCAGTACGTTTACATCCACAAATATATGGAATTAAAGTAGGACCAACAGAACATAAAATCTCCCTGTATGCTGATGACATGATTTTGTTTATGTCGAATCTTAAAAAATCAATTCCGACCTTGATAAATTTAATAAAGAACTTTGGGGGAATATCAGGATATAAAATAAATAAAAATAAATCTTCAATATTAATGCTAAATGAGACTCAGAGAAATCACCCAGCTCCTGACAATTGGAGGCAGGTTCTGTGGCCTGGCCTTACCATTTGCGATCAGCATAACTTTAGTTTTATCTGCCTTTAAAAGTTTTAAATCATAAAAGTTCTGCTGAACAATATTAAAGTCCTGCTGTAATTGGACAACTGCCTGGGTTGGGGTGGGGGCTGTACAGTACATTACTGTGTCATCAGCACAAAAATGAAACTTTTATAGTACACGCTCCTTGCCAAGTCTTGTCTCGCTTTGCTGAGTTTTGTGAATTTTGTCTGGCCGTGCTTTGTTTTATTTTGTCATGCCCTCGAGCTGTGTCTAGGTGACCAGCTCCCAAAATAAACATCTGAACTTTTTAGTCTCGCGTTTGAGTCCTGCTTCCAACCTACCCACCGTGACAGCTGTCTTTTTAAATTCTGTCGCTGTTTAAACTGTAGCGCTTTGGTTTCTTTGTAGTGAGTCGATGTTAGCAAGCCGGCTGTGTGTCATGACCCGAGCACTGATCTCGTCCGCGCTCGGGTCATACATCATCTTTTTCTGGCTTTGACAGCAGTGTGTCCCTTCTGGCTCCCCGGGCTCTTATTGTGACAGTGCCCGGTGGAGCTTCCTGCTGTCAAGGCCAAAACAGCTGTGCTGCATTCGGGGTGATTAGTGACCGGTGTTATAAGCAGACGCCGAATGCACCCCGATGCAGCAGTCTCTGTTTATCTCCCAATCAAGCTCCGTGAAGACTCCTCATTGTCTGTAGCATCGGGCATCCCTCGGCTCAGACGTCGTCTTCTCATCATCCTCATTGTAAGTTATCCTGTTGTTATCCCATTCTTCTTGTAGTGTGTTTTAGCCATCTGTGGCTCTTTCCTTTATTAGTGTGTGTTATCCCCTGTTCCCTTACCTTTAATAATAAACACCTTTGCAAACTCACCGGTGACTGTTGGCGTCTTATGGTGGCTCGCGAGGGCCACCGTGACAGTGTGAGTGGAGAGGGCGGGTTTGAAGGCCGAGCAAATGGCGTTCTAGAGGTGGGTTAATCGCCAAGTCTGTCAGAGGGTGAAGCCAGACTAGCAAAAACTGTGCAGTGGTGATCCAGAGGTCTTCAGGCAAAGAGGGGATAGACTGAATGGAGCAAGAAGCAAGCCTTCAAATGTACGTTTTTCGATGCACCTTCCTTAATGAACAAGCCAATAATGACAAAACTATTTAAAAAAATATTAGAGTTTAAGAACTTTAAAAAAAAAATATCTGTAGGGTTTGTATGTGCAATCAGAGTTTTATCTGTGGTGATACTGGCAAATTTAACATTTTGCCTATAAAGCATTTTATATTTTCCATTTTGTGTTACATTTTTTTTTAAATTGTAAACATCCCACAACTTGTACATAATATTTACTAACAGTTAAATTATTTTTTTCAATTAAACCTTTTATCATCTGTTGTGGTCTAAAAAAAAGTTGTTTTTTTTTTATAGTTTCTGCTGTTTATAACCCCCCCCCCCCCCCATCCTGTCAAGCAGCTAGGCGAGCAGAATAGAAATCTGCTTCCCTTATTGTGCCATATTTACTGGCAAAAGGAACTTTATACAGTATATATATATATATATATACAGTATATATATATATATATATATATATATATATATATATATATATACTGTAAATTGTTTATAAAATCCTTTTGTTATAACTTTTAATACTTTATTTAAAGTGTTTTACCCATGAAGGGCCCAGTTTTTTTTTGGGGGGGGGGGGGGTTGAGCGGTGAGGAGGGGAAAAGAAACTGGGGAAAGAAAAGGGGGAGGAACAGACACAGAAGATAAACAGAATAATACAACTGAAACAAATAGAAGACAGACCGTTTCTTCTACCGAAAAGGTCTCATCAGGAGTTTGGTATCTGCACCTATTAAAGGAGAGACATATGTGTGTGTGCATATGTGTGCATGTGTATGACAGCGAGCGCAAATGAATTGTGTGCATGTGAGTGGTTTGCCCAAACATACGAAGAGGGTGGCAGGTCACGGCAGGTCACAGCAAACCCCCCCCCCCCCCCGGAAACCCCGAGTAAGCAGGACAATGCCACCAGCCCCCACAGAGCACAATTGTCCCGAGGCCAACAAGCCCTGGGACAGCCAGGCATCCGACCAAGGAGGGATGGCTGAGGGAGGCCGAGGCGCGAAGCGGCCGGTGTGGTGCACCCTGCCCCCGGGCTGGCCAAACCCCGCCCCCACAGCAACACCAGTGCCAGCCCCTGGGCCCCAGGTGCCGGAAGGCCACCACCCCCATCCCCTGGTCCGGAGACTAGCCCACGCCCCCAGTGTGAGCCCCACAGACACCCTAACAGCAGGCCTGCCCCCACCCCAGCACCGCCGCCACACAACCTTAGGACCCCTACGCCCTATGCCCAACGAGGGTAGCAGCAAGGCACAGGGGCCCCACAGGGGGCCAGCCCCCCCGTCCAGGGGAGCCCACACAGCTAGGAGGTGCCACCCCTCAATCCAGCATCCCCCAACCAGCAGAATAAGATAGATTAAAACGGCAAATGAGAAATGGGTCTAAAATTAGATAAAACTGAAGGGTCAAGGTGAAGTTTTTTAAGAAGGGGCCTAACCACAGCATGTTTAAAAGCAGGTGGGACAAATCCTGAACTAAGGCAGGAATTAATAAAAACCAAAAGACCAGGTCCTACAGTATTAAAAACCCTTTTCAGGATTCCAGCGGGAACAACATCCAGTGAGCAATTTGTTGGCTTCAGAGACTTCACTATATCAGCAAGTGATGATAAAGAGACCAACTCAAACTGTTCAAACACAGCAGAGTAACCCGGGACAACAGACCAGCTCCCATTTAAACTGTTGTTAATAGCTTGTCTGACAGAGTCCACTTTATCAACAAAAAAGTGAAGAAAAGTCTCACATGTTGTAAACGAATCGTCTGTTACAGTCAGAGTGCGTGGGTTTATAAAAGAGTTAATTGTGTTAAATAGCACTCTAGGACAGTGACAGCTGCTGGAAATAATAGAGAGATACTGTGACCCGAAAAGGATCAAGCGGAAGAAGATGGATGGGTGGATGAAATTTGGCCTTTTGCACAGTCCTCTGATAACCAGCAAGACAATCCCTAAAAATTCCCAGAGACACATGTACTGTAATTTGTCCTTTTTCCATCTCCGTTCAGCCTGCCTGACCTGCTGTCTAATGGCACGGGTAGTGTCGTTTAGCCAGGGATCTGTTTTCAGTTTAGCCGATTTAAGCTGAAATGGGGCAGTAGAGTCCAAACTCCTAGAGCAGGTGGTATAAAAGGAGGAAAGAATATTATCCGGATGGGAAGGGGAAACGAGTCCATTCAAAGCAAAAAACTGTGAATCCCTAAAAGCAGCAGAAAACTCCTCTGGCGTTGAAGAAGTGATGATGCGACGCCAGCATGATGGAGCCACAGGCTTGCTGGGTGATGAAGGGTTCAACAATTCAAAAATAATGGGGAAATGATCTGAGATTACAGACTCCGAAACTACTTTGAGAGAGATTGAGAGCCCAAAACAGATAACAAGGTCCAGAGTGTGACCAAGACGGTGTGTTGGTTTGACTGCTAAAATATTTAAATTAAATGTCGTCAACAGTCTTTTAAAATCAGATGCCAGCTGATCAGATGGACAACAGACATGAATATTAAAGTCCCTGCAGATCAAAAGTTTCATATTTTGGCATAACATCTGCCAAAAATTCTGAAAACTCATTAATAAAGTCCTCATTATATTTTGGAGGATGATAGACAACAGCAAATAACACAGGACTTGTGAGATCCACCACAAATAGTTGCAGCTCAAAGCAGGAATAAACATTTGTGGAGAAAAGGCAACATTTAAAACCGTCATTGAAAACAGAAGCCAGACCTCCACCCCAACCAGATGCTCGCAGGGAGCTGAAGAAAGAACAGCCAGGAGGGAGGAGCTCAGAGAAGGCGGCGGTCTCACCTGGTTTAACCCATGTTTCTGTCATCAGAAGAAAATCCAAGGAATGTGAAGTAAAAAAGTCATTTAGAATAAAAGTCTTGTTTGTGATGGATCTGGTGTTAATCAGAGCCATGCGAATCAAACACTGATCAGCCTGCTGGGAAGCACAACCGATCGGGTGAAGATTCTCCGGTGCGCGGCCCCTTCTGCGAATCCACACAGACAGGCCAATAATAGCACATAGGCTATTATTGAGCAAGGGTACAATATTCAATACATTAACAAAAGATCATTAAAAAAATTAATAATACATAAAAGGAGTTGACTCAATCATTAAAACTTTGAAATAAATGTTTTTTGACTAAAATTTTGAAATGAGACTTGCTTGTGTCACTTTGAATATGGCTGGGCAGTTGATTCCACTGTAATGTACTAGAATAACAAAAAGATTTTCCATGACACTTGACTTGAGGTACACGGAGAGACATGGTACTGGAGCTTGTTGATTTAATGGAAGTCACAAATGGTTCCAGAAAGATAATTTGGAGCGGTACCATTAACAACACTGTAGACTAGACTAAGTTTTAGCTGGCTGACGTGTGATTCGACAGGCAAGATACGGAACAGCTCCAATTCCTGAGCCCCAACATGACTTCTAGCTGGTGTATTCAAAAGATAACGAAGGATTTTGTTGTAAGTACACTGTAACCTGTCATAAGCTGAGCACTGGAGGTTTCCGCCATGCTCAGTCTAGTGGCTTTTTCTCTGTATTTATATATTTGTTGTATTGTTTTGATTTTTGTTATCTCTGCTGTTTTTTATTTTCCCGTTTATGTCTTAGTTTTACTGCGTTCTGATTCTGTATCAGTTGGTATCTATTCCTCAGTTTGTACTTGTTTATATTTTATTCTTCTAATTCCTCATTGTTGTGGTTGACAGCTGTCAGGGCATTTCCTGGTTGGTGCTCCCTGTGGGCGTAGCCCTGTCAGCTGTCAGTCGGTCGCTCTCCTCTCATTATGTCTAGCTGATCCAAATTATTAATCATTGCTACCTTCTGCCCCCTCATGTGAGCCCACACCTGGCATTACTTGTGTTATTTGTGCTGACCCTATTTAAGGACAGCGTTTTCATTTCATGTCGCTGCTGTCTTGGAGTAAATCTCATCTGAGTTTCTCCTCGTCTCCACCGGAGCCCTATCCTCGTGCTGGTGCATACAGTGGGGCAAAAAAGTATTTAGTCAGCCACCAATTGTGCAAGTTCTCCCACTTAAAAGATGAGAGAGGTCTCCAATTTTCATCATAGGTATACCTCAACTATGACAGACAAAATGAGAAAAAAAAAAATCCAGAAAATCACATTGAAGGATTTTTAATGAATTAATTGGTAAATTCCTCAGTAAAATAAGTATTTGGTAACCTACAAACAAGCAAGATTTCTGGCTCTCACAGACCTGTAACTTCTTCTTTAAGAGGCTCCTCTGTCCTCCACTCGTTTCCTGTATTAATGGGACCTGTTTGAACTCGTTATCAATATAAAAGACACTTGTCCACAACCTCAAACAGTCAGACTCCAAACTCCACTATGGCCAAGACCAAAGAGCTGTCAAAGGACACCAGAAACAAAACTGTAGACCTGCACCAGGCTGGGAAGACTGAATCTGCAATAGGTAAGCAACTTGGTGTGAAGAAATCAACTGTGGGAGCAATTATTAGAAAATGGAGGACATACAAGACCACTGATAATCTCCCTCGATCTGGGGCTCCACGCAAGATCTCACCCCGTGGGGTCAAAATTATCACGAGAACGGTGAGCAAAAATCCCAGAACCACACAGGGGTACATAGTGAATGACCTGCAGAGAGCTGGGACCAAAGTAACAAAGGCTACCATCAGTAACACACTACGCCGCCAGGGACTCAAATCCTGCAGTGCCAGATGTGTCCCCCTGCTTAAGCCATAAGAGGATTGGGAGAATGTCATATGGTCAGATGAAACCAAAATAGAACTTTTTGGTAAAAACTTAACTTGTCGTGTTTGGAGGAGAAAGAACACCATACCTACTGTGAAGCATGGGGGTGGAAACATCATACTTTGGGGCTGTTTTTCTGCAAAGGGACCAGGACGACTGATCCGTGTAAAGGAAAGAATGAATGGGACCATGTATCATGAGATTTTGAGTGAAAACCTCCTTCCATCAGCAAGAGCATTGAAGATGAAACATGGCTGGGTCTTTCAGCATGACAATGATCCCAAACACACCTCCCGGGCAACAAAGGAGTGGCTTCGTAAGAAGCATTTCAAGGTCCTGGAGTAGCCTAGCCAGTCTCCAGATCTCAATCCCATAGAAAATCTTTGGAGGGAGATGAAAGTCTGTGTTGCCCAGCGACAGCCCCAAAACATCATTGCTCTAGAGGAGAGCTGTATGGAGGAATGGGCCAAAATACCAGCAACAGTGTGTGAAAACCTTGTGAAAACTTACAGAAAACGTTTGACCTCTGTCATTGCCAACAAAGGGTATATACCAAAGTATTGAGATGAACTTTTGTTATTGACCAAATACTTATTTTACCGAGGAATTTACCAATTAATTCATTAAAAATCCTTCAATGTGATTTTCTGAATTTTTTTTTCTCATTTTGTCTCTCATAGTTGAGGTATACCTATGATGAAAATTGGAGACCTCTCTCATCTTTTAAGTGGGAGAACTTGCACAATTGGTGGCTGACTAAATACTTTTTTACCCCACTGTAATTTGTAAGTTACTCTCTCTTGTTGGAATTTTGTGTTTGAGCACCGTTTTGGACTTTATGTTTTTGCTGTTTTCAATAAAACTCACAACTCGCAGTTCAGCGTGTGGGTCTGTCTCTCTGCCCCGAGGGGCCATTCATGACATGACCTAGTCTTATATTTGTTTGTTTACCCAGTCTACCAGGATGGGGTGGCATAATCAAAATGACATTGTATCAGTGCAGAAATAAGTAGTTGTTTTGATTTTCAGATTGACATTCCTTGCTTGTGTGGACAGTAATTTCAGTTTGGCATTTGTCTTAGTTATAACTTTTTCGGCCATTCCTACTCCAGGTATATATTAAGCAATTGTGGCACCAAGATATTTTACTTGTTTTTGACACTTCAATATGTTACCAGCACATTGCACCTGAATGGCATTTTGTTTTTAGAGTTTATGTTTAGAACCAAATTTGAATGTTTTCTTATCAGGAAAAAGTAGTAGGACCCAAACAAGCAGAATCATTTTACAATGCACATTTTAAAGCAATGATTTTATTTATTTATTTTAGGGTACTGTCATGTCTGCTGCGTAATTTCGCAGTGAACATAGAAATTGGCAGTGAGCCCAAAAAGCAGAGTAAGTAACGTGTTTATTTACAATGCGAAAATGTACAAAATGTCCAAATAACAGTCACAGTGAATGAGGGTAGACAACCCGCTACAACCCTCATAGGCTTAGAGGGGAATGCCTCACGTGCTCCAAACAGTCAGGAGCGGAGGAAAAAGGCAAAAAAATAAGGACTTATACATATGTTGGAGAAAAAAGGCTCAAGGCAACAACATACGCCATCCAGGGGAAGGAAGCCCATAATCCGGGGAGTCAGGTTGTCCCATGCTGACGTAAGCTGCCACACTGGCTGAGCACACTGCCTCCCAATAAGTACTCAATATACTAATGAAGGCAAGTGGACACAGCCGTGTGGTGACCAGGTGCATGATTGATTGGCAATGTGTGTGTGTGTGTGTGCATGTGTGAGTGTGTGTGCGTGCATGAGTGTGTGACTGTGTATGTGGTGATGAGAAGCATCCGGTGAATGTCTGGTAAGAGGAGGAGGCGTGGCTGTAGGACTGTCAGAGAGCAAGGCTTAATCTGGCAGCTGGAAATAATAAATAGTGATCAAACCCTACAGCCACAGGTCATGGACGGGGTAGAACGACCCCGAACGTGACAGGTACTTTTTAAAATGAAATTATTTAACTTTACCAGCTGTCTTTACATTTCTCATTCATTGAAATTTAAACTGTAGGTGTAAATTAAGGAAGCCAGGCTTTCCCCAACATCTGTGCATGGTCTGAAATGTATTGCTTTTCAGGAAATTATTTACTGTTACTATGACAAAAGCATCCAGCAATGACCTACAGTTCTTGCTGGGACGGTTTGCCGCTGAGTGTGAAGCGGCTGGGATGAGAATCAGAGCCTCCAAGTCCGAGTCCATGGTCCTCAGCCAGAAAAAGGTGGATTATCCTCTCCGGGTTGGGGACAGGCTCCTGCCACAAGTGGAGGAGTTTAAGTATCTTGGGGTCTTGTTCACGAGTGAGGGGAGACTGGAGCGAGAGATTGACAGACAGATCGGAGCAGCATCTGCAGTGATGCGGACGTTGTACCGGTCTGTTGTGGTGAAGAGGGAGCTGAGTTCTAAGGCAAAACTGTCAATTTACCAGTCAATCTACGTTCCTACTCTCACCTGTGGTCACAAGCTTTGGGTCATGACCGAAAGAATGAGACTGCAGATACAAGCGGCTGAAATGAGCTTTCTCCGTAGGATTGCTGGACTCACCCTCAGAGATAGGGTGAGGAGCTCAGTCATCCGGGAGAGGCTCAGAGTAGAACCGCTGCTTCTCCACATTGAAAGAAGCCAGTTGAGGTGGTATGGGCATCTGATCAGGATGCCTCCTGGATGCCTCCCACTTGAGGTGTTTCGGGCACGTCCCACTGGGAGGAGACCCCGGTGGAGACCCAGGACTCGCTGGAGAGACTGTGTCTCCCAGCTGGTCTAGGAATGCCTTGGTATCCTCTCTGAAGAGCTGGAGCAGGTGGCTGGGGTGAGGGAAGTCTAGCTTCTCTGCTTGAACTGCTGCCTCCGCAACCCGGACCTCCGGAAAAGTGGTAGAAGATGGATGGATGGATGGATGGACTACGGCAAAAGGTTGTGTGAAAAAGTAAACTACAGTACATCAAGGTTACTAATCAAATAATATTCTGGTGTACTTATGTTTTTCATGTTACACGTAACATGTTAATCAGGTTGAAGCACTTTGGTTGAATATAACAAGTAGGAGAGTTAAATAAATACTTGCATCAAACAAT
Organism: Pholidichthys leucotaenia; assembly: GCA_020510985.1. Taxonomy (NCBI): domain Eukaryota; kingdom Metazoa; phylum Chordata; class Actinopteri; order Cichliformes; family Pholidichthyidae; genus Pholidichthys; species Pholidichthys leucotaenia. The sequence continues at coordinate 420,610,744 of CM035842.1, forward strand.
TCTGTAAGCAATCAAACGATAAAAAAATTGAAGAGTGTCAACAGAAACAATATACAGTGGGGTAAAAAAGTATTTAGTCAGCCACCAATTGTGCAAGTTCTCCCACTTAAAAGATGAGAGAGGTCTCCAATTTTCATCATAGGTATATCTCAACTATGAGAGACAAACTAAGAAAAAAAAATCCAGAAAATCACATTGAAGAATTTTTATTGAATTAATTGGTAAATTCCTTGGTAAAATAAGTATTTGGTCAATAACAAAAGTTCATCTCAATACTTTGTTATATACCCTTTGTTGGCAATGACAGAGGTCAAACGTTTTCTATAAGTCTTCACAAGGTTTTCACACACTGTTGCTGGTATTTTGGCCCATTCCTCCATGCAGATCTCCTCTAGAGCAATGATGTTTTGGGGCTGTCGCTGGGCAACACAGCCTTTCAACTCCCTCCAAAGATTTTCTATGGGGTTGAGATGTGGAGACTGGCTAGGCCACTCCAGGACCTTGAAATGCTTCTTACGAAGCCACTCCTTCAGTGCCCGGGCAGTGTGTTTGGGATCATTGTCATGCTGAAAGACCCAGCCACGTTTCATCTTCAATGCCCTTGCTGGTGGAAGGAGGTTTTCACTCAAAATCTCATGATACATGGCCCCATTCATTCTTTCCTTTACACGGATCAGTCGTCCTGGTCCCTTTGCATAAAAACAGCCCCAAAGTATGATGTTTCCACCCCCATGCTTCACAATACGTATGGTGTTCTTTCTCCTCCAAACACGACAAGTTGAGTTTTTACCAAAAAGTTCTATTTTGGTTTCATCTGACCGTATGACATTCTCCCAATCCTCTTCTGGATCATCCAAATGCTCTCTAGCAAACTTCAGACCATGTCCAGACGGGCCTGGACATGTACTGGCTTAAGCAGGGGGACACGTCTGGCACTGCAGGATTTGAGTCCCTGGCGGCGTAGTGTGTTACTGATGGTAGCCTTTGTTACTTTGGTCCCAGCTCTCTGCAGGTCATTCACTAGGTCCCCCCATGTGGTTGTGGGATTTTTGCTCACCGTTCCCGTGATCATTTTGACCCCACGGGGTGAGATCTTGCGTGAGCCCCAGATCGAGGGAGATTATCAGTGGTCTTGTATGTCTTCCATTTTCTAATGATTGCTCCCACAGTTGATTTCTTCACACCAAGCTGCTTACCTATTGCAGATTCAGTCTTCCCAGCCTGGTGCAGGTCTACAATTTTGTTTCTGGTGTCCTTTGACAGCTCTTTGGTCTTGGCCATAGTGGAGTTTGGAGTCTGACTGTTTGAGGTTGTGGACAGGTGTCTTTTATACTGATAACGAGTTCAAACAGACACCATTAATACAGGTAACGAGTGGAGGAAAGAGGAGCCTCTTAAAAAAGAAGTTACAGGTCTGTGAGAGCCAGAAATCTTGCTTGTTTGTAGGTGACCAAATACTTATTTTACTGAGGAATTTACCAATTAATTCATTAAAAATCCTTCAATGTGATTTTCTGGATTTTTTTCCCCTCATTTTGTCTCTCATAGTTGAAGTATACCTATGATGAAAATTGGAGACCTCGCTCATCTTTTAAGTGGGAGAACTTGCACAATTGGTGGCTGACTAAATACTCTTTTGCCCCACTGTAATTGTAACAGTACAGCATGTAAATGGTTGTGGTAAATTTATTAAACATCATTACATGTATTTTCCATCAGCACTTCTGATTAACAAAAGAAAAAAAGGTTCTAGGCCTGAAAACAAATTGTAAAATGTAGCACTATGTTAGACTAAATGCTGCTTCCTAAGTTTGAGTGCATCGTCACAGGTGTGCACAAGCACTTGATGAGAACCCATGATGAAGCATGGTGATGGTGAGCATCTGGCTATTACAAACTTATATCAGCTATTTAATATATATGGATATATAAATAATGTTTAGTACAACTGCAGTGACTTAAAAAGAGGGCAGTCAATTGGTCTTATATAAAGAAACGAGTACACAAGCGATGGAGTTACTATTGCCTTCAATGATAAATGTTTAAGGGTAGGTAATGCAAATTAGTTTAGGCTTAAATGCTTCTGTACAAACTAAAACAAATGTTTTTGTAATTCTTGCATACAAATAATTATTTAGACTTTTCCAACTAATCAACAGTTGAAGCACATTAACCATAATGAAGCAACTTTGTATGAATATACTAATTTCAAAATCAGAGTTTGTGTCAACACTGTGCAACATGTAATTTGTTATTATGAAAGATCAAAAACTACTCTTATGCAAAGAAGTAAGTCCACTGTTATTACAAATCAATTGTTGCAGACTCTGCTAAGTCTAGCGCTGGTAGCACACTATGGTGCAAAGTGTTAAATAACACCTTCAGGAATCACCCAGAGACCCGAGGTAATTGTTTTAAAAAGTCCGGAGTAACTGGGACATGATGCTGCAGGTTAGCTGCAGTTTGTTCTTTATCATTTTTTTTTTTAAACTTGTAGAGTTGTGTTGATTCTTAGCAGTAATGACACAGTTGTCTCTGTGAGTTGAATCTGCTGGACATAGGCTGCTAACTTTCTACCAAAAAGCAGGAAGGAATAAAACACTTATTGGCAGACTGATCAAGTTAAAATGGTCGATGTGATTTCAGAAGATGTATTTAGCAGTCACTCAGTGTGGACATGGAACAATATTATATTTAGTAGTTTGAAAATTTAAACACGTCAGTTACTTATGCAATATTTAGTTCTGTTGGAAAAAACAAACTATAAACATGAAAGCTAATTTTAACAAACCTTGTTTTTTTTAAAAAAAAACATTAAATACTTGTGAAAAGTATTATTTTTAATTTTGTGTGGCTAATACAGTTTAGTACACTTACATTTGCTTTTGATAATGTTTTGGAAAGACTAAATCTTTGATTGCTAGTTATGTGATTAATGTAACTGGTATAATTTTGCAAGTTTGAAAAAAGTAGTGTGATGCAAAGTTGTGTTGTGTTTAAGTTTTATCGGCATTAAAGTCTTCTTTACTTAAAACCTTTGTTGCGTCAGTCATGAAAATAATTTTGTTAAACTGTACCAAACTGTTCTCAAAGCCATTTACCATAAACCCGAAAAGAATCTAATCACCATGCAGACCAAAAATTCTTACTCTTGTTTGACATGATTTAATACAACTGTTAAATTTATAAGCGCTGTTAAAAGTATTTGGCATAAATGTTTCGTCCTGACATAGAGGTTTTAGGTGTTGATATCAAGCACACATTAAAAACAAAACAAAAAAAAACAAAACATAAACATTGGGGGCAGAAAACACAGGGCAAGAGAGTTTTGTTAAGCTTAACACAGAGGAATAACATTATAACCAATTTATAACCATGACACTGTTGTGTCATGGTTATAAACTGACAGCTTACAAGCACGATCCAAAAGCACGGGAAGGAACCACACAAGGGGGCACGTTTGACAGTTTATTAAATAGCAAAAGTTGCACAGCTAAAGAATCAGCCACTCGCCAGAGGAATCCACCTGAGGACAGAAGATGAGAGCTGTCAGTGGAGGAACGAAGTAAGGGGAAATGGGCGAGCCGAATCGCCACTTACTTGGGGTTCCGAGGAAGAATCAGCAGGACACCAGCAGGAAATAGATGAACCAGTAGGGTGGGTGGAATGAGCTGATGGTGCCTGACCGGGTGGAGGTTGACAGCTGGGGAATAATGGAGATGTGGCAGGAGAGCTTGCGCAGTCCTGGAAACACACCCGCATGATGGCAGCAACCTGAAGGAGAGAAAAGAATAAGTTTAGACAGCGTGTCCAAGCTTAAGAGTAACACTTGCAAGTCCTTTGTTGGGGCAGTATACCCAGACGAGCCAGTGTAGAATGCACGGAGAAAGCCTCCTTAAGTACACTGGCTGATGAGCGGGTGCAGGTGCGTCTTCTGCCTCAGGTGGAGTGATGAGTTCATGAAGGTGAGACGGGACGGGAGGGGCGCGCCCTCACTGCCCTTGACATGTTGGCTGTTTCAAACTTGTGTATTACTGTTTAACTACACTCAAGCTTTACCTCACACTGAAAAATTAACAAGTTTAAGACTAGTTGCTGCTTTAAAAAGTCATAAAGTAAAGTAAAAAAAAAATCGGTGGGGGGAAGGCACAAAAAACAGAAAGTGGTTGCAACGCTGGAGCAGAGAACGGTCAGCAGATGGTCAAAAATGTTTTATCAGTGACATTTTCTGACCCACCAAAATATTCACAAAACCTGACTTGACCCCATGCTTTGTGTGTGTGTGTGTGTGTGTGTGTGTGTGTGTGTGTGTGTGTGTGTGTGTGTGTGTGTGTGTGTGGTCACCATCCATCACTTTTTGACATAAGGTGGGTGAGAAGTGAACGTTTTACCTTTGCAGAACACTAGGCAGGGAGTTTGAACGGTTGAAAAAACTGTAGAGCAATTTAATAAGTTTTTGTTGAAATGCTGAATCCAGAGAGATGTAAAAAAAAAATTCTAGTGATCAAAACATCCATGATTTAAAATGTTTTTTCAATTACCCACAATATAATCCCGTAAAGATCTCAAGTCATATGGGTTGATAAAAGAACATGAAGAATTGCACAGACAACCAAAACCCCACAAGTTCTAGTTTAACTTTGTCATAAGTGGTTGGAAAAGAAAGTCTGACTTAAAGTTATAAACAGCAGAAGCTATGAAAAAAAATAATCTTTTTTTCAAATCAACCACAGATGACAAAAGGTTTAATTGAATAAAAATAATTTAACTGTTGGTAAATATCACGTACAAGCTGTGGGCTGTTTACAATTTAAAAAAAAAATGTAACACAAAATGGAAAATATAAAATGCTTTATAGGCGAAATGTTAAATTTGCCAGTATTCACCACAGATAAAACTTTGATTGCACATACAAACCATACAGATAAAAGTTTGGGTTTTTAAACTCTAATGTTTGATATAGTTTTGTCATCACTGGCTTGTTCATTAAGGAAGGAGGAAGGTGCATCCAAAAACGTACATTTGAAGGCTTGCTTTTTGCTCCGTTCAGTCTATCCCCACTTCACCTGTAGACCTCTGGATTGCCACTGCAGTGTTTTTGCTAGTCTGGCTTCACCCCCTTGATGGACTTGGTGATTTACCCGCCACTAGAACGCCAATGACTAGGACATCAAACCCACCCTCTACGCTCACTTCTGGCTAGCTTATGTCGACTCACTATGCTTTAGTGCTTTGCAGTGTTTCGACCGCTAACCCACAGTCATGGTGAGTTTTTTTTTTCTCTTTTCATTGTTTAACTTTCTGATTTTATTGAACAATCCAATTTTCGCACACACTACACTGTAGTTTCATTGGTTGACCATAGGGGTGCGCCTCTAGCTCATCAGGCCAGGAGATCAGGCCAGGAGATCGTCATCCATTACTTTGACACACGGTCGCAGGCACAGGTGTGGGTCACAAGTTGAAAAGGTCAAACGTCACGTGGGAACGGAGGGGTGGGGGGGAGAGGTCAAAGGTCACCATCCATCACTTTTTGACATAAGTTGGCCTATATCCTCTTCTATTATTAACCACTTGCACTCCGGGCAATTTTCCTAAAAATGCCAAAAAATAACGTGCCCAAAGAAAATCGAAAGCTGTTCTTCAACCCTTTGCAGCATCTTCATGGGGTTGTCTCATTTAAAAGAAAACACTTTGAATTTTTTGTCAAAAAAAACATAATCTCTCTACGTGCTCCGGCCACTGAGTTACAGTCATCTAAACATACTGAACTTGAAGAAAAAAAATTTGGACACAGTGTTTTTTTGGATACAAATGCTTGTAAATAACACACAGCTGTCCAATCCGGCTGGAAAATGCAACAGAAATGTAGAACCAAGTGTTATCCAGCTGAGATCCAAATTTGGTAACAATACCACAAAAAATGAATATTTTACACAGCTTTGTTCTCAGGTAGTTCCCAGGTGTTTTGGAACTGTGCCAAATTGTGCCAAATGGCACAGTTTGGAAAAACGTCTATAACTTTTGAATAATTCAATGTAGAAGCTTCATTTTAGGCTCAAAGGAAAGGTCACACTCAGGGCTGTGTGTGTGTGTGTGTGGGGGGGGGGGTCGCCCCCCCCCCTGCTACCAAGGACAGAGTTCGGCCCTCGCTACATGACAGATTACACTCGTTGCATGTTTCCACAGCAACGCTGTCACAGCGGCTCCCCCCCCCCTCGCTACTGTGTGTGCCCCCCCCCGCTCACTACAGAGGATGGACTTCAGCCATCGCTACACAACGGATTAGCCTTATGTGGTGATGTAGGACAGCAGTGCAGTCACCGCGGCTCCCCCCCCCCCTCGCTGCAGAAGAATAGCGGGGGTGGGGGGCGTTCACAGCCTGTACACTGCGAGCAACCCCTTGTACCGCGGCGCACGAACTTCAGACTTCGTGAACCGCACAGCTGTAATTTACTGATCGGTCAAAAGTCATTTTGGATTACAATTTTCAGGGATAGAGAATAATTTAGCTTATAACACCTTACCTCTTCACAGTGGAGTCTTGGCGAACTTGTCTTCCTCATTGTCAGACGAACGCGACGCTGGTCCGCTCTGGTTCTGGTCTCGCGACTCGATCAAAACATAATTCCATTATTGCGGTTTTGTGCTTCCATGATTGCGGTTTTTGGCGAACGATTTTTCAAAACAAATAACAGTAGTAATTAAAAAAAGACTGGCGAAGGCGTGTGTGTCACTCAGCCTTCGTCGTCAGCCTCCGTCGGTCTATGATGACCATGGAAGAAAACATAATGTCTACTCTGCTGGAACCAATACAAAATAAGCACCGCCTTTGGCCGAACATGCCGATCCACGAATGGCACTCCCTGTCACACAGGTTGCATTTGTGGATGGTCTCCATGCTGCTGGGTCTGTGGTGCTCTTCCTGTGTCCTTTTTTGATCCGCTGCAGCAGCCAGTCTTCACCCAGCCTTAAAAAAAAACAGCTCACGAACTTCTCTGCTTCAATTGGCTCACTGCATTCAAAGTGTTGGGAGGCGGGTCCTCCTTCCTAGGTTTTCATTCATTGGTTCTTCAAGGTTTCAGAAATCCAATTCAAGGCTCTTATTAGTCGAATGAGAGGTCAATCAGATGAACTAATCTGTTCGCGGCTGTGTTTGCAGATTTTTTTTTTCAGTGGCGCTTGGAGGCCACACCACCTACACCACCACCATCAATATCCTTATCATGCGTCATGCGCACGAGGGTGCACGAGTGCGCTCTCGTGTGCCCTCATGCGCCCTAGGATGCAGAGAGTTGCCCGCCCGCGGAACAACGGAGTGCAAGTGGTTAATAAAATTTATTATTATTATTATTATTATTATTATTGTAGTAATTTATTGTTATTAGGCACAAAGATTATTTACTTTATATATATGTGAGTGGGAATGAGGTTTCACTTCATTACCAACAAACATAAGCTCATGGGGCACCAGTCCAAAAGACTGGACACTTTGTACCAGCCATGAATCAATCTCAAACATTCATGAATTCTTCTGCATGAATCAAAAGAACAGACACAAAAAAATCAAGCAGAAACTTCAATACACCTTTAGCAGTTTAATGATCAAACTCAGCTTAGATAAAGTATTACATTCAAATGAGTTTGAAAGCAATGTGAAATGATCAACAAGTATAAAGCACCACACTAAACTGTCTAGGTATTGCTGCATAATGTGTATTATTAAGCATTTGTAGAACCAAGAAAAACTATAGCTTAAATTGGAATTGTGATGGAAAATCAAAACTGTAAAATGACTGTAACAGACTGGTGTCATGAACTGAGCCGGTGTTTTTCTGTAGGCTCGGTTCTGACCGTTCTCTGTGGCTCAGACATTGGGGTTATTATGTATAACTACCTTTTGAGTTCTTGTTGTTTTTATGTCTGTGTTCTTTTTCTTTTCCATGCCTGTAGCCGCCGCTCCGGCTGGCGGTTGTCAGGCAGCCTCCTTGACCCACTTTCTGGTGGGCACTGTCTAACATTCGCCGGTCTGACCACACCCCCTCTCTCTTTGACAGCCAGCTGATTTGCCCCAGTAATTATCTTTCCCGTGCCTTGCCCAGGTGTGTTCAATTTGTGATGCCAGCAGTGTTTGTACTTAGGCAGCTCTTGCCAGTCAAATTCTGCTGGACCACTGTACATTGCCATGCGGACGTTAATCACCGCATGGTTGTATTGTCTTTTGAGGGAAAGCTACACTGTCGCCATTCCCCTCAGTGTAGCTGTTGTTGGTGTATGTTCATCAGTTACTTGGACTTTTTGGACTGCTCCTGTGCCATGAGTACGAACTGTTTAGCGTAGCCCAGTTTCCTCCTCCAGCTACACTAGAGCGTCCTGGAGTACTCTAAGTCTACCCTGAGCTATTCATGTTATGTTTGCATAATCTGCCATGTTGTCAGTCAGCAAATATTGTCAACACTATCACGACGTGTTAGCCACTCCTCACAGCCATGGTTCTGTTGCGCCCTTTAAGCAATGTCGGCTCTGGGGCGCAACCGTGGTTAACATGTTTCCTGTCCATACATTCGCTGGTTGATGTCAGCCCTGAATGCCAACTTTAAGCTTTTCTGTTTATTTTTGTAAGCCTTCACCTTTTTGGGATCAGTCTTTTGTTCAATGAATGTGCTGTGGTGAATTCCTGCGTGTAAATCCATTCTTCCTTCCCCTCCTCCATGTGCTGCGTAAAAGCGCACGAGGAGGTTCGTGACAGCGGGTGAGGAAAACTGGATGCAGTTTTATGAAGAAAATGATAAAAGCTGATTTATTTGAAAAAGGAAAATTTGGGTTACTCTAAAAAGGAATGGAGGTTAATGAAAAGATGGATATTACTTTTCCTCAATTTTATAACTCTGGTCGGAGTCTGTGACCTTGATCTCAACATGAGAAATTTTGACATACTTCAACTGGGATGGACATCATATTTAGTCCAGCAGATAGGAAATGGGTCTTGCTTACGTTGATCAGTTGATTGGGCTGACTTCAGCTGGATCCTTAGCTGATCATCAGACGGCATGGAGAATATCTGCCAGCAGATAATTTTTTCCCACAACTGAACTATCTTGGAGATGAGACCCGGAGATGCTGAGAGGTGTGGCTGGCTCCGCTGATTTGTATGCCATCCAGATTTAGACAATATGGGATCTCAGCGGACTTCTCCCGGGTCCCTGGAATTTGTAGACTGTTCAAAGTCTAAAACTTGAAGAAAAGAATAAACATATTTAAGACATGAAATCCGAGTTCTTCCAATGTCATGGTAATCGAGTGAGAGTAAGCTTCTAGTTAAATTTAAAAAAAAAAAGAAAATCAAAATCAGTCCTCTGTGATGATTGGGTGAGCCCCCCCCCCCCTTCTGTGGGAGGTTCGCCATCCGACCATCTCCTTTTCCCCCTCTCTCCCCAGGTTGTTGCCATCTCCACATTGCGTCTCCGGGGTTGCAGTGCGTTCACCTGTCCCATTGTCATCATTTCTGTTCCAGAAGGCCTTCTCGACCTGGTCAGACTCACTCCCTAGCTCCACGCCTCTCTATTCTCCTGCCAGCTCTGCCCTGGTGGTCCCTCCATCTTCCGCTGGGTTCCTCTGCCGGGTTCTCTGCTCACCCACAGTAAGACCTACCCTTGTTATTCATTATGCCCAGCCTCCTTCCTCATTCCTAATCTGCTCTCGTCTCCCTCTCTCCACAGGCTGTGTGATACCTCTGGCATGCGACGCTTTTCCCTACAGCTGTGTGTTTGTTTTTTCAATAAGATAGTGTTAAACGGTTTCCCTCTGTGTTGTGTGCCTTCTCTGGTGTTAGTAGCCTGCACGTGAGCTTTTCTCCACACAGTCATGACAGAACGAGCCAGCCATGACTTAAGCTCAGCAGGTGCTGCATCAGTGGAGCACCCCGCCCTGTACCATTTAGACGTCACAGAGCGGTAGGTGGCCGTGCTTGCTCACAGAGCAGCTGCAAACAATCACTCAGCAGCTGACCACGGTCACTGGCTATCTCTGCCATATGTCTCATCGGGGCCCTTCCTCCCCACTTGCCATTCCAGTAGCAACCACCATCCGCTGTACCACTTCAGTTCCCTCACCGGTCCCCCGGGGAGGTGGAGAAATGCAAGGGGTTTTTGCTTCATGTTTAGCTTTATCTGGGAAAGGTAGGCTGGGAGTACCCAGACGACACTTCCAAAATTCACTTTATGACCCTCCTACTGTGAGACCGGGCCCTCAGTTGGGCTCAGTCTGTTCTAGGTAGTGCCAAAGGCCTGAATTACACCTTTGATAAATTCGTTGGTGAGTTTTCCCGGGCTTTTGACTGTTCGAGAGTAAGGGGAACATCATGAGCCACCTTATTCAATTCAGTTCAATTCAATTCGATTCAATTCAATTCAGGTTTATTTATACTGTGCCACATCACAACAGAAGCCATCTCGTGGCGCCACAGTGCAGAAAAAAAAAAAAACCACACAGTCTCAGAAAAAACAGCAATCACACAATCCCCTATAAGCAAGCACTAAGCGACAGTGGAGAGGAAAAACTCCCATTTGGAAGGAAGAAACCTCTAGCAGAACCAGGCTCAGGGAGGGGCAGTCATCTGCTGCGACTGGCTTGGGGTGAGGGGATAGGGAGGATGGAGAGGACAGACATAAAGAACATAACAGTAAGATGCCAAGTACATTATTGGAGGTCAACCAGCAGTATGGATCAGATATCAACAGAACAAAAGTGGGGTTAAGAGACACAAATATAAAAAATATATTAATAAAAACAGAGGCCGAGTCTGACTCCGGGACCCAGAGTGGTAACTGGTTCCAGAGAGAAGGGGCTTAGTAGCAGAAGGCTCTGCCTCCCACTGTACTTTTGGAGATTCTGGGCACCACAAGTAAGCCAGCATCTTGGGAGGGTAATGCTCTATTAGGATGGTAAGGTAATATCAGATTTTTTATATATTGGGGGGCCTGATTATTAAGAGCTTTGAAAGTAAGAAGAAGGATTTTAAACTTGATTCTAAATTCTATGGGAAGCCAATGAAGGGAGGACAGAACCGAGGAGATATGATCTGTTTTTTCTAGAACCAGTTAAAACTCTAGCAGCAGCATTTTGAATCAACTGAAGATTTTTTAAGGATACTTTAGGACAACCAGATAATAGCGAATTACAATAATCTAATCGAGAGCTGACAAAGGCGTGAATCAGTTTCTCAGCATCATTCAGAGACAAGATTCTCCTGATCTTGGCAGAATTGCGTAGAGGATAGAAGGCAGCCTTAGAAACAGTTTTAATATATGAATTAAAGGACAAATCTTGATCAAAAATAACATTATTATTAATATTAGGAACTCAGCTAAACTCTTCTTTTCCTCCTCTCTCCCCAGGTTGCTGCCATCTCTGTAGTGCGTCTCTGGGGTTGCAGCGCATTTACCTTTTCCGCATGAGCAGGGTCACTCTCCAGCGGTAGTTACAAAGCAACAGCTCAAAATGCCAGCTCTAAACTGAGTTTAAAGCAAGAACGAACCGGGAGCCTTTACCTGTGCAACCTCACCTTACATGCCACAACCGGAACATGATCTCTCTTTCTAGTACCTGATAAAACTCTTGCAGCAACATTTTGGATCAACTAACTAACTAACTAACCTGCACTTATATAGCGCTTTTCTAGTCACAAAGACCACTCAAAGCGCTTTCATTAATACTAACCCTCTATTCTAAGGGCCTATAGGAAACAGATATCTAGGGACAATTTAGAACAGCCAATTAACCTAACATGCATGTTTTTGGCATGTGGGAGGAAGCCGGAGAAATCCCGGAGTAAACCCACGCAACACGGGGAGAACATGCAAACTCCACACAGATCACTGTTGGTCGGGGGCTGGGATCGAACCCACGATCCCACGATCCCCACAATCCCCCGGCCAAGGGTAAACTGTGCTGCCGCAGTGCTAACCACTGCGCCACCGTGCAGCCGGTGCACGTCAACTGAAGACTTGTTAGAGATGTTTTAGGACAACCTGATAATAAAGAGTTACAATAATCTAATCTAGAGCAAACAAAAGCTTGGATCAGTTTCTCAGCATCACTCTGAGACAAGATGCTCCTAATCTTGGCAATATTACGCAAATGATAGAAGGCAGTCTTAGAAACGAATTTAATATGTGAATTGAAAAACAGATCTTGATCAAAAATAACTCCAAGGTTCCCCACAGAACTGTTAAGAGAAAGAGTAACTGCATCCAAACTAAAAGTTTGATTTGGAAAGGTATTTCTAAGTTTTTTTTGGACCAACAAGAATAACTTCAGTCTTATCTGAATTTAATAGCAGGAAATTACTAGTCATCCAAGCTTTGATTTCCTTAAGACAGGCTTCTAACTTGGCTAATTGATTACTATCATCTGGGTTCATTGACAGGTATAATTGTGTATCATCTGCATAACAATGAAAATGTATATTGTGCTTCCTAACAATGTTGCCTAACGGAAGCATATATAAACTAAAAAGAGTAGGACCTAACACAGATCCCTGTGGAACTCCATGACTGAGCTTTGAGTTGAAAGAAAACTCATTATTGACATGAACAAACTGGAACCTATCAGATAAATAAGATCTAAACCACTGCAACGAAGTTCCATTAAGTCCAACATAGTGTTCTAATCTATCAAGTAGAATATTATGATCAATAGTATCAAAAGCTGCACTAAGATCTAAAAGGACAAGTACAGAAACTAGTCCATTATCAGATGCAATGAGGAGGTCGTTAGTGACCTTCGCTAAGGCTGTTTCAGTACTATGATGGATTCTAAACCCAGATTGAAACTCTTCAAATAAACCATTTCCCTGCAAGTGGTCAAATAATTGCATAGCAACAACTATTTCTAAGATTTTTGAAATGAAAGGGAGATAAGAGATTGGTCTATAGTTAGCTAAAACGCCTGGATCCAGTGTTGGCTTTTTGAGTAACGGTTTAATTACAGCAGTTTTAAAAGCCTGCGGTACATGGCCTAAAGTTAATGAAGAATTGATTATTTGAAGAATAAAGCTACCAATAAATGGGAAGACTTCTTTAAACAACCTGGTAGGAATAGGGTCTAAAAGACACGTTGAAGGCTTGGATGAAGAAACTATTTTGTCTAACTCTAAAAGGTCAATTGGAGTAAACTGATCCAAACAGATGTCAATTGACGGAGTTGTAGTAGTTACTGAATTTAACAGTGGGAAGAATCTGACTGATTTTGTCTCTGATAGATGAAATTTTATGATTGAAAAAGTTCATAAAGTCCTGACTTGTAAGCTCTAAGGGAATGCTAGGATTGACAGAGTCCTGACTTTTTGTCAGCCGGGCCACAGTGCTGAAAAGAAACCTGGAATTATTCTTGTTCTCTTCTATTAATGCAAAATAATAACTCGTTCTAGCTTTTCTCAGAGATTTTTTTACAAATTAAAAGATGATTTCTCCAAGCTAAATAGATTTCATCTCAATTAGAGGAGCTGTGGGCCTCAGGTTATTTCACACCTTAGACAGAGACAATGAATACACATGGGAGAACAATGCCTAAGTGGGTGAGAGGGGGTTGAATGAAGTGTTGTGTAGATGTCATGCTGTGTAGGAGGAAGTGCCTTGAACCTTGTGAAATGTGACTTGATATAGAGAGAGGAATGCTTGATGTGACCAGTCAGTCTGTTCTTTGCTTGTGAGATGTGAGTGTGTAATATATCGTCTGAAATGAATATGCCTCTTCATTTACACACTCCACACTGTGTTTGAGTCGGTTCACACTCTGGCGCACCCAGGAGTGCACACGTCTGTCAAAATGATGGGAGAGAAGTTCGTGTGGCCGAACCTACGCAAACAAGTAAAAGAGTGGGCTGCAGCCTGCATGGCGTGCCAATGAGCCAAGGTACACAGGCACACGAAGGCTCCCTTGGAGCCGTTTCTGGTACCGGCTAAGAGGTTCGACCATGTTCATGTGGACCTCGTGGGCCCCCTCCCACCATCACAGGGGTGCACGCACCTCCTGACAGTGGTGGACCGCACCACACGCTGGCCAGAAGCAGTCCCGCTGGTGGCAACCATATCCGCGGATGTAGCACGCGCTTTTTTAACAACATGGGTGGCACGTTTTGGAGTCCCATCAGACGTAATGTCCGACGGGGGCCCGCAATTTGTTTCCGACCTCTGGTCCACGATGGCCCGCAGCCTGGGTGCTGCAATTCATTGCACAACTGTGTACAACCCACAGGCCAATGGTTTATGCGAGCGTTTTCATAGATCACTGAAAGCAGCACTCAGGGCTTCACTGATGGATGCAAATTGGGTAGACAGGCTGTCGAGGGTTTTATTGGGGTTGCGCTCCATGCCAAAAGAGGATTTGGAAGCTTCCCCGGCAGACCTCGTTTTTGCGCAGCCCCTACGGATCCCGGGGAATTTCTACTGGACAATCCCGTGCCAGGCAGCTCCCCATCTCAGCTTTTGCAGCGTAGCGCAAACACAGGCATGCTGCCGGGCCCTGCCCACCACAGTTTTCCGCGTGCCTTCGTGCCTAAAACTTTGAAGAACACGGAGTTCGTGTTCGTCAGACATGACGCCCGCCACCCTCCATTGTGCCCACTCTATGATGGACCGTTCAGAGTGTTGGAAACAGGGGATAAGCATTTTGTGCTAGACTTGGGGGGTAGACGGGAGAGAATTGGCATAGACAGACTCAAACCCACCTTTGTAGTGGCGGATGAGCAAGTGCTGTTGGTGAGGGCCCCTCGGCGTGGAAGACCCCACGGAGACCTTCCCAGGGGAACGATTCATTAGATCAGCCACACGGACAGAGTGACCCCCCCCCCCCCCACAGCTCACCTGCAGTCGGACACACTCCCAGCAGCCTCCCACCGGCACAGCAGCACCACGGAGGCGGTAAACCCCAGTTACAGCAGATATGGGAAGAGACTGAAGCCGAAACAGCATGTGGACTGATGTTCTATTGTTCTATCTAAGATGCTGGGGGGGGGCGGTATGGAAGTCAGGTTATTTCACACCTTAGACAGAGACAATGAATACACATGGGAGAACAATGCCCAAGTGGGTGAGAGGGGGTTGAATGAAGTGTAGTGTAGATGTCATGCTGTGTAGGAGGAAGTGCCTTGAACCTTGTGAAGTGTGACTTGATATAGAGAGAGGAATGCTTGATGTGACCAGTCAGTCTGTTCTTTGCTTGTGAGATGTGAGTGTGTAATAAATCGTCTGAAATGAATATGCCTCTTCATTTACACACTCCACAGAGCGCCATTTTCTTTCTAATTGACGAGTCTTCTGTTTTAAGCTACGAGTTTCTGTGTTGAACCAAGGAGTTAGAAATCTCTGATTAGACTTTTTCTTTTTTTAAAGGGGCTACCATGTCAAGAGTCTGATGCAGAGAAGCTGTAACTCTATCTACCATGCTATCAATTACAGAAGGAGTAAGATGTCTATAGCTTATTTCCGTTGTGTTGACACATGGCATAGAGGAAGCAATCTGCATAAATTTGGTAACAACATCAACTGAGAGGCATCTACTGTAGCAATATTTTTCTTTAGGAGCCAAATAGTGCGAAATAGTAAAATCAAAGGTGAACAGACAATGGTCTGACAGTACAGGGTTATGAGGAGACACTACCAGATTTTCTATTTCTATGCCATATGTCAGAATAAGGTCCAACATATGGTGGAGATAATGGGTAGAATTTCCAACTTTCTGAGAAAACCCCATTGAGTCTAAAATTGAATTAAATGCCAAATTAAGGCAATCACTATCTACATCTACATGTATATTAAAGTCCCCTACTATAATTATTCTATCTGATTTCAGCACTAAATCAGCTAAGAATTTGGCAAATTCGGATAAAAACTCTGAGTAGGTTGATGGGGGACGATAAACTATGGCAAATAAAATTAGGTTTAGCCTAAAATTGCTAAAATGCCCAATACTGAGGACCAGGCCCTCAAAGGAATTATAACATGTTTTTTGCTTTACATTAACTAGTAATTTGGAATGGTAAATTGTTGCTACTCCTCCTCCATGACCAGAACTTCTGGGATTTTGACAGTTTAAATAACCAGAGGGAGTTAAACCAACATAATCCTCTTGTCCTAACCAAGTCTCTGTAAGGGATATTAAATCAATCTGATGATCAATTAACTGATCATGGACTAGCAGAGACTTGGGAGTTAAAGACCTAATATTTAACAAACCACATTTAATTTTTAAATTATGTGGAGGAACAGAGGCCAAATCATTCAATTTAGAGGCTTCATGTTTAATTTGAGTTTTACCAACTTTTTGTTTAATCACTGTGGGATGCTTATACATTATATTTTTATTTACTTTGGAGGGAGCAGATGATGATTCTCTGATGGGGAAGACAGGGGCTAAGTTGAGGGGTGGCGGATGAAGAGGAGCTGCAGAGAGGCGTGTAAGACTCCCACTCTGCTTGTAAGACTGTGACTCTGCTTCCTGTAAATACTCTACAATTGTTATCCACGCTGGCATTAATGACGTCCAACTCCAGCAGTTGGAAGTCACAAAAATTAATGTGGAATCAGTGTGTGACTGCCAAAACAATGTCTGCCTCTGTAGTATTCTCTGGGCCCCTTCCCAATCTGATCAGTGATGACATGTTTAGCTGCTTGTCATCCTTCAACCGCTGGCTGTCTGTGTGGTGTCCTGCAAATAACGTGGGCTACATAGACAATTGGAGCTCATTTTGGGGAAAACCTGGTCTTATTAGACGAGACAGCGTCCATCCCACTTTGAATGGTGCATCTCATTTATCTAACAATCTGGCATCATTTTTATCCAAATTTCCAAAACCTTGACAACTCAGAGTTGGGACCAGGAAATCTTCCTTAGTAAATTGTACAGTGGTGCCAACACTACAGACATTTGGTAAGAACTTATTATAAAAGTTCAGCAGTCCTAAGGAAGCTTTTAGCTCTGTAACTGAAGTGGGTGTAGGTGCTTTTTGTTCAGCTTCCATCTTTGCTGGTTGTGGATGTAGTCCTGTTTTTCCACCTTGTGACCTAAAACTGTCACCTCTTTTTCCAAAAACTGGAATTTGCTCCTTTTAAGATGCAGCCCTGCATCCCCCAGTCTTTGCAGCACGTGATGTAGTGTCTTCAGATGATTTGTGTCATCTTTCCCAGTCAGAATGATGTCATCCAGGTATACTGCCACATTTTCAATAACCTGCAATATACCTTCCATCGTATGCTGAAAGATGGCTAGACTGGAACTCACGCCAAAAGGCAACCTCGTGTATGTAAATAACCCTTTGTGAGTGTTTACTGTGACATACTTCCTGGATTCATCATCCAGCACTATCTGTTGATAAGCATGGCACATATTTAACTTGGTGTTTTTCTCTCCACCAGTTAAAGAAGTTATCATGTCCTCCATTCTTGGGATGGGGTACTGCTCAGTGGGTGATACTTTGTTAACTGTTAACTTGTAGTCCCCACAAATCCTCACTCTGGAGTCTGGCTTAAGCACTAGCACTATTGGAGCTGCCCACTCTGAGAACTTCACCTGTTCTATGATTTTCTCTTGTAAAAGTCTGTCTATCTCTTACTCTACTTTTTTCTTCATAGCAAAAGGGACTTGTAATGTTTGTTATTTACTTATAACAAAGACACTTAGTCTTAATCACCATGCCAGCAAGACGTGCTTCCTTTTTATTATCACTTCCGGTTCACATGTTTTACCACTTCCTGAATCTACCTGCTATCTCATGTGATCATACTGCTACCTTGTGGTAACACCTATCAGTACATCCCCTTTCCTGAGCAGGTTAGTATAACTTGGTAACTAACACATATACAGCATTTCAAGACTGCAACTGAATAAACCTTACTAACATTCAAGATGTCTTAATGCAGTACACAGAAAACTTTTCCTTTTTTTTCACAAATACACTGTGTACTGATAACCAAACAAAACAAGAAAGCCACAACTATTCCATTTGTAACAACTAACATGTAACTGTCAACTTTAAAAAAAAAAAAAAAAAACTTCAACAGTTCACTGTTCTATGAGTCTCTGAGGTCGCTTCCTGTTTCTGGTGGATCGTCTCAGAGCTGGAGTGACAACATCTGGGGAAGATGAAGGAGGCTCAGTGTGCTGCAAATCTAGTGTCACATTAACATCCTTTCCAGACGCAGTTTCCTGAGGTTGCCCTTCAGTGTCCTCCAGAATCTTCAAAAGACTCTTCCTGTTTCTTCTGAACATATGTCCATCCTCTGTTCTCACCGTATAGGATCTGGGACCCACCTCACTGAGAACTGTTGCCTTTCTGGTCCAAGTATTAGGATCCTCAATTCTCACAATGTCCCTTTCATAAAGAGGTTCCAGTCTCCTTGCTGATCTGTCATAGTTCATTTTCTGTTTGAATTTCAGTTTCTTTCTCTTGTTAGTCAGTTCTCTGTTGTTGTCCTTGTCTTTCTCTGTGATAATGTGTGGTAAAGTGGTGCGCAGCCTATGACCCATTAGCAGCTCTGCTGGTGATGCACCACACTCTAGCGCTGCTGACCAGTAACTTAGCAAAGCAAGATATGGGTCAGTATTGCTATCTCTTGCTTTTTTCAAAAGTCTTTTTACAATTTGGACTCCTTTTTTGGCTTGTCCGTTAGCCTGTGGATGCAGTGGGCTAGATGTAGTGTGATGAAATCCATACTGCTTGGCAAACTCCCTGAATTCTGCACAGTTGTACTGGGGGCCATTGTCACTCACCACACACTGTGGGATTCCATGTCTAGAAAAGAAGTTTTTATGTGTGTGATGGACAGACTGTGCTGATGTACTAGTGAGCTGGGCTACCTCAGGGTAGTTTGAATAATAGTCTGTGACTAAGACATAGTCCTTGCCATGCAAATGGAAGAGATCAGTGCCCACTTTTTGCCATGGTGCAGTTGGTTGCTCTGCAATCAGCATTGGCTCTTTTGTCTGTTTGTAGTGGTGTGTGAGACATGTGTTACATTTCCCTATCATGTTCTCAATATCCATATTGATACCTGGCCAATAAACTGCTTCTCTGGCTCTCCTTTTGCATTTTTCTATTCCAAGATGCCCTTCATGGATACGATGCAGCATGTCCTGGTGCATAGACTGAGGAATAACAATCATGTTCTGTCTCAGCACAAGGCCATTTGCCACTCAGATCTGCTCTCACTGAGTAGTACTGTGGGCAGCTTCCCTTTGCCCAACCTCCATGAATCTGCTGGACAACCTTTTGCAGCACAGGGTCCTTTGCCGTTTCCTGTGCAATTTGCTCTAGCATCACATCTGATGCAGGGAGTGAAGCTGTCACCATGTTGACATGAGTTTCCACATCATCTGTTGTGGAGATGGACTCTGTGCAGCTGCTTGATACAGGTGCCCGTGACAAAGCATCCGCTAGCACTATATATTTGCCTGGCGTGTAGATTAGCTCAAAGTCATATCGCTGGAGTTTCATCATCATGCGCTGTATTCTCGGAGACATGTCATTGAGGTTTTTCTTTATAATTGACACCAGTGGTTTGTGATCAGTCTCTGCAGTAAAGGTTGGCAAACCGTAGACATAACTGTGAAACTTACTACACCCAAACACTAAACCCAAAGTCTCTTTTTCAATTTGGGCAGAGCGTTTTTCCGCCTCTGTCGTTGATCTCGACGCGTATGCTACTGGCTGCCATTTATCCCCTGTAGCTTGAAGCAGAACAGCTCCCAAACCATCCTTTGAGGCATCAGTGGAGATCTTTGTTGGTTTTGAGGGCTCAAAGAATGTGAGGACAGGCTCTGTGGTTAGAACTTCCTTTAGCTTATTCCATTCTTTTTCATGTTGTTTTGACCACTCAAATTCCTTGTTATGTTGGAGCAACTCTCTGAGGCATGCTGTTTTGGAACAAAGATGAGGAATGAATTTTCCAAGGAAGATGATCATCCCCATGACTCTCAGGACTCCTTTTTTATCAGTGGGAGTAGGCATGTCCAGTATAGCCTGCACTTTTGACTGATCAGGCTCAACCCCTTCACCTGAAAGTTTGTCTCCCAAAAAGGTCATTTCTGTGACACCAAACTGACATTTTTTTTCTGTTCAGTATTAGTCCACTGTCCTGAACCCTGTTAAGGAGTTTTTTTAGTCTTTCATCATGTTGCTGGCGTGTCGCTCCCCAGACCACCAAATCATCAATGTACACTCTTGTGCCCTCTAGACCAGTGGTGTCAAACTCATTCCATGGAGGGCCAAGACCCTGCAGGTTTTACTTCCACCCAGTCTCTTCAGCAGGTGTTTTTACTGATCAGCAATCAGTGGGAAGAAATTCAGAGAAATTACCTGTTGAAGACACTGGGTGGAGGTAAAACCTGCAGGGTCTTGGCCCTCCATGGAATGAGTTTGACACCTGTGCTCTAGACCCTCAATTATGGACTCCATAGCCCTGTGGAAAATCTCTGGAGCTGAGATAACACCAAACAGAAGCCTCAGAAAACAGTACCGCCCAAATGGTGTGTTGAAGGTGCAGTACCTGCTGCTTTCTGGATCCAGCTTCAGCTGCCAAAATCCCTGTGAGGCATCCAGCTTGCTAAAATATTTAGCACCTGCCATTTCACTGGTTAGCTCATCTCGTGTTGGGATTGGGTAGTGTTCTCTTTTAATATTCTCATTCAAATCCTTAGGATCAAGGCAAACTCGTAACTCTCCATTCTGTTTCTTGGTACATGTGATGGAATTCACTCAATCAGTGGGCTCCTCCACTCGCTCAATAACACCCAGTTGTGTCATTCTGTCCAGCTCTTTTTTCAAGCCAGATCTAAGTGCTGCTGGCACTCTCCATGGGACGTGCACTACAGGCTTGGCATTACTCTTGAGCTGAATCTTGTAGGTGTATTTTAATGTTCCATGTCCTTTGAAGACAGAGGGGAACTGTTTTACAATGTGTGCAGCTCCTTCATATTGCAAGTGTTGTATTTCTTGGCTATGATTGTCCATCTTTATGTTTTCGTTGTTTATCTGGTAGATCCTCTTAACCAAACCTAGGTCCTCTGATGCTTTATCCCCGAGGAGTGACTCATGTCCATTACGTACAATGACAAACAACAGGCTGTGCTGCTTGCCTTTCACTTTCACAGTAAGTTTACATCCTCCTAATGTCTCAACTGGCTGACCATTGTATGCAGTCAGTGTTGCGGTCTTGCTGGTGATTATTTTAGGCTTTATTTTTAGAGCATTGACATCATTCTCATTTATTAGGTTAGCTTTAGCTGCTGTGTCAATCCTGAATGGCACAATTGTCCCATTTACCCACAGTGGTGCAATCCACTTATCACTTTTGACTGAACTCACTGTCTGACCAGCGCCTCCAGTCTGCGTGAGTTGTGCGTGGTCATCATTGTTACTGCATGACACCATCTTGATGAAAAATGTTTCACTTAGGTCATCACTGTCCTCCATTTCTGCCACTGTGTGCACTTGTCCTTTTTTAATGTCTCTAGTGCGACGCATTTTTGCATAGTGGTTTTTCCTTTGCACTTTGCGCATGTTTTTCCATAAGCAGGACATTGTCTCCGTTTGTGTTTTTCACCGCATCTCTTACAGGAATAGACCTCTTTTTCATTACTTTTAATTCTGCCCTGCTGTTTCCCTTTCATGGACAAAGCATGGACTTTCTCTTCATCTTGGCTCACTGCTCCCAAAGCAGGCTCATCAAAAGTCATTACAAGTTGGCGTGTGTGATATCCTACCGTGTAGCAATGATCACACTTGAGTTATTTCTTTGGCTAACTCTGCCGTTTATTCTGCAACACACATAATATGACTGAACATGGATTCTGCGCGGGGTTTTCACACTCTTGTTCTAATGTGTCCCCTTAATAGTAGTGCTGAACAATACAGGTAGTTCCCCCTAGAG
Source organism: Pholidichthys leucotaenia (assembly GCA_020510985.1). NCBI lineage: Eukaryota > Metazoa > Chordata > Actinopteri > Cichliformes > Pholidichthyidae > Pholidichthys > Pholidichthys leucotaenia. The sequence continues at coordinate 420,632,670 of CM035842.1, forward strand.
GCATGTGCCAGTAATGTTTTATTTTAGACTTGCAGTCTACCACATCCCTCCCCTCTAGATTAAACTACTCTTAATTACACTAGCCAATTACTAGACATCCTGGAACTCCCATTTAATCCTAAACAATCACAGTTACTTTTAACTTCTTAAACACATGTGCCATACACATAATTTCTTTCTCTTTTTTTTTTTTTTTTTTTTTACATGTATAACACACATAACAGTCTAACTGGGGATTTGGTTTGACTACCGCATCCCAGTGAGGTTCCAGGACGCATTCTTGTCCTGTGGCTGGGGAACTCACTACTGACTAAGTATAGTCCTTCAAGTAGTCTGGAGCTTTCCTAGCTCGCTGAGATCTTCTCACGGCGGGTGAGCCAACTGCAGGTGAAGACTCAGACTGCTCCACTGTTTCGGCTGCTGCAGTGCTGCCCGTAGAATCTGCAGAGACGGTTACCTCAGGTATCACCTGAAGTGGTGGTTCGTTGATGCTCTCCTCAGGATGGGTGTCAGACAACACCTCTGGTGCCATCGGCAGGGGAATGGAGCTCCTACCACGAACTTGGTCGACGTGTCGCCTCACCACTTGTCCATGACCTAATGTCACCTTGAATGACACAGGGCCTGTCTTTTCTGTTATTTCTCCTGGTACCCAGGCTGGTCCTGAGCCAAAGTTGCGGGTGTAGACCACGTCTCCTTCTCTCAGTATTCTCTCTCTAGCATGCATGTCATGATAACCTTTTTGTTTCTCTTGTTTGTCATGCACTTTGTTTCTGAAGTCTGGATGTATTAAGTCAAATGTTGACCTCAACTTTCTTCCCATCCATGGACCTGCGTAGTCAATGTGACTTCTTCTCCGTGGTTTATCTGGAACTTCCCAGGGATGTAGTGGGGCTGCTGGAGGACTGTTCCTGTTCTCCTGGCATGCCGCACATGACTTCACAAGCGCCTCCACCTCTGCATCCATGTTGGGCCACCACATGTAGCTCCTCGCCAACGCTTTCATGCGAGTGATGCCAGGGTGTGCTTGGTGTAGTTGTTGCAGTAAGACATTCCTACCAGGTGGTGGAACAACCACGCGTCCTCCCCACAGGATACAACCTTCCTGGGTGCTGAGCTCATCCTGTCGTCTGGCATAGGGAATGAACTCAGGACTGTTCATCTTCGGCCATCCTCGCAAGATGTATTCTCGCACTCTTGCTAGAACAGGGTCTTTGTCTGTCCACTTCTTTATTTGTTGTGCGTTCACCAGGGGCACGCCGATATCTTCAAACAATAGCACTCTCTCCTCCTCCTCAGGCGTGCTGTCTCTTCCTCCATCCAAGGGTAGCCTACTCATCGCGTCAGCATTCGTATGGTCCCGTCCGGCTTTGTAAACGATGGTGTACTCATACGCTGCTAATGTAACGGCCCATCTCTGAATTCTCTGAGATGTCATCTGGGGTATGGCTCTCATTTCACTGAACAGTGAAATTAGTGGCTTGTGGTCAGTCACTATAGCGAACTGTCTCCCGTACAGGTATTTGTGGAATTTTTTTACACCAAATACTACTGCAAGGCCCTCCTTGTCTAGCTGGGAGTAGTTTTTCTCAGCTGCACTAAGAGTTCTTGAGACGAACCCTATGGGTCTCTCTGAGCCATCCTCCATACGATGAGAGAGTACAGCACCCACACCGTAGGGTGATGCGTCACACGCCAGGATGAGTGGTTTGTTTGAATCATAGTGCACTAACACACTACAGGACTGAAGTAGCGCTTTGGACTCTTCAAACGCCTTCTGCTGCTTGACCCCCCATGACCATTTTTCTTCCTTCTTAAGTAAGGTATGTAGTGGTGCCAGCAGCGTGGAGAGCTTTGGGAGGAACCTATGGTAATAGTTCAACAAGCCCAGGTAGGCTTTTAACTCAGTAACATTTTGTGGCTCAGGCGCCTCCGCAATGGCTTCCACTTTGTCTGTTAGAGGGTGTAGACCACTGGCGTTGATCTTGTGGCCTAGGAACACCACCTCTTTTCCCATGAACTCACACTTGCTTCTTTTCAACCTCAGACCGCTTTTCTCCAACCGTTGAAGCACTTCCTCCAGCGTTTTCAGATGTTCTTGTTCATTTGGTCCTGTACAAAGGATGTCATCCAAATAAATGGCAACATTCGGAATTCCACCTAGGATGCCCTCCATAGTTCTCTGGAATATAGCAGGACTGGAAGCTACTCCAAATGGTAAGCGTGTGTAGGTATATAAGCCTTTGTGTGTATTGATGGTTACATACTTTCTTGATTCTTCTTCCAGGACTACTTGTTGGTAGGCGTGACTCATGTCTAATTTCGTGAAGTGTCGGCCGCCGTTCAGCTGTGCGAAGAGGTCCTCCACTTTAGGAATTGGATACTGATCCACCCGTGATGCTCGATTGACAGTGAGTTTGTAATCTCCACATATTCTAATGGAGCCATCCGGCTTTCTCACTGGGACTATGGGCGCCGCCCATTCTGCAACCTGCACTGGCTCAATGATCTTGTCATCCAGCAGCCTCTGTAGCTCGCTTTCAACCAGTGGCTTGACTGCATAGGGTACCGGTCGGGGTTTGCAGAATCGTGGTTGGGCCTCCTTGTCCACATTAATCTTTGCAGTGACACCTTTTAGCTGTCCTAAGCCTTCTTTGAACACCTCAGCGTGTCTTTCGAGGATCTCCTCCAGCTGCAATTTGGGCTGAGATTCCACTTTATTCATCAACTGATCCATCATGGCCAGTTCTTGTAGCCAACTTCGCCCTAGTAGATTTGGTCCTTCGCTCCCAACTACTACTACAGGTAAGTCCTTTTCTTTGTTTTCGTGCTGCACCTTCACTTGTGCCATGCCTAGCACGTCTAGCTTCTCTCCTGTGTATGTTTTTAATTTTAATGAACAGGGATTTAATTCTGCTGTGTCTGTTTTCTTCCACAGTTGTATATATTGCTGTTTACTTAATATGGTTACTCCACAGCCTGTATCAACTTCAAATGTTACTTTCATTCCATTAACATTCATGGTACGCGTGATGGGCGCTACCTTGGTCAGCTCCTCTGACGTGTTGTAAATTGTGTGAAAACCCATGTCTTCTGTATCACTTTCTCCCTCCCCTCTCAGTTGATTCGCTCGCTGTTCCTTTCCTGGGCCCTTGTTTTCATACTTTTGCCCTTTTACTGTTGCTTTCAGCACCTGTGCGCTGTCCACCTTTATTCTACATGCTTTCTTAATGTGCCCTCGCTTGCCACAATTATGACACAGCTCAGTGGCAAATTTGCACTCGGCGGCATTGTGCTGGCCTTTGCAGCGATAACAACTGGGGAATTTGTGCTGAGTTTTGTCAGTCGACACTTTGTGGACACCTACTTGGGTCTTAGGCACACGAACATGCGTTGCTGTGTCCTCTGTTAGCTTCCCTTGCATCTCTCTCACATCTTTAGCTGCTGTTTCCATCGCTTGGCATAATTCCAAAGCCTTCGCAAAAGTGAGTTTTGTTTCAGATAAAAGTCGCCGTTGCATTCGGTCATCATTCACTCCACACACAAGTCTGTCTCTTAACATTTCTTCCAATGAGTCTTTGTAATCACAGTGCAGTGTTAATTTCTTCAATTCTGCCACATACTCTGCTATGGACTCAGTGTTCCTCCTTATGCGTGAATTAAATTTGAATCGTTGCACTATTTCACTCGGTTTGGGGCTGAAGTGCTTCTGAAGCTCCGCAGTAATCTGGTCGTACGTTTTATCTTTCGGTAATGCAGGGCTTATTAAATTTCTCAACAAGCTGTAAGTAGTTGCACCAACTCCACTCAACAGTACAGCCTTCCTTTTGTCTGGCTCCTCAATGTCATTAGCTTGGAAGAAAAAGTCCAACATTTCACTATATTCTTCCCATGACTGAGTCGAGTTATCAAAAGGGGTTACCGTTCCGATTACAGCCGCCATTGCTCGTCGTGGTGGGGAAACCTCGTTTTTCCTCCTCTGAACTTGCACTCGAACTACTGGAGTCACTTGAGTTCGCCACACTCGCAATGTTCTCTGTTTCTCGCCGCTGATTTTTTTCTTTTAATCCTCGTCGCCAATTGTGTGATATCCTACCGTGTAGCAATGATCACACTTGAGTTATTTCTTTGGCTAACTCTGCCGTTTATTCTGCAACACACATAATATGACTGAACATGGATTCTGCGCGGGGTTTTCACACTCTTGTTCTAATGTGTCCCCTTAATAGTAGTGCTGAACAATACAGGTAGTTCCCCCTAGAGGCATGTGCCAGTAATGTTTTATTTTAGACTTGCAGTCTACCACAGCGTGCTAGCTCACTGGCTTGACATATTTTTATAGCACTTTCCAACGTGAGCTCTGGTTCTCTCAGTAGTTTCTCTTGGAGCTTCTTATCTTTTGTTCCAAACACTATCTGATCCCTTATCATAGAGTGTCTGAGATCACCAAAATTGCAAGACTGAGCTTTTAATTTAAGGTCTGTCAGAAAGTTATCAAATGTTTCTTCTTGGTGCTGCATACGTGAGCGGAAGACATACCTTTCATAAGTTTCGTTTTTCTTTGACAGACAGTGCTCATCAAACTTTTTAAGGACTTCTTCAAACTTGTCTTTGTCCTCTAGCTGAGCAAACACAAAAGTATTGAAGACTTCTATGGCTTCTTTGCCGGCGACAGTTAGCAGCATGGCTATATTTCTCTCATCTGCCCGTCTATCCACTCTGACAGCCGAAAGATACAGCAGAAATTGCTGCTTGAAAGCCTTCCAATTTGCATCCACGTTTCCAGTCAGTTTCAACGTCCCTGGCGGTTTCAATGCATCCATCATTATTTTGTGTCACTCCTGACAAAGTTTACCCGTCCTGGTACCATGGAATGTTTGTTATTTACTTATAACAAAGACACTTAGTCTTAATCACCATGCCAACAAGGCGTGCTTCCTTTTTATTATCACTTCCGGTTCACATGTTTTACCACTTCCTGAATCTACCTGCTATCTCATGTGATCATACTGCCACCTTGTGGTAACACCTATCAGTACAGGACTGACCTTGGCTTATAAAAGCAAGGGGTGGCATTACTAGCTAAACGTATTTTTTCTTTGAAGCCTTTGAGCATCCGTAGTTCTTCCTTAAATACCGTCTCATGTCTTGACAGTACTTCATGTAGAGAATCCTCTCTGTCCTCTATTTTCTGCACAGACAGCCGGTCAAACTTGAAGGCCTTGATCCACCCTCGTCCCACTAGACTTGTCCCTGAGCCCTTCACTGCCACTACCTCTAACATCTTGGTGATGCCTTTATGTTCTACTTTAACTTTAGCTGCACGTATCACTGGTACTTCATGTCCACCATATGTTTTTAACTTAATTCTGCATTTCACTAGCCAAGGCCTGTGATTGTCAGTGAATAACTTGTAAAAAGTTTTACTTGACATTATGGTGTATCCACAACCTGTTTCTACTTCAAATGTTACACTTTCCCCATTTATCTTTAGCTCTTTTCTAATAGGTTCTTCTCTGGGAATGTCTATCACTTCCTTTTCCTGCATGTTGTACATAGTTACATCACCCTCCGTGTGATATAAGAGGAGATAAGATAAGATAAGATAAGCCTTTATTAGTCCCACAATGGGGAAATTCCAGGATTGCAACAGCACAGGAATAGCAACACTCAGAGCAACAATCAGAAGGCAAGAGGAAAAAAAGAAACAAGAGCAGCAAATATACATATGTACATATAAACATAAATATATATATATATATATATATATATATATATATATATATAGATAGATATAGATATATACACATACAGACACACAGTGCGGAGCATTGTAGCTAGATGGAATAAATATGTAAATATATAAACACACAGTGCTTACACAGTGTACACAGTGCTGTGTGCACAGTGCACACAGTGTATATACAGTGAAAACGTCCTCATTTTCATCTGTTTCTTGTATGAAATTAGCTCTCTTTGTGTTCTTCTTTCTCTCCCCCTTCGCTGGTTTCATTCGACAGGCTCTTTTTATGTGTTCCACTTTTCCACAGTTGTGGTACTTTTCCTTGGCAAATCTGCAGTCTCTTGCCATGTGGTTTTCTCCCCCACATCTGTAACATTTCTTGATGTCCGGCTGGACTTTAATATGGGCATCGCTGACCTTGTCTATGGACCCCATCGTTCGGTTCCATTTACTCTGTTCTTTCACACCATGTAAATCCACCATGTCTCAATTTCCCGCTTCCATAGCTTGTGCAAACTTGAGTGCTTTGTCAAACGTCTTAACTTCTTATTATCTTCCGCCAGCAGCCTCCGCTGTATCTTGTCATTGTTTATACCACAAACCAAATGGTCTTTCAGCATCATTATTAAAGAGTCTCCAAAATTACAATCCTGCACCAGCTTCCTCAATTCTGCCACATAGTCACTGACACTTTCATCAGATCTTCTGTTCCTTGTATTAAACTTCCACCTCTGCATTATTTCACTTGGTTTTGGATGAAAATGATTTTTCAACACTCTCACCAATTCACTGTAGGGGCGATCACCTGGCTTATCTGGGCTGAGGAGATTTCTCATCAGGGCATAGGTCTGGGCCCCCACACAGCTTAGCAGTACAGCTTGTTTCTTGTCTTCATTATCAGTGCTGTTTGTCACAAAAAAGTGCTCCAAAATCTTCCCATGACTGTGACTTACTATCAAAAGGAGTCACCAAGCACACCATGGCAGCCATTGTCGTTGTTAGCAGCACATAGCACCTCGTGTTGTTAGCAGAGTGTTAGCTTTACTTGTCAAAGCAGTCGCTTCTTCTTCAAGCCTCGTTTTTACTTACAGCATTGTAGGATGAAGAGCCTATAAAATTATTTTGTCATAAGGTACAGGAATTATTTATTATATTTAATAGTGGGTGTGAAAGGGGGCGGAGTTGAACCGTCACTTCTACACCCGCTAAATTAAATAAAAGCACTCGTAAAAGGGGCACCAGTCCTAACGGACAATAAGATTAACTTTAATTTCAATTAATTTTGTACCTTAAATTACTTAATGAATCAGTCTCAAAGTTTCAGTGAGTTTTTGTCCTGCCGTGATTAGGAAACCTGTATATGCGAAAGGAAAACGCTTCAACTGCTCTCATTCACTCGTTTATTAAAATCATTCAGGTTACATGGCATGGCGTTCAAATGATGAATAAACAGATTCAGATGATGACAGCGTAAAATATCACATCAAGTGATATTGAGTTCCTGAACATAAAATCCAGCATTACACCTCTGTAGAACCAAGGAGAAACTAGACTTATGTTTCAACGGTGAGACTGGAATGTTTTAACAAAACAACGCAATTTTATGGGGAAAATTCATAAGCTAATTATCTAAAAATGACTCCTGAATTAATCTACAAAATTTTAAGGGCAGTTACTTAAAATGACTAAGAGTTTTTGCTTCAGTTTACAGCTCTATCCTGCGGCTGAGAGACTAATTGAGCCCTGAAATACGGGCCATATTCAATTGTAATTTAATTGTTAGGACATCACGTTTTAACCCAGGAAATAGGAGAAATAAGAGTCTCACTTACACACGGCCGTTGGTCCAAGTTCCGCGGGTCGGTACCGCTGGGTTTTGAAGTTAGGACGTCGGAGGAAGCTGCTGCAAGATGCCTCCTCACAGCCGTGGAAGTGTAAACTCAGCTGGGGGCTCTCCAGACAATGGCAGCAGTGGGTGGTCTGTCACAGAGCGGCGTGACAAGTCCTTTGAAAAGGAGTCCAAATTTGGGGTCTCTTGTAGTGGGATCGACCCGAAAACTGAAGAAAAATCTTCTCAGTCTCTGTTCTCTTTAACTAGGCAAATTAAAGGTCCACTTTAATGGCGTGAAAAGTCATTAAAAAAAAGTGTTAGAAAAACATTTACTAGGATAAGAATGGCTTCTGAGGTGAAGGAAAAAGTTTGAGAATTTGATTCTCTAAAAAGGGACGAGCTCTAAAGAAAAATGGTTTCTCCTCAGTTTCCAGAATATAAGAAAAGATTTGACAAACACACAGAGAATAAAATAAAACTTCACAGGGCCTTGAAACGGTGGAATAAGATCTTCTTCTGAGGTCTAGATTACTATTCTGCTTCTTTAATCTGAATTTAGTTCCTAATCTTTCTCAAAATCTCTCTCTTCTTTCTGTGTTTCTAATTCTTAATTCTATTTCTAGCTAATCTTCCTGCCTGTTGTCTGATCTCTGACTTTTTTAAAACTCTTAACTGTGCTGTGACTCAACTGTTAACCCTGTTTTCCCTCTCGTTTTTTCTCTCTCTACTCAAATCTAACTTCTGTCTTTTAAAGTTACCTCGCCGGGTCGTAAAACTGATGAGGTCAGTCGTCAAACGACCAATCTACTCTTTCAGAATCAGTTTGAAATGGCTGTTATCCAATGTGAAAACATTTCTTTGTTTGAGAGCAGCCAACCAAATGGAGACACCATCCCATGAATTTTCAGAGGGAAAAATCAACAGTCAGTTCTTATAAGATAAATGCTCAATATAAAATCTAACTAAATTAAATGACTTGGCTAATATATGGTGATCATGCATTTATACCATTACTCCAATAACACTCATGAATATAACATTTCTTATACATAATTATAATACATGCATTCACATTTAGATCAAGATTAGAACAGCAGAACATGCAGCAAACCATGGTTGGTGATAAGGGGGATGGTTTTCAGTGTCCTTAGGATCCAGGATAAGCTGAAAGAAACTTAATATTTAGAACAAATTAAAAGTCATCCTACGTACTGAAAACACATTCCGTAGGTATCCGCTAGGAGGTACTGTTGAGCTGTAGATGATTTCCTTAGTATCTGGCGAAGGCCTGGACAGCATAGGCTATAAAACCGTCAGATTAAGTGGTTTATGACTCTTTTAAAAACATTGGTTTCCTGTGAAAAGGTACGTTATCAAATGCAGTGTTCATGTTGAGAGGTCTGGTCTCCTGAGTTTTATGTTCCTTTGAGCCTTTAAAAGCAAACTCTGATCCTTACAATCTCTGCAAGCGGCAATTGTTTACATTGGGGTCCTGGGAAAGCAAGCATCTTTGGTCAGGTCTGGAAGAAGCCTGCATGAGTCAGCAAAAAGCCAGTGATATTCCTGAGAAGGCAGAAAGGTGATATTCCTGTGTAATGCATAAATTGAAATTCCTGTAAACTGGAGAGAAGTGATCTTGTCTTGGTTTTGAGGAGGACGATGATGCTACAGTTCCCCCCTTTGTAGCGATGGTGAGCATCGGTCAGCGTCGGTACACATCCATGGCAGCTTCGTCTCCTTGGCAACACTTGACCTAAATACTGGGTTAAAAGGTTTGTGTGATGTCCATACACACTAGCATGCAAACAGTCTCTATTACTAAGTACAGATCTTTGACTTTGGTTTACTGGAAGGACTTCCATGAATTTCAAAAAATAATTTGAATATGGACAAATGTAGATTATAAAATTGACTTGGAGTAGTAAGCTAAGGCATAGGTCTTGAAATGACTCAAAAATTCTAGCTACAAAAATAAGTGCGTAGTCTTACATACCTGAGGTAGGAATCTTGGTCTACAATGAAATAGCTATCATAGTTGTAAAAAAAAAAAAAATAGTTTGAATGGGTACAAAAATCAAAATGGAGTGCAAGAGCTATATATAAAAATATAGGTTTGTATATAAGCATGCATATAACTTTTAAAAATTCTAAAAATAAAGAAAAATAAAAGTCAAAACAAAGAATGCAACACAAAAATGTATTGCTTATCTGAGGTAGATGTTTAGGTTAAGCAATATTGAGTTAATTCAAGGAGGTTCGAATTGAATTGGTTTATTTGGACTAAACCATGGTTCCACAGAGGTCTTACTCAGAGGGTGCTTGAGACCTTTGTTCTGGAAGACTGAGCGAGCATGGGGAGTCATCATTGTTCTTTGAGTGGCAATGAGGAATAAATTTGTGACATCTGAAACAGGGGCAAGAAGCGGTGAAGGCAGACTCGTTGTCAAAGTGTTAGCTGAAAGTCTAATATTTTTAGCTACCTTTCGAAGAAACACAGACATTAGATGTGGGTGAGCAAGGTCACCCTCTAACATGAAGAGTGACAAGTCCAAGACCTTGTTGAGTTTGAATGAGGCTTTGGAGCAAACATTCAAAACCAACACAGTATCTTGCAAAGTTTTGGTAACAGTTGGTGGTTCAACTGTCTGGCATTTCAGTGTAGCGGTGTTGACTGATTTAACAGTAGACGTGCTAAGGGTAGCAAGGGGCCCTAATGATGAGGCCGTGGTTGAGAATCTACTTAAGGATTGTTGACTTCTTGTCTGGGTTCTGTCCAGTTCTAACTGGGCGAAAGTAGGTGAGAGTGCTAGGTAGAGGGCTAAACTGAAAAACAGGAGGGCCATCGTCCTGGCCAACAAATAGAAGTGAGTCATTTTAATTTTGAGCTTCTTGTCAGTTTTCCTTTTCTTGAGGTACCTGAGTGGTAGGTGAAAGTTATTCTTAGAGGTGGAACAACTTTGTTAGAGGCTGAGCTCTAAGCTATTAGTGTTTATCACCTTTAGAGGGTTTTGTGATTATTGACTTAAGCTAGTGATGTTGTTGATTTTGTTTGTACTACTTTGAAATAGTAACTTGATGATACTGAAAGAAATTTTGCGGGGTCTTTTAAGGTTAGATTTTAAGGAAGTCAGTTAGTTTGGGTTAACTTTCTCCTTTTGAAGGTTTAATGCAGTTACCTGATTGAGGAAGAGGAATGCGACCGAGAATGTCTGAGGCTGATAGTCAGCTAACAGTTATCTATCGGGCGCAAACAAGATTTAGGTTTGTTTTACTGACTTAATGGAACAGTGTTGTCCGCGACAAGTCCCATGGGGTTTTTGTAAGCTTTAATTTGATTACGATGGACCCATTTGGAGATGGGGTCCTGGCGACCTTTGCTTATTTTGATTTGGTAAACGACCGGAGAGAGTTTATCTGTGATCGTGTGTGGACCTGTCCGCCTGGGGAGGAACTTCCGAGCGAGTTTTCCTGCTCGTGTGTTGGTCTGTCCTGTCTGAGGAACGAAAGCATAATAGAAAACCTTGTCTCCCAATTGGAGTTCGTCATGTGAGGCTTTCTGATCGTAGTAGGCTTTGCGTCCTTCAGCTGATCGGTCCAAATGTTTTTGGGCAAAGGCAAAAGTCTGTCGGAGATGTTTGGTCAGGTCAGTCATGTACTGGTGAGTAGTGTAAGCTGTAGCAACACTGGCTTCTCCAGGTTGGTAGAGTAAACGCAGGGGCAAAGTCATTTGCCGGCCTGTCATCATTTCAAAAGGTGACACCCCCGTAGCTTCATGGGGTGTGGCTCGGATGGCCATTAAGACCAGCGGGAGCTTTACATCCCAGTCTTTTTGGTGTGGTGAAACATACTTCTTCAGTATGTTGATCACAGTTCGGTGGGTTCTTTCAACCTGTCCGGAGGATTGTGGGTGGTGACTAATATGGAAGTTAGCTTTAACTCCCAAGGTTTCCCACAGTTGTCGCATGACTTCGGCGGTGAAATGAGTGCCGCGGTCAGAGTTGATTCGGCTTGGCAGACCAAACCTAGAGAATACGTGGTTCATCAACAAGTAGGCCGTGGTTTCTGCCGTGTCATTAGGAGCAGGCAGGCACTCGACCCATTTGGTGAAAGCACATGTGACTGTGAGGAAGTATTTGTTTCCTCTGGCTGACCGTGGAAGGGGACCTACCCAGTCAATTTGGAGGTCAGACCATGGGAATGAAATGCCTCTTTTCTGTAGGGGTGCTCGATGCATCGGGTTGGTTGGTTGAAATTGGCAACATACGAGACATCCCTTTATGTAGTCGGCTACATCCTTTCGCATGTATGGCCAATATGCCACTTGTTTGAGCGCGTTGTACGTCGCTTTGACGCCTTTGTGTCCTGCAGTTGGGAGATCATGGGCATGAACAATCATCACCCCCCTCTGGTTACGAGGGACCACAAGCGCAGGCGTAGGGAGTTCATCGGAAACATGAACTAGAATGCCATTTCGCAGCTGCAAGGATGATCGTGCGGCAAAAAGTGGCTTCAAGTCTGGAGTGTCAGCGAGATCCGAGTCGGATGGTGCATTAAGTGCAGGATCTGAGATGTATTGTATCATTTTATGGACCGCAGGGTCAAGGGTTTGAAGAGAGATAAGGTCAGCGTCAGTGAAAATAGGGTCAACCGCAAGGGGACCTGTGGTTTGTGTCGTGTCCTGGGCCCTGTTAGTCTGGGCCCTAGTGACTGCGCAGACTGTAGGGGTGGGTGGGTGGGACTGTGAAGTCGGCACCTGAGCAGAATCAAAGGACCAGGGTGTGCCTTGTATAGCTCCTTGTTTTGCAAGTGAGTCCACAAGGTCATTCCATTCTTTGTCCTGACCTGGTGTGCGCGAGTGACCTCTGACCTTTTTCCAATACACTTGGAGGTTGTTGGAGGTGACCAGGTGATCACATGCCTTGAAAAGGTCTTGATGTTTAACCGGTTTGCGGTTGGAGGTTATAAAACCTTTGGCCTTCCAGAGTGTTAAATGACAAGTGAAACTGAGACGTGCATAGTTGGAGTCAGTGCAGATGACCAATGTGCAAATGCCATGGTCTACAGCAAGTTGCAGTGTAATGAGCACGCCTGCGATTTCCGCATACTGAGATGATTGGGAACCCAGTTGATAGCTGTGGGGTTCACAAGGCTGATTGTTCAGCCATGCCACACCCACACCAGCACGAATGTGAGTTTCATGGTGAAAAGAACAACCATCGACGTAGGCGGTGACCATATCTTGACAGATGTTCTGGTCAAAGTAGTGATGGTTTGGGTCTTCAGTGAATGTAGGTGGCTCTGCATGAATGGATGGTCCTGGAGTGTCCTCAGAGCACCGTTGGCAGGCAGCCAAGTCTGTGCCGAGAGGGCTTCTCAACTTTTGTGCATAGCGGACCTCCACATCAAAGCTTTGTAGGGCCATCAACCAGGAGGCTATTCTGGCATTTGTTACAACGCCTTCTCTGATGCGTTGACTGTTAAGGAAGACCACTGGTTGGTGGTGAGTCTCAACTGTGATTCTCTGGCCTCCCACATAGTTGGAGAAATGCTTGACTGCCCATACAGTGGCCAGAAGGGCTTTTTCACAGTCCGAGTATTTCAGTTCCGGACCAGAGAGGGTTTTGCTGGCATAGGCCACGACTCGTTTGTCGTGGTCGTAGATTTGGTATAATCCAGCACTTAAGCAGTTGGCAGAGAACCCCACTTGTAAGAAGAATGGCTGGTCGCAGTTGGGATAGGCCAAACATGGTGCTGTGCATAACTTTTGCTTCAACGCTAGCATAGCCTGTTCTTGAGCCTCAGATCAAATGAAAGGGGTGTCCTTTCGTAGGAGGTCTGTAAGGGGTTTTGCCAAGTCTGCATAATCCTCAATGAACTGACGTGAGTAATTGCATACCCCTAGGAGGCTCCGGAGCTCTGAGATGTTGGTAGGGGCTTTGATGTTTAACACACCTTGAATTCGTGCCGTTTGTGGTAGTACCCCTTTGGATCCTACCAAGAGACCGACATAGTTGACTTTGGTTTTGCACCATTGGCATTAGGAGAGAGAAATTTTGGCTCCAGCTCGCGTGAGCTGGCCAAGGACATGGTCAATTTCAGTGAGGTGGGTGTCCAGAGTTGGACTCCGATTGAGAATGTCGTCAACATAGATGAGGTTACCTCTGTCTCGGGCGTCTGGACATGCTTTGTTCAAGAAAATGTTGAACTCTGCAGGAGAGTTGGCATAACCGAAAGGGCATCGGGTGAATGTGTATTGGCGATTCACGAACATGAAGGCCAGTTTGTGTTGGTCTTCAGCTTGGACAGGAATAGTCCAAAAACCAGAAGCAATGTCCAGTGTTGAGAAGTATTTGGCATCTTTGACTCTAGGGAGTTCTTGCTCCAGTTGAGTCATAGGCCACCTAGAGAGAGGAACTTGAGTGTTCAATTTCCTGTAATCAATGGTGAGTCTCCACTTACCATTGGGCTTTAGGGCAGGCCATAAGGGAGCTGAGTAGGTACTGTTGCATGGCCTGATTATGCCACGGTCAAGTAAATCATCGATTATTTCTTGTACTGGGCCGTACGAGGCCAAGGGAATCTTGTCCTGCCTGACGTAGGTTGGAGGGGCGTCAGGTGGTGTAGGAATGCGTACTGAGTGGATTGTGGTCAGTCCACAGTCCAAGGAGTCTTTGGAGAAGGATTGTTCATACTTAAGAAGAACTTGGTGAAGTTTTTCACGTTCTTCGTCAGAGGTTAGGGCATCAGCATCAGCTACCACCTGTGCAATCTCTTCAGCGATAGTGAGGACTGGTTTCGGCGGAGCGTCGCTGGGATTGTTATTGGTTTGCTGATCGGACTCCGATGGAAGGAGTTCAATGGCTTGGACAAGCATTTGGTCATTGTTGGTCAAGTCGATTCGTCCCACTGACTCTTTGTCAGGGGTTGGTATTGACACAAGAGCGATGGCCTTAGAAGGCTTAGTGTAAATGACTGTAGGTTCAAGAGAGTTGGCCCAAAGAGAATCGGGGAGGCCGCCTAGCACAGGAACAGTCAGTTAAAAATCGTGGAAATCTGTGGTGATGAGCCAGCCAAGAGGCGTGGCCTTGGGCAGGACGATGGTCTCTGCCGTGGGATTGTTAACCGGTAATGTGGTGGTTCTGTAGTCTAGGCTTAGAAGGGGCATGGCCTCCAGAGTTAAGCCTAGATTGTCAAGCAAAGGAGCCGGTTGAAAAAATGCTTGTGGATGCATAAGTTTCTGTCCTGTTTGAATGCATAGTTGGACTGGGTAGCACGTGACATTAGCAGGTATGAGACAATGTTGGGTGTTCAGTACCTGGCAGGCCTCAGGGATGGTCTGGCCTGACTTTAGAGTGTCAAGATCTGGTTTAGAGTGAGCGTCTCGAACTGAGGTGAGAGACCATAAGACATTGTTTATGGTATCAACCTGGGTTCCAAGTCTCACAAGAAGATCACTGCCGATGTAGACTGCATGTGGCAGGTCGGGAACGACCAAGAAGGGATGCGTTAGCAGTCTGTGGTTCCACTGAAGGTGGAGGGCGCAGACACTTCTGGCGACCAATGTTTTGTTAGATTTGGTCCCAGCAGGGAAATGAGAAGACTTGTTAGTGACCATAAGGTCAGGGTATTTCTCGTGTAGAGAGTCGAAAAGTGTCTGGCTGATTGCAGATTTATCAGCCCAGAGAGCCAGTACCACGTCTACTACGTGGGAGCTTTGGATAGCTAGTCCTTTGACCACTTGGGGGCAGTACTCTTCGTCGACTGCCCCTGGTTTTAGGGTGCAAAGAAATGAGCTGTGTTCATTTAAGGTTGGGTTGTCAGATGTGGTGACCTGAAAAGGGGTGTCTGTTTCAGCTTGGTCCCCAAGGTCACCTTCCGTCAAACTTTGTTGGGTCAGCAGTGCGAGTGGGTTGACTCCTGGAACATCCAAGGTGTCAAGAGTGTAGCACTGTGATCCGATTGCTTCAGGTAGAGTGGTTGGAAGAGGTTGTCGAACTTGAGCCCATAGCTTGAGATTCTTGAAGTCTATCAGAGGCTCAAAGCGATTAAGTAGATCCTTGCCTATCAGCAATGGAATTGAGTTGAGATTGGACACATAGACCGGGTGGATCAAGGTCATGGGCCCAATGGAGATTTGTATCAATGACATGTGTGACACAGTCGTGTTTGAGGGTGCATAAGGTTGAATAGCTAAAGAGCAAGGTCTCAGTTTCAAGTCTTTGTGCGCATAATTGGCAGTGACACGTAAGTGTTCAAAAAGGTCACGCGACATGAGTGTGATGTCCGCGGCGGTATCTAGTAGGGCTTCGTGCGTCATCACATCTTCCAGGGTCAATGACAGGAAAAATTTCCGTGCAACCCCCCTTTCGGTTAAATCACACAGAAATTCTTGGACCGGTGGTTCGACGCAGATTAAAGAGTCGCCGGTTTCGGGTGAGTGAGGTTTTCCAGGTAGCTGGACTACCAAAATGGCACTGGGTGGTGTTGCATTTTGGAGTTCCTCCTGAGTTTCGGGTGGAGGATGCTCGATTGGGTCTTTGGTATCCTTCCCCTTTGTAGTAGGAGAATCCTCAAGGTTGACTTGTGGCAAACCTAAAGGATCGTTTGGGGTGGTCACAATATTTACGGCTAGGACATCTGGTTTCTTGTCCTCTTTCGCCTCCTTTTTCCTCTTCAGTTCGTCAAGTATGTGTTGGAGAGTCTCCAGGTCTTCTTGGCTGAAAATGGGCTTTTCTTTCTTCTCCCAGGGTTTGGAGTTAAACTTTCCAGGGGGAGGTCTTGCTTCCCTGTTGAAATTTTTCCGGCGGTACGAAGGAGGTGACCACTTTCCACGATTATGCGAGTTTTGAAATCGATATCTGTCATCCCGGGTATCCGTACCGTATTCTCGTGACTTACCTGGTGGACTCAGTCTCCGACGGTAGTCAGGTTTTGGTGATGTTGTCTTGGAACTTGGTGTCAAAAATTTTTCCGGGTCATGACTCGACTTATCTTGATTAGAGGACTGTCGTCGTTTTATTTGTGACCGAGATGCTGGAACAGGGGCTGGCCTTGGGGCGCCCTCTAGGTCCAGGGTGTCTGATGCGGTGTTGACTGCTAACACCGTGGTAGACTCGGTATGCTTCTGATTGCTTTGTCGCTGTTTCTGGAATGCATAATGTGCAAACTCTCTTAGTTGGTTTATCGAGTTTGTCTTTGGGTTAGCCATGACTCCAAGGTGGTGTCCAATCGTGGGATGGAGATTCTGAATGAACAGAGCCTTGAAATTGTGGTCTTCTTCCATCTCAGGCGTGTTTTGAGATCCGAAATATGCGCGCAGGAGTCGCTGGTAGTATGCCTGTGGAGGCTCTAAGCGACCCTGTTTCACAGCTAGGGCTGTCGCTAGCCCTGACTGTAAGCAGTCGTCGGAAAACTCTCTTTCGATGGCTTCATAGAGCTTTCGGCGGTTCATCTTGATGTCAAATGGTTGCCGATCTATAAATTTTGATACCGACCTGTTGGATGTCAACTTGATCAAATAAATGCGGTCGTCAACCGTAGCATCAGGGTATTTACGCAAGTAGTAGTCGATGTCTTGCAAATAAGCCCTGGTATCAGGTGACCCACTGGTTGAGGGGTCAAATTTCGTGACGTGGCGAGCGATCTTATTGAGATCTCCATCGGATGGAATTTGCACACGTCTTTCACGTTGCCGTTCGGGTCTGAACGGGTCAGGTGAGTGTGAGCCGGGGGAGTCCCCATTCCATGAGGGGATGCCCCCCTTTGTCGAGGGAACCGGCCTGTTCATGGATTCTGATCTCAGATCCCTTTGTTTGCGGTGGTCTTCCAGCTCTTCTTGGGCGTCCTGAAGACCTTGTTGTGCTTCTCGTAGGAGCAGTTTGCATTTCCCATAATTGGAGCTTGTTTCGTCCAATTGACCTTCAACTTCCTTGAGTTGATTCTCTTTGTAAAGCAGGGCGGTTCTCAATTCCTCGTTTTCTTGCTGAAGTGAGGTATTGTTGTCTTCTAGTCGTTGCTTTTCTTCCTCTGCTTGTTCCAGATCTAGCAACGTCTGATCGAGCGTAGCTTGGGTGTCTTCTTTCTCTATGCGAGCTTGTTCCTGCTTTTTCACAAGGGATTTGTTCTCTTCCTGAAGAGAAAGGATGGTTGTTTGTCGTTTCACCAGTTCCTTTTCGGCGAAGAGTACTTGGGTTTCGGCTTGTTTTAGCCTTGCAACTAATGCTAGTGCAAACTTTCCTAACACACCGGGGATTTCCTTTGCTTTCGGTGGGTTAGCTTTGCATTCATCCGAAAGTTTTTCCGTGATTTGCTTCAAATCTTTTGGTAGAGTATCCCGAACTTGTTTGGAGAAACCGGGTATAAGGTCGGCAGCCAACTCTTCCAATATTGCTTGAAGGTCATTTAATTCGTCAAGTGGATTCGACATGTTTGACCGTTTGTGTAACGCTTAGCTTGAAATCAATTCGTTGATTATAGCTAAAGTTGTGCGTCAAGAGTTAACCTTGAGTGTCGTTTTACAGTGAGGGTAATAACAAGCTTCTTTTTGGAGTTTGTTTCAACTTCCAGGCTGGTAAGAAGGAAAGCAAATATTTTGGAATTCTTTAGAAATGTGGAATACGTGTTAGTTTATTTGTTGACACTGTATTTTGATTTGTATTTCACAAGACAAAAGCAAAAAAATTTTTGTGTTGATTGACTTCTTTCAGTTCAGTTATCAAAGTGTAGTTTTGGAATAGTCCTCAACTAGGTTGTGAATTTTTTGTTGAATCTCACTTGAAAGTAATGATTTTATTTACAAAAGAAAAAGAAAGCAACAAAAATAGAAAAGGTTAAATGCTTTAAGGCTTTAGGGTTACAGTATAAGTCTTCACTTTGTTTTAAAGTTAGAACTGGCTTTGTTCCATTTGTTAAAGCTTATCTTCATTTAAAGCCTTTCAATGTTTTAATATTTACAAGTTAGGAAACAAATGAATTGTCTTTGCGTATTGTCACTAAGGCTTCCTTAGGATTAAAGTTAATGATTATTTAAAAGAGGAGAAAAATTAAAATGTTTTACAGACTAGTCAAAGTTTTCACCTTTTGACTTCTTTCAAATCCTGGTGAGAAATAGTGAGTTGGTTAAATGTTTTCCTTCTCCTGGGGAGGAAACATGAATCAAAAGCAACACTGACTGTAAATAAGCTAAAGCTTTCAAGTGTTAATTGCTGGATGTGGTTTCCTAATTTTGGAGAATTTTGGTTAAATATTTAGTAAATCACTAAATTCTTTACCAACATGCACAGGAGTAACATTAACTTGAGTTTAAATGAACATTGTCATTTATTTGAGTCCCTAAGTTGAATGGCTTCCTGTGAAAGAAATTGCACAAAGTGATCTTTAAAACAAAACACATATATATAGCTTCAAAAGTTTGCAGACTTTTAGCATAAGATGTGTGAATATATGCTTTTAACTAAAAAGATTAAAATATGTGGTTAACATATGTGAGTAAATACAAAGTCTATGCTTCTATGTTCTTTCAGTGTGTATGTATGCAGTCAAAAGCTCTTCCACCAATGAGAACAAACTTCAAACACACAAGTTTCCTTTTCCTTTTGGTTCTTGGGATAAAACTTTGAATTGGGTTTAAATTTAGATTGTTCCGGATAATTCGGATTGATTTAAAGTCAATTTGGAAGCTCTGTTTGATTATAAATCAGCTTAATAGATTTGCTCTGCTTTAATCCGAGTGTGCATTCATGCAAGAAATGCAACTCCTATAGTTGACCACACGATGGAGGCAGTTGTCTCTGCCCTCCCAGGGGGAGGAGACACTGGTGACGTCGCTCTGGGCGGGTCTACCGGTCTCACTCAAAATGGCGGCTAGGGTGACTCCCTCTTAGCGCCTTCAAGATGGCGTCTGCACGCTTACTCTGCTCATGCGCAGTTTTTCGTGCACGCCTTTCGGTCACGCGCGCGACTGTGCGCGTTCACGTGACACGTGATGCGGCGCGAGTCTCAGCGACAACGCCACGCCTTGCTTTCCAAAATGAGAGTTTAATCTCCAACTTTCACAAATAATGTAACCCCTTTAATTTCGGGTATAGCTTAGCGCTACTTTCCCCAGCGGTTTATTCAGTGACCAGATCAAACCGCGTCCAGCTTAATCTGACGTCACCACGCTTGGGTAATTACATTACAGAACTGGCCAGTTTAATTACTCCTTTCGGGATAATCGCCGAAAGGTTAAACTGGCGAGAGACAGGACGGTTTTCTTCGCGTTTCTGTCGCTCTAGGCCTTTGTTTCTTAATCCAGCATATAATAATACTGTTTAAACTTCTTTGCATGCATCAAAAACTGTTGACTTTTTAGTGGGCGAATCACTCACCCCCCCTTTGCAGCTATCAGCCACCAGCGGGGGTTAGGTAAACAAACACAGCAGATACACACAGGCAGGAGGAGAGATGCAGGCCTCAGTCTCAAACAAACACACACACTCGCCAAATAGTGGATCAACATTTGCAGGAACAAATTATGATTTCAATGAATTTTCCTTTTGCCTATACGTTTCCCAATTACAGAGGCCTCACAAACGGGTCACCATTAATAATGTAGGATGAAGAGCCTATAAAATTATTTTGTCATAAGGTACAGGAATTATTTATTATATTTAATAGTGGGTGTGAAAGGGGGCGGAGTTGAACCTTCACTTCTACACCCGCTAAATTAAATAAAAGCACTCGTAAAAGGGGCACCAGTCCTAACGGACAATAAGATTAACTTTAATTTCAATTAATTTTGTACCTTAAATTACTTAATGAATCAGTCTCAAAGTTTCAGTGAGTTTTTGTCCTGCCGTGATTAGGAAACCTGTATATGCGAAAGGAAAACGCTTCAACTGCTCTTATTCACTCGTTTATTAAAATCATTCAGGTTACATGGCATGGCGTTCAAATGATGAATAAACAGATTCAGATGATGACAGCGTAAAATATCACATCAACTGATATTGAGTTCCTGAACATAAAATCCAGCATTACACCTCTGTAGAACCAAGGAGAAACTAGACTTATGTTTCAACGGTGAGACTGGAATGTTTTAACAAAACAATGCAATTTTATGGGGAAAATTCATAAGCTAATTATCTAAAAATGACTCCTGAATTAATCAACAAAATTTTAAGGGCAGTTACTTAAAATGACTAAGAGTTTTTGCTTCAGTTTACAGCTCTATCCTGCGGCTGAGAGACTAATTGAGCCCTGAATTACAGGCCATATTCAATTGTAATTTAATTGTTAGGACATCACGTTTTAACCCAGGAAATAGGAGAAATAAGAGTCTCACTTACACACGGCCGTTGGTCCAAGTTCCGCGGGTCAGTACCGCTGGGTTTTGAAGTTAGGACGTCGGAGGAAGCTGCTGCAAGATGCCTCCTCACAGCCGTGGAGGTGATAACTCAGCTGGGGGCTCTCCAGACAATGGCAGCAGTGGGTGGTCTGTCACAGAGCGGCGTGACAAGTCCTTTGAAAAGGAGTCCAAATTTGGGGTCTCTTGTAGTGGGATCGACCCGAAAACTGAAGAAAAATCTTCTCAGTCTCTGTTCTCTTTAACTAGGCAAATTAAAGGTCCACTTTAATGGCGTGAAAAGTCATTAAAAAAAAGTGTTAGAAAAACATTTACTAGGATAAGAATGGCTTCTGAGGTGAAGGAAAAAGTTTGAGAATTTGATTCTCTAAAAAGGGACGAGCTCTAAAGAAAAATGGTTTCTCCTCAGTTTCCAGAATATAAGAAAAGATTTGACAAACACACAGAGAATAAAATAAAACTTCACAGGGCCTTGAAACGGTGGAATAAGATCTTCTTCTGAGGTCTAGATTACTATTCTGCTTCTTTAATCTGAATTTAGTTCCTAATCTTTCTCAAAATCTCTCTCTTCTTTCTGTGTTTCTAATTCTTAATTCTATTTCTAGCTAATCTTCCTGCCTGTTGTCTGATCTCTGACTTTTTTAAAACTCTTAACTGTGCTGTGACTCAACTGTTAACCCTGTTTTCCCTCTCGTTTTTTCTCTCTCTACTCAAATCTAACTTCTGTCTTTTAAAGTTACCTCGCCGGGTCGTAAAACTGATGAGGTCAGTCGTCAAACGACCAATCTACTCTTTCAGAATCAGTTTGAAATGGCTGTTATCCAATGTGAAAACATTTCTTTGTTTGAGAGCAGCCAACCAAATGGAGACACCATCCCATGAATTTTCAGAGGGAAAAATCAACAGTCAGTTCTTATAAGATAAATGCTCAATATAAAATCTAACTAAATTAAATGACTTGGCTAATATATGGTGATCATGCATTTATACCATTACTCCAATAACACTCATGAATATAACATTTCTTATACATAATTATAATACATGCATTCACATTTAGATCAAGATTAGAACAGCAGAACATGCAGCAAACCATGGTTGGTGATAAGGGGGATGATTTTCAGTGTCCTTAGGATCCAGGATAAGCTGAAAGAAACTTAATATTTAGAACAAATTAAAAGTCATCCTACGTACTGAAAACACATTCCGTAGGTATCCGCTAAGAGGTACTGTTGAGCTGTAGATGATTTCCTTAGTATCTGGCGAAGGCCTGGACAGCATAGGCTATAAAACCGTCAGATTAAGTGGTTTATGACTCTTTTAAAAACATTGGTTTCCTGTGAAAAGGTACGTTATCAAATGCAGTGTTCATGTTGAGAGGTCTGGTCTCCTGAGTTTTATGTTCCTTTGAGCCTTTAAAAGCAAACTCTGATCCTTACAATCTCTGCAAGCGGCAATTGTTTACATTGGGGTCCTGGGAAAGCAAGCATCTTTGGTCAGGTCTGGAAGAAGCCTGCATGAGTCAGCAAAAAGCCAGTGATATTCCTGAGAAGGCAGAAAGGTGATATTCCTATGTAATGCATAAATTGAAATTCCTGTAAACTGGAGAGAAGTGATCTTGTCTTGGTTTTGAGGAGGACGATGATGCTACAGCATCTTCTATCCTTAATGGCTTTTTATCCTCGTCGCCATATGTGATATCTTGGGATATCAGTAATAAAGAAACATTTATCTTCAGTTCAACTGGCTTTATTACTGAGGGCACATGTCTTCAGAGTGGAACATGACGTCTGCATATACTCTATTCCTGTGCACTACTGACCTCTAGTGGCCCAGAATTGTAATAACGTCCTACTATGCTGCACAGCTGAACGGCGGGACACATACCCAGGCTTGATCAACCTGTGGTGGGCCTGCCTCAGTGGAGGGTGTTTTGTGACAAATGGACAAAACACCCTGTGATGCTGAGGTACACAACTGATGATGTGTCCCGGCGGTGAATCCTTATAGCAGCCATCTCTCAAGAATTTCACATGGACTCAGAAGTGGTGCAAACAGCAGGGATTGTAACAGCTAGTCCTTTCATCAAACCTGGTTTAGCGATAATGGTAAATAATTTTGATGAATCAACTGTCCTTGGTTAAACATATGGGCTGCACGGTGGCGCAGTGGTTAGCACTGTGGCAGCACAGTTTACCCTTGGCCGGGGGATCGTGGGATCGTGAGTTCGATCCCAGCCCCCGACCAACAGTGATCTGTGTGGAGTGTGCATGTTCTCCCCGTGTATGCATGGGTTTACCCCAGGATTTCTCCGGTTTCCTCCCACATGCCAAAAACATGCAGGTTAGGTTAATTGGAGACTCTAAAGTGGCCCTAGGTGTGAATGTGTGTGTGAATGGTTAAGGGATAGTGCCGTATCGTGGCTGCTTCATCCACCCAGGTGGTGGATGACCCTCAATTTCCCCTCTGGGGATCAATAAAGTATACTAAATCTAAATCTAAAAAAAAATATGCCATAGTATGAGCTCCCTTTGATAACTGTAAACATAATAAAAACATACGTATATTAATGTACAACACAATCTTAGAAAAGCTTTGGAGTATGCTTGTGCTGTTCGGTCCCTGCCTCCCCAATGCTAATGTAACCTGTGGACAGGTACATTTTTATACACAGTAATTTATAGGTAGAGTATTTGTTTTACACCTGGGGGTAGAAGTGCTTGTGAACAGGGAAAGCGCTTAGGAACTAATAATATGAGCACATAATGCAGATATGGTTATTTTGTTTGGTTTTTATTCAAGAAAAGGATTTGTTCCACGGTGCGTGGGATGAGTCTGTTTCTCTTCTTGGAGATGATTTCTCCTGTCTTTGAAAAAATCCTCTCATGGGGAACTGATGATGCATAGGCCATGGGCCAAAACCTCTGGCGTGCAGTTTCATCTTAACTTTGCAGTGGCAACTTTATCTCTCGGTTTTAAGTAGTTTAGACTATATTAAATGATATTTTACCTGTCCACATTTGCACTGTTTGCACGTTAATGAGAAATTAATTAAAGAAAATTGACGCTTTAATCACGTAATTCCCCTTCCGTGACTTGCCGCGTGCGGGTGCTATTTTTCAACCTCGAACCGTCGCTGCCATTGCAATGTACAGTGTCGACGATTTGACCTGAATACGAGGATCCAACATGGCGACACGCGTGCGAACGTGTGTTTGTCATTTGATCGAGGAGGAAAAGGGAAAAATAACCCCATTTACACAAGTTAGTTGGCAAAAGTTTCGTGACTGCAACAGCAAATGAAAGCTTCTTGATGGCAGACAGCGTGAACTGGCTGAAAAAAATGAAACCTTGGCCCAAAATCCTGAGCCTAGAAACGAACACGGTTATCACCGGAGCTGTTATAAAAGGTAAGCTGCAAACTTGACGAAGTTTTTCTTGGTTTTTGTGTACACTTTCATATTTTACAATATGTTTTGTTCCCCTTGATTTTTGTCATTAACTGGCCAATTTTGTTTTGCCTTATAGCAACTGCATTTATTCTTTACATGTGAAATTTGTCAGGATTTTTCCACATTAAAGGGTTTTGTTCAAGATGATTTGACAAGAGCAATTTCAAATGAAAGATAGAAGTAGAACCCTAGCAAAGACAATACAAACATGAATTCTACATGTCCATGTACCACAAGGACTCTCATAACTGCAGAATATTTTTGTGCTGTCTCTGCACCATGTGTTATATTAAAACTTATCTTTAAACATTTTTATTGTTTAGGTTTTGCGATACTACTCAGATCAAGAGAGCTGAACGCCGTTTAGCTAAACAGGCTGCACACATTGAAAGCAGTTCGACTGTAGTTGAAGGAACACTGGAGCCAACTCTAGAACCGTCACGGAAATCCTGTCAGCTGTCATCTGAAGCTTCACTGTCCCAGCCACGGCGCAACCTGCATGTCCTGCCAGTCAGATGCCTCATCTGCAAAAAAGACAAGTGGATCACCAACAGGCACACCCGTAAACGTTCAAGGGAAAGACTCTCCAACTGCGAGTACCAGTCAGGTGTGTTCATGTAGAAATGTTTTCACTTCATATTGCCTACATGTGTCAGTTTGTTGGGTTCATTTGCATGGTTTGCCTTCATTATTTCCATTTATTAAAAATACACATACCTTTCTTTACAGGTGGTTTACTGCTCAAAGCTGCAGAGATCCTAAACGATGAACAAATTTTGCTGGACATCAAAGGCAAAGACATGGTTGCAATAGAGGTCAGATACCATCGAAGTTGTTACAAGGACTACATCAAGGTAAGTTAATGATTGTCTTGGTGATAGCAATACATTTTTTGGTGTTGTCAGTTCAGCCTCAGGTTCTCGAGTCCGTCACGTTATCAAGCAAATCCCAATCAAATACACAATTTCAATTTAAAAATAATGTACTTTCAGACATCCCTTTTAAGCTGTAAGATCCTTAGAATTGCAAGTCATGTCTGGCTATGTCAGTTTTGCACAATTGCATTCAGCTCTTTCAAGAACTTCTACCCATAATTATGCAATAAAGGAATGTCAATTTTTGTTTGGAAAATTGATCATGCATCTGTTGAAAATATTGGCTGGGAATATGTTTCTTCTGCCTGCTTTATAGTGAAGCAGTGGCTGGGAAACTATCCTGTGTATCTGTTATACCATGGATAATCTGTTGTCGCATTAGTGTCACACCCCACATCCCCATTTATAGTTGTCCGAGGCACTCCTACATGTAACAGACACAATAAAACACCATGTTTCCATTCTTTCATTTCAGATTATGTCAACAAGTACAAGTCTGCCGCTTGACCCTGACAGTGAAAGTGCCATCCAGCATATATTCAGTGCTTTCTGCAAGAAGTATGTGGAGGACGAAATCATTGGGAAAGGACAGGTCATGCGTATGACTAAGTTGCAGTCATTGTTGCAAGGCATGTTTGAAGAAGGTGGAGCACCACCTGCATTTGCCAACACCACATACTTCAGGCAGAAATTGTGCCGTAAATATCCTCAGCTACAATTTCATCGGCCATCAAGAATGAATGTGAGTGGTATTGTGTACTGTGAAGGCTACGAGTCTACTATTGTTGATCATTGGTAATCTCATCCATCCAGTTCTGACTCTGAATCCGACAGCACAGGGGCTCCTGAGGCTCTGAATCAACAAGAACTCTCTGAGTCAACAGAGATGGGCACCCACCGGGTTCACTACCACAGTGCTCAAATGCTTTGTCAAGTACTCAGGCAGGTGAAGGGACTAAAGGACAAGTGGCCACCATTGGCTAGTGACATGGAGATGAATGCAGTGTCACAAATAGTTCTAGTTGACCTATTCAACTATTTGGCTTGGGTAACGGAAATTTCCGATGAAGTGGGCGAACATGACAAGTATGTCTCCACCTCTGATGATCTGCGACGCAAACTGCTATCAGTTGCACAAGACATAATCTACATCCATTCAAGAGGAAGGGTTACTACACCCAAACACTCTGCTTTGGCCATGACTTATTGAAAGTTAAATGAAAACTATGGCCAAAATCTTGTTTTTTACCAAAAATGGACAAAAAACTAGAAAAAACGGGTCATATTCGCTTAATGTGCAAGTTTGGCTGTTGTGGACAACTGTATTCAGATTCAGCACTATCAAATTAGTAAAATTCACTTTATTTCAAGTTGCCACTAGAAAGTTAAGACAAACCTCAATTTCTAGCCATGCAACAGATTTTGACCCATGGCCTAGCAGGAGTGCATAGAAACTGCAGTGCAAGTTTATACTGATGTATTATACAGTCTTCCTCGTTGCCAGAAGTGGAGTGGATCCTCCATCCGGTGCTACATCAGTTCATTCATTCTTGGCAGAGACCAATTTTCATGTTGCAACTGTACAGCCCTGTCATCAAATTGTTTAAGGATTGTTTTTTCACACTAATATGGCCTTGTAATGTACTTACCTATATATATGAGAGAGAGAGAGCGGGAATGAGGGAGAGAGAGATAATATTTTTCAGATAACATAAAACCATACAAAACCAAAAACAAACAACAGAAAGCTACCAATCCTACCTGAATGATCAAAGTCAATTCAAAATGTTGCCACACGACAGAACGTCCTCTCTTCCTTGCTGCCTCCATGTATCTCACCACAAATCTTGCTAATACTTCACTTCCTTAAAACCATTGAGTCACTGATCAAAATGAATCAAGTCTGAGAAGCAGTGTTTCTGAACAACTGTGCTGTTTTTTTGACACATGCTCCAGAGCTTCGGATTCATCCAGACCATCACGTCTGGCTGTCCATGCTCACCTGCTTCAGCCACCACAGCCCCAGTCTAGTCTCCTCTCTGCACATCCCTCTCCAGGAAGGGATGCCAAGTAAGTCTGAACACTGGTAAATCTCTAAGTCTATGTTCACACTGCAGGTCTTAATGCTCATTTCCAATATTTTTGCACACATCTGACCCATATCTGATTTTTTAATGACAGTCTGAACAGCCACATCTGATTTTTTCACACCATACCCAGGCTACTTTCATATGTGCTCCTAATTCAGATATGTATCTGATATTTTTGAAAGCAACCTCAGTCTGAATGGTCATGTGGCATTTTGTCTCCCTTTTTCCTCATTGAAGAGAATGAATCTTTATTTTGGATAGATTAAATGTAAATATTAAAAGAAAAGAACAGAATAATATAACAAAGGCGGAAAAAATCTAACAAGGTCAAATTAAACAATAACTCCTTGGATTATACAGTTCAACATAAGTTATCTGAAATGGGTGATGGCTGAAGCCGCAGCTTATATTGCCCAACCATATTCTATCTAAGAATTCAAAAGGAAAATAAAATAAGAGTGATTACGATTCAGAACAAAGCTGACAAAATGTGACAAAAAACTAGGCAACAGCACAGACTGAATATGATAATTCTTATGTGATTTTACATGTCATCTTGTATATATGTTTGGAGTATTTCTTCCTTTAGTTTTTGTTTAAACTGTCCAAGCGTTGCACATGATTTTAATTCAGGTCCAAAAGCGTTCCACAATTTGAGTCCTTGCACTAAGACACTGTTGCTTGGTGGTAGTTCTCATTGAATGTTTTTGAAATATACATGTTCCTCTGAAATGATTTTGTTTCTCCCTTATTTGGAACAACTTATGGATATTTGCGGGCAGTGATAAATTGTTCACTTTAAACATTATTAGTGCAGTTTTAAAATCAACCAGATCTTTCAACTTGAGAGCTTTTAATTTAAGAAAAAGTGGGTTTGTTGGTTCCCTGTAAGCAGCTTTGTTTATTATTCTACTAGCTCTCTTCTGAAGCATAAAGACTGGATATATGTTTGTTTGATATGTATTTCCCCATACTTCAGTACAATATGTCATGTATGGGAGTATTAATGAATGAAAAAAAGTATATAGAGTGGGTTTATTCAGCAAATATTTCACTCTGTGTAGTATTGTGATTGATTTGGATATTTTACCTTTAATATAATTAATATGTGACTTCCAACACAGTTTATTATCAATTATTACTCCAAGAAATTTAATTTTGGATATCATATCAATCTCGACACCATTTACACTGAGTTTAGATACTAAGTTGTTGTGATGGTTGTTAAAAATTATAAATTTTGTCTTACTTAAATTGAATGTTCATTTGTTTGAATCAAACCACAGTTTAAGCTTTCCTAATTCCTTTCTGAATGTATCCAAAAGTTGTTTCAATTTATTTCCACTGCTTTATAAATTAGTGTCATCTGCAAACAATATTAAATCCATTTTTTTTCTGAAACTTTACATATATCATTTATATACATATTGAATAACAATGGCCCCAAAACTGAACCCTGTGGGACTCCGTAAGTAACCTTCAGTAACTGCGAGTTTTTGCTACCAACACATAGATACTGATATCTGTTCTTTAAGTAACTACATAACCAGGACAGCGGTACCCCCCAATACCATAATTTTGTAGTTTCTTTAACAATAATTTATGATCCACTGTATCAAATGCAAGTTAGGTTAATTGGCCCTTTGTCAAAGACTGTCCCAACACTATGCCCGTTTTGACACCTCGTCAGCTGTGTCCAACTCCCCCCCTCCCCCCAGCGCCACTGCCTCCATGGTCCCCACTTCATCAAAGGCAGCCCCCCCCCCCCCGCTCTTGCCATCAGTGAGCAGGACGTACACAGACAGTTCTCCAGACTGAACCCGTGCAAGGCCCCCAGTCCGGACGGCGTGTCTCCCTCCACCCTGAGACACTGTGCGGAGGAGCTGACTCCTGTCTTCACAGACATTTTTAACACCTCCCTGAAGTCATGCCACGTGCCGGCCTGCCTCAAAACCTCTACCATCGTCCCTGTCCCTGAGAAGCCACGGATTACTGGACTTAACGACTACAGACCTGTAGCGCTCACCTCTGTAGTCATGAAGTCCTTTGAGTGCCTGGTCCTGCCCCACCTCAAGACCATCACCACTCCCCTCCTGGACCCGCTGCAGTTTGCCTACAGAGCTAACAGGTCTGTGGACGACGCAGTCAACCTGGCCCTCCACTCCATCCTGCAGCACCTGGACTCCCCGGGAACCTACGCCAGGATCCTGTTTGTGGACTTCAGCTCTGCATTCAATACCATCCGCCCCGCTCTGCTCCAGGACAAGCTGTCCCTGCTCAACGTGCCTGACTCCCTCTGCAGGTGGATCACTGACTTCTTGACGGACCGGAGGCAGCATGTGCGGCTGGGAAAGACTGTCTCAGACTCTGTTAGCAACAGCACCGGATCACCCCAGGGCTGTGTACTTTCCCCCCTGCTCTTCTCCCTGTACACCAACTCCTGCACCTCCAGCCATCAGTCTGTCAAGCTGATCAAGTTTGCGGATGACACCACCCTCATCGGGCTCATCTCCAACGGCGACAAGTCCGTCTACAGGAGAGAGGTGGCCCAGCTGGCGTCCTGGTGCAGCCACAACAACCTGCAGCTGAACGCTCTGAAGACAGCGGAGATGATCGTGGACTTCAGAAAAGTCACAGCCCCTCTGCCCCCCCTTACCCTCACAGACTCTCCCATCACCACTACGGACTCCTTCCACTTCCTGGGCACCACCATCACCCGGGACCTCAAGTGGGAGCCGACCATCAGCTCCCTCATCAAAAAGGCCCAGCAGAGGATGTTCTTCCTGAGGCAGCTGAGGAAGCTCAAGCTACCCACCAAGATGTTGGTGCAGTTCTACATGGCCATCATCGAGTCCATCCTCACCACCTCCATCACCGTGTGGTATGCAGGAGCCACCGCCAGGGACAGACTAAGACTGCAGCACGTTGTGCGCGCTGCTGAGAAGGTGATCGGCTGCAAACTCCCATCCCTCCAGGACCTGTACATCTCCAGGACCCGGAGGCGTGCAGGTCGGATCATAGCCAACCCTTCACACCCTGGACACGCACTGTTTGCCCCCCTCCCCTCGGGCAGAAGACTTCGGTCCATTCAGACTAAAGCCTCCCGCTACATGAACAGCTTCTTCCCCTCTGCCATCAGACTGCTGAACACTAAGTGACTCATGCACTACGTACAGCAGCTCAACCGGACTCATGATAATTATTACTGTTTTCTTTTGCACTACCGACTGCACTATGTGGAACTCCACAATATCTGCTGCTTGTTAATATATTTAAAAATTGCATAGATTAGTATTACTCATTCATATTCTACATTTTATTGCATGCATAGTTTTTTATTTTTATCTTTAGTGCTACTCCATGTTTAATGTTGCAGCATTGCACCGAGACAAATTCCTAGTTTGTGTACTACATGAACAATGGCAATAAATCTCATTCTGATTCTGATTCTGGCATCAAACTGGGGATTCTAAATTATCCTTAGGTATGACTGTGAGAGTGAATGGTTGTCTGTCTCTCTGTGTTGGCCCTGCGATGGACTGGCGATCTGTCCAGGGTGTACCCTGCCTCTCGCCCAAAGATGCTGGGATAGGCTCCAGCCCCCCGTGACCCGAAAAAGAATTAAGCGGAAGAACATGAATGAATGAATGAATGAATGAATGTATCAAATGCTTTTTTAAGATCCAGGAATACCCCAACTGAATACTCTTTATTTTCAACAGCAGTTGATATTTTTTCTATAAATTCCATTAGAGCAAATGCAGTTGTCCTCTTGTGTCTGAACCCATGTTGCTGCTCACACAATAAATTATTCTTCATTATAAAGTTGTCAGTTCTCTCACAGAATATTTTTTCAAGTATCTTAGAAAATTGCGGCAATAGTGAAATAGGTCTATAGTTTGAAAATTCCACTCTGTCACCCGTCTTGTATATCGGAATTACTTTGGCTATTTTCATTGTCTGGGAAATATACCTGTTTGGAGAGACAGGTTACAGATATATGTCAGTGGCTTCACTAAGCATTCAATGATAGTTTTGACCAAAAGCATGTCAATACCATCACAATCCGTAGATGTTTTACTTTTAAACGATTTAACAATTCCAATGCCCTCTCTCTCGTCTGTGTTCTTTATAAAAATGGAGTCTTTAGAGACTTTCGGTCTGGACACCATGGTGATAGCGGCTTAACGCTGAAGCTCCCAGACCCGATACAGGAAAATACCTTGAAAATCAGATTTAACAGATTTTTGGAAGAGTGAAAATCAAGAGACAAAGTCATCATGCCTAATGGAAAACAGAAGAAATTGACATTTACCATGCCAGGACACGCATCGGCCGGAGAATCTGATCCGGATGATTTCCATTCAGAAGACGAGGAGCTGAATGAAGCTAGCAACAAGATTAGCTTAAAAATGGTACTGAAAGAATTAAGATGATTTCGCCGAGAGTGTTGGGCCAAATTTCGTGAAATCAAAGACGAAATAAAAAGGACAAACAGCAGAGTGGACCAGGCCAAGGACCGAATCATGGAAGCAGAGGAAAGAATAAAAGGGCTGGAAGATACCGTGCTGGAACTGCACAAACGACAGGCTAGACTGGAGGCTAAGCTAACCAACCAAGAAGGAAGACTAAGAAGAGACAACATAAGAATTCATGGTCTGAAAGAAGGAGTCGAGGACGGTTTCACCACAATGGCGGCATGCGTGGAATCCTTACTGAGAGAGAAGTTGGATATTGCCCAAACCACCGACTTGAAGATAGAAAGGGCGCACCGTACATTAGCCCCTAGGCCGGTGGCGGAAGCGCCACCAAGATCGGTGGTGGTGAAGTTCTCCAACTCCCAAACAAAAGAAGAGGTTGTAAGATTGGCTTGGCAGAAAAAAGGATTTATGTCACCAAGAGAAAAAAGTTTTCGTGGAACACGACTACGCTCCGGAGGTCCTTAAAAAGCGTCGGGAATACAACAACGCTAAAAAGATACTACGAGAGAAGAAGCTGTGCTTTCAGACTCCATTTCCGGTGAAGTTGCAGGTTTTTTATGGGGATGAGACGTGTCTCTACAACTCGGCGGAAGAAGCAACCACGGATATGGCGAGAAGAGGACTCCCAGTAACGGTGTATAAACCCGCAGCAGACCCGATCGAAAGAATCAAGGCTCAATCGTGGTCCACACAGAGACTCTCAAAATCCACGGGCCAGCAGCGGGAAACCCAGCGCCAGAGCTACAAGGAAAAACGGGCCGTTTACAGGAGGGAATAACGATATTTTTAGTCAATCTGCACATCCAACCCTCCTCCTACAAGGTAACAAACATTAAAGGAGATGCAGAATCAGCAAGTGGTAAAGCATTTTATGGAACAGACATAATATTAGAAACAAATAAGTCTAAAAAAAAAAATTGCTAAAATAGAAATGTGACAATGAACAACATGATCTCTCCACACTAACAAATACTGTATTAAGGTGACTGATTGCTGTGATGGTGGTGGGAGGTTGCATACAATTTCATAGGGTATAGGCATAAAAAAAAAAAAAAAAAAAATCATTACAAGTTCGGATTGGGATCTGAAATTCACGTTAAAAACATGGGACAACTTACAAGGGTAAGAGAGGGCCCTCAGCACGTAACGGAATCTGAGGAATTTCCCTCAGTGCCAACACACCATCAAGGCTCTTCTAAGGTCACTAAAAAGACCTCAGCTCAGGAAGATGTTTTGTCAGTTTTTTGTTTTAAAGTTTTATATACTATGTTCTTAATGTTTTTTTATGTTCTTAATGTTCTTTCAGTTTCTGAGTAGCATAAAAGAGGGCCACCACACTGTTATACTAAATATGACAACACAATGGAGAAACAGGGTGTAACTAAAATAATATCATATAATGTAAAAGGGATCCTGAATCCAGTTAAAAGATCCAAGATTCTAGGCAAAATGAAAAAAAGACAAAGCAGGAATAATATTTTTACCGGAAACCCACCTAACAGACGTGGAGCACACTAAACTTAATAGACAAGGGTTTAAAATGATCTCTTCATCTTCATATAAGTCAGGGAGGAGGAGGGGAGTAGCGACATTGATCTCAACCAAAATTATATTTGAAAAAAAATCGGAACACAAAGATAAAGAAGGGAGATACAGTATGGTACTTGGGCGGCTAGAGGAAGAAGATATCACCCTGCTGAATGTATATGCACCTCCAGGGGCTAACTGGAAATTTTATAAAAATGTATTTGACCTAATGATAACTAAAGCCCAAGATTTAGTGATATGTGGTGGAGACTTCAGTCTAAGACTGAATCCATACTGGGATGCATCAGGTAATTCTCCACATCAAAATAACACTCAAAGTAGAAAAACTTGGATGCTACTAAAAGAAATGGGAATCTGTGACGTGTGGAGGGAATTCAACCCCAGTGTAAAAGATTATACATTTTACTCAGCACCACATTCATCATACTCAAGGATTGACTATTTTTTATGTTTAATAGAGACATTGGAAGAGTAAAAACATGTAAAATAGGACTGATGGATCTCTCTGACCACAGTCCAATCTATATGGACTTAAGTATCCAAAAATACACAAAAAATACATTTTCTTGGAGGTTAAATTCAAATGTGCTGAAAGGACCACTGAAAGATGAATTGGAATCAGATATTCTTAGATATTTGGAAGAAAATGATAATGGAGAAGTATCCCCTTTAATACTGTGGGACGCATGCAAAACTGTAATAAGGGGAAAGATTATCGCAAAACTGGCAATCCAAAAGAAACTGAGACAAGAAAAACTAATCACATTAGAGTCAGAACTTAAGAACCTAGAAAAAAGCACAAAGATAACACTCATTCTAATGACTTGCTCAAAATTAAGGAAATTAAAAATCAAATAAATGAGATATACACAATAGAAATCCAGAAGAAACTTACATTTCTGAAACAAAAATACTATGAAACAGGTAGCAAATCAGCAAAATTGCTAGCCTATAAATTGAGGAAACAACAAACGGAGAGAGCAATCTACAAAATCAGAGACCCAGTATCAAAGGAAATAAAATTTAGAATTCAGAATATTCTTAAAAGCTTCAAGAACTACTATAAGAACTTGTACGCCCTCAAAAAACATAAAAACACATCCGAAACATTCCTAAACACATTAAACCTTCCCCAACTTACTGATTCACAAAATAAAACACTACTGTCAGAAATACAACCTAAAGAATTAGAAAAAGCAATTATGAAACTTAAAGCTAACAAATCCACAGGAGCAGATGGCTATATAGCAGAGTGGTACAAAACCTTTAAACAGCAACTATCTCCTTTCCTCCTGAAAACATTTAATTATGTCCTCCACACAGGGGAAATCCCCCTCCTGGAGAGAAGGGGTCATTGCAGTCATACCTAAACCTGAAAAGGATAAACTAGACTACTCCCACTACAGACCAATCAGTGTGTTAAACCAGGACTAGAAGCTTTTTACCACTATCCTTGCCAAAAGGTTAGAAAATATACTGACAGACTTAATTCATTTAGACCAAACAGGTTTTATAAGACAAAGACAGACACAAGACAACATTAGACACACTTTACACATAATTCATCATATAAAAAAATATAACTTAAATGCAGCCATATTGGGATTAGATGCTGAAAAAGCATTTAATTCGGTTGACTGGTCTTTCCTATATAGAATCTTATCCAGTTTCAATTTTCATAACATCTTCATTAGAACTATCCAGGCATTATATAAAAAACCAACAACTAAAATAAGGATCAACGGCAAATTATCATCATCTTTTGAACTGGAAAGAGGATGTCGTCAGGGCTGCCCCTTGTCTCCACTGCTCTTTGCAATCTTCATAGAACCTCTGAGCCAATGGATAAGACAGAATCAAAAAATTTGAGGTATTACACTTCGTCAGAAGGAACACAAAATAGCACTCTTTGCTGATGACATTTTAATATACTTGGAGCAGCCGGACACCTCTTTTCCAGAACTAATCTCAGTTTTTTCAGAGTATGGAGATCTATCGGGGTACGAATTAAACATGCATAAAACCCAAGTTTTAACATTCAACTATGACCCAAATCAATATTTACTAAGCAAACTCAAAACTAACTGGGAGATGGAATCTATGAAATATCTGGGGGTCAATATCCCGAAACAACTCAACAAAATTATAACAATAAACTATGATCCACTGATGGCAAAAATAAAATCTGATCTAGCAAGATGGAATATGATACCATTCTGTTATGACCAGAGCACCGGTTCTGATCGCGCTCGGGCTAAGTTCTTCTCGCTGCCGGCCTTGACAGCTGCGGGCTGTATTCTGGCTGGCAGCGAGAAGAACTTAGCCCGAGCGCGATCAGAACCGGCGCTCTGGTCATAACACATTCTTGGGTACCGCACAAAGAATTGAAGCAGTCAAAATGAATATACTTCCACATCTTCTATACCTTTTCCAAACAATACAGAATCAGAATCAGAATCAGA
Source organism: Pholidichthys leucotaenia (assembly GCA_020510985.1). Lineage (NCBI taxonomy): Eukaryota > Metazoa > Chordata > Actinopteri > Cichliformes > Pholidichthyidae > Pholidichthys > Pholidichthys leucotaenia. The sequence continues at coordinate 420,668,497 of CM035842.1, forward strand.
ATCAGATTTATTGCCATTGTTCATGTAGTACACAAACTAGGAATTTGTCTCGGTGCAATGCTGCAACATTAAAGACATGATAAGATAAAGAGATAAACTAAAAAACTAAAAAACTAAAAACATGCAATAAGTGTAGAATAATAAGTAATAATAATAATAATAATAATAATAATAATAATAATAATAATAATAATAATAATAATAATAATAATAATAATGAGTAATACTAGTCGGAGCAGTTTTAAATAAATTAGCAAGTAGCAGATAATGTGGAGTACCACATAGTGCAGTCGATAATGCAACAGAAAAACAGTGATGAATGACATGAGTCTGGTTGAGCTGCTGTACATAGTGCACGAGAGTCAATAAGTCACTTAATGTTCAGCAGTCTGATGGCAGAGGGGAAAAAGCTGTTCATGTGATGGGAGGTTTTAGTCTGAATGGACCGAAGTCTTCTACCTGAGGGGAGGGGGGCAAACAGAACGTGACCAGGGTGTGAAGGATCGGCTATGATCCGGCCTGCATGCCTCCGGGTCCTGGAGATGTACAGGTCCTGGAGAGATGGGAGCTTGCAGCCGATTACCTTCTCAGCAGTGCGCACGACGCGCTGCAGCCTTAGTCTGTCCCTGGCAGTGGCTCCTGCGTACCACACGGTTATGGAGGTGGTGAGGATGGACTCGATGATGGCCGTGTAGAACTGCACTAACATCTTGGTGGGTAGCTTGAGCTTCCTCAGCTGCCGCAGAAAGAACATCCTCTGCTGGGCCTTTTTGATGAGGGAGCTGATGGTCGGCTCCCATTTGAGGTCCCGGGTGATGGTGGTGCCCAAGAAGTGGAAGGAATCTGCAATGGTGATGGGAGAGCCTGTGATGGTGAGGGGGGGCAGGGGGGTTGTGACTTTCCTGAAGTCCACAATCATCTCCGCTGTCTTCAGAGCGTTCAGCTGCAGGTTGTTGTGGCTGCACCAGGACACCAGCTGGGCCACCTCTCTCCTGTAGACGGACTCGTCGCCGTTGGAGATGAGCCCGATGAGGGTGGTGTCATCCGCAAACTTGATCAGCTTAACAGACTGGTGGGAGGAGGTGCAGGAGTTGGTATAAAGGGAGAAGAGTAGGGGGGAAAGTACACAGCCCTGGGGTGATCCGATGCTGATGCTAACAGAGTCTGAGACAGACTTCCCCAGCCGCACATGCTGCCTCCGGTCCATCAGGAAGTCGGTGATCCACCTGCAGAGAGAGTCAGGCACGCCGAGCAGGGACAGCTTGCCCTGGAGCAGAGCGGGGCGGCTGGTGTTGAATGCAGAGCTGAAGTCCACAAACAGGATCCTGGCGTAGGTTCCCGGGGAGTCCAGGTGCTGCAGGATGGAGTGGAGGGCCAGGCTGACTGCGTCGTCCACAGACCTGTTGGCACGGTAGGCAAACTGCAGCGGGTCCAGGAGGGGAGTGGTGATGGACTTGAGGTGGGACAGGACCAGGCGCTCAAAGGACTTCATGATTACAGAGGTGAGCGCTACAGGTCTGTAGTCGTTAAGTCCAGTAATCTGTGGCTTCTTGGGGACAGGGATGATGGTGGAGGATTTGAGGCAGGTCAGCTCGTGGCATTGCTTAAGGGAGGTGTTAAAAATACCGGTAGAACCTCCCAAAAAAAACATGGCAAGAACTGGACAGAAGGATCTCAAGATTCATATGGCAGGGCAAGAGACCTAGAATCAGATATAGAACCCTACAGCTAAACAAAGACAAAGGTGGGCTCGCGCTGCCAAATATCAGGGACTATTTTAAAGCCGCACAAATTAAAACTTTAGTAGACATATGTAACCCAGTCTACACTGCACAATGGAAGGAGATGGAATGCCAAATAACAAGTGACATCCCCCTACAGGCGATAATAGGGAACAATGCCTTACCTAAGCTTTTGAATAACACTAACCCGTGGATAGAGACCCCGCTAAAAATTTGGTTTAAGATAGTCAGAGAGAATCAAACTAAAGAACCCTATCGATTACTGCAATGGATTGCCTATGATCAAGACTTTACTCCTAATAAAACAGACAGTAAATTTAAAAAGTGGAAAGAGAACGGACTGATGAAATATTACAATTTTTTTAAAGGGCAAATTTTAAGAAGTTTTGAAGATTTGAAAAAACAAGGTCTAATAAATCAAGACCTTTACAGGTTCTTTCAGCTTAGACACCACATAAACAAAATACTTAAAAAGGAGGATTTGGAAAGGGCCCAGTCAGGTGTTCTGAAGGTCTTCTTAATGGCATATAAAGGGATCCCAGGGATCAGATACATCTCTAAAATATGCCAAGGTCTTCAAGACTTAAAAGGAGACAACACATCATATATAAAAGAGAGATGGGAAAAAGAGGGGAATTTCACTTTACAACTGGAAATATGGGAAAAGCTAAATAAACAACAATGGAAAAGTACCTCATCCCTGCAGTGGAGAGAATTTGGATGGAAAAATTTGGCAAGATTTTTCAGAACACCTGCACAAAACAAATTTACTCGTAAGGGGTTGAATTGTTGGCGCTTGTGTGGTGAAGAGACTGCAAATCATTTTCATGTGTTTTGCTCATGCCCAGTTTTCCACCAATATTGGACCAATGTACAGAAAATATTGGGGAAAATATTCAAAGTAACAGTCCCCTTTTCTTTTGTAACTTTGTATTTGGGTTTACCACCGGAATCACTGGAAAGATTAGGAGAAAAATACTTATTCACTGTTTTAATATTGGCAAGTAAAAGAGCTCTAACTAAAAAATGGATGTTGAAGGATTGTCCTACATCTGAAGATTGGATTAAAAGTTGACATTCGCACTGAGACAGGACATGGATGGGTTCTTGAACTTTTGGCAACCCTGGATCGCATATATGTCTTCTATCAGATCTAATCTTTGACAAATACCATTTCAATAATGGCACCTCTCTTTGTTCCAACACTACTCAGATACTCTTTTACTTTTATTTATTTATTTTTGTTCTTTTGTTTTGTTTTTGTTTTTTGTTTTTTCTTGTTTTGTTTTTTTTTTGTTCTTTCTTTAATTCTCTTTTTCTTTCACTAAAAAAAGGGTGTTGTAATAATTATTCTTCCAATGTTGTCAAAAAAAGGGGAACATGTGATGAAAATGTAAACAATGCAATGCTGTAATGACATGTATACCCTTTACAAAAACTTAAATAAAAAAAAAATGGAGTCTTTAATAGCAATGTTTTTGCTTATTGTATCACCTGTAGACGCTGTAATAGGTATTTCTTAAGCCAAATTAAGACCAATGTTATCAAAAAATTTATTAAATTCATCTGCAGGTGAGACTGCATTCACACTCTGAGTCGTTTTTTGTTTTTTTTGTTTTTTTAAGATTGGTTGGGTAGCTTGTATTACTGTTTTTAATTCCAAGAATATTCTTAAGTATTGTCCATGTATTTTTAATGTTTTCTCTGTTTTTCTCCAGTTCTTTACTGTAATAGTCTCTTTTACTACATCTCATTATATATATATATATATATATATATATATATATATATATATATATATATATATAACTTATTTTTATATGTTTTATACTGCTGCTCTGCTTCTTTTGTCCTTTTCTTTAGAAAAAACTTTATATAATGATTTTTTTTTTCTTTTTACATGCTTGTTGTAATCCTTTGGTTAACCATGGCTTGTTGACAAATTTTTGTTTTAGCTTTTTCTTTACTAATGGACAATTTTTTTTTTTTTTCATAAAGAGTGGTTACAATGTTCATGAATGTGTCGTAGGCTTCATTTACATCTGATACATAGACTTTTGTCCAGTCTTGCTTCAGCAGGTCTTCTTTAAAAGAACTGATTGCATTTTGTGATTTGTATCTGAAAGATTTTAAAGGTTTTTTTTCTGTATTGGTCCCCATGTGGCCATGGATAAGTACAAAGACTGGCAGATGGTCACTTATGTCATCTATCAATAATCCACTTTCTATTTTCTTGTCAATAATATTAAAAAACAGGTTATCAATAAGTGTAGCAGTGTGAACTGTGATTCTATTGGGATGTGTTATTGTGGGATATAGACTCATACTGTACATAGAATTCATGAACTCTGTAATTACATTTTGTTGAAATTGATTTAGTAAATCAATATTGAAGTCTCCACTATTACAACCATTTTCTTATTAGTTATATTATTGTTCAACTCGACTAACTTATCTCTGAATATCTCAACACAAGTTCCCGGCATTCTATATATACAACTTATAATTGGATTTTTTTGTTTTATCTTGGACAATGTCAACAGTAACACATTCCAGAATCCCTGGTAGTGCAAAGGACATTCTATTTAAAAGTTTACACCTACACAGTTCATCAATATACAGTGCAACACCACCACCCTTTTTTTGAGATCTATTAATATAAAACATCTGATATCCCTCTATTGCCATCAAAGAAGCCTGCTCTTCATTGAGCCAAGTTTCATAGACTGCAATAGCTGTAAATTTCTATCTAGCTGTTTTAAATAGTCCTGAATCTGTGGAAATTTTTTCTGAAGACTTTTGATGTTAAAGTGTATTATTGATACTGTAGTTTACCATCTACAGGTAGTTTACCATCTACAGGTTCCAAGGTTGTCATAGCCAGGAGCGGCACTGGGGTTAAGCTCCCAGTGCTCATAAAATGCTCCTTATGGCGTGCGTCTCGAAAAGCCTCTGACAACTAAGTCCAACTCCTAGCCTGCCCATGTGGTTTAGTCTCTAAGCCCGGCGAAACTGCTTTTACTAATAGGAGAAGGGGCGAGGGCGGATCTCTGGCACCTTAAAACCAGATGCTTCGGGTAGATGGTGGCTCGTCAACCTGGGAAGGTAGCCCATCTAGGGGAAGGTAAACCCTGATTTCAAACCTCTGCTGCCTTGCGGCATACCCGGTCACGGGAAAGGCTTCGGGAGTCAACCCTGAGGAAAAATCCGGAGTCGGAGCCCCTAAGGCAGTTCTATGTTGTGCTCAACATCGTTCTGGCAGCTCCTGCAACGGCGCTGGTGCCAAACTGTAGCAGCCCTGCTGTTCCTTTGGATTCATCAGTGACGTGGAGAGGGGGGACATGCTGCATGGGCAACATCTTGTCCTCCATATCTTCCTGCCCAGGCTTGAATCCTACCAACGCCCAACGCTGGAAGGTAGAACACCGGATCACTGGAGAGGACACTCCAGCTTCGCCTTTGGTGTAGACAAAACACGGGGAATGACAGTTACCGGTTATAAGCCATTGCTCAATTGGCGTAGAGCGTGGCGCCAGGGGTTGTTCCCGACGGTGGGAGGGATCATCAGATCTCACTGGACAGCTACCGCCCGCCTCAAGCTGGGCAGCCCCCAGCCAATAAGGTGTTGTCCCGCCACAGCTTGCTTTCCTCATTGGGTGCATGGGGATAAGGAGAAATCCAAACAGCAGGCTGAGAACCTTCGCACCAGGCAAGACAATAAAACAAAAGAGACCAACTCTAAAACTGGGAACTTGGAACGTCCGCACTATGATGACAGGACTCGCTGCTAACCTCAAGGACATCAACGACACCAGGAAGACTGCCATCATCAATAATGAGCTGAAGAGACTGGGAGTGGATATCGCCACTCTCCAGGAAACATGGTTGGCTGTTGCAGGCACACTGAGAGAAAAGGACTACACGTTCTACTGGCAGGGAAAGAGAAGCGACGCACACAGGGAACACGGAGTGGGCTTCACAGTGAAGAACACCTTGCTGAAGATGGTGGAACCGGGCAGCACTGGCTCTGCACGACTCCTCACCCTCCGCCTGAACACCACTCAAGGCCCAGTCACCCTCGTCAGTGTGTATGCCCCAACACTGACAGCCACACCAGAGGCAAAAGACGAATTCTATGAGAATCTCGCAACAACTGTCAGGATCATCCCCAACTCTGAACAACTCATTCTCCTTGGAGACTTCAATGCCAGAGTGGGTGCTGACCATGACTCCTGGCCCTCCTGTCTTGGACCATTTGGCGTGGGCAGAATGAACGACAACGGACAGCGGCTGCTCAAGTTCTGCACTTATCACGATCTGTGCATCACAAACTCGTTCTTCAAGACCAAGCCCCAACATAAGGTTTCCTGGTGACATCTGCGCTCAAAGCACTGGCACCAGCTGGACTTGATCCTGACCAGGCACACCTCACTGAAGAACGTGCTAATCACCTGTTTGTTCCAGAGTGCAGATTGTGATACAGACTATTCATTGGTGTGTTGCAAGGTCAAGCTGCAGCTGAAGAAATTCCATCGTGCTAGACAGCCTGGAAAGGCATGGATTGACACCAGCAAGATGGCCCAACCAGAACTTGTTGAGCAGTTTGCCTCCACCTTTGAGAAGGAACTTGGTGTACCACAAGAAGGAGAATCAGCAAAGCAGAAGTGGGAAAAGCTGCGAAACACCATCCACCGCACAGCCTTGGCTACCTTTGGGAGGAAGACCTCGAAGTCACAGGACTGGTTTGATGCCAAGTTGACCGAGATGACCCCCGTCATTGAAGCCAAGCGCTCAGCTCTTGCCAAGTACAAGAAGTACCCAAACGAGAAGAATCTCCAGATTCTCAGGGCTTTGAGAAGCAAAGTTCAGCAGACTGCTTGGCGCTGTGCCAACGAGTACTGGACTCAGCTCAGCCAAGACATTCAAACCGCTGCCATAACAGGGAACATCTGTGGTATGTACGATGGCATCAAGAAAGCACTTGGTCAGGCTCAGAGCAAGACGGCCCCCCTCAAATCTTCTACTGGGGAGATGATCACAGAAAAGAACAAGCAGATGGAGAGATGGGTGGAGCACTACTCCGACCTCTACTCCAGACAGAACACCGTGACACCGTCAGCCCTTGATGCCATCGATTGCCTGCCATCCATGGACAAACTTGACGCCGAGCCAACCATCGACAAACTCAGCAAGGCCATTGATAGCTTGGCCGCTGGCAACGCACCTGGCAACGACGGCATACCCCCCGACCTGATCAAGCACTGCAAGACCGCCCTACTGCTGCCATTGCATGACGTCCTCTTCCAGTGCTGGAAGGAAGGTGCCGTACCACAGGACATGAGGGAAGCCAAGATCATCACCCTCTACAAAAACAAAGGAGAGAGAAGCGACTGCAACAACTACAGGGGCATCTCCCTCCTCAGCGTTGTTGGCAAAGTCTACGCACGAGTTGTTCTCATTCGTCTACAGAAGTTTGCCGAACGTGTCTACCCCGAGTCTCAGTGTGGCTTCCGCACTGAGCGATCGACGGTAGACATGATATTCTCCATCTGCCAACTCCAGGAGAAATGCAGAGAACAGAACATGCCCCTGTACGTCGCCTTCATCGACCTCACCAAAGCGTTCGATCTGGTCAGCAGAGAGGGTCTTTTCAAGATCCTGCCAAAGATAGGATGCCCACCAAAGTTGCAAAGCCTCATCGAATCATTTCACACTAACATGCAGGGGATAGTGCAGCACGACGGCAACGTCTCAGAGCCATTCAACATACGTGGCGGAGTGAAACAGGGCTGTGTACTTGCGCCAACCCTCTTTGGGATTTTCTTTGCTATGCTCCTGAGGCATGCCTTCAGCACAGCAACAGAGGGAATCTACCTGCATACAAGATCTGACGGCAGGCTTTTCAAACTCGCCCGCCTGAAAGCCAGAACCAAAGTACGCGAGGCTCTAATCAGAGACATGCTGTTCGCAGATGACGCTGCAGTCGCGACCCACACACAGCAGGAGCTTCAGATCCTGATGGACCGCTTCTCCCAGGCATGCAAGGACTTTGTGCTTACCATCAGCCTGAAGAAGACTAACGTCTTGGCGCAAGGCACGGAAGCACCACCAACCATCACCATCAACGACTACGAGCTGGAGGTCGTGAATCAGTTCACATACCTGGGGTCAACGATCAGCAGCAACCTCTCCCTTGATACAGAGATCGACAAGAGGATTGGAAAATCAGCCTCCACACTCGCTCGCCTCACCACACGAGTGTGGGAGTATCCCAAACTCTCTGTCAAGATGAAGATGGCAGTGTACAACGCCTGTGTCATCAGCACACTGCTCTATGGGAGTGAGACGTGGACAACATACGCCCGGCAGGAAAAGAGACTGAACTCCTTCCACTTGCACTGCATTCGCCGCATCCTGGACATATCCTGGCAGGACAAAGTGCCCAACACAGAAGTTCTGTCCCACGCCGGCCTTCCCTCCATGTTGTAGCATCATCTCACTTTGGCTCAGCAATAATTATTCTTCTGCTTAAAGACATTTTGTTTCACCCAGAAGTAAGACAAAGAAATGGATTTTCTCCCCCAGGCCACAGCTGAAATCCCATTCCTCTGTTAAAACCAGCCTAAGGAATTTCCCCAATGTCCGGCTTTGCTTTTATTGCCCCCATAAACATGCAACAGACCTGGCGAAACATGGATCCACAGCTCAATAAAATTTCCTTAAACTCTGGGACATGCTGGATTTAACCAGTGAACTTTAAAGTACATTATTACAAACTCAATTCTAAACCTTCTTCTTTTCAGAACTATGAAAAGCAAATGGACTCTGATGTTTTAATGTGGAAAATCAATAATAGGTGTGAAAGGCATTAATCTGTGATTTTATATTATATATATATATATATATATATATATACACAGTGGGGCAAAAAAGTATTTAGTCAGCCACCAATTGTGCAAGTTCTCCCACTTAAAAGATGACAGAGGTCTCCAATTTTCATCATAGGTATACCTCAACTCTGAGAGACAAAATCAGAAAAAAAAAAATCCAGAAAATCACATTGAAGGATTTTTAATGAATTAATTGGTAAATTCCTCAGTAAAATAAGTATTTGGTCACCTACAAACAAGCAAGATTTCTGGCTCTCACAGACCTGTAACTTCTTCTTTAAGAGGCTCCTCTGTCCTCCACTCGTTACCTGTGTTAATGGCACCTGTTTGAACTCGTTATCAGTATAAAAGACACCTGTCCACAACCTCAAACAGTCAGACTCCAAACTCCACTATGGCCAAGACCAAAGAGCTGTCAAAGGACACCAGAAACAAAATTGTAGACCTGCACCAGGCTGGGAAGACTGAATCTGCAATAGGTAAGCAGCTTGGTGTGAAGAAATCAGCTGTGGGAGCAATTATTCGAAAATGGAAGACATACAAGACCACTGATAATCTCCCTCGATCTGGGGCTCCACGCAAGATCTCACCCCGTGGGGTCAAAATTATCATGAGAACGGTGAGCAAAAATCCCAGAACCACATGGGGGGACCTAGTGAATGACCTGCAGAGAGCTGGGACCAAAGTAACAAAGGCTACATCAGAAACACACTACGCCGCCAGGGACTCAAATCCTGCAGTGCCAGATGTGTCCCCTTGCTTAAGCCAGTACATGTCCAGGCCCGTCTGAAGTTTGCTAGAGAGCATTTGGATGATCCAGAAGAGGATTGGGAGAATGTCATATGGTCAGATGAAACCAAAATACAACTTTTTGGTAAAAACTCAACTTGTCGTGTTTGGAGGAGAAAGAACACCATACCTACTGTGAAGCATGGGGGTGGAAACATCATACTTTGGGGCTGTTTTTATGCAAAGGGACCAGGACGACTGATCCGTGTAAAGGAAAGAATGAATGTGGCCATGTATCGTGAGATTTTGAGTGAAAACCTCCTTCCACCAGCAAGGGCATTGAAGATGAAACGTGGCTGGGTCTTTCAGCATGACAATGATCCCAAACACACCGCCTGGGCAATGAAGGAGTGGCTTCATAAGAAGCATTTCAAGGTCCTGGAGTGGCCTAGCCAGTCTCCAGATCTCAACCCCATAGAAAATCTTTGGAGGGAGTTGAAAGTCTGTGTTGCCCAGCGACAGCCCCAAAACATCACTGCTCTAGAGGAGATCTGCATGGAGGAATGGGCCAAAATACCAGCAACAGTGTGTGAAAACCTTGTGAAAACTTACAGAAAACGTTTGACCTCTGTCACTGCCAACAAAGGATATATAACAAAGTATTGAGATGAACTTTTGTTATTGACCAAATACTTATTTTACCGAGGAATTTACCAATTAATTCATTAAAAATCCTTCAATGTGATTTTCTGGATTTTTTTTTTTCTTATTTTGTCTCTCATAGTTGAGGTATACCTATGATGAAAATCGGAGACCTCTCTCATCTTTTAAGTGGGAGAACTTGCACAATTGGTGGCTGACTAAATACTTTTTTACCCCACTGTATATACAGTATATATATATATATATATATATATATATATATATATATATATATATATATATATATATATATATATATGCATGTTAAAAAAGTTTAAATTAATTTTTATTCCTGCATGTTGATTTAGAAGCACTGCTTATAAGATATACTAAAGTTAACTTAGTTTAATACATAAGGAAAATAGCACATTCCAGTATGTATGGGAAATTTGCCTCTAAAACCATTTGACTCCAGCAGCCAATCTCTGCATGACAACAACTCTTCATCCCAAAGTGCTCCAAACAATAGACTGTTTGTTATTGAACTAAAGGTTCATTGGGCCTCCCACGAAGGACTCTCATTGGCTGAGATTCCGGTCAGGCCGGAAGCCCACGATAGCTCAACGGAACTTATAAATAACAGAGAGACCCCTGCTTCGCTCTCTTTTGCTCTCTTTCCCGATCGTCTTTTTTCTCTTCGCCTTCTCCACCGATCTTTTTTCTCTTTGGACTCATTCGTCTCTCTATTGTCTACACACAGCAAGTAAGAACAAAGGACCGTCTGAACAAAGACTCTACCACTTGTCGCTTTTCTGAACACAGAGCAGATAACTCGTAATTTGTTTATGTAACTTTGTATTTTAATGTTTTTCCTTTTTCTCTTAAATGCCTGGGAATTCCTATTTCTTTGAGCTCAATTCTTAATCGGAGTTAAACTCCAATTTTTACTTATCTCTCTTCTTTGTTAAACTTTCTGTAAAATCACCGTTTGTTTAATTTTAATATAAACTTTAATCTTGACTTTATTTTTATAATATTTTTCTTGACCAAGCACCCACCAGAAGCTACTATTTTTATCTAAAGTCCAAAACTATTTAATTTGAGATCGGATTAGATATCCTTAACTAATTATTATCGAAGGCCTCTTAGAAGACGCAGCTCTCCACATCACGTGCAGCTGAGGAATCAATGCACAGCTGTTCATCACATGCTGAAGAAACGTCGTCATCATCTGGCTCCAAACCCAGTTTCAACTGTGGGTCATACAGCCCAGAATCCAGCCTCTTCGACCGCTTGAATTTAAAGGTCGAAATGTGGACCCTGAAAATATCTGCGGGCAGATATTAACGTCCACAAAATCTTGGGCTGAGGACGACAAAAGAACCATCATCACCGAGGAATCACGTGAGCTGCAAATTTTAATTCATCTGCTGAATTAAACTTCTGAGGTTCGGTAATAATTTGTGTATCTAATCAGATGCAAATTAAGAAGCCCTTAACATAACTCTTCATTAAAGTTCCGTTTTTATTTTCTTAAGAGTAATCCAGGACTTTTTCATATAATTAACTTTCTCCATAAATTTGCGTTGTTTCCATAATCTGTTAACTCAAACTGATAGAGATTCATTTCTCAGTTTAACCCTAGTTCTGAAAATATTGACATTGTTAATCTATTATTTACAAGATTGATTCTATGATTAATGAAATTACTGCAATGTCTGTTAATCATTTCATTTAATAAATATGTGAAAATGAGAGAAGCTGTTGAGAATTTATTTCATTCTGAGTCTGTTCAAGCACAGGTATCGAATTCACGGACAATTTTTGAGACTGATTAATTAATTTATTGATTAATTAAACAGGTATAAAGTGAGATTAAAATTAAAATTGCTTCTTAAAGATAGAAGCTGGTGCCCCTACGAGTGTTATTAACTTTTCTGATGTATTTGAAATGAGATTTGATCTCAGACTCCAATACATCAATATAAATTAAATAATTCATACCTGATCATATTCATATTTATTAATATTCCATATTTTATGCTACAATGTTCACTCTACTCAGGCAGCGCAGGCTCCGCTGGCTAGGCCACGTTCACCGTATGGAGGATGGCAGAATCCCCAAAGACGTCCTCTTCGGAGAACTGGCGACTGGCAGGACAGACGTTGGCCGTCCACAGCTGCACTTTAGAGACGTCTGCAAGAGAGACATGAAGGCCCTGGAGATCAACACAGAGTGCTGGGAGGACCTTGCAACGGACCGCTCCAAATGGAGAGGCACCCTGACCAGACAGCTCAAGGCTGGTGAAGAGAGACTGACTGCTGCAGCAGATGAAAAAAGGACCCGCAGGAAGAACCACCACAGCTCCAGCAGCACGGAGACCACCCACAAGTGCGACCTGTGTGACAGGGACTGCCATTCGCATATCGGCCTGTTCAACCACAGGCGGTGCTGTTCCAGCAGAGTAGACGTTTAGGATTCTCTTCCATGGTCATCATAGACCAACGGAGGCTGACGATTTATCAGGATCAGTATCATTCTCCATCTCTTGTAGTTTGTGTTCAGCATAGTGAGATATTTTCAGAGTCTGAATTTCCTCACTCTGTGTCAAATGACTTCCTCCAACTGGGGATGATTGATCTCTACTAAAGTCAGTCATAAGTTTTTTGTTTTGTTTTTTAAAGTACATTGTCATGGTATGTCACAAAAGGACTGTTATTGCCATGTGTGTGGATATGGATTATCGTAGTCTCTTAATTTTCTTAATCAGTGTTCATCTATATTTATTTAAGTCAGTGAGATCTCTTATTATTATGGCCTTTGCTTCCTCAGGAGTTCCATTTGGATTAATCCAAACTCTACAGTTTCTTGTCCATGTTGCCTGTATCTTGTTTTGTCTTATCAGCATCCGTGCTTGCCGTGCTATTTCAGCATTAGTCTTTGTTAAATGTTCATTGAGGTAAACTTCTTTTCCCCGTAGCTTTCTGGCATGCCTCAGTATGTCATTTTTTACCCTTCTGTTCACAAAGCACATCATAATTGATTTCTTTGTTTCATTATCCTTTCTGGGTAAAGTATGGCAGGCTGAAATTGCATTTACTTTAACCTTTATGTTTCTGCTTTCAAGGAACTGAAGCACCTGGTTTTCCAAGGAGACTGATTCACTTGGGGGAGCCTCCTCACCTCTATTTCCTGCTGTAGCATGAGCATATGATTGTTATTTAACGTCTAGTCCACTAATGATTAAATCCTCCATACGAGAATATTATTCAAGGTCCTTGATGCGTCACTCCAAGTCTGCAAATTTTTTTTGTCTTTTTCCTTAATTGTTAATTTTAATTCTCGGACTTCCTCCATTAGCCCTAATAATTTAGACTGTTGACTGACCACTCTGATCAGTTTTTATGACATGAAGTTCAGAGGTTTTTTAATCTCTGCCATTTCCTCCTTCTTTGGTGACATTTTTTTACTGACCTGATGATAGTAGGAGAATCTCTGCTGGTGTCACCAGTATCTGATCCAGCCGACCTCGAATCCAGCTGAGACAGACATGACAATTCTGGGGTGGAGGATGCAGGAAGCATGGCAGACAAAGCTGATTTGTGCTCTATTTTTTTTAATCAATTTTCTTCTTCCCTTTACCACTGGATCGTAATTTTGGCAGCTCTGACTGTACAACAACTTCAAAATTTCCTTTAGTCCTGAACACTGTAATATCTAAAACGTAAAGTTTATTCCGACATGATTGTGGAGCAGAATGGCCAGACCAGTTGTTTATCATATGCAGGGAACATTGCATTGTGAAAAAACATAGACAAAACACCTGTGGCAAGTCATTTTGTCGGGCTCAGTCACGGGGATACAAAGACACAGTCCAGGAGAGCGGAGTCTCTGGCAGCTTCTCTTTCCTGTGTGGGACTGGTGTTACACCGCTGGTACTAGCCGTTGTCATGGATGGCCCTCGCGAGCCATCATAAGATGCCACAAGTATCCGGTGAGTTTGCACAGTTTATTGATGAACTGAAAAGGAACACAAAATAACGAGCCACGGTGGGCTAAAACATATTACACTACATACAGATGAACATAGGGCAATAAGGAAGCACACTTACGATCATAGCAGTAGAATGGTCAGCGTATGAACAGAGGGATGCTTGCTCACGTCTGACAATGAACAGGGTTTTGATGAGACTGCCGCGTCTTTTCGCTCCCAGCTGCCCTCTTAAGTGGAGGGCCACTGATGAGGCGAAATGCGGCTCAGCTGTCAAGTTTGACAGCCGGAAGCCCCTCCAAGTGCCATCACAATAAAGGCTCGGGGAGCCAAAAGGGACACACAGCCATCAAACAGCTAAAGATAGTGCATGGCTCGAGCGCGGATGGGATCGGCGCTCGAACCATGACAGTACGTCAACCCCCAAGGGCGAGCTACGAGAGCCCAATGACACCCAAGCCCCCCCTGACCCCCCACCCCCTCCCCCAGGGTGGGGGGACGGGGGGAACCGGCCTGGAGGGTGAGAGCCAGCAAAACAGGAAACACCATAATGATGACCGGGAACACATGTGGTAATTACAGAGTAAGGTTTAAAAGTAAAACACAATACTCCATAATGCACAAATGATACTTGGAACAGGGCACAAATGAAGCAATTACCGAGTAAAGTTCACAGAAACCACAATACTCCATAACGCACAGTAAACATACAGAGCAGGGGAAAAAGCAAAAACACCAAGAGTTAGGCACGTTTCATCCCTAACAATGACAAATACACTGAGCAGAACAACTACACCGAATGACCTTATACCTCATACCACACAACACATGAGGGTGACGACAGGCAGAGTCCAATAAAACGGGAACAGTTCCGGCGGTCTCCCTGCGTCCAATGGCCAAAGGGTGATTAAGGAGAAAAGGAAATGTTTGGGTGGCCTACCCCAGTCCCAGGCCTGGAAAGTCAGAACCTCCGGCAGCCGAACCAGATCGCCCAGTAGAAAGCACAGTACGTTGGATGGCCGACCCAGGGCGCCGAACCGGCAAAAAAGTTCCTCAGGCGGCCGACCCGCATCCCTCAGCCACCAGAACTGTGGGGAAACAATTGGCGATGGCCTCCCTGGCGAGGGAAAAGATGTGGGAGAGCCGGGCCGAACATACAGAACCACAATGGCCCCCGGTGGCGATGAGCTGGGATGGTGACGATAAGGAGGGGGATGATGATGAGCCCGTACAATGTCAGGCGGAAGACGGTCTGCAGCTCCTTCACCGACCTTGACCCATACCGGTGCTGCACCCGCATTGGACCCCGATTGGGTCTCGGCTGCACCCGCGTTGGAACCCGATTGGGTCGGCGCAGCACCAGTGACGACCTCCAACCCTGAACCTGGAACCTCCAGCACAGCGACTGGGATTGGCTCCGCACCGGTGACCCTGGGAGAAGGTTCAGGAGAAAGGAAAGAACCGGGATCAGAATCACCGGTAGCGACAGAGCCCAGAGAGACGAGCTCGGGTGCAGCGGACGGCTGCCCCTGGCTCGTCTCCCCGAGAGGCAGGCAAAAATGCTCCAAAATAGAAAGGAGAAAAACAAAGTAGAGCACTTGTCTGCACTCGGGTTCTGTCGCCGTCCAGGACTTCGCTGATCCAGGCTCAGAATGAAGAAGGTCGTCGTCAGGCTCCTACTCAGCTACGGCAGGTTCTGCAGCCGGCGTGATGGTTTCCACAGTCTGAAGACCCTCTGGTGTTAACGTCCATGCCGACGACCCGCACGGCGTGGTGGCAGGGGACCCTCGACCCGCTGGCTCGAACTGCTCCTCTGTGGAGACCCGGGGATGCTTCCTCGTCGGCACAGGCTCCACGCTGCAGTCCGCTGTCCTCCTCTGCCCATGACGTAGCTGCGGGGCTGGAACCAGGCTCTTCAGAACTGCAGGCCCCCTCCTCGTCCGGCGACATAGGCTTGGTGTCGTGGACTGCTCAGCGGAGGGAGACACAGAGGCAGCAGGTTTAATGACAGAGGCTACAGCAGGTGGTGGAAGCTCGGGGGACTGCGAACCCCGAACTCCACCCCCAGGAATCAGACAAGGCAAATCACAACTACGGGGAGAAAAATGAACTTGCACTTGCCTGTTTCCTGGACGATAGGTGGTGCCTGCTGTAGCGGATGTTGTTCCTCCCTTTCCCCACTGGATGGTGACGGAGGGCCCTCTGGGAGGACGAGGAGGAGCCGCTTGCGATGGTCCACTAACGGGCTTCGCTGGGGCAGGACTCAAAACTCTCTCAGCAGCCGGAGATGACATCGAGGAGGAGGGGACGACAGCCGAGACGATCCGGGCACGATGAGCTGACGGGACAGCGGGAACAGGTGATCCGGGGAGAGAGGCTGCGGGAATTCCCTCCTGTTGTGACACAGAAGGAGCAGCTGGCCGGGAGGCAGAGTTCCTCCGACGACCCAGAAACGGATCCAGAAGGGGTTCTCACTGAGATTTGCTTGGAGCATGGCGCCGACGTTCACTGGCTGATGACGAGGCAAAGGTGAGGTCCGGAAAACTCCGTTCTTGTGCGGAAACGGAGGCGAGCAAGTCAGCGTATTCCGGATAATCACTCAGCTCGGGATTCCTCTCAACCAGCCTGACAGCCGCCGTCACATGCTTAATGTAATGTAATGTAATGTACTTTATTTATATAGCCCTTTAAAACAACCCGTAGGTGACCAAAGTGCTTTACAGAAAATAAACAGCATTAAAAACACACAGAGCATTAAAAACAAATAAAATAAACAAAAAAAAACCCACCAAAAAAACTAAAAATAAAATAAAAACAAATGCCAAGACAAATATCACCACTGCTGGGTATTAAAAGCCATCCTAAACAAATATGTCTTAAGTTCTGATTTAAAAAGGGCCAGGCCAGAGATAGCACGTAGGTCAGGGGGGAGATTATTCCAGAGCCTGGGGGCAGCAACAGAAAAGGCTTGGTCACCCCAATGTTTATACCTTGACCTAGGCACATCCAGCAAAAGCTGATTGGATTACCTCAAAGCCCTGCCTTGGTCATGGACAGTCAAAGTCTCAGACATATAAACCGGAACAAGGCCATTTAGAGCTTTAAAAACAAAAAGCAAAAGTTTAAAATTAATTCTAAAATGGACTGGAAGCCAATGAAGTGAATAAAGGATCGGAGTAATGTGCTCCCACCTAGGTGTGTTGGTCAAAAGACGGGCCGCTGCATTTTGCACAAGTTGAAGGTGGCTGAGAGAAGACTGAGAGATGCCAACATAAAATGCATTGCAGTAATCAAGTCGAGACGTGACTAAAGCATGGATGGCTATCTCAAGATCATGACGGCTCAGGAAAGGTTTGGCTTTGGATAACAAACGTAATTAATGATTTGTGTGGGGTGGCCGGCGGAGCGAGCTGCAGCCACTCAGTCCCAGATGGAGATTGCTGTCAGCTGCAACCTCTCTGGGGGATTCCCGACTGACGTCATGCTCGTTCGGGGATGACCCCTGGATGGTGCGAACTCCTGAACCGGATCGGGGACAGGAACGGGATCCTGAAACGAGGAGCGACGATGCCTCCTCTTCGGCTTCCTGCCGGAGTTTCCCTCCAGCCCACGGAGTATGTCGCGTTGAGAAGCGATGTCAGCCCTCCTCGTCGACTTCCAGATGGTCGAAATAGCGAGGAAGGCGATTAAGGATGTCCTCAGCGTAGTCCAGGTGCCGGCGTACATCGCTGGGAGCATCGTAGAGGGTAGCGGTGAAGGGCATTCCATCTACGTAGTCCAGGGCGTCCGCCAGCTCGTAGCCCAGGCTCCAAACGCAGGCCCTGAATGACGACATGACCTCCCAGCGTGCAGGTACCCAGACATGGAAAACAAACGTCCAATTTAGGCAAAACTCACCGGGACTGGCGTCTCAGTCTGGCAGCAGTCTACTGTCAAGGATGGCCCTCGCAAGCCATCATAAGATGCCACAAGTCTCCGGTGAGTTTGCACAGTTTATTGATGAACAGAAAAGGAACACAAAATAATGAGCCACGGTGGGCTAAAACATACTACACTCCATACAGACGAACATAGGGCAATAAGGAAGCACACTTACGATCATAGCAGTAGAATGGTCAGCGTACGAACAGAGGGATGCTCGCTCACGTCTGATAATGAACAGGGTTTTGACGAGACTGCTGCGTCTTTTCGCTCCCAGCTGCCCTCTTAAGTGGAAGGCCACTGATGAAGCGAAATGCGGCTCAGCTGTCAAGTTTGACAGCCGGAAGCCCCTCCGAGCGCCGTCACAATAAAGGCTCGGGGAGCCAAAAGGGACACACAGCCGTCAAACAGCTAAAGATAGTGCATGGCTCGAGCACGGACGGGATTGGTGCTTGAACCATGACAGCCGTGCTGTTTATTTATTATTAAGCTTATCTATACAGGTAATCCCATTGAGACACGGGGTCTCATTTTCAAGAGAGCTGTTTAATCGATAAGTTCTGTTAAAGCAGAGCTGATCACATCGGTCATCTGGCGTGTAGAGGAATGAATCTGGTCTCATATGTATTTTGTGCATAATCATTTCTGAATGATTTATCATTTTATTTTGCTGCGCTGCAGGTGAGGAAATTCTGTCCCCCTTAATCGTTCTGGGCTCATATTTACTTCAGTAAACACAACGCTGTGTCTAATGTTACGTTTTCTTCTGCACATGAGGGTCACTTCATAGCTGTAGACCGTTCACACTGGAGAATGATGGGGGTCATATTTAAATTATAATGTGAACGATCACACACACAAAAAAATTGGATCTCAGCAAAAAATCAGAATTGAGCATTCAGACCTGCAGTGTGACCACAGCCAACGACTCACTCATCTGGATCTGGTCTGGAATCTGGAATTCTGCAGAGGACAAAAGAGATTAGAATTTGCCGTGTATGTAACTATCACCTGGAAGCCAAGCAAGCTGCATGATCATCTCCTCAACCTCACTCTAGTGCAAGTAATGGATCACCAGTCTAACGTCCCTCACTTCCCCCTCCCCACCTGCAAGAAAGAACAGTGAGCCTCACATCCAGTGATGTCAGCCCTTCATCTGAAGGCTCGTCATACTTGTACCTCATTCACTCTGCCTGAAACTTAACCACATTAAATCATTACACTCTGCCATTCCCCTACGTACTGACACTTACCCTTCTCCTCTCTCCCCTCCTCCGCTGCTCCCAGTGGTGAGGTGGGCAATGGAGGTGGTGGTGAGGGGGCAATGGATCAGCGTTCTCGTCGCGCCCTCCGCCAGTACCCGGGCTCGCCTGGGGAAGCTAATGATCCTACCAGCAGACTAAATTCGAAGAGACGACGCCTCTGTGCCAAGTCAAAGAAGAATCCTAGTCACAGTCCTAAAGCTGAAAGCAAACAGCCCCAAGAGCACTTTGTGGTAGGATCTGCCCTTCGCATATTACAACTAAACGTTGAAGGCCTATCTGCAGCCAAGCGAAGCCTTATCGAAGTCCTCGCCTTCCAACATTCGATTGATGTAATCTGCCTCCAAGAGACTCATATTGGCACAGAGGAAGCTGGCCGCTTCACCATCAAAGGCTTTGACCTCCTGTGCTATGTTCTACATGCTAAACATGGGTGTGCCACCTATGTGCGTTCTGACATAGTTGAAGCAAATCACCTGATAACAACACATTTCTCAGACACCATAATCATTGGTGGCTTCCATATTGTCAATGTGTACAAGCCCCCTAATGCCAACTGGGATCTGCAGGTCTTACCCACCCTACTCCACCCTGCCATCTATGTGGGGGACTTTAACAGCCATCACCCTGACTGGGGGTACCCAGCAGTAGACAGTGATGGGGAGGCACTTTCAGACTGGGCATCCAGAAATGACCTCGCTTTGATATACGACCCCAAACAAAGAGGAACCTTCCACTCTGCTAGGTGGAAGAAGGACTATTCTCCTGACCTGTGTTGGGTCAGCTCTTTGAATGGGGAGCCATATCCTACACAGATCCTCATTCTTGATGATTTTCCACACAGCCAACACCGGCCCCTGCTTGTACACATTGGCCTACAACTTCCAGTCATATACAGCCCAAGGAAGATGCGCTGGAACTTCCGCAAAGCCAACTGGAAGAAATTCAGTGAAACTCTGGACCGGAGCGTTGTTACCATCCCACTCCACACCATCACTGTAGATGAAGCATACAACCGCTTCTGCAGCGCAATCTTCAAGGCTGCCCATACTGCAATCCCACGAGGCTACCGACCCCTCTATGTCCCATGTTTGGACGGAGAAAGTGCTGCCCTCCTACAATCCTATCAAACATCAGGGGACCCAGAGATAGCAGACCATCTCATTGAATCGCTAAATACAGCCTGGCGAAAGAAATGGGAGGAGACAGTTGCTGACCGGAGCTTTACCCACTCTAGCAGGAAATGTTGGAGCCTCATCCGTCGCCTAGGAGCTGCACAGAAGCCCCCTAGCCAAAGCCGAGCATCCGTCACACCCAACCAAGTTGCATCCCACCTACTGACTATCGCCAAAGCACCCCAAGACAAAGACACCAGAAGAGCAGTTACAACTGAGCTAAAAAAACACCAAAAAATGCCTGTAGAGGAAACGAACCCTGAACCCTTCGAGGCTGCTGAACTGGAGAAAGTCCTACAGGGCCTGAAATGTGGAAAGGCAGCGGGATACGATAACATCTTCCCAGAATTCATGAAAAATCTTGGCCCCCGAGCCCTAACCTGGTTGACACAATTCTACACAAGGATCACACAAACAAACTCGATCCCAAAGAAATGGCGGACAGCAAAGGTCATTGCCATCCCAAAACCTGGCAAAGACCACAAACTACCAGCAAGCTACCGCCCAATCTCCCTACTCAGCGTTCCTTACAAAATCATGGAGCGCCTAATACTGCAACGCATTTCCCCAGAAATAGAGGATATTCTAAGTGTGGATCAAGCAGGTTTCCGCAAGGACCGCAGTACAGGAGAACAAGTACTGGCCCTAACCACCTTCATTGAAAATGGCTTCGAGAGCAGACTGAAGACAGGGGCTGTGTTTCTCGATCTTACAGCCGCCTATGATACGGTCTGGCACAAAGGCCTCCTCCTGAAACTTAAAAAGGCGATCCCTGCTTGGGCAACAGCAATTATAAAAACCCTGCTGACCAACCGAAGGTTCAGAGTCCACCTCAGTCAGAACACAAGTGCATGGAGAATGCAGAAAAACGGACTCCCACAAGGCTCAGTTCTAGCTCCAACTCTGTTCAACCTCTACATAAACGACCTGCCTACTACAAAATCCCGCAAATTCATCTATGCAGACGACATCTGTTTGGCATTCCAAGCACCAGACTTTGAACCACTGGAACGGGTGCTCACGGAAGATCTTGCTAAACTGGACCAGTTCTGCAAAATCTGGCGCCTAAAACCAAGCCCAGCAAAAACCGTCTCCAGTGTATTTCATCTCCACAATGCAAAAGCTGCCAGAGAACTAAACATCCACCTGAGCGGACTCAAGCTTAAGCATGCCCCAAATCCAACTTATCTTGGAGTGACCCTTGATAGGACCTTATCCTTCAAGGAACATCTAAAGGGGACGGCTGCTAAGGTGAAAGTACGAAACAACCTGCTCTGCAAGCTCGCTGGTGCAAAATGGGGGGCGGCAGTCTCCACCCTGCGCACCTCAGCACTGGCCCTTTCATACTCTGTAGCAGAATATTGTGCCCCTGTCTGGTCCAGGTCATCTTACACACACCATGTAGACACCCAGCTCAACTCAACCATGAGAACTATAACTGGAACAATCCGCTCAACACCACTTCCCTGGCTCTCTGTACTGTCAAACATAGCCCCTCCACACATCCGGCGAGCAGCATTAACTCAAAGGATGCTCCAAAAAGTTAAAGATTTTCCTCACTTACCAATCCATGCAGATATCTACACCCCACCCACTGCCCGACTTTCATCCAGACGGCCGATTTGGAAAAACCCTCCCCCAGCTGACTTTACCATCCAGACAGCTTGGCAAGAGGAATGGGAGACCAAGGAGGTCCCAAACAAACAGCTGGTGATAAACCCCAACCAACAGGTCCCGGGCACCAACCTCCCAAGGAGACAGTGGTCTACACTCAATCGCTTCAGGACTGGACATGGCCCCTGCTTGGCCAGCCGTCACAGATGGGGCAGTAGCCCTAGCCCACTGTGCGCATGTGGAGAGGAGCAAACAATGGAACACATCATAGAGGCTTGCCCGCTCCAAAGACTGGAAGGAGGATTACACACCCTCCATACAGCAAACCAGGAGGCAACTGCTTGGCTTAAGGACTTTGCATTCGCTAAATAAATAAATAAATAGTGGTGAGGTCTCCAGAACAAACTCACTAAAACATCACCAGTTGAATAGAATCAAGTTTACACTCCTTTGTCTCCTGCCTCTGATTTCTGTTTTTGCTCTTGCACTTGGGTCCAGGTTAATTCAACATGACATTCACATCCAAATTGGAGTTTTAGGAATCACAGCAATTTTTATACAAAATCTCATTTCAGGGGCTGAAAAGTAATGGGACAAATACACCATGAATAAAATGTTTATTTTTAATACTTTATTGAGAATCCTTTACAGACAATGACTGCCTGCAATCTGGAACCTGTGGACATCAACAAACACTGGGTTTCCTTCATTGTTGTCATGAATTGCCCTCAGGGCAGCGAATGATGACCCAGGCGCTGAACTGTGAGTTTGCTAAGTTTAATTCAAAACACAAAGTTCAAACAGTGCACAAACAAAAACTTACAATTGAGGCGAAGCAGAAATGCAGGCAGGATGGACGTGGGGAAACACATCAGAATAGGTTTAGACCACAGCAAGGAGTGAACAGAGCAGCAGTCTTTAAATAGTGCAAGCAGGGCATAAAACAAGTGATTAGAGGTGTGGCTCATATGAGCAAGGAGTAATAAGAGAACTGATGACAGGTGTGACAACCCGCGAACAGAGTTTGACACCAGGAAGTAAACAATGAGTGCTGTCAACCTAAAAGCAAAGGAGAACACGGCACAGGAGACTGACTACAAACGCAAGAATTAATAACAGACCAAATAATAATAGGGGAATTGAACCATAAGGGCAAGGGCCAAAACAAGAAATATAAATACTGGAATGCTGATACCAAAATACAGAAGAGAGGGCTAAGGGGAACAGGCGAGGGGCTCATGTCAAAACAGAGAGATGAGAATAGTAAAAAATGAACTGAGAGCATGAGCACAGTAACACACCGCACTTAGCATCATGACAGAGTCTCCCCTCCTTTAAGGGTGGAACCCAGACACCCCAGAGTAACACAAAAAAACAAAAAAAAAAGAAGAAAAGAAAGCATGACACCCCCCACCACCACCACCACCACCACCAAATGGAAGCAAAGATAAACCAAATGGGGTAGGGGGAAACCAGGCAAGGAGGGAACAACAATAAAACACTTGCTCAGGACCCACGACAAAGAAAAAAACAGAAACCTAGGCCCACTGGGCAAAGAAATAAAGCAGTTTGGGTGGTCATATAGAATCCCAGACTTGCCAGATGATACAGTTGACTGAGTCAAGTGGCCTTCCGGAGTACGTGGCCCATCCAAACAAGTGGCACAGTCTGTCGGGAGGTGTATCAGAATTTTTAAGCTACCTGAACAAATGGAGCAGTTCATCAGGTGGCCTCCCAATGTCCCTGAGCCACCGGACCACGAGGAATGACGCACCCCCACCAGGAGGCGGTAGCTGGACCCATTACCCTGTGCGGACCGCAGGGGCTAAGGGGAGGACACCCGAAGAATAAGATGGCTGCACAGCGAGGAAGCCCGGTGATGATGATGACTGAAGGGCGAGGAAACCAGGCAGTGATGACAACAGATGAACAGGGAAACCAGGCAGCGAGGATGGCCAACCAGCGGGGATCTCAGGCAGCAGAATAAGGCTTGCAGTGACCACAGATAGAGGGGAACCCACAACGGTCTTGGGTGGAGCAGAGAAATCCATGACGGCCTCAGGCAGAGAAGAGAACCCCACGATGGCCTCGGGCAGAGAAGAGGAACCCACGACGGCCTCTGGCTAAAAAGAGGAACCCACAGTGGAACCAGGTGGAGACTGGGAACCCTCAGCGACCTTGGATGGAGGTGTTGCACCCTTGGAGGCCCCGGACTGGAGCACAGCTCCCACAGAGGCCGCAGACTGGAGCACAGCACCCACAGAAGCCCCGGACTGGAGCACAGAACCCACAGAGGCCCCAGACTGCAGTGCAGCACCCATGGAGGTCCTAAACTGGAACACAGCACCCACAGTGACCTCCGGGCTGGTTGCGTAGCACCCATGGCAGACCCAGGCTGTGGCACAGCACACACGATGGCCTCAAACTGGGATGCAGCACCCACGGGGGCCCAGACGGAGTGGGGGCAGCACCCACGGAGGTCCCAGACTGGCACAAAGCACCCGCAAAGACCTCAGCAAGAGGGGGAGCAGTACCCACAGACACCTTGGGTGACAAGGCTGGACCCACGGAGACCTTTGTTAAAGTTTCAAGATCCATGGTGACCTTGAGGAAGCACTCAGACAGAGGGTACATAGACACCAGTTAAGGGTCACCGGCGGCAGTGGAGCTCAGCAAGGAGAGCTCAGGTATAGTTGACGGCTGCACCTGGCCCTCCCCACCAAGAGCCAGGCAAGATTTCTTCAAGGCTGATAAAGTGAAAACAAAAAAGAGCACTTGTTTGAGCTCAAGCTCCACTGCCATCCAGGACTCCGTTGATCCAGGCGACGTCTCAAACCCCGTCATATAGAGGTCCAACTCTGACTCTGCTGCGGCGACCCCTACAGCAGGCATGCAGCCCCAGAACCTCCAGGTGAAGCAACTGACGCAAGTGGCTCATCCGGCATGGCAGCTGGAGGTCACCTCACCACTGGTGCCGAATCCCATGCAGCTGAAGCCAGGGGACACTCTGCTCTCAGCAGAGGCTTCAGGTCACTGGAAGCACTCTCCCTCCATCTGGACTGTGGCTGTGGGGCTGGGACCAGGTCTTCCAGGACCACAGGTTCCTCTATCATCCAGTGGCTCAATCCCAGGGCCAGCGGACACTCAGGGGAAATAGGAGGAGGCACAGAGGTGGCAGGTGAGGAATTTATATCTGCAGCAGGCGGTGAGGGCTCAGTGGACTACAACAGCTTAGCCTCACCACCTGGAGTCATGCAAGATAATTCGTTTTTAGGTAATAGAAAATGAAAAATCACTTGCCTGAATTCCTGGGGCACGATGGTGTCTGCTGCAGCAGGCCCAGTGTAATCCCTCTCTGCAGCTGCAGTAGTTGTGGGCAACTCTAAGGAACATGGAGGAGCTGCCCCTGCAAACACAATGTCGGGCAGAGCTGGGGAAGAGATGGCTGGATTCTCAGCAGTGGGAGGAGATGCCGAGGAGATGAAGGTAGCAGCAGCAGCAACGGAGGAGGAGGAAGCTAACGGGACAGCCGGCGAGGAAAAGCTTGAGCGAGACAAGGAAGCTGCTGCGGAAATTCTCCGACACGGCGAAGGGGGAGCTGCTGTCTGAGGGACGGAGGAGTTCTCCTGGCGGCCCATAGCTGGATAGCGGCGTCTTGGAGCTGGTGAAGCAGGAGCTGAAGCA
The DNA here is from genome assembly GCA_020510985.1 of Pholidichthys leucotaenia. Classification (NCBI taxonomy): domain Eukaryota; kingdom Metazoa; phylum Chordata; class Actinopteri; order Cichliformes; family Pholidichthyidae; genus Pholidichthys; species Pholidichthys leucotaenia. The sequence goes on from CM035842.1 coordinate 420,694,148, forward strand.
GGAGAACAGTGGGAGGCGGAAGATGTCTGTCACAGGGAATACTTCCTCATTGGCTTGGATACAGTGGGAGGCAAGCCTATCACCAACCCAGGAAATGACAACCGGAGGGTGGAGACGGTTGTCAGTAGCTCCGCAAACTCGGGATGCTTCCTCAACCCGGGATGCGCCTCCACAATCCTGACCGCTGAATCCACGTTCTCCCAGACTTTTTTCGGGGTGCAGGAGGCAAGAGTTTCAGTGGCGTAGCTCTGGATATAGTGAACCGCCCACTGCTCCTCCAAGCTGAGGCCCCCGGCTGCAGATGCTCCTTTGTTGGCTGAGGCCTGGCGTGCTCGGGGCAGGCTGACTCTTCCTCCAGCAACACAAAAATAGGTAGGTGGAAAAACACAAATTCACAGCAGCTGGGTCGCACACTGGCTGCAGTCTACTGTCAGATGCTGTCAAACAATTTGGAATTTGTTGGTGGAAACATTACAGTTAATAAGCTGTTTGTTTGTTTTATTATTTTTAACCTCTGCATCATCTTTCTTGATGATTTTTACCCATTTTTAATTTTACTGGACCGAGGATTCTCGCCACTTGATCTTTTTTGGTCAACAAACCGGGTTAGGCTAACCTGTCTGTTTTGGTTAGTCATCCCTGGCCTGGAAAGCCATGGCTCCCTCTCTGACCTGTGACAGCTGTGTTTCCCTTTCTAAGAAGGCTTCCGAGTTGGAACTGAGACTCTCTAACCTCTATAAGATTCAGGAGGCTGAAAATCATCTGGACACAATCAATTTTGGAAGGACATCTGCACCAGCGATGGACTCGCAGTTAGCAGAGACAGCTGCCTACTTGGGTGAAATTATCATATCGCCATCCACCTCCACCCCTGCTCCAGTTACTTCAGCTGTCCAGGATTCCAGCACTAAACACTGGCTTCAGCTCGAAGCTAAACGTAAATCTCCAGGTAGTTCTTCTCATTCTCAATGCGTGCCCTGGACCATGGTCGGGCACAACCGCAAACGTTGAGGATTGATCAGGCACGGCCACGCCTCCTCTCTTCCCCTCTTGCTGGAAAACAGATTCAACATCTTTTCTCTTGAAGATTTCCCCCACCTAGATGTTGATCTTCCTCCCATGGCCACCCTTCCTCCTTCAGCAAACCCACAAGCCCTGGATTAAAACTACCTTAGGTGTGCCAAACTTTACACCAGCTCCAAAAAGAAGAGAGCGCAACCCCCCACTTCAAACCCGCACCAGCATCTCACCGCCACAGCAACAACAACAACGGAAAAACTATCGACCATTACAGAAGCCACAGACAAAGCCCCCCCCACCCCCCCACCCCCCAGACGATGCTGGTAATTGGTGATTCCATAATGAGGAACGTCACAAGCAGATACTGTGGTACAAAATTTTTTCCTGAGGCAAAAGTGTCAGACACTGAGATTCTTACCCCTGACCTATTAAATGAATACCCCCACGCTAAAACTGTTATTCATGTTAGATGCAACAACATCCTAGATGAAGCGTCTGAGATTTTAAAGAGAGACTTCAGGAGCCTTCTGTCCACTCTTAAGAACTGTGACAGATAAGTGTTTATCTATGGACCACTTGCTCCTTTTAGAAGAGGTTGCAATTATTTCAGCAGAACTCTTAGCCTTAATACCTTAGGCTCTGCAAAAATTATAGTTGACCAGCATGTTGTGGAAAGATTTTTCTCAGGTGTTTACCCCAAGAAGGCATCTGGACCAGACGGGATCTCTGGGCACTTACTGAAGTCATGTAGTGAGGAGCTAGCAGAAGCCTGGAGTCCCATCTACTAGAAGTTTTTAGATACGTGTTCTGTCCCAGTAACTTGGAAAAGCTCTATTATAATTCCTGTACCAAAAAAGCAAGCTGCAAAGAGAATAATGACTATTGTCCTGTTGCACTGACCTCACTGGTAATGAAGTGCCTCGAGAAGGTTGTTATTGACATTCTGAAAACTGATTTTGGAGGACTTTTGGATCCTCTGCAGTTTGCTTATAAAAATAATAGAAGTACAGAGGATGCCATTTTAACTAATCCCAGCCATTTGGGTTCACTCCAGGAGTGTCTTAAGGATATTAAATCCTGGATGAACTACAACTTTCTATTGCGGAATACAGATAAAACTGAAGTCATTGTTCTTGGCCCCAAACATGCTCGAGGTACTCTTTGTAGTAAGAAAACAACACTAGATGACATTGCACTGGCTTCTAAGTTGTTTGTTAGGAATTTTGGAGTTGTCTTTGACCAAGATACAGTGGGGAAAAAAAGTATTTAGTCAGCCACCAATTGTGCAAGTTCTCCCACTTAAAAGATGAGAGAGGTCTCCAATTTTCATCATAGGTATACCTCAACTATGAGAGACAAAATGAGAAAAAAAATCCAGAAAATCACATTGAAGGATTTTTAATGAATTAATTGGTAAATTCCTTGGTAAAATAAGTATTTGGGTCACCTACAAACAAGCAAGATTTCTGGCTCTCACAGACCTGTAACAACTTCTTTAAGAGGCTCCTCTGTCCTCCACTCATTACCTGTATTAATAGCATCTGTTTGAACTCATTATCAGTATAAAAGACACCTGTCCACAACCTCAAACAGTCAGACTCCAAACTCCACTATGGCCAAGACCAAAGAGATGTCAAAGGACACCAGAAACAAAATTGTAGACCTGCACCAGACTGGGAAGACTGAATCTGCAATAGGTAAGCAGCTTGGTGTGAAGAAATCAACTGTGGAAGCAATTATTAGAAAATGGAAGACATACAAGACCACTGATAATCTCCCACGATCTGGGGATCCACGCAAGATCTCACCCCGTGAGGTCAAAATGATAACAAGAACGGTGAACAAAAATCCCAGAACCACATGGGGGGACCTAGTGAATGACCTGCAGAGAGCTGGGACCAAAGTAACAAAGGCTACATCAGTAACACACTACGCCGCCAGGGACTCAAATCCTGCAGTGCCAGATGTGTCCCCGTGCTTAAGCCAGTACATGTCCAGGCCCGTCTGAAGTTTGCTAGAGAGCATTTGGATGATCCAGAAGAGGATTGGGAGAATGTCATATGGTCAGATGAAACCAAAATAGAACTTTTTGGTGAAAACTCAACTTGTTGTGTTTGGAGGAGAAAGAACACCATACCTACTGTGAAGCATGGGGGTGAAAACATTATACTTTGGGGCTGTTTTTCTGCAAAGGGACCAGGACGACTGATCCGTGTAAAGGAAAGAATGAATGTGGCCATGTATCGTGAGATTTTGAGTGAAAACCTCCTTCCATCAGCAAAGGCATTGAAGATGAAACGTGGCTGGGTCTTTCAGCATGACAATGATCCCAAACACACCGCCCGGGCAATGAAGGAGTGGCTTCATAAGAAGCATTTCAAGGTCCTGGAGTGGCCTAGCCAGTCTCCAGATCTCAACCCCATAGAAAATCTTTGGAGGGAGTTGAGAGTCCGTGTTGCCCAGCGACAGCCCCAAAACATCACTGCTCTAGAGGAGATCTGCATGGAGGAATGGGCCAAAATACCAGCAACAGTGTGTGAAAACCTTGTGAAGACTTAAAGAAAACGTTTGACCTCTGTCATTGCCAACAAAGGGTACATAACAAAGTATTGAGATGAACTTTTGTTATTGACCAAATACTTATTTTACCAAGGAATTTACCAATTAATTCATTAAAAATCCTTCAATGTGATTTTCTGGATTTTTTCTTTCTCATTTTGTCTCTCATAGTTGAGGTGTACCTATGATGAAAATTGGAGACCTCTCTCATCTTTTAAGTGGGAGAACTTGCACAATTGGTGGCTGACTAAATACTTTTTTTCCCCACTGTATGTCTTTTAACTCTCATATACAGCAAACCATCAAGACTGTCTTCTTCCATCTGGGCAAAATTTCAAGAATTAGGTCCATCCTGTCTCATAAAGGTACAGAGAAAATTCTCCATGCCTTTATCACCTCTAGGCTAGATTATTGTAATTCACTTTTATCAGGTTGTCCTAATAAATCCATAAAGTTTCTCCTACTCATTCAGAATGCAGCTGCTCGTATCCTGATGAAAACAGGGAGAAGAGATCACATTACCCCAGTTTTAGCTTCTTTACATTGGCTCCCAATAAAATATAGAATTGAATTCAAAATATTGCTCCTAACTTATAAAGCCCTTAATGGTATGGCTCCCTCTTACCTGCAAGAGCTCATAGTTCCCTATCATCCAACAAGAGCTCTGCGTCCCAAAAAATCCAAACTACTGGTGGTCCCCAAGGTCTCCAGAAGTAGATTCGGAGCTAAAGCTGTCAGTTATCAAGGTCCCCTCCTGTGGAACCATCTTCCCAGTTCAGTTTGGGAGGCAGACACACTCTCTTTATTCAAGAGTAAGTTGAAATCTTTTCTCCTTGATAAGGCCTTTAGTTAAAAATGTTGCCACTGCCAGGCCTTCACTCGCACGTGGAGCCTAACCCGGCTTGATACTGGAATGTCTAGCTGTGAATGTTAATGTTGAATTGTATTTGTTATGTTTGTTTTGAATGTAGCTACTGCCAGGCCTCCTACTTTTTACCTCTTTTTTCAACCCAGCTGGTCGAGGCAGATTGCCGTCCTCTATGAGCTATGGTTCCACTCGAGGTTTCTGCCCATTAAAGGGAAGTTTTTCCTTGCCTGTGTTGCCGCAGTGCTTGCTCTTAGGGGTCTCTGCTGGGTTCTATAAATTTGAGAGTGTAGCCTAAACCTACTCTTTTTTTTTTTTTTTTGTAAAGTGCCTTGAGATGACCTGTGTTGTGATTTGATGCTATATAAATAAAATTGAATTGAACTGAATACTGTCATGAATTGCCCTCCCAGCAGCGAATGATGACCCAGGTGCTGAACTGTGAGTTTGCTAAGTTTAATTCAAAGCACAAAGTTCAAACAGTGCACAAACAAAAACTTACAAAGGCAAAGCAGAAATGCAGGCAGGATGGATGTGGGGAACATGTAAGATTAGGTTTCAACCACGGCAAGGAGTGAACGAAGCAGCAGTCTTTAAATAGGGCAAGCAGGGCATGATACAAGTGATTACAGGTGTGGATCACATGAGCAAGGAGTAATAGGGGAACTGATGACAGGTGTGACAGCCCACAAACAGAGTTTGACACCAGGAAGTAAACAATGAGTGCTGTCAACCTAAAAGTAAAGGAGAACACGGCACAAGAGACTGGCTAAAAACACAGAATGAATAACAGATCAGATAATAATAGACTGGGGAAATGAACCATAAGAGCAAGGGAAAGAAACAAGAAATACAAATACTGGAATGCTCATACCAAAATAGAGAAGAGAGGGCTAAGGGGAACAGGCGAGGGGCTCATGTCAAAAGTGAGAGACGAGAATAACAAAAAATCAACTGAGAGCATGAGCACGGTGACACACCGCGCTCAGCATCATGACAATTGTGATACTTTGCCAGGCCTTTACTGCAGCTGTCTTCAGTTGTTGCTTGTTTGTGGGTCTTTCTGCCTTAACCTTCATCATTACACGTGCCGAGACTGATTAATCTGTACACCTGGGGTCCACGTGGACCCCGAAAGTAAAATAGCCATAAAAATTCTTGAACTTTCTTGAATTCTTGAATGAATTGTTTGTTATGTATGGTGCAATACTGAAGCATAAGGGAAATATAAAACAAAACACAGGTTTCTAACCTTGCTCTGACTATGCAAAATGGAACATGAACTGATATACCCCCTCCCTGGCATAGAAACATGGAAAACTGTAAAAGCATCACTGTTTTTTTGTATACAGTATCTGTGTCTATGTGATAAAACAGTGAAACTAGAGGGCATTCAGATAGGTCTTTTCCACCAAAACGGTTCCAGCACTTAGCTGGAGCCAGAGCCTGATTGGCACCAGTTCTTTAGTTTTCCACCGCCTGAAGCACCATTCCCAGGCTCTCAAAAGTGGGGCTATCGTGGCCCCAACTCCTACCTGGGCCAGCGGCAGCACCAGTTTACGTTGGTTACGTCCACAGCCATGGGCATGGTTAACTGACCAGCTTCAAAATATTACTGACCGCCATGTTGCTTTCCAAACAGTGGAACAAGCGATGGATTCCAAAACCAAACAGATTTAGAGCGAAGAGGAGACACATTTCTTGGCTCTATGGACATGAGCAGAAGCACAAGATAAGCTGGAGGGGGCCACTCATGTGGTGAACTGTTTTGGAGGATTGGCCAGCCAGCCAGACCATCGTCACTGCCATGATTGAGTCCGTACAACAAACTGCTCAAAACACACTGGTAAGTGTATTGCCTTTAAAATGCCAAAAGTTAACGAATATCTATCTATCTATCTATCTACTTGTATTGATATGTAACGGCCAAATCATCCATGATGGCAGCATGTGTATTGTCTGCTCAGTGTCTCTCTGGATTAAGTTGTTTTTAATGGATTTTATTACATTTAAATCTCTTTTTATAAGTTGCAGTTGATATTTTTATAGAAATCCTTTTATATGTTTTAAGTAAATTGTGGACTTTTAATGAGTTTAATGACTTTTAACAAGTTTAAAGAATACTGCTATTGTGGAGTGTGTCAATAACGAGGCGGATATGAAGCAATCAGTTTATTACACATTCTCACACATGAGCACAGTCAGAAAAGAGACATCTCAGACAAGACTCTTCCCTTAAATACTCAGGCCTTCTTCCAGCAGTTTCTACACATCAAAGGTCACATTGCATTCCTTAATCCTTTAACATCCTCCTAGCAGCCTCTGATACACAAAAGATCACTCTGCATTCATCTGACACACAAAAGATCATACTGCATTCGTCCTTCACACCTCCCTGTTATCTCCAAGGGAAACTCTGGGAAACTCTGTTCTTTGTTCTAGTCTAATGCTCTTTGCTCTAGTCTAAGATGCTACACCATTATGCACTCTCTAAACACCCCCCCCCCCCCCGAGCGTCTTGGATAGAACAATAGAATGACAGTCCATAAGCTGTGGCAAAATCATTAAACATCAATCCACATGCTGCTTGGGCTTCAGTCTTCTCCCATATCTGCTGTAACCAGGATTCACTGCCTCCGCGGCGCTGTCATGCTGGGGGGCTGATGAATGCTGGGGGGTTGATGATTTAGGGGTAAAAGTCTGTGCCTGTTGGTGCTCTGGGGAATCTTTTCTCTGGGAAGTTCCCCGCGGGGGTCTTCCACTCCGAGGGGCCCTCGCCAACAGCACTTGCTCGTCCGCCACAACAAAAGCGGGTTTGAGTCTGTCTATGCCAATTCTTTCCCTCCTACCCCCCAAATCTAGCAAAAAATGCTTGTCCCCTGTTTCCAGCACTCTGAACGGCCCATCATAAGGTGGGCGCAGTGGGGGTCGATGTGCATCGTGTCTGACAAAAACGAACTCCGCGTTTTTCAAAGTTTTAGGCACAAAAACACGCGGAAAACTGTGGTGAACAGGGCCCGGCAGCGTGCTTGTGTCTATGCTACGCTGCAACAGCTGAGACAGGGAGCTGCCCGGTGCGGGATTATCTGGGAGAAATTCCCCGGGCATCCGAAGTGGCTGCGCAAAAACGAGTTCAGCCGGGGAAGCTTCCAAATCCTCTTTAGGCACAGAACGTAACCCCAATAAAACCCACGGTAGCTTGTCTACCCAATTTGCATCCGTCAGTGACGCCCTGAGAGCTGCTTTCAATGACCTATGAAAACGTTTGCATAACCATTAGCCTGTGGATTGTACGCGGTAGTGCGGTGAATTGTGACACCCAGGCTGCGGGCCATTGTTGACCAAAGTTCGGAAACAAATTGAGGGCCTCTGTCAGACGTAATGTCCGACGGGACTCCAAAACGCGCCACCCATGCTGTCAACAACACGCGCGCCACCTCCTCGGCCGTGGTTGCTGCCAGTGGGACCACTTCCGGCCAGCGCGTGATGTGGTCCACCATTGTCAGAAGGTGCCTGCACCCCTGTGATGGCGGGAGGGGGCCCACGAGGTCCACATGAACATGGTCGAACCTCTTAGTCGGGATGTGAAATGGCTCCAAAGGAGCTTTCGTGTGTCTGTGTACTTTGGCTCGTTGGCACACCATGCAGGCTGCTGCCCACTCTTTCACTTGTTTGCGAAGGCTCGGCCAAACAAATTTCTCTCCTACCATTTTGACCGACGTGCACACTCCCGAGTGTGCCAAAGAATGAATCGAGTCAAAAACCCGGCGGCGCCACGCGGCCGGTACCATGGGACGCGGTCGCCCCGTGGAGACATCACAGATTAGGGGGGGCATACCGTCTTGCAGCACCCTGCTCTCCAGCCTTAACCCTGTTGGTCCAGACTGGAGCGCGCGCACATCCGCGTCACTAACCTGCTCCGCGGCCATGGCTGTGTAATCTATCCCCACGCGGACCGGGGCAGCCACGGCGCAGGAGAGGCAGTCTGCCACTACATTCAGTTTACCCGACACATGCTGAATATCGGTAGTAAACTCTGAGATCGCGGCCAGCTGTCTCTGCTGCTGGCCCGACCACGGTTCTGAAACCTTGGCCAATTAGCGGCTTGTGGTCAACGAACGCAGTGAAATGGCGCCCTTCTAGCCAGAACTGGAAATGGCGAATGGCCAAGTGGAGAGCCAGTAATTCCCTGTCGAACGCGCTGTATTTACCTTCACTATCGCGCAAAGTCCTGCTGAAAAAGGCGAGCGGCTGCCCAGCCCCGGCTACATGCTGCTCCACGACCGCCCCTATGGCCACATCTGACACATCAGTAGTGAGCGCTATGCGGGACGTTGGGTCTGGATGTGCAAACAACGCAGCATTTGCCAGGGCTGCTTTGACTTCCGAGAACGCTCGCTCTTGCTCCGGGGACCATTCGATCTTATTCACGGGTTTCTGTTTTTTGACCGCGGTGTACAGTGGCTGCATGAGCTGCGCTGCACGGGGAAGGAAACGGTTATATAAAATTCACCATTCCCCAAAACTCCTGTAAAGCCCTGACCGTTTGTGGCCGGGGAAAATCTGCTACCACGCGCACTTTGTCAGGAAGAGGAACTACTCCTTCGGGAGAGACGCGGTGCCCCAAAAAATCAATCTGCGTCACCCCAAACTGACACTTCGCTTGGTTGATTATTAAACCGTGCTCTCCCAACCTCTGGAAAACTGCCGTTAGGTGGGTTTCGTGTTCGTCTTCGGATGCGCTGGCTACCAAAATATCGTCCAAGTAGACGAACACGAAAGGGAGATCGCGCAGCACTGCGTCCATCATGCGTTGGAACGTCTGTGCAGCCCCTTTAAGTCTGAATGGCATGCGCAAAAACTCGAATAAACCAAACGGAGTTATCACCGCTGTTTTGGGTATGTCCTCAGCGTGCACTGGGACTTGGTGGTAACCGCGGGCCAAGTCTATTTTAGAAAAAACGCGCGCTCCTGCCAAGTGAATGGAAAAATCCTGGATGTGGGGAATTGGGTAGTGGTCGTGCGCTGTGGCGTTGTTCAACCTGCGGAAATCCCCACAAGGTCGCCACGAACCGTCAGCTTTAGGGACCATGTGTAGTGGGAAGCCCATGGGCTGTTTGAACGCCTGATGATGCCCAGCCTCTCCAGGTTGGCGAACTCCTCGCGCGCTATGGCCAGTTTAGCTGCGTCCAAGCACCGAGGTTTTGCAAAAACGGGTGGCCCGGTGGTGGTGATAAAATGCTCCACCCCATGTTTAGCGATGGCTGCCGAAAATGTGGGGACTGTGAGTGCTGGGAACTGAGTGAGCAGTGTGTGGAACTTGGCTTGTGCTGTTGGCCGGGACACTCGAGCTGTACAAGGGATAGAATCAAAAGACAGTGCATTAACCAGGTGCCTGTTAGCGACATCAACCAACAAACCATGTGAGCACAAAAAATCAGCCCCCAATATATTGAAATTCAATGCTGCTATGACAAAAGTCCACTCAAATGCACGGCCGTGTAGAGACAGAAGTAGAGTCCTCTCACCAAAGGTCTTAATCTCCGAGCCGTTTGCTGCTGCCATCTCGGGGCTGCTAGATCCAGCCAGCCGGTCAGCGTAGGACGGCATGATGAAACTCAACTGGGCGCCGGTGTCCACGAGGAAATGCCTCCCCGAGCGTGCGTCCGTCAAGTAGAGCAGCTTGTTCTCCTCCCCGAGGGCCGCAGCTGCTACCGACCCCCGGTCTTGGCATTTCCCGAGCGCTTGAACTAGCACGGTGGTATACATTTGCGTGCCTTCTCTGCAAAACGGTGGTGGTAGAAACAAAGGATGTCTCCTCAACGTTCTTTGGTCCCCGTCGCCGCCGTGGTCGGTGGTTCTGCTACTGCCGTCAATGGCTCCTCGCCTCCTCCGGCCGTCGTGCCGAGCTCCGTCGCTGCCGCCGTGGTCGTGAGCTCTCTGCTGGCCATGATGATCCGGTGTGCCTCTCGGGCCAGCGCATGATAGTCCCGCTCGGCCAGCAACGGCGAATTGGCCAGGGTCGCTCTTGTCGCTGACGGAAGGTTTCGGAGGAAGAGGTGTGTAAAAATGAAGTGGTCGCCGTCCGAGCCCTTCAACCTCAGCATTTTCTCCATCAGGTCAATAGCCGACCCATCTCCTAACCCGGTCCGCGTCAGGAGTCTCTCTGCTCTCTCCTCAACCGAGAGCGTGTAGTGCTGGATGAGTGCAGCCTTCAACGCGCCATACTTGTCGCTGGTTGATGTCTGATCCAGCAGGCTCTCCACATGCTGAGCCGTGTGGGTGTCGAGCTTTGCGACCACATGGTAGAATTTCGTGTCATCCGCCGATATCCCCCGGAGGATGAACTGCGCCTCGACTAGGTGGAACCAGGAGCACGGATTGTGCTGCCAAAAATCCGGTAGCTGGATTGTAACAGCGTATGCTTGGCTGGGGGCTCCCAACGAGGCTGGCTCCGGGGATCTTTCGTCGTGTTGCATGATTCGTCTTGGGTCACCAGTGTGGAGTGTGTCAATAACGAGGCGGATTTGAAGCAGTCAGTTTATTACACATTCTCACACATGAGCACAGCCAGAAAAGAGGCATCTCAGACAAGACTCTTCCCTTAAATACTCAGGCCTTCTTCCAGCAGTTTCTACACATCAAAGGTCACATTGCATTCCTTAATCCTTTAACATCCTCCTAGCAGCCTCTGATACACAAAAGATCACTCTGCATTCGTCTGACACACAAAAGATCATACTGCATTTGTCCTTCACACCTCCCTGTTATCTCCAAGGGAAACTCTGGGAAACTCTGTTCTTTGTTCTAGTCTAATGCTCTTTGTTCTAGTCTGAGATGCTACACCATTATGCACTCTCTAAACTATCACCTTTGAGTGTGGCTAACAGGTCTGGGTCTGTCCCCAGGATGAGTTGGTTGGCTGGGCTTGTGGCATTCCCCTGGAGAGGTGGCTGGGAGGCCTGTGCTCCTCCTGGGGGCTGAACTGGCTAGCTTAGGCCTGCAACACCTCCCTGGAGACTGGGCTGGGAGGCTGATACTTCTCCTGGAGCTGAGCTTACTAGCTTGGGCCCACAGCATCCCCCTGGAGACTGGACTGGGTGGCCGATACCCCTCCTGGAGCTGAGCTAACTAGCTTGGGCCTTCAACACCTCTCTGGAGACTGGGCTGGGAGACCTACATCTCTCCTGGAGCTGAGCTAACTAGCTTGGGTCTGCATCATCTCCCTGGATACTGGGCTGAAAAGCCTGTATTCCTTCTGGAGCTGAGCTAGCCAGCTTGGGTCTGCAACATCTCCCTGGATACTGGGCTGGAAGGCTTATATTCCTCCTGGAGTTGAGTTAACTAGTTTGGGCTTGCAACATCCCCCTGGAGACTGGGCTGGGAGGCCTACATCTCTCCTGGAGCTGAGCTTACTAGCTTGGGCCTGTAATATTTTCCTGGATATTGGGTTGAAGACCTATATTACTCCTGGAGCTGAGATATCTAGCTTGGGCCTGCAACATCTCCTTGCAGTATTTGTAAGAACTTTTAAGCTGCTAATGTGCAGAAAGTGGAGGACAATGGCATTTTTTATTACTTTAATATGCTTGTTGGCAGCCTGGAACACGAGATTAAATAATGTTCCCTGGGTGAGTACCCATGCCAATGTGTTGTGTTTTTGGGACACTTACTATAGTGGCACTGATTTTAATGTTGTTTATGAGCAATCGCAGACTCATTTGGTCTGGGTCATAGATTCCTGGACAGAGGTGCCAAGGGAATTACTTAAACTTCAAAATGTTCTTACTTTATATCACCTCACACTTTTGCTCAATGAAAAGAATCGCCTGGCTTCAATATACAAAAATTCTGCTCCAAAATGTGATGTGAAGAAGAGATTGATGATTGTCCTACTTTTAATAAACCCTTGTGTGAGTTCTTGTCTCTGATGATCAAGAAGATGGACATGAAATCAAACAATAACTCCCATATGTTTTTCAATGATTTAATAAGAAATGTCAGAGTAGGTTAACATATTTGCATAACTTTAAAACAGAGAATTTACATATATCATTGGCATCACAGACTGTTACTGAGTTACTTATGAATCAAGCATTTGTGGACATGAAGCATAATTTAATTTGTCATTATACTGGAAATTGGAAAACCATAAAATAGCATTGGTTGAGAAAAGTGGATGCGATTTTATGAAGAAAATGATAATTAACTTTACAAAAAAATTAGAAAAAAATTAGAAAATTTGTTTTACTCTAAAAAAGAATGTAGATTAATGGAAGACAACATGCATTTTGAGATTCTGATGGGTGTTTGCATAAAATTAGGTTCAAAGAACTTATACCAGGAATATTCTGAAGACAAGTGTAAATTGCATAACAGACCATCAGCCGCAGAAACTTTGCGTCCCCATGGGTAGTAGACGGGTCCACCGGATTCTTTTTCACTGAACCAGCGTGGGTCTGTGGGGATGCTGACAAACAGGCTCACCTCTGTTTTGGCCTCCTCCCGGGATCACAAAACCTGTTCCAGCAAACTGGGCGAGGTCCTCTCTTATGCACTGAAGAAGGAATTGGTTTATTGGCAAAGTCTCATCAGAAAGTCAACTTACATCACAAACTCATTTCTTCCAGTGTTGGTGGTTTAAATGAGTTGGTTTAACCTCTTGCACTCCGTTGTACCGCGGGCAGGCAAGTCTCTGCGTCCCAGAGCGCACGAGGGTGCTCTTGTGCGCTCTAGGATGCACGGGGTCGCTCTAGGACGCACGGGGGCGCTCTAGGACGCACGAGAGCCTGCCTCCAAGTGCGCACTGAAAAAAAAAAAGTTCTTCCACTACAGACACAGCCGCGAACAGATCAGATATGATTGACCTCTCATTCGACTAATAAGAGCCTTGAATTGGGTTTCTGAAACCTTGAAGAACCAATGACTGGAAACCTAGCAAGAAGGACCCGCCTACCAACGCTGTGAATGCAGAGAGCCAATTGAAGCACAGAAGTTCGCAAGCTTTTTTGTGTAAGGCTGGGTGAAGAGAGACTGACTGCTGCAGCAGATGACAAAAAGGACCCGCAGGAAGAACCCCACAGACCCAGCAGCACGGAGACCATCCACGAGTGCAACCTGTGTGACAGCGACTGCCATTCGCGCATCGGCATGTTCGGCCAGGCGGTGCTTTTTTTGTTTTTGTCCCAGCAGAATAGACATTAGGATTGTCTTCTATGGTCATCATAGACCGACGGAGGCCGACGACGAAGGCTGAGTGACACACACTCGTTTGCCAGTCTATTTTTAATTACTACTGTTATTTGTTTTGAAAAATCGTTTGCCAAAAACCGCAATCATGGAAGCGCAAAACCGCAATAATGGAATTATGTTTTGATCGGGTCGCGAGACCAGCGTCGCTTTCGTCTGACAATGAGGAAGAAGTTCGCCAGCTCCGCTTCTGCTGTGAAGAGGTAAGGTGTTCTAAGCTAAATTATTCTTTATCCCTGAAAATTGTAATCAAAATGACTTTTGACCGATCGGTAAATTACAACTGTGCGGCGCACGAAGTCCGAAGTGCGTGCGCCGTGGTACACAGTTCGTTCACCGCATCCGGACCGTGAAGGCACCCCCCCCCTGCCGCTATTCTTCTGTAGCGAGGGGGAGGGAAGCTGTGGTGACTGCGCCGCAGTCGCCACATCGCCACATGAGTCTAATTCGTCATGTAGCAATGGCCGATGTCTGTCCTCTGTAGCGAGGGGAGGGGCAATCCCCCCCACACACACACACACTCACACACACACAGCCCTGAGTGTCACCTTTCATTAGAGCCCAAGATGACGCTTCTATATTGAATCATTCAAAAGTTACAGACGTTTTTCCAAACTGTGTCATTTGGCACAATTTGGCACAGTTCAAAAATGCCTGGGAACTACCTGAGGAAAAAGTTGTGTAATATATTCACTTTTTGTGGTATTATTACAAAATTTGGACCTCAGCTGGATAACACTTGGTTCTACATTTCTGTTGCATTTTCCAGCCTGGATCTGAAGCCGTGTGTTATTTGCAAGCATTTGTATCCGAAAAAAAACACCCAGGCCAAATTTATTTTCTTCAAGTTCACTATGTTTAGATGACTGTAACTCAGTGGCCGGAGCACTTAGAGAGATTATGTTCTATTGTGAACATGTTGTATTATGTATATTTTTGCCAAAAAATTCAAAGTGTTTTCTTTTAAATGAGACCAACCCCATGAAGATGCTGCAAAGGGTTGAAGAACAGCTTTCAATTTACTTTGGGCACATTATTTTTTGGCGTTTTTAGGGAAATTGACCGGAGTGCAAGGGGTTAAGCTTTAAAAAATTTAGACAAAATCTTCTTGCATGATAATTTAAATAAAAAGAAGAATAACATATAGAAAAATGAATTTTAAAGAAAAGAAACAGGATTTACACAGAGCATGACAGGCTCTGGGCCCTTTTTAAAAGAGATAGGAGAAATTGGAGGAGCAGAGAAAGCTGCTCACAGCTTTTGCCAACCACACCCGAGAGCAGACTCTGAACAAAGAGCAATAAAACTTAAGATAGATAGATAGATAGATAGATAGATAGATAGATAGATAGATAGATAGATAGATAGATACTTTATTTCGAACAAAGAAGTATAACAAAAACAAAACAAATGACAAATGCAATAAAGTAACAGTATACAGTGTTCGAAAGGGAGAAGGAAGAAGTGAACACTTATTAATTCCATTTCCTCTTTTCCATAAATACACCCATGTGAATTATATACAAATTACCACCTTTAAGACCCCAAGTAAACAATATACTATATTTTTTACATATCAACATTAACACCCATCCATCCTAACATACATTGATGTCCATACATCAAAACCAGCCTCAAACACCACAGATATACACAGTGCTGTCCTACCCACCATTCCATAGTGTCCCATAATGTCCCAGAGTGAGCATAGTGAAATGTATATATAAATACTACCCTTCTAACATATATCCTTTCAGCAAATAATGTTTATACCTCTTTTTGAATTGAATTCTGTTTGTACATAGTTTCAGTTCCGGCTCCAGACTGTTCCACAAATCCACCCCACAGACAGATATGCACATACTTTTCTTGGTTGTTCATATCTTGGGGTTTGTAAAGTTTAAGTCTCCTCTCAAATTATGATCATTGTCTCTTTTTTTAAAACATTTTTTGTATATTAGTTGGGAGTTGATTATTAATTGCCCTGTACATTACTTGTGCTGTCTTAAATTTAACTAAATCGATGAACTTTATGACATGTGACTTTAAAAACAATGAATTGGTATGGTCTCTATATCCTACATTATTTATTATCCTTATAGCTCTTTTTTGTAATGTGCATATTGACTGTAGGTTGGTCTTGTAGGTGTTTTCCCAGACTTCTACACAGTAGTTAAGATAAGGTAGAAACAGTGAATTGTACAGTAAGACCAATGATTTATAGTCCAAGATGTGTCTTGTCTTCCCCAGTATCCCTATACATTTTGTGAACTTGGCCCGGATGTGACCGATGTGAGGTTTCCAGCAGATTTTATTGTCTAGCGTCACCCCCAGAAACTTATTTTCCTGTACTGTTTCTATTCTGGTATCATCTATCGTTACCATTATTTCATGATTTATTTTATAATTTCCAAACAACATAATCTTTGGTTTTTTTAGATTTAGAGATAATTTATTTTTGTTGAACCACTGCGTTAACTTTTTCATTTCAGTTGTGACCACTTCTAAAACCTGCTGCAAATTCTTACCAGTGCAAAGGATATTTGTGTAATCCGCAAACAAAATAAATTTCAGAATTTTTGTTACTTGGCATATGTCATTTATATACAAAATAAAGAGTTTGGGTCCCAAAACTGACCCCTTGTCACGACTCGCCACTCATCAGCTGCCTCAGCTGCGCGCACACCTGCGCCTCGTCAGCAGCAGGCTATTTAGCCCACTCAGCCCAGTGCAGCGGTCTGGAGCCGTCTGTTCGCATCGGCACTTCTTCGCTCGTGTATCAACCCCTGATTAACAGCGAGACTTCAATCCTACATAAGCATACCTTACCTTTCTCCAAGTCTTCACCCCTGTGCACAGGTGGATTCCCTGGCGGCGGATTCCCCCGTCATCGCCACCCAATCCTCACCATCGTCGCAGGCTCTGCAGGACGCTGTCTTCTGGGCTTCTCCCTTGGCCAACGCCAGCCACCTGCACCCACAAGTAAGCAACACACTACTCATTATCCCTGTCCAGGTGTGGTGCCCTTTACCCTTGTCCTTTGCTGTCTCCATAGGGTTGTCCGGGTGTACGGCGCACCGCTCTGCTTCCTGCGCATCGGCGTTCACCCCCATCACATACACATACCTCACACATCCATTCAGACACACCTGCTTGTTGAATAAAGCTGTTAAATCTATTCTGAGCCTGCGTGCGTGTTTCCTGGGCCAGACATTGTGTCACCCCTGGGGCACACCACAAGTGATGTCCATGAAGGGTGATTTGTGCTCACCAATTTGTACAAATTGTTGTCTGTTACTCACTATGATGTTGTATTCTGGTCATAGCTATGCTGCCACACTGCACCTTACAGACTAACTGGTACCTCACATTTCACTCTGCTCCTGATAGTCCGTCTTTGTGCAATGGGATGATTCATGTGTTTATACGGGTCATCATCATATATTAAGGTTCTATAGTCGTGTTAGTTTCTTTTTTACTTTCCATGGGTAATCCCTTTGTCTGTCGTGTGTGTTTCTGTTGTTTGGCTGTCAACTGTCATGCTGCTGTTACACTGTAATTTCCCAGTTTGGGATCAATCAAGTACATCTATCTATCTATCTATCTATCTATCTATCTATCTATCTATCTATCTATCTATCTATCTATCTATCTATCTATCTATCTATCTATCTATCTATCTATCTATCTCTCTCTCTCAGTCCTACCCCTCTTATCCCATACCTTTCCAGTTTCCTTAGTAGTATTCTGTGGTCAATGGTGTCAAAAGCTTTCTTTAAATCTATAAATACTCCTACAGCAACCTTTTTTTTATCTATACAACTAATAATTTCGTCTATAAGTTCGATCAGTGCCAGAGATGTAGATTTATCTGCTCTAAAACCATACTGGCTGTCTGTAAGGAGGTTGTGTTTTTCAATGAAATCATCCAGTCTCTTAGTGAAGATTTTTTCAAGTATTTTGGAGAATTGTGAGAGTAAAGAGACTGGCCTGTAATTTGTGAAACAATGACTGTCTCCTGTTTTGTATAGAGGTATTACTTTTGCTATTTTCATTTTGTCTGGAAATTTACCAGTTTGAAATGACAGGTTACAGATGTGGGTGAGTGGCTTAACAATTCCCTCAATTACTTTTTTCACTATTGTCATGTCAATTTCATTCCAGTCCGTTGATTTTTAGTTCTTAAATTTACTCACAGTCTCGATAATTTCCTTTTCAGTAACTGCACCCAAAAAGATTGTGTTTGGATTTCTATCTTCTATTTAATTTACAGAACCACTGTTGTTTGTTTCTGCTGTCACTATTGATTTTGCTAATTCAGGACCAACGTTTACAAAAAACTTATTGAAACCACTGACCACATCCTCCATATTATTTATCAAATTGCCATTTTCAATAAAATATTCTGGATAATTAGCATTCTTAGGTCGATTACTAATAATCACATTGAGTACTTGCCATATTCCTCTTAAGTTATTTTTGTTATCCTCTAATATTCTGTTGTAATATTCTTTCTTACAGGTCCTCATTATATTAGTAAGCTTATTTTTATATATTTTATATTTGATCTCAGCTTCCACCGTTCTGCATTTAATGAATTGTTTATATAATGTATTCTTCTTTTTACATGCATTTATTAACCCCTTGGTGACCCAAGGAATATTTTTTTTGTTGTTGTTGTCTGTCACTGTATTGTTTTATAGGACAGTTTTTATTGTACAATGATTGAAATATTTGTAAAAAATTATCATATGCTTTATTTATATCATTTTCATCATAAACTATCTTCCAATCTTGTATTAATAATTCCTTTGTCAGTAAATACATTGATTCTTTGGTTCTTATTCTTTTATATTTAATATTTTTGGTATACTTTTTCTTCCTATAATCACATTGATAGACAACAAAAATCGGCAGGTGGTCACTGATATCATTCAATAAAAGCCCACTTCTGATATTATTTTCCATAATGTTTGTGAATATGTTATCTATTAGTGTGGCACTGTGTGACGTGATTCTGCTAGGTCCGGTGATTGTTGGATGTAAGCCCATACTGTATATTGTGTTGATAAATTCTTCTGTCAAACTATGTTGTTTTGAGTTCATCAGCTCTATATTGAAATCCCCACAGATGAACATAACTTTATGAGTTAGTTTTGCATACATTTTTTCCATCCAGTCCTTAAATAAGTCAATGTTTGATCCAGGTGTTCTATATACACAGCTCACTACTACATTCTTTATATTGTCCAGACAGATTTCTATTGTAATACATTCAAATAAATCATCCACAGTTACTGACAGATTTTCAACAACCTTGTATTTCAAGCTCTTGTCAACATAAATTGCAACTCCTCCCCCTTTTTTCACTTTTCTATTTATATAATTTAATTCATAGCCATCCATGGTAAAATCCACTCCTTTCTCTTCACTGAGCCACGTCTCTGATATTGCCACGATATTGAATGGCTCTTTAAACTGATGTAAATAATCTTTAATGTTATTAAAGTTGGCATAGAGACTTCTGCTGTTGAAGTGGATCATAGAAATATTGAAATCAGATGAGACCATTGTGTTAAACTGTTCATCCATGTAGTAACTACAGTCATTATTGATGGAGCTAAATAAATTATTATCAGGGTCTATGTTATATTCTACATCCTGGGGGTTGTGATCTGTATATTCAAAAACTTTCAGTTCCTGTTGTTCCTGTTTGTTGATCTTTTGTTCCATGTTGTTAAATGTCTTGTAGCAGATGAGTATAATCCTTCAGTGTCCTACAATTGTCTGTTATTGCTGTGACTCCAGTTCATAACATTCATTGGTATTTGTCCAGTTCCATAACATTACGGATGTTAATGACCTTGGCTTCTTCAGGTGATCCGTTTAATTTGATATATATTTTACTGTTTGATGTCCAGGTGTTTTGAATCTTTTTCTTCTTTCTCATGTATCTTGCTTTTCTGGCTATTTCTGCATTTTCTTTTGTGAGGTGCTCGTTTATGTAAATGTTCGTTCCTTTCAGTTTCCTACCTTGTTTCAGCAGTGCAGTCTTGTGTTGTCTGTTCACAAACCTCATGATCACAGCCGGTTTGTCGCCGTTTTTCCTGGGCAGAGGGTGGCAGGTCTCAATGGTATTACAGTCCAGCTGGATTCCTTCGGACTGCATGAAGGCCGCCACTTGTTGCTCCGTGGATTCCTCTTCCAGTGCGTCGAGCCTCCCTCCGCTGTCTGCGGCCACCGCTCACGCGTATGATCGGGGTTTAATGTGGAGCCCCGTGATGATCACGTCGTTCACCCGGGTATTCTGCTCCAGTTCCGACACTCTGCTCTCCAGATACGCCAGCCTCTTGTCCTTCTCAGCATTCTGGATCCGCAGCGCTTTCACCTCCTCGATCAGGTCCAGGATGTTTCTTTGCTGCAGCTTAACAGCAGAAATCTCTTCCGCCAAGAAGTCCAGCGCTCTTTTAATGTCGTCAACCTCCTCAGTCTGCTGAGCTTTCTTGGGACCCATGATCCCGGCCGATGTACGTTGATTGTGATCGTAGGAAAAAAAAAAAAAAACATGTGGGAGAAATCCCTTTGTTCTCCATGAGCGTGAGGGGCCTGATTACTTCACCAGCCACTACAATATTAAGTTATGAGACTGGCAATTTCTCTTTTTTTCGCACGAGCAGATTTATTCTCCAGCGGTAGTAACAAAAAAAAAAAAAAAACAGCTCAAAATGCTAGCTCTAAACTGAGTTTGAAGTAAGAAATGAACTGGGAGCCTTTTCCTGTGCGTCCTCACCTAAGAACAACTGCCCAAAGACTTCAGGGATGTCACTGTTGTCTCTCTGTTCAAGAATAAGGGTAGCAAGTCAGATTGTGGCAATTACCTAGGTATCTCCCTTCTATCTATTACTGGAAAAATACTGGCCCGCATCCTCCTCAACTGACTGATTAACAACATCTCTGAAGGGAACCTGCCAGAAACATAGTGCAGATTCCACTCAAACTGCAGCACTGTGGATCCATTACGCAACATGTTCTTAGGTTCTTGCCTAAGGTTCTTGTTCTTAGGTGCGTCCTCACCTAAGTTTTCTCTAGTGTTGCAGGGTGGTCCCAAAACTTCATGAGACCTGAGGTGGCCCAATTATATTTGAGCTTCTTCCAACAAGGATCATAAACTCAACCTAAAGAGGGAAATGCAATGAAGCTTTGAACTCTATTGGTCAGTTAAAGTGCAGCTATGGTCTGCTGAAGAATGAGGAGGGGAAAAGACTTTTGATCTGACAAGTGAGACCCCCTTTTAAGACACATGTTGCATAATGGGTCCACGGTGCTGCAGTTTGAGTGGAATCTGCACTATGTTTCAGGCAGGTTCCCTTCAGAGATGTTGTTTATCAGTCAGTTGAGGAGGATGAGGGCCAGTATTTTCCCGGCAATAGATAGAAGGGAGATGAAGTCTTTGGGCAGTTGTTCTTCATCCCAGATGCTGGTGAGGAGGGAATGGGAGATTTCAAGGGCCACAGGGCCGGCTGATTTGAATATTTCCGCCGGGATTCCATCCATCCCAGGTGCTTTTCCTGAACTGGTCTGCCTAATCGCCTCAAGACTTCGTCCATTGTAATGGGGAGGTTGAGGCAGTGGATGGTGGGTTTTTGTGGGATCAGATTGAGGAGGTGGGGGTCTACAGTGGAGGGCCTGTTGAGCAGGTAGCTGAAGTACTCTCTCCATCGCACATTGATGCTGCTCTTCTCCTTCAGCAGAGCTGAGCCTTCTGCTGACAGGAGTGGGGTAGTACATGGCTTGGCAGGTCCATATACTGTACTTCCTTGATGATGCTGAAGAACATCTTGGGATTCTGCATGCCGGCGTATCTCTGCACCTTATCTGCCTTCTTATTCATTCTGCATCTTTCGCAGCGCTGCTTGTGCGTGTCTCTGGAGGTACTTGAAGCGATCACGCTTGGAAATGGAAGTGAGGTCATTCTGTCACTCAACAAAGGCCTTCTGCTTGTCATCCAGGAGTGTCTTGATGTTCTCGTTGTTCTCGTCAAGCCAGTCCTGGTGCACTCGTTTCCTGCGGCCGATGGTGGTTTTTGCTGACTCCGTCACCAGTGCTCTAAACTGTTCCCACCTTTGTCTTGGGCAGCCAGTCAGGAGTCCATGGGCAATCAGTCGGCCGTCCAGATCTTCTGCAAATTCACTATGTCGCTGAGGTTCGGTGTGTTGGGGCAATATGCAAGGATAGGATGGATCTGACTAGACAGTTCAATTCAATTCAATTCAATTCAATTCAACTTTATTTATATAGCGCCATTTCACAACAACAGTCATCTCATAGCACTATCAACTGTAGGGGGGACCCCCACAGTTGCAGAAAGACCCCAGCAATCAGGCGATCCCCTGTGAGCAAGCACTTGGCGGCGGTGGAGAGGAAAAACTCCCTTTTAACAGGAAGAAACCTCCAGCAGAACCAGGCTCAGGGAGGGGCAGTCATCTGCTGCGACTGGCTGGGGGGTGAGGGGATAGAGAAGAAGAAAAGAACAGACATGTAGAGAGCAAACAACACGATGGGGACTCAATCTATGGGAGAGAACAAACAAATGTTAATGACCAGCAAAAAAAAAAAAAATATTTCATAGAGAGTGAGGAAAGGAGTGAGGCCCAGTGCATTACTGGAGGTCCCCCGGCTGACTAAACCTATTAGCAGCATAACTAAGGGAGGGTTCAGAAACACATGATCCCTCCCTAATTGTAGGCTATATCAAAAAGGTAGGTTTTAGCCCTATTCTTAAAAACAGAGATCGAGTCTGACTCCCAAATCCAGATTGGCAGCTGATTCCACAGGAGAGGAGCTTGATAACTGAAGGCTCTGCCATTGTACTTTTGGAGATTCTAGGTACAAGTAATCCTGCATTTTGGGAGCGTAGTGCTCTGTTAGGATAGTAGTAGATAATACGGTAGTATCAGATCTTTTAAATAAAAAGGAGCCTGATTGTTTAGAGCTTTGTAAGTAAGAAGAAGGATTTTAAACTTAATTCTAAACTCTATGGGAAGCCAATGAAGGGAGGCCAGAACCGGAGAGATATGATCTCTCTTTCTAGTACCTGTTAAAACTCTTGCTGCAGCATTTTGGATCAGCTGAAGACTTTTTAAAGATGTTTTAGGACAGCCTGATAATAAAGAATTACAATAATCTAATCTTGAGCTAAGAAAAGCGTGGATCAGCTTCTCAGCATCACTGTGAGACAAGATGCTCCTAATCTTGGCAATATTACGCAAATGATATAAGGCAGTCTTAGAAACAAATTTATTATGTGAATTGAAGGACAAATCCTGATCAAAAATAACTCCAAGGTTCCTCACAGAGCTATTAAGAGAAAGAGTAACTGCATCCAAACTAAAAGTTTGATTTGGAAAGGAATTTCTAAGGTTTTTTGGACCAACAAGAATGACTTCAGTCTTATCTGAATTTAATAGCAGTAAATTACAAGTCATCCAAGCTTTGATTTCCTTAAGACAGGCTTCTAACTTGGCTAATTGATTAGTATCATCTGGCTTCATTGACAGGTATAATTGTGTGTCATTTGCATAACAATGAAAATGTATACAGTGCTTTCTAATAATGTTGCCTAACGGAAGCATATATAAACTAAAAAGAGTAGGGCCTAGCACAGATCCCTGTGGAACTCCATGACTAAGCTTTGAGCTGAAAGAAAACTCATTATTTACATGAACAAACTGGAACCTATCAGATAAATAAGATCTAAACCACTGCAACGAAGTTCCATTAAGTCCAACATAGTGTTCTAATCTATCAAGTAGAATATTATGATCAATAGTATCAAAAGCTGCATTAAGATCTAAAAGGACAAGTACAGAAACTAGTCCATTATCAGATGCAATGAGGAGGTCGTTAGTGACCTTCGCTAAGGCTGTTCCAGTACTATGATGGATTCTAAACCCAGATTGAAACTCTTCAAGTAAACCATTTCCCTGCAGGTGGTCAAATAATTGCGTAGCAACAACTCTTTCTAAGATTTTTGAAATGAAAGGGAGATTAGAGATTGGTCTATAGTTAGCTAAAGCTCCTGGATCTAGCGTTGGCTTTTTGAGTAAGGGTTTAATTACAGCTGTTTTAAAAGCCTGCGGTACATGGCCTAAAGTTAATGAAGAATTGATTATATAAAGAATAAAGCTACCAATAAGTGGGAAGACTTCTTTAAATAACCTGGTAGGAATAGGGTCTAAAAGACAAGTTGAAGGTTTGGATGAGGAAACTATTTTGTCTAACTCACAAAGGTCGATGGGAGTAAACTCATCAAGACAGACATCAATAGAAGGAGTTGTAGTAGTTACAGTATTTAAGTTAACTGTGGGAAGAATCTGATTGATTTTATCTCTGATGGATGAAATTTTATTTTTGAAAAAGTTCATAAAGTCCTGACTAGTAAGCTCTAAGGGGATGCTAGGATTGACAGAGTCCTGACTCTTTGTCAACCTGGCTACAGTACTGAAAAGAAACCTGGGATTATTCTTGTTGTCTTCTATTAATGCAGAGTAATAACTTGTTCTTGCTTTTCTAAGAGATTTTTTATAAATTAAAAGATGATTTCTCCAAGCTAAATAGATTTCATCTAAATTAGTAGAGCGCCATTTTCTTTCTAATTGACGAGTCTTCTGTTTTAAGCTATGAGTTTCTGTGTTGAACCAAGGAGTTAGAAATCTCTGATTAGACTTTTTCTTTTTTAAGGGGGCCACCAAGTCTAGAGCCTGATGCAGAGAAGCTAAAACACTATCCACCATGTTATCAATTACAGAAGGAGCAAGCTGTCTATAGCTTATTTCCGTTGTGTTGACACATGGCATAGAGGAAACAATCTGCATAAATTTGGAAACAGCATCATCTGAGAGGCATCTACTGTGATAATATTTTTCTTTAGGAGCCAAATAGTCAGAAATAGTAAAATCAAAGGTTAACAGACAATGGTCTGACAGTACAGGGTTATGAGGAGACACTACAAGATTTTCTATTTCTATGCCATATGTCAGAACAAGGTCCAATGTATGGTGGAGGTAATGAGTAGAATTTCCTACTTTCTGAGAAAACCCAATCGAGTCTAATATTGAATTAAAAGCCACATTAAGGCAGTCACTATCTACATCCACATGTATATTAAAGTCCCCTACTATAATTATTCTATCAGATTTCAGCACTAAATCAGCTAAGAACTCAGCAAATTCGGATAAAAATTCTGAATAGGTTGATGGGGGACGATAAACTATGGCAAATAAAATTGGGTTTAACCTAAAATTGCTAAAGTGCCCAATACTGAGGACCAGGCCCTCAAAGTAATTATAACATGTTTTTTGCTTTACATTAACTAGTAATTTGGAATGGTAAATTGCCGCTACTCCTCCTCCACGACCAGAACTTCTGGGATTTTGACAATTTAAATAACCAGAGGGAGTTGATTCATTTAAACCAACATAATCCTCTTGCCCTAACCAAGTCCCTGTAAGGGAAATTAAATCAATCTGATGATCAATTAACAGATCATGGACTAACAGAGACTTGGGAGTTAGAGACCTAATATTTAATAAACCACATTTAATTTTTAAATTATGAGGAGGAACAGAGACCAAATCATTCAATTTAGAGGCTTTATGTTTAATTTGAGTTTTACCAATATTTTGCTTTATCACTTTGGGATGCTTATACATTATATTTTTATTTACTTTGGAGGGAGCAGACAACGATTCTCTGATGGGGAAGACAGGGGCTAAGCTGAGGGGTGGCGGATGAAGAGGAGCTGCAGAGAGGCGTGTAAGACTGCGACTCTGCTTCCTGGTCCCAACTCTGAGTAGTCAGGGTTTTGGAAATTTGGATAAAAAAGAGGCCAGATTGTTAGATAAATGAGAAGCACCATCCAAAGTGGGATGAATGCTGTCTCGTCTCATAAGACCAAAAAGAGCTCCAATTGTCAATGTAGCCCACGTCATTTTTAGGACACCACACAGACAGCCAGCGGTTCAAGGATGACGAGCGGCTAAACATGTCATCACTGGTCAGATTGGGGAGGGGCCCAGAGAATACTACAGTGGCAGACATCGTTTTTGCAAAGTCACACACCGATTCTACATTAAGTTTCGTGACTTCCGACTGCCGGAGACGGATGTCATTAATGCCGGCGTGAATAACAATTGTGGAATATTTACAGTTACTTTTAGCCAGCATTTTCAAATTTGACTCGATGTCACCTGCTCTGGCCCCAGGAATGCATTGGACTATGGCCGCTGGAGTCTCTAGGTTCACGTTTCTGACTACAGAGTCGCCAATGATCAGAGTTTTTTCCTCAGCGGGTGTGTCGCTGAGCAGGGAAAAACGATTAGAAACGTGACCAGGTTGGTGGTGAACCGGGGCTTTGCGACTAGGCTTCCTTCTCACCGTCACCCACTCAGTCTCCTCGCTGCTGAGGAGAGCCGGGGAACCGCTGACAGGGGGGCCTAAGCTAGCTAGCTCCGCTGCAGCTAATGGGCGTCCGTCGAGATTAACTGGCGCAGATGGTGTTTCAATGCAGCGGAGCCGGGATTCCAAATCAGACAACCTCGCCTCGAGCGCCTCAAAAAGACAACATTTATTACATTTACCGTTATCACTAAAAGAGGCAGAGGTGTAGCTAAACATCTGACAGAGAGAGCACACCAGAGGAGGAGAGGAAAGAGAGCTAGTAGCCATAGCTAGTGGCTAGCTAGTGGCTGGAGATCTGGAGAGCAAACCACACAGGCAGACAGCAAAACAGGAAGTGACGATACGTTACCACAAGGAAGTGACGAAAGGTGAACACACACCTACTGTGGGCAGTGATCTGTCCAACACTCTGCTCCACGCATGGCCCTGGTGATCCTAACATCACAGACGTCTCTCTGACGGCAAATGGCAAAGTCTATCAAATGCCACTGCTTGGATCTTGGGTGCATCCATGTTGTCTTATATTTGTCTGCTTGCCGGAACAGTGTGTTTGTGATAGCAAGGTGGTTTTCAACACAAAGGCTCAAGAGCATCAAGCCGTTGGAGTTTAATTTTCCAGTGCCGTGTGGCCCCAGCACACCTTTTCAGTTACAGCAGTCTGTTCCAACTCTGGCGTTGAAGTCGCCTAGCAGAATGAGCTTGTCATTGGGGGGAGTGACCTTCACGAGGGTACTGAGCTCCTCATAAAAGGCTTCCTTCACTTCATCGCTGCTGGTGAGAGTTGGGGCATACGCGCTGATGAGGGTAACATGCTGGTTACGGTTAAGGGGGAAATGGAGTTTCATCAGCCGTTCATTAACTGACATTGGTAGGTCAGGAAGTTGCTTGAGAACCGCTGTCTTGATGGCCAGTCCTACTCCATGGATCCTGTCTTCGTCTTTGGCCTTGCCTTTCCAGAAGAAGGTGTAGCCACCTTTAAGTTTGACCACAGATCCTTCTTTGGCTAGTCTGGTCTCGCTGAGGGCCGCGATGTCAATGCGGTAGTGGGCCAGTTCCCTTGCAATGAGGGCTGTTCTTCTCTCAGGTCTCGAGGAGGCCTCTCTGTCCATGAGTGTGCATACATTCCATGCACCAAGAATTAGTTTCTTTCTTCTTTGGTTTCGACCGCTTGGGGGGTAGAACTGCCAGCCGCAGTATGCTGGCCAGTTGGAAGGGACAAGCATTTGTTTGGGACACATTTTCTACTCCCCTCCCTCATGTGATGGTGAGCAGTACTGTCCTAAAGAGGCTGCTCAGTCGCCTGGGGGAACGATGAACTCCACTGTTTTCCCGGGGTCAGAAGGAAAGCGATGATTGCCACCAAGCCGCCTGTGTGCAGGGTTCAAGCTACAACTGCCAGTGGTCACCTCCACCTGTTGCTTCACTCGTTCCCCATCACCACAGGACTGTTGTAGGGTTGTGTGGACTAACACACATGAGGAAAACCTGTGCTGGAAAGTTTTTTTTAAAAGTGGGAAAGTTGATGCACAGGGGAAATCCCACTCTCTCGGCCTCAAAAGCCAGGATCTGGTGGTACAAAAAGAGCCGTCACGACAAGGGACTTCCTCGGCTGCAGTGGATGACCACAATGATCATCACTCTATCGTCCATTACTACTACTTCTTCTTTTAGATTTGACTGGCAGTTGGTAATCAGCTTACAGGTGCATTACCACCACATACTTCACTCTACAGTATATCATTACTCTATCTGATCAGGAGCTGTAGTCCTTACCGCCACGTATTTCACTCAGTAAACATCACTCTATATATCAAAAGTCAGAATTCTTCTCAGTTGGCAACCTCTTCGTTGTCTTCTTCACTTTATATCTTTGTACAAGGAGCCCCCATAAGGAGTTCTGAACAACCTTCTTCTTCTTCTTCTTCTTCTTCTTCTTCTTCTTCTTCTTCTTCTTCTTCTTCTTCTTCTTCTTCTTCTTCTTCTTCTTCTTCTTCTTCAGAGAGATTTCCATGTCTACATGGTGTTTATAACACTCTATATGGAATTCTTATAAGGGGTTCTGAACAATCTTCTTCTTCTTCCTTTTCAAACAGTGAGATGTCCATGTCTACATGATGTCTACGACACTATCTGGTCCCACTCTACATTCTTCAGGCCATCACTCTATCTCAACTTTACTACCTGTGTCAACAGGTGCATTACCGCCACATACTTCTTCATGTTTCTTCTTTTTCTTTTAGATTTGATTGGCAGTTGGCAATCCCTGGACCTGATCTGCAATGTATCCAGACTCCTGCTGATTTTAAATCAATGTCTGGTTTCAAAATTATTCATCTTAATGTGTGCAGTTTACTTCCTAAAATGGACATGGTCAAAATTTGGATTAGATCAACTGATCCGGATTTTGTGATCATCTCTGAAACGTGGCTGACAAAAGCTGTCACAGATGATGATATTAGTATAAATGGATACAATGTCTTCCGTACTCACAGGCCTAAAAAAGGTGGTGGTGTAGCCGCCTATGTTAAATCAAGATTTGATGCTTCAATTGTCTTGTCTAAGTCCATTTCTAAGCAGATGGAGTTTCTGGCCTTGAATATGGAAATAGCCAAATCCCTTTCCATAACTGTTGTTGGTTGTTATAGACCTTCATCTGCCACCAAGGAGGCATTATCATCCTTAAAGCATCTTTTGTCCAAATTAAACTACAATGAGCTTTTAATGGCAGGAGACTTCAATTGGGATTGGTTAAACGTAGCTTCTGAAGAATTTAAATCTTTCTGTGACTCTGTAAATTTTAGCCAGTTGATTAACTATCCAACTAGGCCAAATATTAAAAGTCCTGAAAAGTCCACTTTGATTGACTTAATTTTAACAAATGCTCCACATAAATTTTCATCTGTGGGTGTTTTCTGCAATGATTTG
Source organism: Pholidichthys leucotaenia (assembly GCA_020510985.1). Lineage (NCBI taxonomy): Eukaryota > Metazoa > Chordata > Actinopteri > Cichliformes > Pholidichthyidae > Pholidichthys > Pholidichthys leucotaenia. The sequence goes on from CM035842.1 coordinate 420,723,225, forward strand.
AGTGATCATTGTGTTGTTGCAGTGTGCAGAGATACAAAAATCCCCAAATGTAAACCGCACATTATTTTCAAGCGGAATTTGAAGAAATTTAATGAACAAGCTTATCATCATGATTTGTCCTTGGTTAATTGGGAACATATAGGCCTGTTGCCAGACGTTGAGTTAGCGTGGACTTTCTTTAAAGAAAACTTTGAGAAAATTGCAAATGTAAGAGAATATATGAAATTTAATAAATATGATCAGGTATAAATTATTTAATTTATATTGATGTATGGGAATCTGAGATCAAATTTCATTTCATATACACCAGAAAAGTCAATAACACTTGTAGGGGCACCAGCTTCTATCTTTAAGAAGCAATTTTAGTTTTAATTTCACTTTATACCTGTTTAATCACTCAATAAATTAATTAATAATCAGTCTCAAAAATTTTCCGTGAATTTGATACCTGGGCTTGAAACAGACTCAGAATGAAATAAATTCTCAACAACTTCTCTCATTTTCACATATTTATTAAACGAAATGATTAACAGACATTGCAGTAATTTCATTAATCACAAAATCAATCTTGTAAATGATAGATTAACAATGTCAATATTTTTGGAACCAGGGTTAAACTGAGAAATAAATTTCTATCAGTTTGAGTTAAAGGATTATGGAAACAACGCAAATTTATGGAGAAAGTTTACTAATTATATGAAAAGTCCTGGATTAATCTTAAGAAAATAAAAATGGAATTTTAACAAAAAGAAGAGTTATGTTAAGGGCTTCTTAATTTGCATCTGATTAGATATACAAATTATTACCGAACCTCAGAAGTTTAATTCAGCAGATGAATTAAAGTTTGCAGCTCACGTGATTCTTCTTCAAAGATTCCCCGTTGATCTGGTCAACGTTCTTTCGTCGTCCTCAGCCCAATATTTCGTGGATGTTAGGGGAAATATCTGCCTGCAGATATTTCAGGGTTCTCAGTTCGACCTTTAAAGTCAAGCGGTCGAAGTGGCTGGATTTTGGCTGTATGACCCACAGTTGTAACTTGGATCGGAGCCAGATGATGCCGACGTTTCTTCAGTGTGTGATGAGAGCTGCACGTTTTCTCCTTCATAGACAAGCGGCTCCAGAGGTCTTCGAGAATAATTAGATCTAATCAGATCTCAAATTAGAAAAAGACTTTCGGACTTTAGATAAAATAATAGCTTCTGGTGTGTGATTGGTCAAGAAAAATATGATAAAAATAAAGTCAAGATTAAAACTTACATTAAAAGTTAAAACAAACGGTGCTTTTACAGAAAGTTTAACAAAGAAAAGAGATAAAAAATTGGAGTTTAACTCCAATTAAGAATTGAGCTCAAAGAAATAGGAATTCCTAGGCATTAAGAGAAACTCCCACGAACCCTGAGGGTTCGTGGGAGTTTGCCCAACCAGTTTACATGTGTTTTGTGGACTTGGAGAAGGCATTTGACCGTGTCCCTCGTGGATTTTTGTGGGGGGTGCTTCGGGAGTATGGGGTATCGGGCTTGTTGTTACGAGCTATTCGGTCTCTGTACGACCGTTGTGAGAGTTTGGTTCGTATTGCCAACACTCGGTCGGAGTCATTCCCAGTGAGAGTTGGACTCCGCCAGGGCTGCCCTTTGTCACCGATCCTGTTCATAATTTTTATGGACAGGATTTCTAGGCGCAGCCAGGGAATGGAGGGTGTCATGCTTGGTGACCACAGGATCTCATCTCTGTTGTTTGCAGATAATGTTGTCCTGTTGCCTTCATCCAGCAATGACCTACAGCTCTTGCTGGGATGGTTTGCTGCTGAGTGTGAAGCGGCTGGGATGAGAATCAGCACCTCCAAGTCCGAGTCCATGGTCCTCAGCCGGAAAAAGGTGGATTGTCCTCTCCGGGTTGGGGACAGGCTCCTGCCCCAAGTGGAGGAGTTTAAGTATCTTGGGGTCTTGTTCACGAGTGAGGGGAAAATGGAGCGAGAGATCGACAGATGGATTGGAGCAGCATCTGCAGTGATGCGGACGTTGTACCGGTCTGTTGTGGTGAAGAGGGAGCTTAGTTCTAAGGCAAAGCTGTCGATTTACCAGTCAATCTACGTTCCTACTCTCACCTATGGTCACGAGCTTTGGGTAATGACCGAAAGAACGAGATCGCGGATACAAGTGGCTGAAATGAGCTTTCTCCGTAGGATTGCCGGACTCACCCTCAGAGATAGGGTGAGGAGCTCAGTCATCCGGGAGAGGCTCAGAGTAGAACCGCTGCTCCTCCACATTGAAAGGAGTCAGTTGAGGTGGTTTGGGCATCTGATTAGGATGCCTCCTGGACGCCTCCCACTTGAGGTGTTTCAGGCACGTCCCACTGGGAGGAGACCCCGGGGCAGACCCAGGACTCGGTGGAGAGACTATGTCTCCCAGCTGGTCTGGGAACGCCTTGGTATCCCCTCTGAAGAGCTGGAGCAGGTGGCTGGGGAGAGGGAAGTCTGGGCTTCTCTGCTTGAACTGCTGCCTCCGCGACCCGGACCTCCGGAAAAGCGGTAGAAGATGGATGGATGGATGGATTTAAGAGAAAAAGAAAAAAAACATTAAAATACAAAGTTACATAAACAAATTACGAGTTATCTGCTCTGTGTTCAGAAAAGCAACACGTGGGAGAAGTCTTTGTTCAGGCAGTCCTTTGTTCTTCCCAAAGTTCTTTCTTGCTGTGTGTAGACAATGGACAAAGAAGAGCGTCCAAAGAGCTATGTTAAAAGAAGAGGTGAACGGAGGCGAAAAGAGAGAGCCAAAAGAGCGACGTTAAAAGAGTGTCGAAAGAGCGGTGAAAGAGGAAGTAGCAGGGGGTTTTCCTCCTTTTATAAGTTCTGTTGAGCTTTCGCGGGCTTCCGGGTTGACCGGAATCTCAGCCAATGAGCGTCCTTCGTGGGCGGGCTTGATGAACTTTTAGTCCAATGACAGGCTTTGTCTGCGAGGGGCCAATAGGAGGGAGAAGCTGGGGCTTGGTGAAGATTGGGTGAAATTGGATATCGGTCCACATGAATACACACAATTTTAAATACATTGGAATATGCTTTTACACACTTATGTATAACTTAGCTAACCTTAATGTAACTTATAAGCAGTGCTTTTAAATCAACATGCAGGAATAAACATTCATTTAAACATTTTTAACATGCATATATATAAAATCACAGATTAATGCATTTCACACATTATTGATTTTCCACATTAAAAACATCAGAGTCCATTTGCTTTTCATAGTCCTGAAAAGAAGAGAAGGTTTAGAATTGAGTTTGTAATAATGTACTTTAAAGTTCACTGGTTAAATCCAGCATGTCCCAGAGTTTAAGGAAATTAACTGAGTTGTGGATCTGTGTGGCCATGAGGACTCCAGGTCTGTTGCATGTCTATGGGGGCAATAAAGGGGTGCAGGAGGAAATAGGTTGAATTCTTTTAGACTGGTTTTAGCAAAGGAATGGGATTTCAGCAGTGGCCTGGGGGAGAAAATCAGTTCTTGACTGTCTTACTCCTGGGTGAAACAAAATGTCTTTAAGCAGAAGAATAATTATTGCTGAGCCAAAGTGAGATGATGCTACAGACCCCCCTCTGGTATCAATGGTGACGTTGATTCAGCGTTGATAGAAATCCTAGGCATCAAATCCCAATTTGGCGAGGCTTGATCCAAATGCTGAACTAAAGTTCTGATGTCAATAAGTCTTAAGCTTTTAAACAGTGTCTATTCCAAGTGTAGGTCCTTAAATTTGGTTTCAGAAAACTTCTAGAAATTTTCAAAAATAATTTGGGCATGACCAAATAGAAACATTGTATAATTGTCTAGGATATACTAAAGTTCTGTGTATGCCTGTAAAAACTTAAAAATGCTGGGTACAAAAAGGGTGAACTAGAAGTATGTGGGTTTTGACATACTTGATATAAATGTTTTGGATTTGCTGAAAAATATCTATTCAAAATATCAAAAACAGTTTAAATGTGCACAAAATCTAAATAAGGTATTAAGGATATATATTTATATATACACATGCATGTATCCAAAAATCTTAGTCAAAAGCAAAAATTCTTTCATATTTGAGGTAGAGGTTCAGACTAATCAATATTGAGGTGACTCAAGGAGGTTCAAATTGAATTTGTTTGGTTAGACTAAACCATGGTTCCACAGATGTCCAAATAATAGGGTGTTTGAGGCTTTTGTTCAGAAAAACTGAGTGGACATAGGATGTCGTTATCATTCTTTAGATGGCAATGAGAAGTAAATTTGGATTTACTGCAAAAAGGATATGATGAGAGAGCATATTCATTGCTAAAGCGTTAACTGAAAAGCTAATGTTTCTAGCTATTTCTGAGAGTAACATAGACATTGGCTGTGTGTGAGTATAGTCAACCTTTAACACAAAGAGCAAAGGGTTCAAGACCTTGTTGAGTTTGATTGAAGCTTCGGAGCAGGCATTCAAAACCAACACAGTGTCTTGTAAGATTTTGGTAACGATTTGTGGTTCGACGACCAGGTGTTTCGGTTTAGCGATGTTGACCGAGTTAACAGTGGCCGTGCTAAGGTTAACAAGAGGCTGTAACGATGAGGCTGTTATTAAGAATCCACCCAAGGATCTTTGACCTTTCGTTTTGGCTTGGCCCAATTCTGACTGGGTAACAGTGGGTGTGATTGCTAGGCAGATGGCTAAACTGATAAACAGGAGGGCCATCATCTTGGCAAACATAAAAGTGAGTGGTTTTGGATCTTAATCTTCTTGTTGATCTTTCTTTAGATACCTGGTTGGCAAATGAAAATTCCTCTCAGAGGTAGAATGATTTCTTTTAGAGAGATAGATGTACTTTATTGATCCCAAACTGGGAAATTACAGAATAGGGATTAAGAGATTAAACTCTAAACCTTGGGCTTGTTTTTCACCTTTGATGGAGTTTTAAGGTTATTAACTCAAGCTAATGGTTTTGAATGTTTTTGCGTGTACTATTTGATAATAGTAAGTTGATTGAAGTTTATTAGATTTTACAGAGGTCTTTGAAATTAGTTTAAGGGCTAATTTGGTTTTAATATACCCTTTCCTTTCTGTAAGTTTTGATGCAGTTAATTGTTTGGAGAGATTTGACTGAGTGTACCTGATGCTAGTAGTTAGCTACAGTTATTTCTCAGACGTAGGTTTGATTTTAATCTTATTTATGGATTTACTTTGACAGTGTTGTACCCGACAAGTCCCATGGGGTTTTGGTAAAGTTTGCTCTGATTTTGGTGAGCCCATTTGAAAATGGGGTCCTGGGTTTGGCACTTGAGTGGCCAAAGTTTGTTGTTGGCAATGTGTGGATTCATCCACTCGGACAGGAATTTAGGAGTGATTTTCCTTTCCTGTAAATTTATTTCAGGTGTCTGCGGTACAAATGTGGGGTGGAAGATCTTGTCCCCCCCTTCGCAGTTTGTCATGCGAGAGTTTTTGATCGTTGTACGCTTTGTGTCGTTTGGCGAATCGGTCCGAATGTTTTTGAAATACAGCCTTGGGAGCTTTGTATGTCGTTTTGATGCCTTTGTGTTGTGCAGCTGGAATGTTATAGGCATTGGCAGTCATAACCCCCCTCTGGTTTCGAGGAGCTCTGAGCGGTGGCGATGATGGATCGTCGGAAGCATGAACAGGAGTGCCATTGTATAGCTGCAGAGAAGGTTGTGTCGCATGAAGTGGTTTTAGGTTTGGGATGTCAAAGAGTTTAGAAGCAGGCAGCGCATGTACCATTTTATCCGACCGGTGTTTGATGGTTTTATGGATCATCTGGTTGCAAGGTTGGGTGACTATGCACCTTGCGTTTGCAAAAGTTGGGTTCATTGTCGCAAAAACTTGAGGTTTCAGAGGGTCTAGAGAGCCGGTTGGTGGGGTTCTCGTGACCATGTAGGCCTCATGGGTGGGTGGGTGGGTTTTCAAAATGTGACACCACTATTGAATCATGGGTATCAAAGGTTCCAAGGGGGCCGTTTGGGGTTTTCTGCTCAGCCGTTGAGTTTTCAAGGTCATTTGAGTGTTTGGCTTGACCTTGTATTTGAAGGTGACTTTTGACTTCTTTAGAAGAGTACTCACCTTGGTCTTGGCGGTCGCTTTCACTCGTTTGCAGTTGTTCCAACAGTGCTAGTTGTGTGAGACTCGGGGTGTCCAAAGTGTTCAGAACAAAGCACTGTGATTCATTTGTTCTTGTTGGGTCAAATGGGTGAGGGTGTTGCGTTTGAGCCCATAGTTTGAGGTTCTTGAAATCAATCAGTGGCTCAAAACGGTTCAGTAGGTCTTTGCAAACAAGCAATGGAATGGCGTCAAGTTTGGACACATAGACCGGATATGTCAAGGTCATGGGTCCAATGGACATGTTTAGTAGTGATACGCCCAACAGGGTTGTTTTAGTGAACGCATATGGTCGCACGGCTAATAAACAGGGTTCCAGTTTCAAATATTTGTTAGTGCGGTTAGCGGCTACACATAGTTTGTCAAAAAGGGTGTGTGACATGAGAGTGATGTCAGCAGCGGTGTCTAAAACGGCGTCCTGACACATCATGTCTTCAAGGGTCAGTGGAAGGTAGAATTTCCGTGCCACCCCCCTCTCGTTTAAATTGCATAGAAATTGTGGAACCGCTGGTTCGACACAGAGTTGCAACATGTTGTTAGAGGAGTGGTCTGTGACCTGTGGTTGGGCTGCCATAACAGCACTGGACTGCGTTGAGTCCTTTGGTCCTTCCTCATTTGCATGAGGGATTTTCATCTTGCATTTCCTTCATTTGGAACGCTTGTTTTGAGTTGGCACAGCTGATATAGCTAGAATGTTAGCAGTTTTATTCTCTTTGTAGCTTTGAATCTCTGCTAGGAGGTGTTTGACAATTTCAATATCTTCTCTACTGAATGTAGGAGTTTCTTCTTCCTTTCAAGGTTTGTGATTGGTCTCTGCTTCTGAGCTTCTGTGATGGGATGGAGACCATTTGTCGCGGTTACGCGTGTCTTCGTATCGGTATCTGTCAACATGGTAGTCCGTATCGCGTTCTCGTGACCTATCCCGTGGATATAGTCTACGACGGTAGTCGGGTTTTTCGCAAAGTTGGTCCAAAGTGATATCCAGAGGACCTAGTGTGGTTTTGACCTTGATGAGGTCGGTTGGGAAAATGCTTCGGCTGTTTATGTACTCGCAGTGTAGGAGGTGGAGTAGAGCGAGGAGCTCCTTCCAACTCTAAGGTGTTAGATGCACCGCTAATGGCTAGCACTGTGGCAGGCTGAGCGTACTTGTTGCGACTTTGTTGCTGTTTTTGGAACACATAGCGTGGAAACTCTCTCAGTTGACTTATTGAGTTTGATCTTCGGTTAGCTGTAACTCCCAGGTAATGACTCACAGTAGGATGAAGGTTTTGGATGAAGAGGGTCTTGAAATTGTGGTCTTCTTCCATCCCTGGTGTATTTTGAGATCCAAAATATGCAAGTAGGAGTCTCTGGTAGTAGGCTTGTGTTGGCTCTGAGCGTCCTTGCTTCACGGCTAGGGCTGCGGTTAGCCCTGCTTGTAGGCAGTCGTTGGAGAACTCCTTTTCGATGGCTTCGTGGAGCAGCATGTAGTTTGCTTTGATGTTTGTCGGCTGTCTGTCTATGAATTTTGATACTGACCTGTTAGATGTTAGCTTATTCAGATAGATTTGATCGTCAATTGTAGCATCAGGATACTTACGCAGGTAGTAATCAATGTCCTGTAAATAGACTTTGGCATCAGGTGAACCCGTAGGTCCTGGATCAAATTTGGTGACATTTCACACAATTAAATTAAATTAATTAAATCACCCTTATTGTCATTCAACCGTACAACCAATCATGTACAGCAGAATGAGATTGTGCTTTACCTATCTACAGTGTAAATCACACACACCAAGTGCAGAATCAGAGGGCCGCTGCCATGCAAGGCGCCGCCACAGAGTTCCCTCCTCCATTCCATTTATTGCTGAGCACCAAGCTGGACGGCAGGAAGTTCCACTTTTATATGGTCTTTGGCATGACCCGGCTGGGATTTGAACCCCTGCCTCCCGGGTGTGGGGCGGATGCTCTACCAACTGAGTCACCACTCCGGTAGCCACCACTCCTTGACAATCTTGTCAAGGTCACGGTCTGAAGGGGCACACGCACGCTGTCCACGCGGTCATCCGTACTCGAAACTGGAATCGGGCGAGGGAGCGCGGTGGATGTCCCGGTGTTCATGTCTTTCCTTTAGGAGCAATTGACATTCCTTGTAATCCTTCTTCACATTTTCAAGTTGACCTTCAACTCTTCTGAGTTCCTTCTTTGTGTCTTGAAGGGCATCTTCAAGTTCATTGTTGTCTTGGTGAAGCACGTCATTGTTATCTATCAACCGTTTATTTTCTGACTCTGCACGGTCCAAATCTTGTAATGCTTCATCAAGTTGATTTTGAGTTTTGTCATTCTCCTCTTGAGATTGTTCCAAATTTTCCTTCAGGGTTTCATTCTCTTCTTGGAGAGATAGGATCGTTATTTGTTGATTTGCTAGCTCGTTCTCGGCTACCTTTAATCTTGCGACTAATGTTAGCGCAAACTTACCTAACACACTGGTGAGGTCCTTGCCTTCTGGTGGCTTTTCAGTGTGTTCATTCAAAAGTTCTTCAGTGAGTTGCTTCAATTCTTCGGGCTGTGTTTCCTTGACCCATGTTGTGAATCTAGAAATGAAATTAGAAGTCCATGCTTCCAATGTTGCTTGAAGGTCATCCAGTTTGGTAAATCGGTCGGTTGTCTGTTGACTCATCATGTTTAACTTTTGTTGTTATTTAGCTTTTCAAAAAAATTCAACTTGTTGATTATTCTTAAATTTGTTCAACAAGGTTTAACCGTGAGTGTTTTATTTTACAACCGTGATAGTTGAAAGTCCCTTTAGAATTTGTTTCAACTTGTAGGCTTGCAAGATGGGAAATAGAATTTTGAAATTATTTAGAAATGTAGAGATACTTCAGTTAATTCGTTCATTGAAACTATATGTTGATAAATAAAGCTGAATTGAAATTAGGTTGAATTTGTTTCACAAAACAAAACAAAGATTTAAATTGTGTGGATTAACTTCTTTACTTTGATTTCCAAAGTCTAGTATTGGAATTTGTCATCAATAACTGGCTTTGGGATTTTGCAGAATGTCACTTTGAAAGTGAGGATTTTATTTACAAAAGAAATACAAAAACAGAAGAGGTTAAATGCTTTAAAGATTTAAGGTTATAAGTTTCCACTTTCTTTTAAAGTTAAGGCTTTCCTTTGGTTTTATTTGTTAAAGCCTATTTTCATTTGAAGCATTAAATATTTAAAATATTTACAAATTAGAAACAAGTGAATTGTTTGAATATTTGGTGTCCAGGGATTTCTTAGGAGTGAAGCCAAAAGTGATCTGTTTTGATTGTCATCTATAAATTTCTTATTTGCAGAATAATCAGTGTTTGCACCTTTTTGACTTTTCTTTTAAATCCTGGGAACAATTTGAAAATTATGCTGGTTGGTTAAATGTTTTACTTTTCCTGTAGAGAAAACATGAACCAAGAAATTACACAATGACTTTAAATGACACCTAGAGCTTCTCTTAAGTGTTAATTGCTTAATGTGGTTTCCTACATTTGAGAAAGAGGAAAAATTATAAATATTCAGTAAGTCTGTAAATTTGTTTAAAAAATGCACAGATTTAATCCTACTTTAATGTTACTCTTGAGTAAACATCAGCATTAGAATCCTTAAGCTAAAACTGGGTTTCTGTGGGTAGGGAATCACACCATATCACATTTAAAAACAGCAAAATAAGCACACATATAGCTTCAAAGTTTGCAACTTTTTGCTTAAAAGTGTGTAAATATGTTTGCTTTTAGCTTAAAAGATTATAATATGTGGTTACATAAGTGATTAAATACAATAGGGGTGTTTGTAAATGTTCCTGCTATAGGTATCTATGCAGTGAGTAGGGTTTCACCACTGAGAAAAGCTTTCAGAAGCCAACAGGTCCTTTTCCTTTCTGTTCTTGGCATAAAAGTTTGGATTAGTGTTAAATTTAGTTTATTCCGAATAATATGAATTGCTTTGAAGTTACTTTGAATACTTAATTTGGATATAAATCATCTTTAAAGATTAGAAGTTTAAATAAAAATTGCAGTCCCTATGTTTCACCACAAGATGGAGGCAGTTTTTGTCTGCACTTCCGGAAGAGGAAACCCAATGACGTTACTCAGGGAGTCAAGGATTTCTACTCAAAATGGCAGTTACAGGGAACTTGCTTTATCTAGACTTAAGATGGCGTCGCTTGGCCGATCTACACATGCGCAGTTTTCGTGCACAGCTTGACGGTCGCGCGTGTGACTGTGAGCGTGCACAAATGCTATGTGGATGCAGCATGAGCTTCAGTCCATAAAACCATGCCTTGCTTTCCAAAGGCGGGAAAACTTCGGTCTCCCTAAACTTTATTCAACAAGTTTATACAATGGTTACTTCAATTAAATCCCCCAAGGGTTTGCTTCACCTGCAGGGTGTTGAAATAATGGGGAAAACAAATAGGATTTCTTCGCTATTTTGTTCCCAGGCCTATTTAATTATTCAGCGTGTAATCACGCTTCTTAAGCATGCAACAAGTAACTGAACAGGATGGTGGGGTCTCTTCACCCCCACCCCTCTTGGTCAGCTCACACACACTGCAGTAATCAGGGAGGCAAATTCACCCCCTCCCCCTCGTGACACAGAGACAAAGACAATAGACTGGCTGCAGACAAATGAACCACCTTTGTAAGTTATAAGTCGACCAAAATCACACACAGCTTATGTATTAATTTCTTTCATTCTGAGTGAGTCAAGTTCAACCAGGCTCTCACGTGGATGCACCATAATTATGTAAGAGAATATATGAAATTTAATAAATATGATCAGGTATAAATTATTTAATTTATATTGATGTATGGGAATCTGATATCAAATTTCATTTCATATACACCAGAAAAGTCAATAACACTCGTAGGGGCACCAGCTTCTATCTTTAACCCCTTGTACTCCGGTCAATTTTCCTAAAAACGCCAAAAAATAATGTGCCCAAAGTAAATCGAAAGCTGTTCTTCAACCCTTTGTAGCATCTTCATGGGGTTGGTCTCATTTAAAAGAAAACACTTTGAATTTTTTGGCAAAACAGTCATAATCTCACTAAGTGCTCCGGCCACTGAGTTACAGTCATCTAAACATACTGAACTTGAAGAAAATAAATTTGGCCTGGGTGTTTTTTTGGATACAAATGCTTGCAAATAACACACAGCTTCAGATCCGGGCTGGAAAATGCAACAGAAATGTAGAACCAAGTGTTATCCAGCTGAGTTCCAAATTTTGTAACAATACCACAAAAAATGAATATATTACGCAGCTTTGTTCTCAGGTAGTTCCCAGGCATTTTGGAACTGTGCCAAATTGTGCCAAATGGCACAGTTTGGAAAAACGTCTGTAACTTTTGAATGATTCAATGTAGAAGCTTCATCTTGGGCTCTAATGAAAGGTGACACTCAGGGCTGTGTCTGTGTGTTTGTGTGTGGGGGGGGCAACCCCCCCCGCTACAGAGGACGGATTACACTCGGATGTGGCGATGTGGCCACAGCAGCGCTGTCACCGCGGCTCCCCCACCCTTGCTACAGAATAGTAGCGGCGGGGGGGGGGGGGGCGTTCACGGTCCGGAGGCATCGAACGAACCGTGTACCGCGGCGCACGCACTTCGGACATCGTGCGCCGCACAGTTGTTATTTATTGATCAGTCAAAAGTCATTTTTGATTACAATTTTCAGGGATAAAAAATAATTTGGCTTATAACACCTTACCTCTTCACAGCCACATTGTCCTGGCGAACTTCTCTTCCTCATTTTCAGACGAACGCGACGCTGGTCCGCTTGTGGTTCTGGTGTCACAACCCGGTCAAAACATAATTCCATGATTGCGTTTTTGGCGAATGATTTATGACATTCATCGTCAGCCTCCGTCGGTCTATGATGACCATATAAGAGAATCCTAAACACTCTGCTGGAATTAAAAAAAAAAAAAGCACTGCCTGTGGCTGCTGAAGTAGTCTCTCTTCACCCAGCTTTAGACAAAACAGCTCAGCGAACTTCTGTGCTTCAACTGACTCGCTGCATTGGTAGGCTGGTCCTTCTTGCTAAGTTTTCAGTCATTGGTTCTTCAAGGTTTCAGAAACCCAATTCAAGGCTCTTATTAGTCAAATGAGAGGTCAATCAGATGAACTAATCTGTTCACGGCTGTGTCTGCAGCTTTTATTTTCAGTGCACGCTTGGACGTGAGAGGTGAAGAGAGACTGCTTCAGCAGCCACAGGCAGTGGTTTATTTATTTATTTTTTAATTCCAGCAGAGTGTTTAGGATTCTCTTATATGGTCATCATAGACCGACGGAGGCCGACGACGAAGGTCGTAAATCATTCGCCAAAACCGCAATCATGGAATTATGTTTTGACCGGGTCAAAACATAATTAATGGACATTTTTCCAAACTGTGCCATTTGGCACAATTTGGCACAGTTCAAAACCGCCTGGGAACAGCCTGAGAACAAAGTTGTGTAATATATTTATTTTTTGTGGTATTGTTACAAAATTTGGAACTCAGCTGGATAACACTTGGTTCTACATTTCTGTTGCATTTTCCAGCCCGGATCTGAAGCTGTGTGTTATTTGCAAGCATTTGTATCCAAAAAAACACCCAGGCCAAATTTATTTTCTTCATGTTCACTATGTTTAGATGACTGTAACTCAGTGGCCGGAGCACTTAGTGAGATTATGACTGTTTTGCCAAAAAATTCAAAGTGTTTTCTTTTAAATGAGACCAACCCCATGAAGATGCTACAAAGGGTTGAAGAACAGCTTTCGATTTACTTTGGGCACATTTCTTTTGGCGTTTTTAGGAAAATTGACCGGAGTGCAAGGGGTTAACAAAGAAAAGAGATAAATAAAAATTGGAGTTTAACTCCAATTAAGAATTGAGCTCAAAGAAATAGGAATTCCTAGGCATTTAAGAGAAAAAGAAAAAACATTAAAATACAAAGTTACATAAACAAATTACGAGTTATCTGCTCTGTGTTCAGAAAAGCAACACGTGGGAGAAGTCTTTGTTCAGGCAGTCCTTTGTTCTTCCCAAAGTTCTTTCTTGCTGTGTGTAGACAATGGACAAAGAAGAGTGTCCAAAGAGCGATGTTAAAAAAAGAGGTGAACGGAGGCGAAATGAGAGAGCCGAAAGAGCGACGTTAAAAGAGCGTCGATAGAGCGGTGAAAGAGGAAGTAGCAGGGGGTTTCCCTCCTTTTATAAGTTCTGTTGAGCTTTCGCGGGCTTCCGGGTTGACTGGAATCTCAGCCAATGCGCGTCCTTCGTGGGCGGGCTTGATGAACTTTTAGTCCAATGACAGGCTTTGTCTGCGAGGGACCAATAGGAGGGAGAAGCTGGGGCTCGGTGAAGACTGGGTGAAATTGCATAGTGGTCCACATGAATACACACAATTTTAAATACATTGGAATATGCTTTTACACACTTATGTATAACTAAGCTAACCTTAATGTAACTTATAAGCAGTGTTTCTAAATCAACATGCAGGAATAAACATTCATTTAAACATTTTTAACATGCATATATATAAAATCACAGATTAATCTATTTCACACGTTATTGATTTTCCAAATTAAAAACATCAGAGTCCATTTGCTTTTCATAGTCCTGAAAAGAAGAGAAGGTTTAGAATTGAGTTTGTAATAATGTACTTTAAAGTTCACTGGTTAAATCCAGCATGTCCCAGAGTTTAAGGAAATTAACTGTGTTGTGGATCTGTGTGGCCATGAGGACTCCAGCATGTTGCATGTTTATGGGGGCAATAAAGGGGCACAGGAGGAAATAGGTTGAATTCTTTTAGACTGGTTTTAGCAAAGGAATGGGATTTCAGCTTTGGCCTGGGGAGAAAATCAGTTCTTGACTGTCTTACTCCTGGGTGAAACAAAATGTCTTTAAGCAGAAGAATAATTATTGCTGAGCCAAAGTGAGATGATGCTACACAAATAAACATGCTCACAGAGGGAAATTCAGAGTAAAGGGGCGTGAAAACCCCTGGTTCTCTCCAGAACTGTCTGATGCCATTTATCAGCGTAATGTGGCTTGGGCCAAAGCCAGGAAAACTGATACTGCCAGTGATTGGTCTATTTTTAGACAACTGAGAAATAAATGCACTTTTTTTTATTAAAAGGGATAAATCTGAATATTATTTATCTGTCATAACTGAGAGTCTTAATAATCCACAGAAATTTTGGAAAGTGATCAAAGGTTTATCTGTGAACAAAAGCTCTCAGGTTCTTCTTACTTTTGTTTTAAATGGCTCAGTCCCAGTTTATGATAGAACTGAGGTTTTAAATTGCTTCAATAAGCATTTTATGTCATCTGGTTTTCTGTTTAACTCTACAGGAGCTACATCTGTGCCTCACTGTACTAATTCCCAAATGTTTTTTGGAGAACCTTTTAGACTTGTACCTTTTACTGTACAGCAAGTTCATAAGGCTCTCAAAACTTTGAATCACAGAAAACCTCCTGGACCAGATTTGATAGAGCCTTACTTTTTGAAAATGGCTGCCGATTTTATTGCACAGTCTCTTAAAGTACTTTTTAATTTATCAATTGAAAACAAAGAGATTCCTGTAGTATGGAAGTCAGCTTTTGTGGTTCCTCTCTTAAAAGGAGGTGACCCAGCAGTTTTAACTAACTACAGACCAATATCAAATTTGTGTGTCTTGTCCGAGATTCTTGAATCTCTCGTGTGTGATCAACTTAAAGAGTTTTTATACTCAAATGAACTTCTTTCAAAACTGCAATCGGGCATTAGAAAAAAGCACAGCACTTTTACTGCTGCTACAAAAGTGGTCAATGATATACTTGTTGCTCTTGTTAAAAGCAGTACTGTGCTGCACTTTTCATTGATCTGTCAAAGGCTTTTGACACTGTGGACCACACAGTTTTAAAGCAAAGACTCATCAGTTTTGGTCTGTCGGAACATGTAGTCTCCTGGTTCGCAAATTATTTGAGTGACAGGACCCAATGTATTAAATATAATGGTTTGTGTTCTGAAATTGTCAGTGTCCCCAAGCGGGTGCCACAGGGTTCTGTATTAGGACCCCTCTTATTCATTATGTACATTAATGATCTAGGACAAAATGTGTCTGATGCTAGTTTGCATTTTTATGCTGATGACAATTATTTACTGCTTTGGCTCTTCCCCTGCTAATGCTGTTGCTTCTCTGCAGAAAGCTTTTAATGTGGTGCAGCACACACTTCTGCAGCTAAAACTAGTCCTTAATGCTGACAAAACTAAACTGATGTGGTTTTCAAATTTTAGGAATAGTCCACAAATTTTTCCCACAGTGTCCACTTTTGAGGGAAATGAAATTGAGGTGGTTCACTCACACTCATCTTGGTATCTTGCTTGATGACGCTCTGATTTTAAGCCCCATGTTGAAAATCTTGTGAAGAAACTTAAACTGAAACTGTTTTTTTTATTTTGAAAAAAATGTTTTTCTTTTGAGGTTAAAAAGCGTCTTGTTACTGCAACTTTTTTTTAATCTATTTTAGATTATGGAGACCTCTTGTATATGAATGCTTCAGCTCAGTGTCTGAGTAAGATTGACTCTGTATATCATGCTGTTTTGAGGTTTGTTATAAACTGTAGAGCCTTGACCCATCACTGTGAACTGTATTCTAGAGTAAGATGGCCCTCTTTGTCCACCGGGAGGTTGACTCACTGGTACATTTTTATTTACAAGGCCATGCTTGGACTGTTGCCCCCTTACATTTGTAATTTGATCACACTGAGAAGTGTTGATTCTTATGGTTTGCGTTCTAATGATCATTTGTTGCTTTCTGTTCCATTTGCCCGTACTGAGCTGGGAAAAAGCTTTCATGTTCTCAGCCCCCTCTACATGGAACATGTTGCAAAAAGACTGGAAACTAACGGAACTTGTTTCATTGAACGATTTTAAATCCAGATTGAGAACACTTGAGACGGCCTCACTAATTTGTAACTGTTTTATATGATTTGTATGTTATTGTAAGTGTATTTGTGATTTTTTTTTTTTTTTTTTTGCTGCCTCTTGGCCAGGACTCCCTTGAAAAAGAGGGGTTTTAATCTCAATGTTTTTTTTTCCTTGTTAAATAAAGGTAATAATAATAATTTAAAAAATGGGGATATTTTTTACTCACTCTTGTGACTATAGTATTTTCGGTTAGCTATGCTAGCAAGCTAACAGTGTTTTTACCACGAACATTTCTCCTCGCCATAAAGAACTGCGCATTTGAAAAAGTAGAACAAAAATCTTAGCGTCTTACAGAATACTTTGATATCCAGTGCAAAATACGCTTTGTTCAGTATCAATACTGTTTATTGTTGTCTCAAATGACATTAGTGACGTCGCCATATATCTTGAAATGCTCATTTGAGAGAAAATGAGAACAAAAATCTTAGCGTCTTATAGAATACTTTTTTTTTTAATAAAGACATCCAGTGCAAAATACATTTTTTTGTGGTATCAATACTGTGTATGAATGGGTGCCTTGCGTTGTGTTATGGGAGATTTTTCTACCAAAGACACAAGTAACATCGTCTTTTTCACTATTTTGGTAATATTTCCATAATCTTGGGCCTTTTTTAAAATTTCACTCGTTAACTGTACAGTGTTAAGATTCAAAAAAGTAAAAACCATCTAAGTCTACTCTTCAAAGATCGTCTATGTGTGTAGATGGTTTACCCAGGTTCGTTTTCAAGGAGGAGATCAGTTTACTTGGAACACGTATTTATTTAAGCAAGTTGAATATAGTAGTTACAGCGCTGGGTCAGAAACTCTTTCCCTGACAACAACAGGCAATGTCAGTTCATGAAGTCTGACTGACTGTGCTGGCCCTGACACAGAATATTTATACAGAAAATGAACAAAGGAGAAAGCATGCATTATCTAAATGACAGTCCAGGTGCCTGGTCCATGGGAGGGTCTGTTCCTGGTGCTGAGTGTACCCACATGAAGGCCATTTCACCTCCGAGGTCAGCGTAGGCTAAGCTCAGCCATTCCTTATCACAAATGTGTTTCATCCTCATAAATACCAGGTGTTTATTACCCTCTGTGCTGAGACAGAGGTCCACTCTTTTTGCAGGTAATGAGCCACACATTTGCCAATATATATTCCATTATGGTATATTGGTTATATTACCTAAACATAAGCAGAATACAAATATTTTGAGTCACACAAATAACTGTTATATGGTTATATTGATCACTTTATCCCATCAATTTCCCCCTTTTGGTCTCATCAATAATGAGACCAATAACTCAAACCCTTTAGGCACTCAAAGGCACGTCACAGTCCATAACCCTTAGTGTGACCATGGGATCTGCCATTCCCACGTCACTTTTTCTCTGTGGGCCCCGTCATTGTTCCTCATATTGTGTGAGGTACACTTCCCCCGCAGTTGAAGTGTATGCTGGATATTGGCCAGCAGGTGTTGCTGCCGCTGCATAGGGTGCTTGATATCCTACACTTGCTGGTGCCACTGGTGGTGGGAAAGGATTAGTCGGGCAATCCTTCCTCCAATGACCATTTTGACCACAGCCATGACATGCACTCAGGCCCATGACCTTTCGACCCTGAAAGCTTCTCACACCCCGCCTTCCACAAGACACCCCCCGATAATAATTGAAACCACATGGTACACCATGAAAATATGGTGTTTGGGGTGTCCAACCAGTGGGTGCTGGGTACACAGGGGCAGGTAAAGCTGCCATTCCCGGTGTGGGCGTTGGCCCTGAGGGTGTTTCTGGAGCCTGCTGTACCAACTGCTTAGCTGGTTTATTTATTTTCTTTACCTCAGCTATTTCTTGTTTAGCCTTTTGTAACTGTAATTTTAACAGTTTTAGTTCTTGATTATCTCTACCAACCTTTTCTTTTTCTGCTTTTTCCTGCTCTTTACGCATATGATGTGTGAAGTGCCTTTCCCACAATTCCACAGTGTTACTGGGAATGTCAGGGTTACTGTCCATTGCCTCTCTCACTGCCTGAGGCACTCCTTTTAACACTGCCTGCCTGAATACGTCCCTTTGAAAATCAGATGTATTAGAATGAGAGCCAGCAGCCGCTGTCCACTCCATTTTACATCTACTGATAAATGCCATAGGAGACTCATTTTCCTTAATTGAAAAAGTCAAAGCTCTAAAAGCTCCTGGTGGAATTGGAAATTTGTGTCTCATTGCTGTGCCTAAGGCTGATGCTACAGGGGTGAAAGGTGCTGAATCTGAAATTGCTTGGGTTCCTGCCAATTGTTCAATTTGAGACACCTCCACAACACTTAATTGTCACCCAAGCAAAGCTCTGAAATCTCCCATTTTCACGGTAACTCCTTGAGTTAGCAGATCAAATTTTGTCATCCACTGACCTCCACCCTCACAAGGCGGGGGCATTTTTTCTGAAATGCCATTTATGTCCGTCCATGAGAATGGCTGATATGTTCTGCCTCTACTTTTCATTACCAGTGGTGCCTGTGTGTGAATGCGGTGCTCTGTGGCCTGGTGTGTTTCTATGTGCAGCTGAATTAAGACGGCAGCCTGTATAAAGATCACATTCATCACCATCCCAAACCCTGCGGCACAAATCTCTATTTCTGAAACTGTACGGCCTGCCTCGCGTGTGCTTCTCCTGATCTCCTAACTCTCTCCTGTCCTCATCTGTCATTCTGACCTCTCCTATCAATTGATATGATTTATTTTCCTGAAGTGGTCTGCCTTCATGTTTTTGTGCATTATTTATTTTTGTAAGAGCTGCAGTCATAGCATCTGAACTTTTTCTCTTCTGCCTGCTCTTAAAATCATCTTGACCATAAGGGGTAGATGAAGCAAATACTGTAGGGGAAAGGAGATGTATTTCCTCACTGTCTGCATGTTCACTCCACTGACCACAGTCATCTTTGGGACCCCTGTAGCTTATCTCTTGATAGAGTGTACCTTCATCATCTGCTACACCTGATTCCACACTACCTGTGTTAGACCATAAACTATGTTGAAAATCCTGTGTTTGCCTCTGCAAATTAGTTATACCAGCTTCAACATTCTGCAACCATTCTCCCACATTCTTTTCCAACCTTAATCTTTCAAGCTCTTCCTGCAACTTTTCCATCTCACATCTGTCTGCCTACATTTCCTGTGTCTGACTCTCCAACAAACCTTTCAGCTTTTCACATTCTTCCTGTGATGTCACCTTCTCAATTTCCAATAATCCTTCTTTCAACTTCACCAAAGGCATCTGGTTAACACAATATGGCGGTGGGGGCAATCCCCCTTTAAAGCTCCCAAATTAGGGTAGAGGGACAGCACCTCCCCCTGTTGTTTATCCAGCTGCTTATCAATCATTAAATCTTTATTCTTTTCCACCTCATTCTCACGCCCCACTGGGCCAACCGCTGCTGAATCATGCATCAAACCGCTGTTTGCCTCCATTTTCATCATGTGCTGATTCTGCTCCTTATCAGACACCTGTGCCTTGATCAATTTCACACCATCCATTGCAGCCGAGCATGTCACCAAATTATGAATCAGCCTGCATTCACGTTCACAGTCTTCAATCTATGTTTATGTTTTCTTTTCACCAAAAATCCTGTGACAACCATATCTTTCATGACTTGTATGCCATCCAACCATTTTTGTTCCAACTCCATCAACAACTGAGTCAAACTGCCCTCCTTCTTTGACTTTAGAATGCCTTCTTCCACCAATTTCTGATACAATTTAACACATTCTGTTTTAACCTCACTTCTATCTTTAGGTGATATACCACTGAGCATTTGAGTCACTGTTGAATCCCACTGTTTTTTTTTTACATTTTCTTTACATAAATCAACATCATTTATATAATCTCTCGGATGAAGTAACTCCCAGTCGCCTGCTCAATGGGAGTTACTCAGCCCCGCCTTTCACATTCTTCAACTTAGCTGAACAGAAATTCACACTTCTGTTTTTTCTGCAGAGCAAACCTGCTGCTCCCCCTCCCCTTCCTGAGGAAAGAGAGAGCTGCTGTCTGCCTCTCTGTTTTCTCTTTTCGACAGAGCAAGCCTGTCGCTCGCCTCTCCTCTTGCTAAGGAGAGAGAGAGAGAGCTGCCGTTCACCCTCCCCTTGCTGATGATAAGATAAGATGATAAGATAAGCCTTTATTAGTCCCACAATGGGGAAATTCCAGGATTGCAACAGCACAGGGATAGCAACACTCAGAGCAACAATCAGAAGGCAAGAAAAAAAGCAAGCAAGCAAGAGCAGCTAATATACATATGTACATATTACTATAAAATATATATTGTAACGTAAAATATGGGAATATTAATAAATAATAAATATGATCAGGTATGAATTATTTAATTTATATTGATGTATTGGAATCTGAGCTCAAATCTCATTTCATATACATCAGAAAAGCTAATAACACTCGTAAGGGGCACCAGCTTCTATCTTTAAGAAGCAATTTGATCTTTAATTTCACTTTATACCTGTTTGATCACTCAATAAATTAATCAATAATCAGTCTCAAAAATTTTCCGTGAATTCGATACCTGGGCTTGAAACAGACTCAGAATGAAATAAATTCCCAACAACTTCTCATTTTTAAATATTTATTAAACAAAATGATTAATAGACATCGAAATAATTTCATTAATCATAAAATCAATCTTGTAAATGATAGATTAACAATGTCAATATTTTCGGAACCAGGGTTAAACTGAGAAACGAATTTCTATCAGTTTGAGTTAACAGATTATCAAAAACAACGCAAATTTATGGAGAAAGTTTGCTAATTATGAAAAAGCCCTAAATTAATCTTAAGAAAATAAAAACGGAATTTTAATGAAAAGGAGAGTTATGTTAAGGGCTTCTTAATTTGCATCTGATTAGATATATAAATTAGTACCGAACCTCAAGTTTAATTCAGCAGATGAATTAAAGTTTTCTCAGCTCACGTGATCCTCAGTGATGGCAGTTCTGTCGTCCTTTTTCAGCCCAAGACTTTGTGGATGTGAGGGAAATATCTGCCAGCAGATACTTCAAGGGTTCACAGCTCGACCTTTAGATTCAAGCGGTCGAAGGAGGCTGGATTCTGGGCTGCATGACCCACAGTTGAAACGGGTCTTAGCCAGATGGTGCCGACGTCTCTTCAGAGTGATGTGGGACAGCTGTGTGTTGATCCTACAGCTGCACGTTATGTGGGAGCTGCGTCTTTCTTCAAGAGGTCTTCGGTAATAATTAAGAGATATCTAATCCAATTTCAAATTAGAAAAGAAACTTTCGGACTTTAGATAAAAATAGTTTTGGGAGGTGCTTGGTCAAGAAAAATATTATAAAAATAAAGTCAAGATTAAAGTTTACCTTAAAATTAAACAAACGGCGGTTTACAGAAAGTTTAACAAAAAGTGATAAATTAAGAATTGGAGTTTGACTCCGATTAAGAATTGAGCTCAAAGAAAAAGGAATTCCTAGGCATTTAAGAGAAGAAGAAAATACAAAGTTACATAAACAAATTATCTGCTGTGTTCAGAAAAGCGCCATGTGGTCCTTTGTTCTCCCTTGCTGTGTGTAGACAATGGAGGAGATCAGAAAGAAGGGAGCAGGCGAAAAGAGAATCCGGAGCAGAAAGAGGAAAGTGGTGTCTGACGAAAAGGCAAAAAAGGGCTGAAACCGAGTCTCTCTCTCCTTTTTATAAGCTCTGTTGAGTTTCGCGGGATTCCGGCCTGACCGGAATCTCAGCCAGTGAGCGTCCTTCGTGGGCGGGCTCGATGAACTTTTAGTCCAATGAACAAACAGTCTATTGTTCGGAGTCCTTTGGAGTGAAGAGCTGTCGTGCAGGGATTGGCTGTGAGAGTCACATGGTTTTAGAGGCAAACTCTGATACATGATATCAGTCCACAGGAATACACAGTTTTAAATACATTGGAATGTACTGTTACACACTTATGTATAACTAAACTAACCTTAATGTATCTTATAAGCAGTGCTTCTAAATCAACATGCAGGAATAAACATTCATTTAACATTACCATGCATATATATATAAAATCACAGATTAATGCATTTCACACATATTATTGATTTTCCACATCAAAAACATCAGAGTCCATCTGCATTTTCATAGTCCTGAAAAGAATGAAGGTTTAGAATTGAGTTTGTAATAATGTACTTTAAAGTTGTTTACTGTTTAAATCCAGCATGTCCACAGTTTAAGGAAATTAACTGAGTCGTGGATCTGTGTAGGTCTTATGGGGGCAATAAAAGTGAAGCTGGACATTGGGGGAAATTCCTTAGGCTGGTTTTAACAAAAGAAGGGGATTTCAGCTGTGGCCTGGGGGAAGAAAATCCATTTATTTGCGTTATTCCTGGATGAAACAAAAATGTCTTTAAGCAGAAGAATAATTGTTGCTGAGCCAAAGTGAGATGATGCTACAATATATATATACACACACACACACACACAGTGCAGAGCATTGTAGCTGGATGGAATAAATATATGAATATATAAACACACAGTGCGGAGCATTGTAGCTAGATGGAATAAATATGTAAATATATAAACACCCACAGTACGGAGCATTGCAGCTAGGTGGAATAAATACGTAAATATATAAACACACACAGTGCAGAGCAATGTAGCTAAATGGAATAATATGTAGATATATAAATATAAACACACCCAGTGCGGAGCATTGTAGCTAGATGGAATAAATATGTAAATATATAAACACACACAGTGCAGAGCATTGTTGCTAGATGGGATGAAACAGCATAACCGTCTACTTAGTTATCCTACATGGTATGATTATGTGCCCATACATATTCTCACCCTCCATAGCGACCGGTATTTCCTAGTTGTATGCCGGAGGGGACCATTGTGTAAGTCTATTGCATCTTTTGCATTCAAAAAACTATTAGTTTGTTACGTCTTTTTGCTATCTCTGCGAGCAGCCCTGCTTAGGTTGTACAGTCTGACAGCCGTTGGTAGGAAGGACCTGCGAAACCTCTTGGTTGTGCACCTGGGATGATGTAGTACTGGGTAGCTACAGCTCACTGAGGGAACCATGAATGCCAACACGTTCTGTGACACACTGAAGCAGAGCATGATCCCCTCCCTTCAGAGACTGGACCGCAGTGCAATATTCCAACATGATAACGACCCCAAACACACCTCCAAGACGACCACTGCTTTGCTAAAGAAACTAAGGGTACAAGTGATGGACTGGCCAAGCATGTCTCCAGACCTAAACCCTATTCAGCATCTGAGGGACATCCTCAAAAGGAAAATGGAGGAGTGCAAGGTCTTTCACACCATGATGTCATCATGGAGGAGTGGAAGAGGATTCCAGTGGCAACCTGTGAAACTGTAGTGAAGTCCATGCCAAAGAGAGTTAACCCTTTGAGTGTGTATGGTGCCAAACTGTGACATACCCCCTAGTGGTGCAGAGTGGTAAATATTTTTTGTCAATAAAATAGTTCAGATTTCCAAGTCAATATAACTTGAAAGTGGTAAGAAATAATGGCTTACGGTCAATTAGAAAGATGTAAAATATGATCCAAAGTTTCAGATAGGAATAAATTTACGCATCTTTTTCACATAATGTCACGGCACCTCTTTAAATTCCATAACTCAGTCAAAACTGGACTTTGGACGTATTTACACAAAAAAATGGTTTAGTCTTTTTAGGTACCTCATCATCTTATCTTCAAAGTATATGAACAAGAAATCTGTACATTTAAAAAAAAAACAACAGAAATTTCTCACTTACTTTTGACAAAGTCAGAGTGAGAAGGCAGGTGCAGTGCTGCGCTCTGCCACTAGGGGCACACCAATTCTCACACTCAAGGGGTTAAGGCAGTGCTGGAAATTAATGGTGGCCACACAAAATATTGACACTTTGGGCACAATTCGGACATTTTCACTAGGGGTGTACTCACTTTTGCAGCCAGCAGTTTAGACATGAATGGATGTGTGTTGAGTTATTTTGAGGGGACAGCAAATTTACACTGTTATACAAGCTGTACACTGACTACTTTTCATTGTATCAAAGGGTCATATCTTCAGTGTTGTCCCATGAAAAGATATGATAAAATATTTACAAAAATGTGAGGGGTGTTGTCATGTTTGCCCTTATGGGGCAGAAAGGCAAACCCACGCGCTGAATTGCATTGTGACATTTTATTAACAAAAGATCTTGAACAGTGTACTAACATGGAAATACAGACAAAGTAACTTACTAGAGTGATGCTCAAGAGCAGGAAGAGCTCTGGAGGAGATGAGAGGAGAACAGTTGTCTTTAGACAATAGACATACCTCCGTAGACAATGAAATGCTGCAGCAGTGAAACAATGAGTGAAGAGTCCTTAAATACCTGGCAGACAAATGAACCACAGGTGTGGGCTAAGCAGGCAGGTGAACTAATTACCCAACTGTCCACAGCTGAGATGGCAGAAAGGCAGACTGTGAGCAGTCAGTGGGAGTGTCAGAGAGAGGAGGGCACATAAGGAACAAAAACCCAAGATAAACAGAAAAAAGCCTGACAACATAATGGTAACAGACAAGCAAAATACAGAAACAAATTGAGTCTGAGCTCAGAAGGAATAATTCAGTTCAGACTAATGACAGAGTCCCCCCCTCAAGGGGTGGACACCAGACACCCCAAGGCAACACCAAAAAAGGACCCCCCCCCCAAAAAAAAGAAAGAGTACAGCAAAAAACTACCCCGGGAGGGAGGTGAGGGAAACATGTTTACATTGGAATTAATGTCCGGAGCCCGCTCAGGACCCACACACATGCTACACCGGGCCCCTGGGCCCCCCTAGGCCAAAGAACCCAACTGTTCAGGTGGCCGGCCGAAGTCCCAGACCAGCCAAATGGCCAGGTTGTATGAATCGGGTGGCCTGCTGTTCAACATAGGCCATCCAACCCAGCAACTAAGTCTCTCGGGCAGCCGGCCTGAGTTTTTCAACCTCCATGACTGGAGGGGTGACCCAGGAGATGTCTCATCCCTGGGGAGGCCCATTGACGGGATGCAGGGCCAGAGGGGGGAGACCACGATGGTGTCTGGTGGTGGAGGAATGGTTGCACCCACGGGGGTCCCAGATTGGGACATAGCTGCACCCGCAGTAGCTCCGGGCTGGAGCACAGCAGCACCCACAGTGGCTCCGGGCTGGAGCAACGCTGCACCCTCAGTGGCTCCGGGCTGGAGCAACACTGCACCCTCGGTGGGCCTGGGCTGAGCCAATGCTGCACCCATGGACCTTGGGCTGGGGCGTAGCCTCCATGACGGGCCATGACCGGAGTGCAGCACCCACGTCGGGTTGAAGCTGGGGCATAGCACCCATGAGGGTCCCCGGCTGGGATGCAGCACCCACACAGACTCAGCCTGAGGAGGAACCCACACGATGGCCTCAGGAAGAGGGGAAGCTGCACCCACAGAGGTCACGGGCTGGGACGGAGTACCCGTGATGACCTCAGCTGGGGGAGCTTGACCCATGACGTCCTTCTGTGGTGAGCCTAGACCTATGGAGACATCTTCCCCGGCAACCCTGAGAGAAGGCTTGGAACAAAAGGGAGAGATACAGGGTCAGGGTCACCAGCAGCGGCGGAGCCCGGCGAGGTGAGCTAAGGTGTAGCTGATGGCTGCACCCGACTCTCCTCACCAAGATCAAAGCAAGATCTCTCTAAGACAAAAAAGAGGAAAACAAAGGAGAGCACTTGCCTAAGCTTGAGCTCCACACCGTCCAGAACTCCGTCTATCCAGATGACGACATCTCAGGCCCGGTCTCTAGGAGGTCCAACTCCAGTTCCCACTCTGCTGTGGTGGCCTCCGCAGCAGGCATAATGGTAGTTGCAGTCCACGTCTCCCCAGATGAAGTAGACCACCCTGGTGCCCCCCCCCCCCCCCGGGTGTGACAGCTGGGGTATGGCTCTGCGTTGGCACTGGAGTAGGGTCTTCCAGGGCCACATGCTCCTCCATCGTCCAGCGGTCCAGTTCCAGGGCCGGCAGACACTCAGGAATAATAATAATAAGTTTATTTATAGAGCACCTTTCACAGACAGAGTCACAAAGTGCTTAACATGGTAAAAAACAAAATAAAAACACAGGCACATAAAACAGTAAAACAAAGTAGACAATAAAAGCACATAAAAATACAATCGGCACATAGTTAAAAAGCCAGGCTAAAAAGGTGGGTCTTTAGTTGCTTCTTAAAAACACCAATGGAAGGTGCAGATCTAAGTTCAAAAGGCAAGGAGTTCCACAGTCTGGGAGCAACAGCAGCAAAGGCTCTATCACCTTTGGTTTTGAGCCTAGTACTAGGAACTACCAATAGATTCTGATGAGAAGACCTGAGAGACCTGCTGGGCTGGTGTAGAGAGAGCAGGTCACTAATATAAAAAGGTGCATCTTCATGAATGGCTTTGTAAGTAAGAACAAGAACTTTAAAATCAATTCTATAATTTACAGGAAGCCAATGCAAGGAGGCCAAAACAGGAGTGATATGACAGAATCTACTGGACCTAGTTAGTAATCTTGCAGCAGCGTTCTGGACTAACTGTAATAATGACCAACAGACCCCAGCATGTTAGGTCAGGCCCCAACCGTTCTTCCGTCATCACACTCAACACTGGTGTACCACAGGGCTGTGTGCTCAGCCCATTCCTCTACACCCATGACTGCAGGCCTATGTATGGATCCAATTCCATCATAAAGTTCGCAGATGACACCACGGTGATTGGACTCATCAGGGACAACGACGAGTCAGATTACAGGGCAGAGGTTGAGCACTTGGCTACTTGGTGCGCTGACAATAACCTGCTCCTTAACACCAGCAAAACCAAGGAGCTCATAGTGGACTACAGGAAGGAGAGGGAAGAGACACATGACCCCATCCATATCAATGGCATAGCTGTTGAACGTGTCCCCAGCTTCAAATTCCTGGGGACCCACATCTCAGAGGACCTGTCCTGGTCAGTTAACACCACCAGCCTGATCAAGAAGGCCCATCAGCGCCTCTTCTTCTTGAGGACACTGAAGAAGAACCATCTGTCAACTGACATCCTGGGCAACTTCTACCGCTGCGTGATAGAGAGCACCCTGACCAACTGTATCACAGTCTGGTATGGGAGCTGCTCTGTCGCTGACCGCCAGGTGCTGCGTTGGGTGGTGAAAACCGCCCAACGCATCACAGGGACTCCACTTCCAGTTATAGAGGACGTCTACAGGAAAAGATGTCTGCGCCGGGCACGCAGCATTCTTAGGGACTCCAACCATCCTGCTCATGGACTGTTCCAGCTTCTTCCCTCCAGAAGACGTTTCAGAAGCCTTCGGACTAGAACCAGCAGGTTTAGGAACAGTTTCTTTCCTACAGCTGTCACGTTATTGAACTTAGTTCCCCGCTGACTCTCTTACCATCATCTCTTACCAGCCTCACCTGTACATAACTGCATAACTACATAACTACGTCTAACTTATTGTACATTATTTGCACATAACAGTACTCTTGCTTAAAGGCATGCTTAAAGGAGCCACGCATGATCTGGATGAGTACACGGACACTGTGAACTCATATATCCACTTTTGTGAAGAGAACATTCTTCCATCACGCACCAGGGTGAGTTACTCTAATGACAAACCCTGGTTCACAGCTAAGCTCAGACAGATCAGGAAGGAGAAGGAAGCAGCGCTGAAAAGTGGAGACAGGGACTGCTACAGGGAGGTTAAATACCGGTTTAACAGAGAGCTGAAGAGGGCTAAATCTCTATACTCAGAGAGACTCCAGCAGCAGTTCATTGCTAATGATTCGGCTTCCGTGTGGAGAGGACTGAGGCAAATCACCAACTATCGACCTAAGGCTCCTAAAGGTCAGGATGACAAAGCCCTTTGTCAGAGACTGTCCCAACACTATGCCCGTTTTGACACCTCGTCATCTGTGTCCAACTCCCCCCCTCCCTCCAGCTCCACAGCCTCCACATTCCCTACTTCATTTAAGGCACCCCCCCTCCCCCCCCTCCCCTTATCATCAGTGAGTAGGATGTGCTCAAACAGTTCTCCAGACTGAACCCGCACAAGGCCCCCGGCCCAGACGGCGTGTCTCCCTCCACCCTGAGACTCTGTGCGAAACAGCTGGCTCCTGTATTCACAGACATTTTTAACACCTCCCTTAAGTTATGCCACGTGCCGTCCTGCCTCAAATCCTCCACCATCATCCCTGTCCCCAAGAAGCCACGGATCACTGGACTTAATGACTACAGACCTGTAGCGTTCACCTCTGTAGTCATGAAGTCCTTTGAGCGCCTGGTCCTGTCCCACCTCAAGTCCATCACCACCCCTCTCCTGGACCCGCTGCAGTTTGCCTACCGAGCCAACAGGTCTGTAGACGATGCAGTCAACCTGGCCCTCCACTCCATCCTGCAGCACCTGGACTCCCCGGGAACCTACGCCAGGATCCTGTTTGTGGACTTCAGCTCCGCATTCAACACCATCCGCCCCGCTCTGCTCCGGGACAAGCTGTCCCTGCTCAACGTGCCTGACTCCCTCTGCAGGTGGATCATCGACTTCCTGACGGACCGGAGGCAGCATGTGCGGCTGGGAAAGACTGTCTCAGACTATACTAGCATCAGCACCGGATCACCCCAGGGCTGTGTACTTTCCCCCCTACTCTTCTCCCTTTACACCAACTCCTGCACCTCCAGCCACCAGTCTGTCAAGTTGATCAAGTTTGCGGACGACACCACCCTCATCGGGCTCATCTCCAACGGCGACGAGTCCGCCTACAGGAGAGAGGTGGCCCAGCTGGCGTCCTGGTGCAGCAATAACAACCTGCAGCTGAACGCTCTGAAGACAGTGGAGATGATTGTAGACTTCAGGAAAGTCACTACTCCTCTGCCCCCCCTCACCCTCTCAGGCTCTCCCATCACCACTGCTGATTCCTTCCGCTTCCTAGGCACTACCATCACCAGGGACCTCAAATGGGAGCTGACCATCAGCTCACTCATCAAAAAAGCCCAGCAGAGGATGTTCTTCCTGCGGCAGCTGAGGAAGCTCAAGCTACCCACCAAGATGTTAGTGCAGTTCTACACAGCCATCATCGAGTCCATCCTCACCACCTCCATAACCGTGTGGTACGCAGGAGCCACTGCCAGGGACAGACTAAGGCTGCAGCGCGTCGTGCGCACTGCTGAGAAGGTGATCGGCTGCAAGCTCCCATCTCTCCAGGATCTGTACATCTCCAGGACCCGGAGGCGTGCTGGCCGGATCATAGCCGATCCCTCACACCCTGGTCACGTACTGTTTGCCCCCCTCCCCTCTGGTAGAAGACTTCGGTCCATCCAGACTAAAACCTCCCGTCACATGAACAGCTTCTTCCCCTCTGCCATTAGACTGCTGAACACTAAGTGACTCTCGTGCACCATGTACAGCAGCTCAACCAGACTCATGTTAATCATCACTGTTTTCTTCCTGCATTACCGACTGCACTATATAGTTCTCCACAGTATCTGCTGCTGGCTAATATATATTTTAACTGTTGACCAGTATCACTTAATCTTATCCTACACTTTATTACATGTATAGTTTATTTCTCTTATCTTATCATGTTTAATGTTGCAGCATTGTACCGAGACAAATTCCTAGTTTGTGTACTACATGAACAATGGCAATAAACCTGATTCTGATTCTGATTCTGATTCTGATTCTTAACTTTCTGCACTGCTGCATATATTGCATATATTTGCTTAAATTGCACATACTGTTAATTACCGTATATACTGCACTGCTGTCCTTTGCACTTCTGATTGGATGCTAAACTGTGTTTCGTTACCTTGTATTCATACATGTGTAATGACAATAAAGTTGAATCTAATCTAATCTAATCTAATCTAATCTAATGGTGGAGACACGGAGATAGCAGGTGAGAAGTTATTTGCTGCAGCAGGTGGGGAGAGCTCAGGGGACTGAGTTTTCTGAGCCTCCCTACCAGGGATTAGGCAAGGCATATCATCATAAATTGACACTGAATGAAATGAAGCTTGTCTGTCATCCCAGTGTGCGATATTGATGACAGACGCCTTGCATGGCTGCCGCGTCACTGGGATGTGCTTATTGAGCGCCCCCAATGTCAAGTCAAGTTCCTCGTTTGTTTACAGCTGTAAACATGCTTGGCAATAAAGCTGATTCTTATTCTGATTGTGAGTGGAGGAAGAGAGAGACTTATAACTCGAGGATGGAAGCGCATGCTGGGTTTGACCTCCAGCAAGTTGGTGACTCCACCCCAGCACAGCCTCTCATCCTTGCAGGATGAGCAGCTCTGAGCTTCGTTCACCATGTACTTGATCATGGAGATGAACTCTAGCTCATCCCGACTCCATTTCCTCCTCCCCCGGTCTGTTTTGCCAGCAGGAAACATGGCAGCTCCGCCGGACAGGTGAGTGAGAGGAAAAAAAGAAAAAATGCACACTACAGCAGCTGAATCTAATTATGGCGGCAGCATTCTGTCCTGTTTGCCCCTATGGGGCAGAAAGGCAAACCCACACACTGAATTGCATTGTGACATTTATTAACAAAAGATTTTGAACAGTGCACAAACATAAAAATACAAAGTAACTTACTAGAGTGACACTCAAGAGCAGGAAGTGCTCTGGAGGAGACATGAGGAGAACAGTAGTCTTTAGACATTAGACATACTTCAGTAGACAATGAAATGCTGCAGCAGTGAAACAATGAGTGAAGAGCCCTTAAATACTTGGCAGACAAATGAACCACAGGTGTGAGCTGAGCAGGCAGGTGAGCTAATTACCAAGTGTCCACAACTGAGATGGCAGGAAGGCAGACTGTGAACAGTCAGTGGGAGTGTCTGAGAGAGGAGGGCTCATAAGGAACAAAAACACAAGATAAACAGAAAACTGAAAACATAATGGCAACAGACAAGCAAAATACAGAAATAAATTGAGTCTGAGCTCAGAAGGAATAATTCAGCTCAGCCCAGCGCCGTGATGTAACATTCAAACATGGCCACCCATTTTGGTCACAGGATCGCTGGCTCTCCTGGATACTCCAGAAACGGTGACAAGGGTGGAGGTAGCCCATATGCCTCCACAGTTTTCTCTCGTCGCCAAAATGTTATGTCGGTAATAATAGTCAGAGTCAGCCTTATGCCATTCAGCGGACTGAACCTTTATTGAATACACCACAGAACTATATACAGCGGCCGCACCCGCCTGACGTCAAGCCAGGGGTGGCTACGCCAAGTCCCATGGGCCACACACTCTCACCACACTCACTACACAATATCCCCGTCGTGCTGTTTGCTATCTACATATCTATTCTTTTCTTCTTCTTCTCTATCTCCTCATCTACTAGCCAGTCGCAGCAGATGACTGCCCCTCCCTGAGCCTGGTTCTGCTGGTGGTTTCTTCCTGTTAAAAGGGAGATTTTCCTCTCCACCGTCGCCATGTGCTTGCTCACAGAGGATCGCCTGCTTGCTGGGGTCTTTCTTCAATTGTGGGGGTTTCCCCTACATTTGAAAGTGCTATGAAATGACTGTAGTTGTGAAATGGGGTGAAATAAAGAAAGTTGAATTGAATTGAATTGAATTTGATTGACATTGATGAGTGCAGCTGTACAGCAGTCTGACAAATTGGACATGCTGCCCCAGGACAGAGCTAGCTTTCTTGATCAGTTTGTTCAGTCTCTTCCTATCGGCTGCAGTAATGCCACTGCCCCAGCAGACCACTCCAAAAGTGATGGCTGATGCCACCACCGTGTCATAGATTGTCTTCAGCAGCGCCCCTTGTACACCAAAAGACCTGAGTCTTTTGGTGTACAAATAAATAAACACTAAATAGACACTGAAAATGCGCCACATTTTTTTGAATCAGCCAATCATGGTGAAGTGTCGTCAACTGTTTCCGTCTGACATGTTTGGTTGACCCAGAAGCGGACGCGGACTCGAAACAGACACAATTATCTTTTATTATAAAGAGTGCGAGTGTGAGTGTGTGCGTGTGTGCAGGAGTGAGGCAGCTGGGCGAGCAGAGTACAGTCAGACTGGCAACCCTAGGAGAGCGCACAAACAGGCAAATGAATGCACAAAGGTTAGGAGGGATGCACCAGTTAATGTACAGTCTTACGAGTGGGCTGAAGGGCTGAAGCACTGAAGAACTCCCAAAGTCTCCGGGCCAGCTACTCTGTGTCTAGGCTGCCGCTGCTGATGAGGTGAAGCTGTGCAGATGAATTTACAGTGCCGGTGGAGTGCAGATTGCGTCCAGGTCCGCCGCCAGGAGGAGGAGGTCCGCCACCAGGAGGCTTCCACCTATGCACAGGGGAGTAGGAGGAAAATGTAGATGTGAAGGTAACATGAAGGCTTACTTGTCGGTGGGGAGCACTGACTCCCAGAAGATTCAACGGTGGGAAGGAGCTGAGGAGACGGAACTCCAGAGCAGGAAGAGTTTAGTAGGCAAGGAGGTCTTACCAGACAGTTGGAGCGTTGACGTCTCCGTGCAGACCAGAAGGCAGCGCGGCTTAAGTAGGCTGCTTGATGAGGTGATCAGGTGTGTGTGCAGCTGTGGAGGTAATTAGGGCAGCAGGCACACAGAGCGGATCATTACACCGTCAACTGTATGGTATGAGCGGAAGCGTATTTCCTGCTACTACGCATGTGTGTGCATGCGTAGTAACCCAGGGTTTGGTAAAATGGCAGAACACCAGCCACTATTGGAGGAGAGTGGCCGTCTACTCCCTCCCCCTTCCATCTTTCACGATGGTATGATCTGAGTCTGTCCTCGCATGTGATTGGCCGCATGTGATTGGTGCACAGTTCTCAGCTCTTTTCGGCTCTCTCCAATGGGACGCCGCTCTTCTCGCTTGGTGTACTCGGCAGACCAGATGTTTTCATTTTCAGAACCGGGGCTTTTGGGAAAACATTTGAGGCTTGAGCCCATGAAGCCACCCCCTAAATCCGCCTATGAAGGAGAGGAGTGTACTGTCCAACCATTTCTAAATCCAATCCATGTGGCAATTTCCAGAGTCCAGAAGGAGGCAGGGTGTGGAGTAAGGCAGGCAAGATCTGGGCAGACAAACAATCCAATACAACAGGCAGGCACAGGATCTAGGGGTAAGTAAGGGTCAGAACACAGTAGAATAGTTGACAAAATCAATATCAGTTAGTTGTAGGCAGAAGCTAAGATGCAACCAGACAGTGCGAGGTAGTGATGGGAAGGCAGGCACCGATGCTCCAATCTTATCCAGGAAATATTTGGTGAGGCATGCATTGTGACGTATGTGTTGACATCGAACCACGTGACTGGGTCACGAAGCTGTTCATGATTTTGCATGCAACATGAAATAAAGTGAGCAGCGGTACCCAATGGAAATCCCCGTCCTTCAAGTTTTGATTTGTCATGTTTGACTGTATAAGGGATTTGTCACAGCCAATTTTCAGATGGAGCCAGCACCAAAAACACGGACT
Organism: Pholidichthys leucotaenia; assembly: GCA_020510985.1. Taxonomy (NCBI): domain Eukaryota; kingdom Metazoa; phylum Chordata; class Actinopteri; order Cichliformes; family Pholidichthyidae; genus Pholidichthys; species Pholidichthys leucotaenia. The sequence goes on from CM035842.1 coordinate 420,756,780, forward strand.
TCTCCTGTTTGGGAACAGTTTGAGCGCATTTCTCCCATTGATGTATTTTTGACAAATAGTGTCTGTGTATTGTAACTGAGGTGATGGCTTTGTGGTAATACATCTGTTTTACAAGTGAGAGACCTGGGTTCAAATCCCAGCTGTGTTATTCCTTTAATTGCATTTTTATTTGCAAGGTGAAGTGTCTATTGTGTTTCAAAGAGCTTGGATTATTATTGCGCTATTGCCATTGTGCCCTGCATTAGAATAAGGCCAGAGATGAATATACTGGGACAGTGTAAGACTGTTGAAAATTTATTATTTCTTAATAAAAATTGATAAGTAGTACAAGTACACCAAGTAACACAAACACATTCACTGGAGTCATCCCAGTTTTATTATTTCTTTTTTTTCCCTTATGATCACTGATATTTCTTAAAAGACAGCACATTTATTGAAACTGAAAAATACACATTGTAAAAATCTGCATGCTGTATGCTTTGTCGACTACATGGCCTCGTAGAGCAAATGAAGTTTCACAAGAGGTTTCGTCTATGTGAACCATTTTGATGAAAGGCTCAAGTGTTCAAGAAAACCTCAGGTACTCATGACTAAGTAATAACTTAGGGGTAAAATATCTGTCCTGCATTTGGGAAGCTAGGGTTCAAGTCCCAGCTGGGTCATTCTCATAATTTATTTTTGTTTGCACAGTGAAGTGTCTGTTGTGCTTCAAAGAGCTTGGATGCAACAATAACACATCATTATGCTGAGGCACTATTGTGCCCTGCATTACAATAAAGGCAGAAATGAATGTACTGAGAATGTTATTTACATTTTGTCTGCTAGATGGCTTGGTAGAGAAAATGAAGTCACACATGAGGCCTTGTCTATGCGAACTAGTGATGGGTCCGGCAACACCGATGCGTCGGTGCATGCGTCGAGCTCATAGAGCGAAACCCTGTGTCGGTGCGTATCGCTTTAAGAAAGTCACGTGACCGATACAGGTACTGTATCGGTCACGTGACGCTAGCGCATCGAAACACTGACGCGCCAGCGTTTATAAGGAAGCATATCTGTCAATGGGATGCATTTGCCCAAAGACTCTCGTATGTGTTGTGGACGGTCCTTGTGCAAATTTATCACAAATTATGGAGCACGAGCAGCCTCAAGGAAAAAGAAAGGTTTCCGCTGTGTGGGACCATTTTGATCTGATATCAGAAAATAAGGTATTTAAAAATAGTATTTTTAAAATACTATTTTCTTTGTTTTAATTTCCTTGTTGTTTCATCTTGTTCCTCTCAGAGTTTCCACTTGATCTATCTGAATTCAAATTCATTTGAAAGTGACTCTTAGTTTACTCTTCATATTTTCTGCAGGCTAAATGTCGCATTTGTTCAACAGAGCTGTCATATTTAAACAAAAGTGCCTCCTCAATGCTGAGACATTATAGGGCCAGGCATGAAAATTAAGTCCCAGATACACCCAGGATAGATTCAGGTATACAGCCCTTCTACTACTTACTCACAGTTGCTTTATTGATAATTAATTCCTATTAATTTATTCTTTACTTCATTTTTAACCATCAAGCTTCCAGGAAGCAGATGCTGGATGAGGCTCTGCTGAATTTCATCCTGAAGGACTGCCAGCCCCTCAGCACTGTGGAGAGTGAAGGGTTCAGAGAACTGGTTCAGGCCCTTCAGCCCTCATATGTTTTGCCAACCAGAAAGGTTTGTGGAAATTATCTGAAGTAGTAGTTGATATATCCAATTTATTTAATCTTTAATTTAAAATATATGGATTTGCTTTTGGTTTGACTTGGTGTAATTTTCAGACCATCAAACAAATGGTGGCCAAAAAGTACGAGGAGGAACGGGAACGAGTGAAAAAGGAAGTACAGCAAGCTGTGGCAGTGAGTATAACAGCTGACATGTGGACATCTGTGAACATGGAGGCTTACCTGGCTCTTACCTGTCACTACATTAATGAGAATTTGCAGTTGTGTACGTCTGTGTTGGGAGTACAATACTTTCCACAAAGTCACACTGCTGACAATTTGGCCCAAGTCAAAAGGGGCATGATGGAGGACTGGGCCATAACCAATAAAGTAAAGTGTTTTGTGACCAACACAGCACCAAACATGATTGCATCCACTAGACAGCTCCAAATTTGGCACTCAGTTTGCATTGCACATAGTCTCAATTTAGACGGGACCATCTTCACAACAGCTGTCTGCACCCATTTCAGCCATGTTATTCAGCATTGTTTGTTGTTGTTTGGAAATCATGTACTAAAATGCCAATTTGTTGTTTTTTAGATAACCTTTGGCAACATCTCAACATCGAAGTGGGCAGGCAGACCAAAAGTGCCACAGCTGATGCCATCCAGGAGGTGCAGAGATACCTGGCAGAAGGCAATATTGCCAGGTCCCAGGATCCTATGAGATACTGGGACAACCAAAAGACCATCTATCCAAACCTCTTTCAGCTTGCCTTACAATTTCTCTGCACTCCAGCCTCATCTGTGCCGTATGAGCGGGTGTTTTCTACAGCTGGAGAAGTTGTATCAAAAAGGCGTAACAGACTCAATTTCAAAACGTTGGAAAAGCTTTTTTGTTTTTAATAAAAATTTGTAAAAAATAAATAAATAAATAAATCCCAGTCCACAAGCATCCTCATTCACACGTTCACTTAGATTTTCACGTTATGATACATGTTCACATTATTTATTGACTGTATCTAAAAATATCAATGATATTTGAAATTAAAATGAAGATATGAAATAATACAATATAAAATACAATGACTTAAATTATATACTGCTCAAAAAAATAAAGGGAACACTAAACATCCTAGATTTGAATGAAATATTATTAAATACTTTGTTCTTTACCTAGTTGAATGTGCTGACAACAAAATCACACAACAGCATGTGAAATTGATGTCAATCAGTGTTGCTTCCTAAGTGGACAGTTTGAGGGACAGTGTTCCCTTTATTTTTTGGAGCAGTATATTATTGTATATACTAGGTCATCAAATCAGTGTCAGTTGAGTCTGCCAACTTGGTTGCCTGTAGGGATTTTTAAGGTCCAGCAGGTGTCAGTATTCAGTGACACAGTATCAACACAGTATCAATAGTTTTGCAATGTGTCGAAACGCATCATGATGCCTCATGGACCCATCACTACTTGGTTCACATTGTGAACCATTTTGATGAAAGGCCTCAAGTCCTCCAGAAAGCCTCATTTGGCCATCACTAGTGCGAGGGGAGAGTGTCCTACTTATGCTGTCTCATAGATTGGCTGCAGGTGGTGATTACAGGTGAGGGGAGGAGAGAGTAATTAGCCAGGAGAGAGAGTCCAGCAGGCAGATAAGACAGAGCTCCTGACAGAGATAAATGTCCAGCGTACCAAAAACTTATTTCTAACCTCTGAGTAAGATGCTTTGAACCTACACTACCATTCAAAAGTTTGGGGTCACTTAGAAAATTCCTTATTTTTGAAAGAAAAGTACTGTTTTTTTCAATGAAGATAACTTTAAACTAATCAGAAATACACTCTAATATCTAATATACATTGATAATGTGGTAAATGACTATTCTAGCTGCAAATGTCTGGTTTTTGGTGCAATATCTACATAGGTGTATAGAGGCCCATTTCCAGCAACCATCACTCCAGTGTTCTAATGGTACAATGTGTTTGCTCATTGCGTCAGAAGGCTAATGGATGATTAGAAAACCCTTGTGCAATCATGTTAGCACAGCTGAAAACAGTTTAGCTGGTTAGAGAAGCTATAAAACTGACCTTCCTTTGAGCAGGTTGAGTATCTGGAAAAAAATTATTATTTCAAATACAAATCATTATTTCTAACATTGTCAATGTCTTGAATATATTTTCTATTCATTTTACAACTCATGGTGGTAAATAAGTGTGACTTTTCATGGAAAACACAAAATAATTGTCTGGGTGACCCCAAACTTTTGAACGGTAGTGTACGTGTAACTTACTGAATGTGTTTCTAAGTTACAGCTACAGTATAATGGTGTATTGGCAGCGTTGGTTCAGAGGAGGAAGCCATCAGACTCTGGTGAGAAGATTTCCATGTCAAACTTGGTTTTGTTCTTCTATTCAGACAAAGTAAAGAGATGTTTCATAGCTTAATATGTTTCAATTGTCATCTAACATTCATGCCGTGTCACATCAGCTGTTTTATTCTTTCTGTAGATGTGACTGGCCTGACAGCTTTGACAGCTCTGCCAGGTCAGTCACACACCCCCCCCCCCGGGGTGCACTGGTCTTTGGAGGAGAGAATCATTTCAGCTGAACCAAGACTGACTTTTTCAACTTTATGTCTGTGAGTGAGATAATGGAGCCGCCACACTCTACCACACCTAGGATTCATGGATCGGGAGGCGATGGCAGTTTCTCATGACTGTGCTATGCATCTTAGGATAAACTATGCATAAGTTATGCATAAGTTAGACAATCATTGGGCATAAGTTGTGAACGCCAGCATTTATTTTGTATAAGTTATCTATAAGTTACTGAAACACTCTAAATAAGATAAGATAAGATAAGCCTTTATTAGTCCCACAATGGGGAAATTCCAGGATTGCAACAGCACAGGGATAGCAACACTCAGAGCAATAATCAGAAGGCAAGAAAAAACAAGAGCAGCTAGTATACATATGTACATATTACTATAAATATATATATATATATATATATATATATATATATATATATATATATATATAGACACACAGTGCGGAGCATTGTGGTTGGTGGATGTGCAGCAGAAAGTCTAAGCTCTCTCTCCGCGGATGCAGCGGGCCAGCTGGATGTCTTTGGGCATGATGGTGACCCTCTTGGCGTGGATGGCACACAGGTTGGTGTCCTCGAAGAGACCCACCAGGTAGGCCTCGCTGGCCTCCTGCAGAGCCGTGACGGTGGAGCTCTGGAAGCGCAGGTCGGTCCTGAAGTCCTGAGCGATCTCCCTCACCAGGCGCTGGAAGGGCAGCCCACGGATGAGCAGCTCCGTGGACCTCCGGCAGCGACGGATCTCTCTGAGCCACGGCACCGGGCCTGCAATGGTGGGGCCTTCTCACTCCGCCGGTGGCCAGAGCACCTTTTCGAGCAGCCTTGGTGGCCAGCTGCTTCTTGGGGGCTTTTCCTCCAGTAGATTTACGGGCGGTCTGCTTGGTTCTTGCCATCGCTCTTTATTATTCTGTCTTATATTTCCTGCACGCAGCCCAAACTCCAGCCCGGCACCTGCGTCAGCTCTCCCGGTATGTCGAGCCTCTCCGTTAGCACCGGGTGGCGGCCGAGTGCTAGCTAGCTCCTCCCCGCTGCATTGTCTCCCGCTGTAAACAGAGGCTCCGTCTGCCGACTCGGGAGACCCCCGGGGCGATCTGTGTGTCCGTCATACACATAGAGTGAAAGGTGTGCCGGATCAGAAAGTCATCACCGGATCAGAAAGAAGAAGAAAGATATAAAAAGACTCAGAATTGGGCCGCTGTTGCAAAAGGCAGCCAACTCATGTGGTGCCGGACCGGAAGCGGTAAGTTACTAATACATTATGTATACGTCCAAATTGTTACGGATACACAAAGCATATGCCCAAAATTGATAATTTTGGCTGTATAACGGCATCTTAGAGAAATTTTGATACATCGATAAATGCTGACTAAATCATCAAGATGTAACAGGGCCATAAATGAGGTTTGCACATCAATGCATTTGTGTGTCAAAATAAAGGTTGACTTAAAAAGATTGATAGAGAAAGGTTGTTATCTCTGCCAGCCAGAGAGAGGAACAAAGAACTCTTATCTGTGAGGCAGAAGTGCTAAACTATGCATCAACAAGCTGTTAGCCATTTAAGGCATACATACAGTAAATTAACTTACAAAGAAGGAAAGTGTTTTAGAGCCCAGTGGGGGCAGAATTTTATTCAAACTTAAGGACAAGGAATTGAGTAGAGCAGAAAGCATAAACTGAGAAAATAAAATGTATTAACACAAAATTTAAAAAAGCAAAGAAAATAAATGAAATTGAAATACATATTTTATATTACAAATCAAACAATTGACGTCTTGTAAAAGGGAAGTGTCTGTGTGCACACTTCTGTTAATATTCAAACAATTCATAATCGAAATATAAAATGAAACACATGCTGGAAATAAATCTGGAGAGACGGTACATTCTGGTAACTGTAGAAATAAAACAGGGCATAAAATAATAAAAAATGCTATAATATTTATGTAAAGTGAAAAGTAGGATACAAGGTGTAATAAAAACATGCCAGCTAAAATGAATTTGACCTTTTTCATTCAAGGGGATGTTGGAAAGGTAGCTATAACAATGCCAGTATATAGAAGACTCAGGGCCCATTTCAAAAGGTTATGACACACATGAGCTGCTTATATTTTTTTAAATGAGAATGAAAACAAGGACACCAAGCAATACATGGATGATGCCAACTTGGACACAACATGGAGCTGAAGAAGCTGTAGTGGTGGGTGCAGAAGTTGTAGTTGCAGGTGCAGCAGTTGTAGTGGTGGAGGCAGCAGTTGTAGTTGTAGGTGCAGCAGTTGTAGTGGTGGAGGAAGCAGTTGTAGTGGTGGGGGCAGCAGTTGTAGTGGTGGGGGCTGCAGTTGTAGTTGTAGGTGCAGCAGTTCTGGTGGGTGCAGCAGTTCTGGTGGGTGCAGCAGTTGTAGGTGCAGCAGTTGTAGTGGTGGGTGCAGCAGTTGTAGTTGTATGTGGAGCAGTTGTAGTGGAAGGTGCAGCAGTTGTAGTGGTGGGGGCAGCAGTTGTAGTGGTGGGGGCAGCAGTTGTAGGGGTGGGGGCTGCAGTTGTAGTTGTAGGTGCAGCAGTTGTAGGGGTTGGGGTAGCAGTTGTAGTTTTATGTGCAGCAGTTGTAGTGGTGAGGGCAGCAGTTGTAGTGGTGGGTGCCGCAGTTGTAGTTGTAGGTGCAGCTGTTATTGTGGTAGGTGCAGCAGTTGTAGTTGTGGGTGCAGCAGTTGTAGTTGTGGGTGCAGCAGTTGTAGTTGTTGGTGCAGCAGTTGTAGTGGTGGGGGAAGCAGTTGTAGTGGTGGGGGCCGCAGTTGTAGTTGTATGTGCAGCTGTTTTTCTGGTAGGTGCAGCAGTTGTAGTGGTGGGGGCAGCAGTTGTAGTTGTAGGTACAGCAGTTGTAGGTGCAGCAGTAGTTGAAGTGGTGGAGGCAGCAGTTGAAGTGGTGGGGGCAGCAGTTGTAGTTGTAGGTGCAGCAGTTGTAGTTGTTGGTGCAACAGTTGTAGTTGTTGGGGCAGCAGTTGTAGTTGTTGGGGCATCAGTTGTAGTGGTGGGTGCCGCAGTTGAGGTTGTTTGTGCAGCAGTTGTAGTTGTGGGTGCAGCTTTTGTTGTGGTAGGTGCAGCAGTTGTAGTTGTTGTTGCAGCAGTTGTAGTTGTAGGTGCAGCAGTTGTAGTTGTAGGTTCAGCAGTTGTAGTGGTGGGGGAGGTAGTTGAAGTTGTGGAGGCAGCAGTTGAAGTCGTGGGGGCAGCAGTTGTAGTTGTAGGTGCAGCAGTTGTGGTGGGTTCAGCAGTTGTAGTTGTAGGTGCAGCAGTTGTAGTTGTTGGGGCAGCTGTTGTTGTGGTAGGTGCAGCAGTTGTAGTGGTGGGGGCAGCAGTTGTAGTTGTAGGTACAGCAGTTGTAGTTGTAGGTACAGCAGTTGTAGTTGTAGGTGCAGCAGTAGTTGAAGTGGTGGAGGAAGCAGTTGAAGTGGTGGGGGCAGCAGTTGTAGTTGTAGGTGCAGCAGTTGTAGTTGTTGGTGCAACAGTTGTAGTTTTTGGGGCAGCAGTTGTAGTTGTTGGGGCAGCAGTTGTAGTGGTCGGTGCAGCAGTTGCAGTTGTAGGAGCAGCAGTTGTAGTTGTAGCAGTTGTTGTGGTGGGGCCAGCAGTTGTAGTTGTTGGGGCAGCAGTTGTAGTGGTGAGGGCCGCAGTTGTAGTGGTGGGGGCCGCAGTTGTAGTTGTAGGTGCAGCTGTTGTTGTGGTAGGTGCAGCAGTTGTAGTTGTGGGTGCAGCAGTTGTAGTTGTTCGTGCAGCAGTTGTAGTTGTAGGTGCAGCAGTTGTAGTTGTAGGTGCAGCAGTTGTAGTTGTTGGTGCAACAGTTGTAGCTGTTGGGGCAGCAGTTGTAGTTGTTGGGGCAGCAGTTGTAGTGATGGGTGCAGTGGTGGGTGCAGCAGTTGTAGTTGTAGGTCCAGCAGTTGTAGTTGTAGGTGCAGCAGTTGTAGTAGTTGATTCAGCAGTTGTAGTTGTTGGTGTTGCAGTTGTAGTGGTGGGGGCAGCAGTTGTAGTGGTTGGTGCCGCAGTTGTAGTTGTAGGTGCAGCAGTTGTAGTTGTAGGTGCAGCAGTTGTAGTTGTAGGTGTGGCAGTTGTAGTGGTGGGGGCAGCAGTTGTAGTTGTCAGGGCAGCAGTTGTAGTTGTTGGTGTTGCAGTTGTAGTGGTGGGGGCAGTTGTAGTTGTAGGTGCAGCAGTTGTAGTTGTTGGTGCAGCAGTTGTAGTTGTTGGTGCAACAGTTGTAGCTGTTGGGGCAGCAGTTGTAGTTGTTGGGGCAGCAGTTGTAGTGATGGGTGCAGTGGTGGGTGCAGCAGTTGTAGTTGTAGGTCCAGCAGTTGTAGTTGTAGGTGCAGCAGTTGTAGTAGTTGATTCAGCAGTTGTAGTTGTTGGTGTTGCAGTTGTAGTGGTGGGGGCAGCAGTTGTAGTGGTTGGTGCCGCAGTTGTAGTTGTAGGTGCAGCAGTTGTAGTTGTAGGTGCAGCAGTTGTAGTTGTAGGTGTGGCAGTTGTAGTGGTGGGGGCAGCAGTTGTAGTTGTCAGGGCAGCAGTTGTAGTTGTTGGTGTTGCAGTTGTAGTGGTGGGGGCAGCAGTTGTAGTGGTTGGTGCCGCAGTTGTAGTTGTAGGTGCAGCAGTTGTAGTGGTGGGTGAAGCAGTTGTAGCTGTTGGGGCAGCAGTTGTAGTTGTTGGGGCAGCAGTTGTAGTTTTTGGGGCAGCAGTTGTAGTGGTGGGGGCCGCAGTTGTAGTGGTGGGGGCCGCAGTTGTAGTTGTTGGGGCAGCAGTTGTAGTTGTTGGGGCAGCAGTTGTAGTGGTGAGGTCAGCAGTTGTAGGGGTGGGGGCCGCAGTTGTAGGGGTGGGGGCCGCAGTTGTAGTGGTGAGGGCCGCAGTTGTAGTGGTGGGGGCCGCAGTTGTAGTTGTAGGTGCAGCTGTTGTTGTGGTAGGTGCAGCAGTTGTAGTAGCTGGAGCAGCAGTTGTAGTTGTAGGTGTGGCAGTTGTAGTGGTGGGGGCAGCAGTTGTAGTTGTCAGGGCAGCAGTTGTAGTTGTTGGTGCAGCAGTTGTAGTAGTTGATTCAGCAGTTGTAGTGGTGTGTGCAGCAGTTGTTGTAGTTGGGGCAGTAGTTGTGGTGGTTGCGGCAGAAGTTATAGTGGTGGGGGCAGTAGTTGAAGTGGTGGCAGCAGTTGAAGTGGTGGGGGCAGCAGTTGTAGTTGTAGGTGCCGCAGTTGTGGTGGGGCCAGCAGTTGTAATTGTGCGTGCAGCAGTTGTGGTGGTGGGTGCAGCAGTTGTAGTTGTTGGGGCAGCAGTTGTAGTTGTTGGGGCAGCAGTTGTAGTTTTTGGGGCAGCAGTTGTAGTGGTGAGGGAAGCAGTTGTAGTGGTGGGGGCCGCAGTTGTAGTGGTGGGGGTCGCAGTTGTAGTGGTGAGGGCAGCAGTTGTAGTTGTGGGTGCAGCAGTTGTAGTTGTGGGTGCAGCAGTTGTAGTTGTGGGTGCAGCAGTTGTAGTTGTAGGTGCAGCAGGTGTAGTTGTAGGTGCAGCAGTTGTAGTTGTTGGTGCAACAGTTGTAGCTGTTGGGGCAGCAGTTGTAGTTGTTGGGGCAGCAGTTGTAGTGATGGGTGCAGTGGTGGGTGTAGCAGTTGTGGGTGCAGCAGTTGTAGTGGTGGTTGCAGCAGTTGTAGTTGTTGGAGCAGCAGTTGTAGTTGTTGGAGCAGCAATTGTAGTGGTTGCGGCAGCAGTTGTAGTAGCTGGAGCAGCAGTTGAAGTGGTGGGGGCAGCAGTTGTAGTTGTTGGGGCAGCAGTTGTAGTTTTTGGGGCAGCAGTTGTAGTGGTGAGGGCAGCAGTTGTAGTGGTGGGGGCCGCAGTTGTAGTGGTGGGGGCCGCAGTTGTAGTTGTTGGGGAAGCAGTTGTAGTTGTTGGGGCAGCAGTTGTAGTGGTGAGGTCAGCAGTTGTAGTGGTGGGGGCCGCAGTTGTAGTGGTGAGGGCCGCATTTGTAGTGGTTGCGGCAGAAGTTGTAGTGGTGGGGGCAGTAGTTGAAGTGGTGGCAGCAGTTGAAGTGGTGGGGGCAGCAGTTGTAGTTGTTGGGGCAGCAGTTGTAGTGGTGAGGGCCGCAGTTGTAGTGGTGGGGGCCGCAGTTGTAGTTGTAGGTGCAGCAGTTGTAGTTGTGGGTGCAGCAGTTGTAGTTGTTCGTGCAGCAGTTGTAGTTGTAGGTGCAGCAGTTGTAGTTGTAGGTGCAGCAGTTGTAGTTGTTGGTGCAACAGTTGTAGCTGTTGGGGCAGCAGTTGTAGCTGTTGGGGCAGCAGTTGTAGTTGTTGGGGCAGCAGTTGTAGTGATGGGTGCAGTGGTGGGTGCAGCAGTTGTAGTTGTAGGTCCAGCAGTTGTAGTTGTAGGTCCAGCAGTTGTAGTTGTAGGTGCAGCAGTTGTAGTAGTTGATTCAGCAGTTGTAGTTGTTGGTGTTGCAGTTGTAGTGGTGGGGGCAGCAGTTGTAGTGGTTGGTGCCGCAGTTGTAGTTGTAGGTGCAGCAGTTGTAGTTGTAGGTGCAGCAGTTGTAGTTGTAGGTGTGGCAGTTGTAGTGGTGGGGGCAGCAGTTGTAGTTGTCAGGGCAGCAGTTGTAGTTGTTGGTGTTGCAGTTGTAGTGGTGGGGGCCGCAGTTGTAGTTGTTGGGGCAGCAGTTGTAGTTTTTGGGGCAGCAGTTGTAGTGGTGAGGTCAGCAGTTGTAGTGGTGAGGGCCGCAGTTGTAGTGGTGGGGGCCGCAGTTGTAGTTGTAGGTGCAGCTGTTGTTGTGGTAGGTGCAGCAGTTGTAGTAGCTGGAGCAGCAGTTGTAGTAGCTGGAGCAGCAGTTGTAGTTGTAGGTGTGGCAGTTGTAGTGGTGGGGGCAGCAGTTGTAGTTGTTGGTGCAGCAGTTGTAGTAGTTGATTCAGCAGTTGTAGTGGTGTGTGCAGCAGTTGTTGTTGTTGGGGCAGCAGTTGTGGTGGTTGCGGCAGAATTTGTAGTGGTGGGGGCAGTAGTTGTAGTGGTGGGGGCCGCAGTTGTAGTGGTGGGGGCCGCAGTTGTTGTGGTGAGGGCCGCAGTTGTAGTGGTGGGGGCCGCAGTTGTAGTTGTAGGTGCAGCTGTTGTTGTGGTAGGTGCAGCAGTTGTAGTTGTAGGTGCAGCAGGTGTAGTTGTAGGTGCAGCAGTTGTAGTTGTTGGTGCAACAGTTGTAGCTGTTGGGGCAGCAGTTGTAGTTGTTGGGGCAGCAGTTGTAGTGATGGGTGCAGTGGTGGGTGCAGCAGTTGTAGTTGTAGGTCCAGCAGTTGTAGTTGTAGGTGCAGCAGTTGTAGTGGTTGATTCAGCAGTTGTAGTTGTTGGTGTTGCAGTTGTAGTGGTGGGGGCAGCAGTTGTAGTTGTAGGTGCAGCAGTTGTAGTTGTTGGAGCAGCAATTGTAGTGGTTGCGGCAGCAGTTGTAGTAGCTGGAGCAGCAGTTGAAGTGGTGGGGGCAGCAGTTGTAGTTGTTGGGGCAGCAGTTGTAGTTTTTGGGGCAGCAGTTGTAGTGGTGAGGGCCGCAGTTGTAGTGGTGGGGGCCGCAGTTGTAGTGGTGGGGGCCGCAGTTGTAGTGGTGGGGGCCGCAGTTGTAGTTGTTGGGGAAGCAGTTGTAGTTGTTGGGGCAGCAGTTGTAGTGGTGAGGTCAGCAGTTGTAGTGGTGGGGGCCGCAGTTGTAGTGGTGAGGGCCGCAGTTGTAGTGGTGGGGGCCGCAGTTGTAGTTGTAGGTGCAGCTGTTGTTGTGGTAGGTGCAGCAGTTGTAGTAGCTGGAACAGCAGTTGTAGTTGTAGGTGCAGCAGTTGTAGTGGTGGGTGAAGCAGTTGTAGCTGTTGGGGCAGCAGTTGTAGTTGTTGGGGCAGCAGTTGTAGTTTTTGGGGCAGCAGTTGTAGTGGTGGGGGCCGCAGTTGTAGTGGTGGGGGCCGCAGTTGTAGTTGTTGGGGCAGCAGTTGTAGTTGTTGGGGCAGCAGTTGTAGTGGTGAGGTCAGCAGTTGTAGGGGTGGGGGCCGCAGTTGTAGTGGTGAGGGCCGCAGTTGTAGTGGTGGGGGCCGCAGTTGTAGTTGTAGGTGCAGCTGTTGTTGTGGTAGGTGCAGCAGTTGTAGTAGCTGGAGCAGCAGTTGTAGTTGTAGGTGTGGCAGTTGTAGTGGTGGGGGCAGCAGTTGTAGTTGTCAGGGCAGCAGTTGTAGTTGTTGGTGCAGCAGTTGTAGTAGTTGATTCAGCAGTTGTAGTGGTGTGTGCAGCAGTTGTTGTAGTTGGGGCAGCAGTTGTGGTGGTTGCGGCAGAAGTTGTAGTGGTGGGGGCAGTAGTTGAAGTGGTGGCAGCAGTTGAAGTGGTGGGGGCAGCAGTTGTAGTTGTAGGTGCCGCAGTTGTGGTGGGGCAAGCAGTTGTAATTGTGCGTGCAGCAGTTGTGGTGGTGGGTGCAGCAGTTGTAGTTGTTGGGGCAGCAGTTGTAGTTTTTGGGGCAGCAGTTGTAGTGGTGAGGGAAGCAGTTGTAGTGGTGGGGGCCGCAGTTGTAGTGGTGGGGGCCGCAGTTGTAGTGGTGAGGGCAGCAGTTGTAGTTGTGGGTGCAGCAGTTGTAGTTGTTCGTGCAGCAGTTGTAGTTGTAGGTGCAGCAGGTGTAGTTGTAGGTGCAGCAGTTGTAGTTGTTGGTGCAACAGTTGTAGCTGTTGGGGCAGCAGTTGTAGTTGTTGGGGCAGCAGTTGTAGTGATGGGTGCAGTGGTGGGTGTAGCAGTTGTGGGTGCAGCAGTTGTAGTGGTGGGTGCAGCAGTTGTAGTTGTTGGAGCAGCAGTTGTAGTTGTTGGAGCAGCAATTGTAGTGGTTGCGGCAGCAGTTGTAGTAGCTGGAGCAGCAGTTGAAGTGGTGGGGGCAGCAGTTGTAGTTGTTGGGGCAGCAGTTGTAGTTTTTGGGGCAGCAGTTGTAGTGGTGAGGGCAGCAGTTGTAGTGGTGGGGGCCGCAGTTGTAGTGGTGGGGGCCGCAGTTGTAGTTGTTGGGGCAGCAGTTGTAGTTGTTGGGGCAGCAGTTGTAGTGGTGAGGTCAGCAGTTGTAGTGGTGGGGGCCGCAGTTGTAGTGGTGAGGGCCGCAGTTGTAGTGGTTGCGGCAGAAGTTGTAGTGGTGGGGGCTGTAGTTGAAGTGGTGGCAGCAGTTGAAGTGGTGGGGGCAGCAGTTGTAGTTGTTGGGGCAGCAGTTGTAGTGGTGAGGGCCGCAGTTGTAGTGGTGGGGGCCGCAGTTGTAGTTGTAGGTGCAGCTGTTGTTGTGGTAGCTGCAGCAGTTGTAGTTGTGGGTGCAGCAGTTGTAGTTGTTTGTGCAGCAGTTGTAGTTGTAGGTGCAGCAGTTGTAGTTGTAGGTGCAGCAGTTGTAGTTGTTGGTGCAACAGTTGTAGCTGTTGGGGCAGCAGTTGTAGTTGTCGGGGCAGCAGTTGTAGTGATGGGTGCAGTGGTGGGTGCAGCAGTTGTAGTTGTAGGTCCAGCAGTTGTAGTTGTAGGTGCAGCAGTTGTAGTAGTTGATTCAGCAGTTGTAGTAGTTGATTCAGCAGTTGTAGTTGTTGGTGTTGCAGTTGTAGTGGTGGGGGCAGCAGTTGTAGTTGTAGGTGCAGCAGTTGTAGTTGTTGGAGCAGCAATTGTAGTGGTTGCGGCAGCAGTTGTAGTAGCTGGAGCAGCAGTTGAAGTGGTGGGGTCAGCAGTTGTAGTTGTTGGGGCAGCAGTTGTAGTTTTTGGGGCAGCAGTTGTAGTGGTGAGGGCAGCAGTTGTAGTGGTGGGGGCCGCAGTTGTAGTGGTGGGGGCCGCAGTTGTTTTGGTGAGGGCCGCAGTTGTAGTGGTGGGGGCCGCAGTTGTAGTTGTAGGTGCAGCAGGTGTAGTTGTAGGTGCAGCAGTTGTAGTTGTTGGTGCAACAGTTGTAGCTGTTGGGGCAGCAGTTGTAGTTGTTGGGGCAGCAGTTGTAGTGATGGGTGCAGTGGTGGGTGCAGCAGTTGTAGTTGTAGGTCCAGCAGTTGTAGTTGTAGGTCCAGCAGTTGTAGTTGTAGGTGCAGCAGTTGTAGTAGTTGATTCAGCAGTTGTAGTTGTTGGTGTTGCAGTTGTAGTGGTGGGGGCAGCAGTTGTAGTTGTAGGTGCAGCAGTTGTAGTTGTTGGAGCAGCAATTGTAGTGGTTGCGGCAGCAGTTGTAGTAGCTGGAGCAGCAGTTGAAGTGGTGGGGTCAGCAGTTGTAGTTGTTGGGGCAGCAGTTGTAGTTTTTGGGGCAGCAGTTGTAGTGGTGAGGGCAGCAGTTGTAGTGGTGGGGGCCGCAGTTGTAGTGGTGGGGGCCGCAGTTGTAGTGGTGGGGGCCGCAGTTGTAGTTGTTGGGGAAGCAGTTGTAGTTGTTGGTGCAACAGTTGTAGTTGTTGGGGCAGCAGTTGTAGTGGTTGCGGCAGAAGTTGTAGTGGTGGGGGCAGTCGTTGAAGTGGTGGCAGCAGTTGAGATGGTGGGTGCAGCAGTTGTTGTGGTGGGTGCAGCAGTTGTAGTTGTTGGGGCAGCAGTTGTAGTGGTGGGGCCAGCAGTTGTAGTTGTGCGTGCAGCAGTTGTAGTGGTGGGTGCAGCAGTTGTAGTTGTTGGAGCAGCAGTTGTAGTTGTTGGAGCAGCAATTGTAGTGGTTGCGGCAGCAGTTGTAGTAGCTGGAGCAGCAGTTGAAGTGGTGGGGGCAGCAGTTGTAGTTGTTGGGGCAGCAGTTGTAGTTGTTGGGGCAGCAGTTGTAGTTGTTGGGGCAGCAGTTGTTGTGGTGGGGCCAGCAGTTGTAATTGTGCGTGCAGCAGTTGTGGTGGTGGGTGCAGCAGTTGTAGTTGTTGGGGCAGAAGTTGTAGTTTTTGGGGCAGCAGTTGTAGTGGTGAGGGCAGCAGTTGTAGTGGTGAGGGCAGCAGTTGTAGTGGTGGGGGCCGCAGTTGTAGTGGTGGGGGCCGCAGTTGTAGTGGTGGGGGCCGCAGTTGTAGTGGTGAGGGCCGCAGTTGTAGTGGTGGGGGCCGCAGTTGTAGTTGTAGGTGCAGCTGTTGTTGTGGTAGGTGCAGCAGTTGTAGTTGTAGGTGCAGAAGGTGTTGTTGTAGGTGCAGCAGTTGTAGTTGTTGGTGCAACAGTTGTAGCTGTTGGGGCAGCAGTTGTAGTTGTTGGGGCAGCAGTTGTAGTGATGGGTGCAGTGGTGGGTGCAGCAGTTGTAGTTGTAGGTCCAGCAGTTGTGGTTGATTCAGCAGTTGTAGTTGTTGGTGTTGCAGTTGTAGTGGTGGGGGCAGCAGTTGTAGTTGTAGGTCCAGCAGTTGTAGTTGTAGGTGCAGCAGTTGTAGTAGTTGATTCAGCAGTTGTAGTTGTTGGGGCAGCAGTTGTAGTGATGGGTGCAGTGGTGGGTGCAGCAGTTGTAGTTGTAGGTCCAGCAGTTGTAGTTGTAGGTGCAGCAGTTGTAGTAGTTGATTCAGCAGTTGTAGTTGTTGGTGTTGCAGTTGTAGTGGTGGGGGCAGCAGTTGTAGTGGTTGGTGCCGCAGTTGTAGTTGTAGGTGCAGCAGTTGTAGTTGTAGGTGAAGCAGTTGTAGTTGTAGGTGTGGCAGTTGTAGTGGTGGGGGCAGCAGTTGTAGTGGTGGGGGCAGCAGTTGTAGTTGTCAGGGCAGCAGTTGTAGTTGTTGGTGTTGCAGTTGTAGTGGTGGGGGCAGCAGTTGTAGTTGTTGGTGTTGCAGTTGTAGTGGTGGGGGCCGCAGTTGTAGTTGTTGGGGCAGCAGTTGTAGTTTTTGGGGCAGCAGTTGTAGTGGTGGGGGCCGCAGTTGTAGTGGTGAGGGCCGCAGTTGTAGTGGTGGGGGCCGCAGTTGTAGTTGTAGGTGCAGCTGTTGTTGTGGTAGGTGCAGCAGTTGTAGTTGTAGGTGCAGCAGGTGTTGTTGTAGGTGCAGCAGTTGTAGTTGTTGGTGCAACAGTTGTAGCTGTTGGGGCAGCAGTTGTAGTTGTTGGGGCAGCAGTTGTAGTGATGGGTGCAGTGGTGGGTGCAGCAGTTGTAGTTGTAGGTCCAGCAGTTGTAGTTGTAGGTCCAGCAGTTGTAGTTGTAGGTGCAGCAGTTGTAGTAGTTGATTCAGCAGTTGTAGTTGTTGGTGTTGCAGTTGTAGTGGTGGGGGCAGCAGTTGTAGTGGTTGGTGCCGCAGTTGTAGTTGTAGGTGCAGCAGTTGTAGTTGTAGGAGTGGCAGTTGTAGTGGTGGGGGCAGCAGTTGTAGTTGTCAGGGCAGCAGTTGTAGTTGTTGGTGTTGCAGTTGTAGTTGTTGGTGCAGCAGTTGGAGTAGTTGATTCAGCAGTTGTAGTGGTGTGTGCAGCAGTTGTTGTTGTTGGGGCAGCAGTTGTGGTGGTTGCGGCAGAATTTGTAGTGGTGGGGGCAGTAGTTGTAGTGGTGGGGGCCGCAGTTGTAGTGGTGGGGGCCGCAGTTGTTTTGGTGAGGGCCGCAGTTGTAGTGGTGGGGGCCGCAGTTGTAGTTGTAGGTGCAGCTGTTGTTGTGGTAGGTGCAGCAGTTGTAGTTGTAGGTGCAGCAGGTGTAGTTGTAGGTGCAGCAGTTGTAGTTGTTGGTGCAACAGTTGTAGCTGTTGGGGCAGCAGTTGTAGTTGTTGGGGCAGCAGTTGTAGTGATGGGTGCAGTGGTGGGTGCAGCAGTTGTAGTTGTAGGTCCAGCAGTTGTAGTTGTAGGTGCAGCAGTTGTAGTGGTTGATTCAGCAGTTGTAGTTGTTGGTGTTGCAGTTGTAGTGGTGGGGGCAGCAGTTGTAGTTGTAGGTCCAGCAGTTGAAGTTGTAGGTCCAGCAGTTGTAGTTGTAGGTGCAGCAGTTGTAGTAGTTGATTCAGCAGTTGTAGTTGTTGGTGTTGCAGTTGTAGTGGTGGGGGCAGCAGTTGTAGTTGTAGGTGCAGCAGTTGTAGTTGTTGGAGCAGCAATTGTAGTGGTTGCGGCAGCAGTTGTAGTAGCTGGAGCAGCAGTTGAAGTGGTGGGGGCAGCAGTTGTAGTTGTTGGGGCAGCAGTTGTAGTTTTTGGGGCAGCAGTTGTAGTGGTGAGGGCAGCAGTTGTAGTGGTGGGGGCCGCAGTTGTAGTGGTGGGGGCCGCAGTTGTAGTTGTTGGGGAAGCAGTTGTAGTTGTTGGTGCAACAGTTGTAGTTGTTGGGGCAGCAGTTGTAGTGGTTGCGGCAGAAGTTGTAGTGGTGGGGGCAGTAGTTGAAGTGGTGGCAGTAGTTGAAGTGGTGGGTGCAGCAGTTGTTGTGGTGGGTGCAGCAGTTGTAGTTGTTGGGGCAGCAGTTGCAGAGGTGGGGCCAGCAGTTGTAGTTGTGCGTGCAGCAGTTGTAGTGGTGGGTGCCGCAGTTGTAGTGGTGGGGGCCGCAGTTGTAGTTGTAGGTGCAGCTGTTGTTGTGGTAGGTGCAGCAGTTGTAGTAGCTGGAGCAGCAGTTGTAGTTGTAGGTGTGGCAGTTGTAGTGGTGGGGGCAGCAGTTGTAGTTGTCAGGGCAGCAGTTGTAGTTGTTGGTGCAGCAGTTGTAGTAGTTGATTCAGCAGTTGTAGTGGTGTGTGCAGCAGTTGTTGTAGTTGGGGCAGCAGTTGTGGTGGTTGCGGCAGAAGTTGTAGTGGTGGGGGCAGTAGTTGAAGTGGTGGCAGCAGTTGAAGTGGTGGGGGCAGCAGTTGTAGCTGTAGGTGCCGCAGTTGTGGTGGGGCCAGCAGTTGTAATTGTGCGTGCAGCAGTTGTGGTGGTGGGTGCAGCAGTTGTAGTTGTTGGGGCAGCAGTTGTAGTTTTTGGGGCAGCAGTTGTAGTGGTGAGGGAAGCAGTTGTAGTGGTGGGGGCCGCAGTTGTAGTGGTGGGGGCCGCAGTTGTAGTGGTGAGGGCAGCAGTTGTAGTTGTGGGTGCAGCAGTTGTAGTTGTTCGTGCAGCAGTTGTAGTTGTAGGTGCAGCAGGTGTAGTTGTAGGTGCAGCAGGTGTAGTTGTAGGTGCAGCAGTTGTAGTTGTTGGTGCAACAGTTGTAGCTGTTGGGGCAGCAGTTGTAGCTGTTGGGGCAGCAGTTGTAGTTGTTGGGGCAGCAGTTGTAGTGATGGGTGCAGTGGTGGGTGCAGCAGTTGTAGTTGTAGGTCCAGCAGTTGTAGTTGTAGGTCCAGCAGTTGTAGTGGTGGGGGCCGCAGTTGTAGTGGTGGGGGCCGCAGTTGTTTTGGTGAGGGCCGCAGTTGTAGTGGTGGGGGCCGCAGTTGTAGTTGTAGGTGCAGCAGGTGTAGTTGTAGGTGCAGCAGTTGTTGTTGTTGGTGCAACAGTTGTAGCTGTTGGGGCAGCAGTTGTAGTTGTTGGGGCAGCAGTTGTAGTGATGGGTGCAGTGGTGGGTGCAGCAGTTGTAGTTGTAGGTCCAGCAGTTGTAGTTGTAGGTCCAGCAGTTGTAGTTGTAGGTGCAGCAGTTGTAGTAGTTGATTCAGCAGTTGTAGTTGTTGGTGTTGCAGTTGTAGTTGTTCGTGCAGCAGTTGTAGTTGTAGGTGCAGCAGGTGTAGTTGTAGGTGCAGCAGTTGTAGTTGTTGGTGCAACAGTTGTAGCTGTTGGGGCAGCAGTTGTAGTTGTTGGGGCAGCAGTTGTAGTGATGGGTGCAGTGGTGGGTGTAGCAGTTGTGGGTGCAGCAGTTGTAGTGGTGGGTGCAGCAGTTGTAGTTGTTGGAGCAGCAATTGTAGTGGTTGCGGCAGCAGTTGTAGTAGCTGGAGCAGCAGTTGAAGTGGTGGGGGCAGCAGTTGTAGTTGTTGGGGCAGCAGTTGTAGTTTTTGGGGCAGCAGTTGTAGTGGTGAGGGCAGCAGTTGTAGTGGTGGGGGCCGCAGTTGTAGTGGTGGGGGCCGCAGTTGTAGTGGTGGGGGCCGCAGTTGTAGTTGTTGGGGAAGCAGTTGTAGTTGTTGGTGCAACAGTTGTAGTTGTTGGGGCAGCAGTTGTAGTGGTTGCGGCAGAAGTTGTAGTGGTGGGGGCAGTAGTTGAAGTGGTGGCAGCAGTTGAGATGGTGGGTGCAGCAGTTGTTGTGGTGGGTGCAGCAGTTGTAGTTGTTGGGGCAGCAGTTGTAGTGGTGGGGCCAGCAGTTGTAGTGGTGGGTGCAGCAGTTGTAGTTGTTGGAGCAGCAGTTGTAGTTGTTGGAGCAGCAATTGTAGTGGTTGCGGCAGCAGTTGTAGTAGCTGGAGCAGCAGTTGAAGTGGTGGGGGCAGCAGTTGTAGTTGTTGGGGCAGCAGTTGTAGTTGTTGGGGCAGCAGTTGTTGTGGTGGGGCCAGCAGTTGTAATTGTGCGTGCAGCAGTTGTGGTGGTGGGTGCAGCAGTTGTAGTTGTTGGGGCAGAAGTTGTAGTTTTTGGGGCAGCAGTTGTAGTGGTGAGGGCAGCAGTTGTAGTGGTGAGGGCAGCAGTTGTAGTGGTGGGGGCCGCAGTTGTAGTGGTGGGGGCCGCAGTTGTAGTGGTGAGGGCCGCAGTTGTAGTGGTGGGGGCCGCAGTTGTAGTTGTAGGTGCAGCTGTTGTTGTGGTAGGTGCAGCAGTTGTAGTTGTAGGTGCAGAAGGTGTTGTTGTAGGTGCAGCAGTTGTAGTTGTTGGTGCAACAGTTGTAGCTGTTGGGGCAGCAGTTGTAGTTGTTGGGGCAGCAGTTGTAGTGATGGGTGCAGTGGTGGGTGAAGCAGTTGTAGTTGTAGGTCCAGCAGTTGTGGTTGATTCAGCAGTTGTAGTTGTTGGTGTTGCAGTTGTAGTGGTGGGGGCAGCAGTTGTAGTTGTAGGTCCAGCAGTTGTAGTTGTAGGTGCAGCAGTTGTAGTAGTTGATTCAGCAGTTGTAGTTGTTGGGGCAGCAGTTGTAGTGATGGGTGCAGTGGTGGGTGCAGCAGTTGTAGTTGTAGGTCCAGCAGTTGTAGTTGTAGGTGCAGCAGTTGTAGTAGTTGATTCAGCAGTTGTAGTTGTTGGTGTTGCAGTTGTAGTGGTGGGGGCAGCAGTTGTAGTGGTTGGTGCCGCAGTTGTAGTTGTAGGTGCAGCAGTTGTAGTTGTAGGTGCAGCAGTTGTAGTTGTAGGTGTGGCAGTTGTAGTGGTGGGGGCCGCAGTTGTAGTTGTTGGGGAAGCAGTTGTAGTTGTTGGTGCAACAGTTGTAGTTGTTGGGGCAGCAGTTGTAGTGGTTGCGGCAGAAGTTGTAGTGGTGGGGGCAGTAGTTGAAGTGGTGGCAGCAGTTGAAGTGGTGGGTGCAGCAGTTGTTGTGGTGGGTGCAGCAGTTGTAGTTGTTGGGGCAGCAGTTGCAGAGGTGGGGCCAGCAGTTGTAGTTGTGCGTGCAGCAGTTGTAGTGGTGGGTGCCGCAGTTGTAGTGGTGGGGGCCGCAGTTGTAGTTGTAGGTGCAGCTGTTGTTGTGGTAGGTGCAGCAGTTGTAGTAGCTGGAGCAGCAGTTATAGTTGTAGGTGTGGCAGTTGTAGTGGTGGGGGCAGCAGTTGTAGTTGTCAGGGCAGCAGTTGTAGTTGTTGGTGCAGCAGTTGTAGTAGTTGATTCAGCAGTTGTAGTGGTGTGTGCAGCAGTTGTTGTAGTTGGGGCAGTAGTTGTGGTGGTTGCGGCAGAAGTTGTAGTGGTGGGGGCAGTAGTTGAAGTGGTGAGGGCAGCAGTTGTAGTTGTGGGTGCAGCAGTTGTAGTTGTGGGTGCAGCAGTTGTAGTTGTTCGTGCAGCAGTTGTAGTTGTAGGTGCAGCAGGTGTAGTTGTAGGTGCAGCAGTTGTAGTTGTTGGTGCAACAGTTGTAGCTGTTGGGGCAGCAGTTGTAGTTGTTGGGGCAGCAGTTGTAGTGATGGGTGCAGTGGTGGGTGTAGCAGTTGTGGGTGCAGCAGTTGTAGTGGTGGGTGCAGCAGTTGTAGTTGTTGGAGCAGCAGTTGTAGTTGTTGGAGCAGCAATTGTAGTGGTTGCGGCAGCAGTTGTAGTAGCTGGAGCAGCAGTTGAAGTGGTGGGGGCAGCAGTTGTAGTTGTTGGGGCAGCAGTTGTAGTTTTTGGGGCAGCAGTTGTAGTGGTGAGGGCAGCAGTTGTAGTGGTGGGGGCCGCAGTTGTAGTGGTGGGGGCCGCAGTTGTAGTTGTTGGGGCAGCAGTTGTAGTTGTTGGGGCAGCAGTTGTAGTTTTTGGGGCAGCAGTTGTAGTGGTGGGGGCCGCAGTTGTAGTGGTGGGGGCCGCAGTTGTAGTTGTTGGGGCAGCAGTTGTAGTTGTTGGGGCAGTAGTTGAAGTGGGGGCAGCAGTTGTAGTTGTTGGGGCAGCAGTTGTAGTGGTGAGGGCCGCAGTTGTAGTGGTGGGGGCCGCAGTTGTAGTTGTAGGTGCAGCTGTTGTTGTGGTAGGTGCAGCAGTTGTAGTTGTGGGTGCAGCAGTTGTAGTTGTTCGTGCAGCAGTTGTAGTTGTAGGTGCAGCAGTTGTAGTTATAGGTGCAGCAGTTGTAGTTGTTGGTGCAACAGTTGTAGCTGTTGGGGCAGCAGTTGTAGTTGTTGGGGCAGCAGTTGTAGTGATGGGTGCAGTGGTGGGTGCAGCAGTTGTAGTTGTAGGTCCAGCAGTTGTAGTTGTAGGTCCAGCAGTTGTAGTTGTAGGTGCAGCAGTTGTAGTAGTTGATTCAGCAGTTGTAGTTGTTGGTGTTGCAGTTGTAGTGGTGGGGGCAGCAGTTGTAGTTGTCAGGGCAGCAGTTGTAGTTGTTGGAGCAGCAATTGTAGTGGTTGTGGCAGCAGTTGTAGTAGCTGGAGCAGCAGTTGAAGTGGTGGGGGCAGCAGTTGTAGTTGTTGGGGCAGCAGTTGTAGTTTTTGGGGCAGCAGTTGTAGTGGTGAGGGCAGCAGTTGTAGTGGTGGGGGCCGCAGTTGTAGTGGTGGGGGCCGCAGTTGTAGTGGTGGGGGCCGCAGTTGTAGTGGTGGGGGCCGCAGTTGTAGTTGTTGGGGAAGCAGTTGTAGTTGTTGGTGCAACAGTTGTAGTTGTAGGTCCAGCAGTTGTAGTTGTCGGTCCAGCAGTTGTAGTTGTAGGTGCAGCAGTTGTAGTAGTTGATTCAGCAGTTGTAGTTGTTGGTGTTGCAGTTGTAGTGGTGGGGGCAGCAGTTGTAGTGGTTGGTGCCGCAGTTGTAGTTGTAGGTGCAGCAGTTGTAGTAGTTGATTCAGCAGTTGTAGTTGTTGGTGTTGCAGTTGTAGTGGTGGGGGCAGCAGTTGTAGTTGTAGGTGCAGCAGTTGTAGTTGTTGGAGCAGCAATTGTAGTGGTTGCGGCAGCAGTTGTAGTAGCTGGAGCAGCAGTTGAAGTGGTGGGGGCAGCAGTTGTAGTTGTTGGGGCAGCAGTTGTAGTTGTTGGGGCAGCAGTTGTAGTTTTTGGGGCAGCAGTTGTAGTGGTGAGGGCAGCAGTTGTAGTGGTGGGGGCCGCAGTTGTAGTGGTGGGGGCCGCAGTTGTAGTTGTTGGGGAAGCAGTTGTAGTTGTTGGTGCAACAGTTGTAGTTGTTGGGGCAGCAGTTGTAGTGGTTGCGGCAGAAGTTGTAGTGGTGGGGGCAGTAGTTGAAGTGGTGGCAGCAGTTGAAGTGGTGAGGGCAGCAGTTGTAGTGGTGGGGGCCGCAGTTGTAGTGGTGGGGGCCACAGTTGTAGTGGTGGGGGCCGCAGTTGTAGTTGTTGGGGCAGCAGTTGTAGTGGTGAGGTCAGCAGTTGTAGTGGTGAGGGCAGAAGTTGTAGTGGTGGGGGCCGCAGTTGTAGTGGTGGGGGCCGCAGTTGTAGTGGTGGGGGCCACAGTTGTAGTGGTGGGGGCCGCAGTTGTAGTTGTGGGGGCCGCAGTTGTAGTTGTTGGGGCCGCAGTTGTAGTTGTTGGAGCAGCAGTTGTAGTTGTTGGAGCAGCAATTGTAGTGGTTGCGGCAGCAGTTGTAGTAGCTGGAGCAGCAGTTGAAGTGGTGGGGGCAGCAGTTGTAGTTGTTGGGGCAGCAGTTGTAGTTTTTGGGGCAGCAGTTGTAGTGGTGAGGGCAGCAGTTGTAGTGGTGGGGGCCGCAGTTGTAGTGGTGGGGGCCACAGTTGTAGTGGTGGGGGCCGCAGTTGTAGTTGTTGGGGCAGCAGTTGTAGTGGTGAGGGCCGCAGTTGTAGTGGTGGGGGCCGCAGTTGTAGTTGTAGGTGCAGCTGTTGTTGTGGTAGGTGCAGCAGTTGTAGTTGTTGGAGCAGCAGTTGTAGTTGTTGGAGCAGCAATTGTAGTGGTTGCGGCAGCAGTTGTAGTAGCTGGAGCAGCAGTTGAAGTGGTGGGGGCAGCAGTTGTAGTTGTTGGGGCAGCAGTTGTAGTTGTTGGGGCAGCAGTTGTTGTGGTGGGGCCAGCAGTTATAGTGGTGAGGGAAGCAGTTGTAGTGGTGGGGGCCGCAGTTGTAGTGGTGGGGGCCGCAGTTGTAGTGGTGAGGGCCGCAGTTGTAGTGGTGGGGGCCGCAGTTGTAGTTGTAGGTGCAGCTGTTGTTGTGGTAGGTGCAGCAGTTGTAGTTGTAGGTGCAGCAGGAGTTGTTGTAGGTGCAGCAGTTGTAGTTGTTGGTGCAACAGTTGTAGCTGTTGGGGCAGCAGTTGTAGTTGTTGGGGCAGCAGTTGTAGTGATGGGTGCAGTGGTGGGTGCAGCAGTTGTAGTTGTAGGTCCAGCAGTTGTGGTTGATTCAGCAGTTGTAGTTGTTGGTGTTGCCGTTGTAGTGGTGGGGGCAGCAGTTGTAGTTGTAGGTCCAGCAGTTGTAGTTGTAGGTGCAGCAGTTGTAGTAGTTGATTCAGCAGTTGTAGTTGTTGGTGTTGCAGTTGTAGTGGTGGGGGCAGCAGTTGTAGTGGTTGGTGCCGCAGTTGTAGTTGTAGGTGCAGCAGTTGTAGTTGTAGGTGCAGCAGTTGTAGTTGTAGGTGTGGCAGTTGTAGTGGTGGGGGCAGCAGTTGTAGTTGTCAGGGCAGCAGTTGTAGTTGTTGGTGTTGCAGTTGTAGTGGTGGGGGCAGCAGTTGTAGTTGTTGGTGTTGCAGTTGTAGTGGTGGGGGCCGCAGTTGTAGTTGTTGGGGCAGCAGTTGTAGTTGTTGGGGCAGCAGTTGTAGTTTTTGGGGCAGCAGTTGTAGTGGTGGGGGCCGCAGTTGTAGTGGTGAGGGCCGCAGTTGTAGTGGTGGGGGCCGCAGTTGTAGTTGTCAGGGCAGCAGTTGTAGTTGTTGGTGTTGCAGTTGTAGTGGTGGGGGCAGCAGTTGTAGTTGTTGGTGTTGCAGTTGTAGTGGTGGGGGCCGCAGTTGTAGTTGTTGGTGCAACAGTTGTAGCTGTTGGGGCAGCAGTTGTAGTTGTTGGGGCAGCAGTTGTAGTGATGGGTGCAGTGGTGGGTGCAGCAGTTGTAGTTGTAGGTCCAGCAGTTGTAGTTGTAGGTGCAGCAGTTGTAGTGGTTGATTCAGCAGTTGTAGTTGTTGGTGTTGCAGTTGTAGTGGTGGGGGCAGCAGTTGTAGTTGTAGGTCCAGCAGTTGTAGTTGTAGGTCCAGCAGTTGTAGTTGTTGGTGCAGCAGTTGTAGTAGTTGATTCAGCAGTTGTAGTTGTTGGTGTTGCAGTTGTAGTGGTGAGGGCAGCAGTTGTAGTGGTGGGGGCCGCAGTTGTAGTGGTGGGGGCCGCAGTTGTAGTGGTGGGGGCCGCACTTGTAGTTGTTGGGGAAGCAGTTGTAGTTGTTGGGGCAGCAGTTGTAGTGGTGAGGTCAGCAGTTGTAGTGGTGGGGGCCGCAGTTGTAGTGGTGAGGGCCGCAGTTGTAGTGGTGGGGGCCGCAGTTGTAGTTGTAGGTGCAGCTGTAATTGTGGTAGGTGCAGCAGTTGTAGTTGTGGGTGCAGCAGTTGTAGTTGTGGGTGCAGCAGTTGTAGTTGTGGGTGCAGCAGTTGTAGTTGTGGGTGCAGCAGTTGTAGTTGTGGGTGCAGCAGTTGTAGTTGATCGTGCAGCAGTTGTAGTTGTAGGTGCAGCAGTTGTAGTTGTTGGTGCAGCAGTTGTAGTTGTTGGTGCAACAGTTGTAGCTGTTGGGGCAGCAGTTGTAGTTGTTGGGGCAGCAGTTGTAGTGATGGGTGCAGTGGTGGGTGCCGTAGTTGTAGGTGCAGCAGTTGTAGTTGTAGGTGCAGCAGTTGTAGTTGTTGGGGCATCAGTTGTAGTGGTGGGTGCAGCAGTTGTAGTTGTTGGTGCAACAGTTGTAGTTTTTGGGGCAGCAGTTGTAGTGGTGGGGGCAGCAGTTGTAGTGGTTGGTGCCGCAGTTGTAGTTGTTGGAGCAGCAGTTGTAGTTGTAGGTGCAGCAATTGTAGTTGTTGGTGCAACAGTTGTAGTTGTTGGGGCAGCAGTTGTAGTTGTTGGGGCATCAGATGTAGTGGTGGGTGCCGCAGTTGTAGTTGTTGGTGCAACAGTTGTAGTTTTTGGGGCAGCAGTTGTAGTTGTTGGGGCATCAGTTGTAGTGGTGGGTGCCGCAGTTGAGGTTGTTTGTGCAGCAGTTGTAGTTGTGGGTGCAGCTTTTGTTGTTGTTGGGGCAGCAGTTGTAGTGGTTGCGGCAGAAGTTGTAGTGGTGGGGGCAGTAGTTGAAGTGGTGGCAGCAGTTGAAGTGGTGGGTGCAGCAGTTGTTGTGGTGGGTGCAGCAGTTGTAGTTGTTGGGGCAGCAGTTGTAGTGGTCGGTGCTGCAGTTGTATTGGTGGGGCCAGCAGTTGTAGTTGTAGGTGCAGCTGTTGTTGTGGTAGGTGCAGCAGTTGTAGTGGTCGGTGCAGCTGTTGTTGTGGTAGGTGCAGCAGTTGTAGTTGTTGGGGCAGCAGTTGTAGTTGTTGGGGCAGCAGTTGTAGTGGTGAGGTCAGCAGTTGTAGTGGTGAGGTCAGCAGTTGTAGTGGTGGGGGCTGCAGTTGTAGTGGTGGGGGCAGCAGTTGTAGTGGTGGGGCCAGCAGTTGTAGTTGTGGGTGCAGCTTTTGTTGTGGTAGGTGCAACAGTTGTAGTTGTTGGGGCAGCAGTTGTAGTTGTTGGGGCATCAGTTGTAGTGGTGGGTGCCGCAGTTGTAGTTGTTGGTGCAACAGTTGTAGTTGTTGGGGCAGCAGTCGTAGTGGTGAGGGCAGCAGTTGTAGTGGTGGGGGCCACAGTTGTAGTTGTTGGTGCAACAGTTGTAGTGGTGGGTGCAGTGGTGGGTGCAGCAGTTGTAGTGGTGGGAGCAGCAGTTGTAGTGGTCTGTGCAGCAGTTGTAGTGGTGGGGCCAGCAGTTGTAGTTGTGCGTGCAGCAGTTGTAGTGGTGGGTGCAGCAATTGTAGTTGTTGGTGCAACAGTTGTAGTTGTTGGGGCAGCAGTTGTAGTTGTTGGGGCATCAGTTGTAGTGGTGGGTGCAGCAGTTGTAGTGGTGGGTGCAGCAGTTGTAGTGGTGGGGGCAGCAGTTGTAGTGGTGGGTGCAGCAGTTGTAGTGGTGAGGGCAGCAGTTGTAGTGGTGGGGGCCACAGTTGTAGTGGTGGGTGCAGTGGTGGGTGCAGCAGTTGTAGTGGTGGGAGCAGCAGTTGTAGTGGTCTGTGCAGCAGTTGTAGTGGTGGGGCCAGCAGTTGTAGTTGTGCGTGCAGCAGTTGTAGTGGTGGGTGCAGCAATTGTAGTTGTTGGTGCAACAGTTGTAGTTGTTGGGGCAGCAGTTGTAGTTGTTGGGGCATCAGTTGTAGTGGTGGGTGCCGCAGTTGTAGTTGTTGGTGCAACAGTTGTAGTTGTTGGGGCAGCAGTTGTAGTTGTTGGGGCATCAGTTGTAGTGGTGGGTGCCGCAGTTGAGGTTGTTTGTGCAGCAGTTGTAGTTGTGGGTGCAGCTTTTGTTGTGGTAGGTGCAGCAGTTGTAGTGGTGAGGGCCGCAGTTGTAGTGGTGGGAGCCGCAGTTGTAGTTGTAGGTGCAGCAGTTGTAGTTGTTGGTGCAGCAGTTGTAGTGGGGGGTGAAGCAGTTGTAGTGGTGAGGGCAGCAGTTGTAGTGGTGGGTGCCGCAGTTGTAGTGGTGGGGGCCGCAGTTGTAGTGGTGGGGGCCGCAGTTGTAGTGGTGGGGGCCGCAGTTGTAGTGGTGGGGGCTGCAGTTGTAGTTGTTGGGGCAGCAGTTGTAGTGGTCGGTGCAGCAGTTGTAGTGGGGGGTGAAGCAGTTGTAGTGGTGGGTGCGGCAGTTGTAGTCGGTGGTGCGGCAGTAGTAGTTGTAGGTGTGGCAGTTGTAGTGGTGGGGGCAGCAGTTGTAGTTGTTGGGGCAGCAGTTGTAGTGGTCGGTGCAGCAGTTGTAGTGGGGGGTGAAGCAGTTGTAGTGGTGAGGGCAGCAGTTGTAGTGGTGGGTGCCGCAGTTGTAGTGGTGGGGGCCGCAGTTGTAGTGGTGGGGGCCGCAGTTGTAGTGGTGGGGGCTGCAGTTGTAGTTGTTGGGGCAGCAGTTGTAGTTGTTGGGGCAGCAGTTGTAGTGGTGAGGTCAGCAGTTGTAGTGGTGAGGTCAGCAGTTGTAGTGGTGGGGGCCACAGTTGTAGTGGTGAGGGCCGCAGTTGTAGTGGTGGGGGCCGCAGTTGTAGTTGTAGGTGCAGCTGATGTTGTGGTTGGTGCAGCAGTTGTAGTTGTGGGTGCAGCAGTTGTAGTTGTGGGTGCAGCAGTTGTAGTTGTTCGTGCAGCAGTTGTAGTTGTAGGTGCAGCAGTTGTAGTTGTAGGTGCAGCAGTTGTAGTGGTGTGTGCAGCAGTTGTTGTTGTTGGGGCAGCAGTTGTAGTGGTTGCGGCAGAAGTTGTAGTGGTGGGGGCAGTAGTTGAAGTGGTGGCAGCAGTTGAAGTGGTGTGTGCGGCAGTTGTAGTGGTGGGTGCGGCAGTTGTAGTCGGTGGTGCGGCAGTAGTAGTTGTAGGTGTGGCAGTTGTAGTGGTGGGGGCAGCAGTTGTAGTGGTGGGGCCAGCAGTTGTAGTTGTTGGGGGAGCAGTTGTAGTTGTTGGGGCAGCAGTTGTAGTGGTCGGTGCAGCAGTTGTAGTGGGGGGTGAAGCAGTTGTAGTGGTGGGTGCGGCAGTTGTAGTCGGTGGTGCGGCAGTAGTAGTTGTAGGTGTGGCAGTTGTAGTGGTGGGGGCAGCAGTTGTAGTGGTGGGGGCAGCAGTTGTTGTGGTGGGGGCCGCAGTTGTAGTGGTGGGGGCCGCAGTTGTAGTGGTGGGGGCTGCAGTTGTAGTTGTAGGTGCAGCAGTTGTAGTTGTAGTGGTGGGTGCGGCAGTTGTAGTCGGTGGTGCGGCAGTAGTAGTTGTAGGTGTGGCAGTTGTAGTGGTGGGGGCAGCAGTTGTAGTTGTTGGGGCAGCAGTTGTAGTGGTCGGTGCAGCAGTTGTAGTGGGGGGTGAAGCAGTTGTAGTGGTGAGGGCAGCAGTTGAAGTGGTGGGGGCCGCAGTTGTAGTGGTGGGGGCAGCAGTTGTAGTTGTAGGAGCAGCAGTTGTAGTTGTAGCAGTTGTTGTGGTGGGGCCAGCAGTTGTAGTTGTGCGTGCAGCAGTTGTAGTGGTGGGTGCAGCAGTTGTAGTTGTTGGAGCAGCAGTTGTAGTTGTTGGAGCAGCAATTGTAGTGGTTGCGGCAGCAGTTGTAGTAGCTGGAGCAGCAGTTGATGTGGTGGGGGCAGCAGTTGTAGTGGTGGGTGCGGCAGTTGTAGTCGGTGGTGCGGCAGTAGTAGTTGTAGGTGTGGCAGTTGTAGTGGTGGGGGCAGCAGTTATAGTGGTGGGGGCAGCAGTTGTTGTGGAGGGGGCAGCAGTTGTTGTGGAGGGGGCAGCAGTTGAAGTGGTGGGGGCCGCAGTTGTAGTGGTGGGGGCAGCAGTTGTAGTTTTATGTGCAGCAGTTGTAGTGGTGAGGGCAGCAGTTGTGGTGGTGGGTGCCGCAGTTGTAGTGGTGGGGGCCGCAGTTGTAGTGGTGGGGGCCGCAGTTGTAGTGGTGGGGGCCGCAGTTGTAGTGGTGGGGGCTGCAGTTGTAGTTGTTGGGGCAGCAGTTGTAGTTGTTGGGGCAGCAGTTGTAGTGGTGAGGTCAGCAGTTGTAGTGGTGGGGGCCGCAGTTGTAGTGGTGAGGGCCGCAGTTGTAGTGGTGGGGGCCGCAGTTGTAGTTGTAGGTGCAGCTGATGTTGTGGTAGGTGCAGCAGTTGTAGTTGTGGGTGCAGCAGTTGTAGTTGTGGGTGCAGCAGTTGTAGTTGTTCGTGCAGCAGTTGTAGTTGTAGGTGCAGCAGTTGTAGTTGTAGGTGCAGCAGTTGTAGTTGTTGGTGCAGCAGTTGTAGTTGTCAGGGCAGCAGTTGTAGTTGTTGGTGCAGCAGTTGTAGTAGTTGATTTAGCAGTTGTAGTGGTGTGTGCAGCAGTTGTTGTTGTTGGGGCAGCAGTTGTAGTGGTTGCGGCAGAAGTTGTAGTGGTGGGGGCAGTAGTTGAAGTGGTGGGGGCAGCAGTTGTAGTTGTAGGTGCTGCAGTTGTGGTGGGTTCAGCAGTTGTAGTTGTAGGTGCAGCAGTTGTAGTTGTTGGTGCAACAGTTGTAGTTGTTGGGGCAGCAGTTGTAGTGGTTGCAGCAGCAGTTGTAGTGGTGGGGGCCGCAGTTGTAGTGGTGGGGGCCGCAGTTGTAGTGGTTGGAGCAGCAGTTGTAGTTGTTGGTGCAGCAATTGTAGTTGTTGGTGCAACAGTTGTAGTGGTGGGGGCAGCAGTTGTTGTGGAGGGGGCAGCAGTTGAAGTGGTGGGGGCCGCAGTTGTAGTTGTGGGTGCAGCAGTTGTAGTTGTTGGGGCAGCAGTTGTAGTGGTGAGGTCAGCAGTTGTAGTCGTGGGTGCAGCAGTTGTAGTTGTGGGTGCAGCAGTTGTAGTTGTGGGTGCAGCAGTTGTAGTTGTTGGGGCAGCAGTTGTAGTGGTGAGGTCAGCAGTTGTAGTCGTGGGTGCAGCAGTTGTAGTTGTGGGGGCATCCGTTGTAGTGGTGGGTGCCACAGTTGTAGTTGTTGGTGCAACAGTTGTAGTTTTTGGGGCAGCAGTTGTAGTTGTTGGGGCATCAGTTGTAGTGGTGGGTGCCGCAGTTGAGGTTGTTTGTGCAGCAGTTGTAGTTGTGGGTGCAGTTTTTTTTGTGGTAGGTGCAGCAGTTGTAGTGGTGAGGGCCGCAGTTGTAGTGGTGGGGGCCGCAGTTGTAGTGGTGGGGGCCGCAGTTGTAGTTGTAGGTGCAGCAGTTGTAGTTGTTGGTGCAACAGTTGTAGTTGTTGGGGCAGCAGTTGTAGTTGTTGGGGCAGCAGTTGTAGTGGTCGGTGCAGCAGTTGTAGTGGGGGGTGAAGCAGTTGTAGTGGTGGGTGCGGCAGTTGTAGTCGGTGGTGCGGCAGTAGTAGTTGTAGTGGTGGGGGCAGCAGTTGTTGTGGAGGGGGCAGCAGTTGAAGTGGTGGGGGCCGCAGTTGTAGTGGTGGGGGCAGCAGTTGTAGTTTTATGTGCAGCAGTTGTAGTGGTGAGGGCAGCAGTTGTAGTGGTGGGTGCCACACTTGTAGTTGTAGGTGCAGCTGTTGTTGTGGTAGGTGCAGCAGTTGTAGTTGTGGGTGCAGCAGTTGTAGTTGTTGGGGCAGCAGTTGTAGTGGTGAGGTCAGCAGTTGTAGTCGTGGGTGCAGCAGTTGTAGTTGTGGGTGCAGCAGTTGTAGTTGTTTGTGCAGCAGTTGAGGTTGTTTGTGCAGCAGTTGTAGTTGTAGGTGCAGCTTTTGTTGTGGTAGGTGCAGCAGTTGTAGTGGTGAGGGCCGCAGTTGTAGTGGTGGGGGCAGCAGTTGTAGTTGTAGGTGCAGCTGTTGTTGTGGTAGGTGCAGCAGTTGTAGTTGTGGGTGCAGCAGTTGTAGTGGTGGGTGCAGCAGTTGTAGTGGTGAGGGCAGCAGTTGTAGTGGTGGGGGCCACAGTTGTAGTTGTTGGTGCAGCAGTTGTAGTTGTTGGTGCAACAGTTGTAGTGGTGGGGGCAGCAGTTGTTGTGGAGGGGGCAGCAGTTGAAGTGGTGGGGGCCGCAGTTGTAGTTGTGGGTGCAGCAGTTGTAGTTGTTGGGGCAGCAGTTGTAGTGGTGAGGTCAGCAGTTGTAGTCGTGGGTGCAGCAGTTGTAGTTGTGGGTGCAGCAGTTGTAGTTGTGGGTGCAGCAGTTGTAGTTGTTGGGGCAGCAGTTGTAGTGGTGAGGTCAGCAGTTGTAGTCGTGGGTGCAGCAGTTGTAGTTGTGGGGGCATCCGTTGTAGTGGTGGGTGCCACAGTTGTAGTTGTTGGTGCAACAGTTGTAGTTTTTGGGGCAGCAGTTGTAGTTGTTGGGGCATCAGTTGTAGTGGTGGGTGCCGCAGTTGAGGTTGTTTGTGCAGCAGTTGTAGTTGTGGGTGCAGTTTTTTTTGTGGTAGGTGCAGCAGTTGTAGTGGTGAGGGCCGCAGTTGTAGTGGTGGGGGCCGCAGTTGTAGTGGTGGGGGCCGCAGTTGTAGTTGTAGGTGCAGCAGTTGTAGTTGTTGGTGCAACAGTTGTAGTTGTTGGGGCAGCAGTTGTAGTTGTTGGGGCAGCAGTTGTAGTGGTCGGTGCAGCAGTTGTAGTGGGGGGTGAAGCAGTTGTAGTGGTGGGTGCGGCAGTTGTAGTCGGTGGTGCGGCAGTAGTAGTTGTAGTGGTGGGGGCAGCAGTTGTTGTGGAGGGGGCAGCAGTTGAAGTGGTGGGGGCCGCAGTTGTAGTGGTGGGGGCAGCAGTTGTAGTTTTATGTGCAGCAGTTGTAGTGGTGAGGGCAGCAGTTGTAGTGGTGGGTGCCACACTTGTAGTTGTAGGTGCAGCTGTTGTTGTGGTAGGTGCAGCAGTTGTAGTTGTGGGTGCAGCAGTTGTAGTTGTTGGGGCAGCAGTTGTAGTGGTGAGGTCAGCAGTTGTAGTCGTGGGTGCAGCAGTTGTAGTTGTGGGTGCAGCAGTTGTAGTTGTTTGTGCAGCAGTTGAGGTTGTTTGTGCAGCAGTTGTAGTTGTAGGTGCAGCTTTTGTTGTGGTAGGTGCAGCAGTTGTAGTGGTGAGGGCCGCAGTTGTAGTGGTGGGGGCAGCAGTTGTAGTTGTAGGTGCAGCTGTTGTTGTGGTAGGTGCAGCAGTTGTAGTTGTGGGTGCAGCAGTTGTAGTGGTGGGTGCAGCAGTTGTAGTGGTGAGGGCAGCAGTTGTAGTGGTGGGGGCCACAGTTGTAGTTGTTGGTGCAACAGTTGTAGTGGTGGGTGCAGTGGTGGGTGCAGCAGTTGTAGTGGTGGGAGCAGCAGTTGTAGTTGTTGGTGCAACAGTTGTAGTTGTTGGGGCAGCAGTTGTAGTTGTTGGGGCATCAGTTGTAGTGGTGGGTGCCACAGTTGTAGTTGTTGGTGCAACAGTTGTAGTTGTTGGCGCAGCAGTTGTAGTTGTTGGGGCATCAGTTGTAGTGGTGGGTGCCGCAGTTGAGGTTGTTTGTGCAGCAGTTGTAGTTGTGGGTGCAGCTTTTGTTGTGGTAGGTGCAGCAGTTGTAGTGGTGAGGGCAGCAGTTGTAGTTGTTGGGGTAGCAGTTGTAGTGGTCGGTGCAGCAGTTGTAGTGGGGGGTGAAGCAGTTGTAGTGGTGGGTGCGGCAGTTGTAGTCGGTGGTGCGGCAGTAGTAGTTGTAGGTGTGGCAGTTGTAGTGGTGGGGGCAGCAGTTGTAGTGGTGGGGGCAGCAGTTGTTGTGGAGGGGGCAGCAGTTGAAGTGGTGGGGGCCGCAGTTGTAGTGGTGGGGGCAGCAGTTGTAGTTTTATGTGCAGCAGTTGTAGTGGTGAGGGCAGCAGTTGTAGTGGTGGGTGCCACACTTGTAGTTGTAGGTGCAGCTGTTGTTGTTGTTTGTGCAGCAGTTGTAGTTGTAGGTGCAGCAGTTGTAGTTGTAGGTGCAGCAGTTGTAGTTGTAGGTGCAGCAGTTGTAGTTGTTGGTGCAGCAGTTGTAGTTGTCAGGGCAGCAGTTGTAGTTGTTGGTGCAGCAGTTGTAGTAGTTGATTCAGCAGTTGTAGTGGTGTGTGCAGCAGTTGTAGTTGTTGGGGCAGCAGTTGTAGTGGTCGGTGCAGCAGTTGTAGTGGTCGGTGCAGCAGTTGTAGTGGTCGGTGCAGCAGTTGTAGTGGGGGGTGCAGCAGTTGTAGTGGTGGGTGCGGCAGTTGTAGTCGGTGGTGCGGCAGTAGTAGTTGTAGGTGTGGCA
This sequence comes from Pholidichthys leucotaenia, assembly GCA_020510985.1. Classification (NCBI taxonomy): domain Eukaryota; kingdom Metazoa; phylum Chordata; class Actinopteri; order Cichliformes; family Pholidichthyidae; genus Pholidichthys; species Pholidichthys leucotaenia. The sequence continues at coordinate 420,790,064 of CM035842.1, forward strand.
GTTGTAGTGGTGGGGGCAGCAGTTGTAGTGGTGGGGGCAGCAGTTGTTGTGGAGGGGGCAGCAGTTGAAGTGGTGGGGGCCGCAGTTGTAGTGGTGGGGGCAGCAGTTGTAGTTTTATGTGCAGCAGTTGTAGTGGTGAGGGCAGCAGTTGTAGTGGTGGGTGCCGCAGTTGTAGTTGTAGGTGCAGCTGTAGTTTTGGGTGCAGCAGTTGTAGTTGTTGGGGCAGCAGTTGTAGTGGTCGGTGCAGCAGTTGTAGTTGTAGGAGCAGCAGTTGTAGTTGTAGCAGTTGTTATGGTGGGGCCAGCAGTTGTAGTTGTGCGTGCAGCAGTTGTAGTGGTGGGTGCGGCAGTTGTAGTCGGTGGTGCGGCAGTAGTAGTTGTAGGTGTGGCAGTTGTAGTGGTGGGGGCAGCAGTTGTAGTGGTGGGGCCAGCAGTTGTAGTTGTGCGTGCAGCAGTTGTAGTGGTGGGTGCAGCAGTTGTAGTGGTTGGAGCAGCAGTTGTAGTTGTAGGTGCAGCAATTGTAGTTGTTGGTGCAACAGTTGTAGTTGTTGGGGCAGCAGTTGTAGTTGTTGGGGCATCAGTTGTAGTGGTGGGTGCCGCAGTTGTAGTTGTTGGTGCAGCTGTTGTTGTGGTAGGTGCAGCAGTTGTAGTTGTGGGTGCAGCAGTTGTAGTTGTTGGGGCAGCAGTTGTAGTGGTCGGTGCAGCAGTTGTAGTTGTAGGAGCAGCAGTTGTAGTTGTAGCAGTTGTTGTGGTGGGGCCAGCAGTTGTAGTTGTGCGTGCAGCAGTTGTAGTGGTGGGTGCAGCAGTTGTAGTTGTTGGAGCAGCAGTTGTAGTTTTTGGGGCAGCAGTTGTAGTGGTGGGGGCCGCAGTTGTAGTGGTGGGGGCCGCAGTTGTAGTGGTGGGGGCTGCAGTTGTAGTTGTTGGGGCAGCAGTTGTAGTTGTTGGGGCAGCAGTTGTAGTGGTTGCGGCAGCAGTTGTAGTAGCTGGAGCAGCAGTTGAAGTGGTGGGGGCAGCAGTTGTAGTTGTAGGTGCAGCAGTTGTAGTTGTTGGTGCAGCAGTTGTAGTTGTTGGGGCAGCAGTTGTAGTGGTTGCGGCAGCAGTTGTAGTAGCTGGAGCAGCAGTTGAAGTGGTGGGGGCAGCAGTTGTAGTGGTGAGGGCCGCAGTTGAAGTGGTGGGGGCAGCAGTTGTAGTTGTAGGTGCCGCAGTTGTGGTGGGTTCAGCAGTTGTAGTGGTGGGTGCAGCAGTTGTAGTGGTGGGTGCAGCAGTTGTAGTTGTTGGAGCAGCAGTTGTAGTTGTTGGAGCAGCAATTGTAGTGGTTGCGGCAGCAGTTGTAGTAGCTGGAGCAGCAGTTGAAGTGGTGGGGGCAGCAGTTGTAGTTGTAGGTGCAGCAGTTGTAGTTGTTGGTGCAACAGTTGTAGTTGTTGGGGCAGCAGTTGTAGTGGTTGCAGCAGAAGTTGTAGTGGTGGGGGCAGCTGTTGAAGTGGTGGGTGCAGCAGTTGAAGTGGTGGGTGCAGCAGTTGTTGTGGTGGGTGCAGCAGTTGTAGTTGTTGGAGCAGTAGTTGTAGTTGTTGGAGCAGCAATTGTAGTGGTTGCGGCAGCAGTTGTAGTAGCTGGAGCAGCAGTTGAAGTGGTGGGGGCAGCAGTTGTAGTTGTAGGTGCAGCAGTTGTAGTAGTTGATTCAGCAGTTGTAGTGGTGTGTGCAGCAGTTGTAGTGGTGGGTGCGGCAGTTGTAGTCGGTGGTGCGGCAGTAGTAGTTGTAGGTGTGGCAGTTGTAGTGGTGGGGGCAGCAGTTATAGTGGTGGGGGCAGCAGTTGTTGTGGAGGGGGCAGCAGTTGAAGTGGTGGGGGCCGCAGTTGTAGTGGTGGGGGCAGCAGTTGTAGTTTTATGTGCAGCAGTTGTAGTGGTGAGGGCAGCAGTTGTAGTGGTGGGTGCCGCAGTTGTAGTGGTGGGTGCCGCAGTTGTAGTGGTGGGTGCCGCAGTTGTAGTGGTGGGGGCCGCAGTTGTAGTTGTAGGTGCAGCTGTTGTTGTGGTAGGTGCAGCAGTTGTAGTTGTGGGTGCAGCAGTTGTAGTTGTTCGTGCAGCAGTTGTAGTTGTAGGTGCAGCAGTTGTAGTTGTAGGTGCAGCAGTTGTAGTTGTTGGTGCAGCAGTTGTAGTTGTCAGGGCAGCAGTTGTAGTTGTTGGTGCAGCAGTTGTAGTAGTTGATTTAGCAGTTGTAGTGGTGTGTGCAGCAGTTGTTGTTGTTGGGGCAGCAGTTGTAGTGGTTGCGGCAGAAGTTGTAGTGGTGGGGGCAGTAGTTGAAGTGGTGGCAGCAGTTGAAGTGGTGGGGGCAGCAGTTGTAGTTGTAGGTGCTGCAGTTGTGGTGGGTTCAGCAGTTGTAGTTGTAGGTGCAGCAGTTGTAGTTGTTGGTGCAACAGTTGTAGTTGTTGGGGCAGCAGTTGTAGTGATTGCAGCAGAAGTTGTAGTGGTGGGGGCAGTAGTTGAAGTGGTGGCAGCAGTTGAAGTGGTGGGTGCAGCAGTTGAAGTGGTGGGTGCAGCAGTTGTAGTGGTGGGTGCAGTGGTGGGTGCAGCAGTTGTAGTGGTGGGTGCAGCAGTTGTAGTGGTGGGGGCAGCAGTTGTTGTGGTGGGGCCAGCAGTTGTAGTTGTGCGTGCAGCAGTTGTAGTGGTGGGTGCAGCAGTTGTAGTGGTGGGTGCAGCAGTTGTAGTGGTGGGGGCAGCAGTTGTTGTGGTGGGGCCAGCAGTTGTAGTTGTGCGTGCAGCAGTTGTAGTGGTGGGTGCAGCAGTTGTAGTGGTGGGGGCAGCAGTTGTTGTGGTGGGGCCAGCAGTTGTAGTTGTGCGTGCAGCAGTTGTAGTGGTGGGTGCAGCAGTTGTAGTTGTTGGAGCAGCAGTTGTAGTTGTTGGAGCAGCAATTGTAGTGGTTGCGGCAGCAGTTGTAGTAGCTGGAGCAGCAGTTGAAGTGGTGGGGGCAGCAGTTGTAGTTGTTGGGGCAGCAGTTGTAGTTTTTGGGGCAGCAGTTGTAGTGGTGAGGGCAGCAGTTGTAGTGGTGGGGGCCGCAGTTGTAGTGGTGGGGGCCGCAGTTGTAGTGGTGGGGGCTGCAGTTGTAGTTGTTGGTGCAACAGTTGTAGTTTTTGGGGCAGCAGTTGTAGTGGTTGCGGCAGAAGTTGTAGTGGTGGGGGCAGTAGTAGAAGTGGTGGCAGCAGTTGAAGTGGTGGGTGCAGCAGTTGTTGTGGTGGGTGCAGCAGTTGTAGTTGTTGGGGCAGCAGTTGTAGTGGTCGGTGCAGCAGTTGTAGTGGGGGGTGAAGCAGTTGTAGTGGTGGGTGCGGCAGTTGTAGTCGGTGGTGCGGCAGTAGTAGTTGTAGGTGTGGCAGTTGTAGTGGTGGGGGCAGCAGTTGTAGTGGTGGGGCCAGCAGTTGTAGTTGTGCGTGCAGCAGTTGTAGTGGTGGGTGCAGCAGTTGTAGTTGTTGGAGCAGCAGTTGTAGTTGTAGGTGCAGCAATTGTAGTTGTTGGTGCAACAGTTGTAGTTGTTGGGGCAGCAGTTGTAGTTGTTGGGGCATCAGTTGTAGTGGTGGGTGCCGCAGTTGTAGTGGTGGGTGCCGCAGTTGTAGTTGTTGGTGCAACAGTTGTAGTTTTTGGGGCAGCAGTTGTAGTTGTTGGGGCATCAGTTGTAGTGGTGGGTGCCGCAGTTGAGGTTGTTTGTGCAGCAGTTGTAGTTGTGGGTGCAGTTTTTTTTGTGGTAGGTGCAGCAGTTGTAGTGGTGAGGGCCGCAGTTGTAGTGGTGGGGGCCGCAGTTGTAGTTGTAGGTGCAGCAGTTGTAGTTGTTGGTGCAACAGTTGTAGTTGTTGGGGCAGCAGTTGTAGTTGTTGGGGCAGCAGTTGTAGTGGTCGGTGCAGCAGTTGTAGTGGGGGGTGAAGCAGTTGTAGTGGTGGGTGCGGCAGTTGTAGTCAGTGGTGCGGCAGTAGTAGTTGTAGGTGTGGCAGTTGTAGTGGTGGGGGCAGCAGTTGTAGTGGTGGGTGTGGCAGTTGTAGTCGGTGGTGCGGCAGTAGTAGTCGGTGGTGCGGCAGTTGTAGTGGTGGGGGCAGCAGTTGTAGTGGTGGGGGCAGCAGTTGAAGTGGTGGGGGCAGCAGTTGAAGTGGTGGGGGCCGCAGTTGTAGTGGTGGGGGCAGCAGTTGTAGTTTTATGTGCAGCAGTTGTAGTGGTGAGGGCAGCAGTTGTAGTGGTGGGTGCCACACTTGTAGTTGTAGGTGCAGCTGTTGTTGTGGTAGGTGCAGCAGTTGTAGTTGTGGGTGCAGCAGTTGTAGTTGTTGGGGCAGCAGTTGTAGTGGTGAGGTCAGCAGTTGTAGTTGTGGGTGCAGCAGTTGTAGTTGTGGGTGCAGCAGTTGTAGTTGTTTGTGCAGCAGTTGTAGTTGTGGGTGCAGCAGTTGTAGTTGTTTGTGCAGCAGTTGTAGTTGTAGGTGCAGCAGTTGTAGTTGTAGGTGCAGCAGTTGTAGTTGTTGGTGCAGCAGTTGTAGTTGTCAGGGCAGCAGTTGTAGTTGTTGGTGCAGCAGTTGTAGTAGTTGATTCAGCAGTTGTAGTGGTGTGTGCAGCAGTTGTAGTTGTTGGGGCAGCAGTTGTAGTGGTCGGTGCAGCAGTTGTAGTGGTCGGTGCAGCAGTTGTAGTGGGGGGTGAAGCAGTTGTAGTGGTGGGTGCGGCAGTTGTAGTCGGTGGTGCGGCAGTAGTAGTTGTAGGTGTGGCAGTTGTAGTGGTGGGGGCAGCAGTTGTAGTGGTGGGGGCAGCAGTTGTTGTGGAGGGGGCAGCAGTTGTTGTGGAGGGGGCAGCAGTTGAAGTGGTGGGGGCCGCAGTTGTAGTGGTGGGGGCAGCAGTTGTAGTTTTATGTGCAGCAGTTGTAGTGGTGAGGGCAGCAGTTGTAGTGGTGGGTGCCGCAGTTGTAGTTGTAGGTGCAGCTGTTGTAGTTGTAGGTGCAGCTGTTGTAGTTGTTGGGGCTGCAGTTGTAGTTGTTGGGGCAGCAGTTGTAGTTGTTGGGGCAGCAGTTGTAGTGGTGAGGTCAGCAGTTGTAGTGGTGAGGGCCGCAGTTGAAGTGGTGGGGGCAGCAGTTGTAGTTGTAGGTGCCGCAGTTGTGGTGGGTTCAGCAGTTGTAGTGGTGGGTGCAGCAGTTGTAGTTGTTGGAGCAGCAGTTGTAGTTGTTGGAGCAGCAATTGTAGTGGTTGCGGCAGCAGTTGTAGTAGCTGGAGCAGCAGTTGAAGTGGTGGGGGCAGCAGTTGTAGTTGTAGGTGCAGCAGTTGTAGTTGTTGGTGCAACAGTTGTAGTTGTTGGGGCAGCAGTTGTAGTGGTTGCAGCAGAAGTTGTAGTGGTGGGGGCAGTTGTTGAAGTGGTGGCAGCAGTTGAAGTGGTGGGTGCAGCAGTTGTTGTGGTGGGTGCAGCAGTTGTAGTTGTTGGGGCAGCAGTTGTAGTTGTTGGAGCAGCAATTGTAGTGGTTGCGGCAGCAGTTGTAGTAGCTGGAGCAGCAGTTGAAGTGGTGGGGGCAGCAGTTGTAGTTGTAGGTGCAGCAGTTGTAGTTGTTGGTGCAACAGTTGTAGTTGTTGGGGCAGCAGTTGTAGTGGTTGCAGCAGAAGTTGTAGTGGTGGGGGCAGTTGTTGAAGTGGTGGCAGCAGTTGAAGTGGTGGGTGCAGCAGTTGTTGTGGTGGGTGCAGCAGTTGTAGTTGTTGGGGCAGCAGTTGTAGTGGTTGCAGCAGAAGTTGTAGTGGTGGGGGCAGTTGTTGAAGTGGTGGCAGCAGTTGAAGTGGTGGGTGCAGCAGTTGTTGTGGTGGGTGCAGCAGTTGTTGTGGTGGGTGCAGCAGTTGTAGTGGTCGGTGCAGCAGTTGTAGTGGGGGGTGAAGCAGTTGTAGTGGTGGGTGCGGCAGTTGTAGTCGGTGGTGCGGCAGTAGTAGTTGTAGGTGTGGCAGTTGTAGTGGTGGGGGCAGCAGTTGTAGTGGTGGGGCCAGCAGTTGTAGTTGTGCGTGCAGCAGTTGTAGTGGTGGGTGCAGCAGTTGTAGTTGTTGGAGCAGCAGTTGTAGTTGTAGGTGCAGCAATTGTAGTTGTTGGTGCAACAGTTGTAGTTGTTGGGGCAGCAGTTGTAGTTGTTGGGGCATCAGTTGTAGTGGTGGGTGCCGCAGTTGTAGTTGTTGGTGCAACAGTTGTAGTTGTTGGGGCAGCAGTTGTAGTTGTTGGGGCATCAGTTGTAGTGGTGGGTGCCGCAGTTGAGGTTGTTTGTGCAGCAGTTGTAGTTGTGGGTGCAGCTTTTGTTGTGGTAGGTGCAGCAGTTGTAGTGGTGAGGGCCACAGTTGTAGTGGTGGGGGCCGCAGTTGTAGTTGTAGGTGCAGCAGTTGTAGTTGTAGGTGCAGCAGTTGTAGTTGTTGGTGCAACAGTTGTAGTTGTTGGGGCAGCAGTTGTAGTTGTTGGGGCATCAGTTGTAGTGGTGGGTGCCGCAGTTGAGGTTGTTTGTGCAGCAGTTGTAGTGGTGGGTGCAGCAGTTGTAGTGGTCGGTGAAGCAGTTGTCGTGGTGGGGGCCGCAGTTGAAGTGGTGGGGGCCGCAGTTGTAGTGGTGGGGGCCGCAGTTGTAGTGGTGGGGGCAGCAGTTGTAGTTTTATGTGCAGCAGTTGTAGTGGTGAGGGCAGCAGTTGTAGTGGTGGGTGCCGCAGTTGTAGTTGTAGGTGCAGCTGTTGTTGTGGTAGGTGCAGCAGTTGTAGTTGTTGGGGCAGCAGTTGTAGTGGTCGGTGCAGCAGTTGTAGTTGTAGGAGAAGCAGTTGTAGTTGTAGCAGTTGTTGTGGTAGGGCCAGCAGTTGTAGTTGTGCGTGCAGCAGTTGTAGTGGTGGGTGCAGCAGTTGTAGTTGTTGGAGCAGCAGTTGTAGTTGTTGGAGCAGCAATTGTAGTGGTTGCGGCAGCAGTTGTAGTAGCTGGAGCAGCAGTTGAAGTGGTGGGGGCAGCAGTTGTAGTTGTTGGGGCAGCAGTTGTAGTGGTGAGGGCAGCAGTTGTAGTGGTGGGGGCCGCAGTTGTAGTGGTGGGGGCCGCAGTTGTAGTGGTAGGTGCAGCAGTTGTAGTTGTAGGTCCAGCAGTTGTAGTTGTAGGTGCAGCAGTTTTAGTAGTTGATTCAGCAGTTGTAGTGGTGTGTGCAGCAGTTGTTGTTGTTGGGGCAGCAGTTGTAGTGGTTGCGGCAGAAGTTGTAGTGGTGGGGGCAGTAGTTGAAGTGGTGGCAGCAGTTGAAGTGGTGGGGGCAGCAGTTGTAGTTGTAGGTGCCGCAGTTGTTGTGGGTTCAGCAGTTGTAGTTGTAGGTGCAGCAGTTGTAGTTGTTGGTGCAACAGTTGTAGTTGTTGGGGCAGCAGTTGTAGTGGTCGGTGCAGCAGTTGTAGACGGTGGTGCGGCAGTTGTAGTTGTAGGTGCAGCTGTTGTTGTGGTAGGTGCAGCAGTTGTAGTGGTGGGGGCAGCAGTTGTAGTTGTGGGTGCAGCAGTTGTAGTGGTGGGGGCAGCAGTTGTAGTTGTGGGTGCAGCAGTTGTAGTGGTGGGGGCAGCAGTTGTAGTGTTGGGGGCCGCAGTTGTAGTTGTAGGTGCAGCTGTTTTTGTGGTAGGTGCAGCAGTTGTAGTGGTGGGGGCAGCAGTTGTAGTTGTAGGTACAGCAGTAGTTGAAGTGGTGGAGGCAGCAGTTGAAGTGGTGGGGGCAGCAGTTGTAGTTGTAGGTGCAGCAGCTGTGGTGGGTTCAGCAGTTGTAGTTGTAGGTGCAGCAGTTGTAGTTGTTGGAGCAGCAATTGTAGTGGTTGCGGCAGCAGTTGTAGTAGCTGGAGCAGCAGTTGTAGTAGCTGGAGCAGCAGTTGTAGTAGCTGGAGCAGCAGTTGTAGTTGTGGGTGCAGCAGTTGTAGTTGTTCGTGCAGCAGTTGTAGTTGTAGGTGCAGCAGTTGTAGTTGTAGGTGCAGCAGTTGTAGTTGTAAGTGCAGCAGTTGTAGTTGTAGGTGCAGCAGTTGTAGTTGTTGGTGCAACAGTTGTAGCTGTTGGGGCAGCTGTTGTTGTGGTAGGTGCAGCAGTTGTAGTTGTGGGTGCAGCAGTTGTAGTTGTTGGGGCAGCAGTTGTAGTGGTCGGTGCAGCAGTTGTAGTTGTAGGTGCAGCAGTTGTAGTTGTTGGTGCAACAGTTGTAGCTGTTGGGGCAGCAGTTGTAGTTGTTGGGGCAGCAGTTGTAGTGATGGGTGCAGTGGTGGGTGCAGCAGTTGTAGTTGTAGGTCCAGCAGTTGTAGTTGTAGGTGCAGCATTTGTAGTAGTTGATTCAGCAGTTGTAGTTGTAGGTGCCGCAGTTGTAGTTGTAGGTGCAGTGGTGGGTGCAGCAGTTGTAGTGGTGGGTGCAGCAGTTGTAGTGGTGGGGCCAGCAGTTGTGGTGGGGGCAGCAGTTGTAGTGGTGGGGGCAGCAGTTGTGGTGGGTGCAGCAGTTGTAGTGGTTTGTGCAGTGGTGGGTGTAGCAGTTGTAGTGGTGGGGGCAGCAGTTGTTGTGGTGGGGGCAGCAGTTGTAGTTGTAGGTGCAGTAGTGGTGGGTGCAGCAGTTGTAGTTGTAGGTGCAGCAGTTGTAGTGGTGGGGGCCGCAGTTGTAGTGGTGGGGGCCGCAGTTGTAGTGGTGTGGGCCGCAGTTGTAGTTGTAGGTGCAGCTGTTGTTGTGGTAGGTGCAGCAGTTGTAGTTGTGGGTGCAGCAGTTGTAGTTGTGGGTGCAGCAGTTGTGGTGGGTTCAGCAGTTGTAGTTGTAGGTGCAGCAGTTGTAGTTGTAGGTGCAGCAGTTGTAGTTTGTTCAGTACAGGTAGGTCCCATTGTGAAGTTAACCAAACTCTTCACAAACTGCAGTCCTTTCACATCTTCAGCAGCTTGACACAAGTTTTCAGACACACAGCCATTTGCTGGAATCTCTCCAGTTTCTGTTTGCACTGCAGATGAACAACCAGACAATCAGTCAGTTCAGTAGTTTTGTCCTTAAAGAAATCAGTTTCCAGGTAAACTCTGAACTAGTTTTCATGTCTGACTTAATCTAGAACAGCCTCCCGGATCTCGTTTTAACACCGTTGGGTGGTTCTAACTCTGTAGTCTTTCAGGCCTCACATAACCACCACTGCTGTTACACGTCTAACCAGAGAGTGGAGCAGAACGCTGATCTTTAACCTCCTGTTTGGTACATTAAACTAGATTTCAGAGTCAACTCCAGAACTTTCTACACTCGTAAGACAAATCTTATTTCCTAAAAGGCTGCATGTCCACCAATTGTGTTTTTTGTCGCCCCACCGCCCTAAGCATTTTTTTTTCTTCAGTATTTTTTCGCAGAGCTCTTGAAAAAAAAAAAAGTCTGTGCCCTGTATCCCAGCAACAGCTTTTCATTCTCAGCTCAGCACTTCCACTTTTCCTATTTTCAGACTTTCTACAGATTTTTTGCTAGCAGTCTCTAAATAACAATGGACAGGAAACGTTTTCTAGCCACTGTGGATGTAAAATATGTTGACATGGAAAGCAGGAGTCTGAGTACAGACTTGTACCAGCGTTCTATGTCCCGCCCATGCAGCAGTTCTGATTGGCTGCTTAAGGTCTGACATTGACGAGCTCAGCTGCAGTCTGAAAAGCTGAACTTTTTTCACCTCTGTGTGCCCTGAGCATCGCGGCGAAAAACGGCCACCGCGGAGAGTGTTTCGTTGCTGAGGGCGCCCAGCGCTGTAAACACTGGACTACATAGAGAATGAATTAAAAATACTCACCCAGAGCGGAAAAAACCCATTTGGTGGACATGTAGCCTTAAACGTGAAAACACACTCTCAGTAGGACATGGGAAAATACAGTATTACCAGTAAATGTAATACCTGGCTACTTTTATGTTATAGGTGACCCACAGAACAAAATCAATATTATATTATTATTATCATTTATGTTGTGGAGAGCGGTGGTGGAGTGGTTAGCACTGCGGCAGCACAGCAACTCACCCTTGGTCGGTGGATCCTGAGTTCAATCCCAGCCCCCGACCCACAGTGATCTGTGTGGAGTTTGCATGTTCTCCCCGTGTCTGCGTGGGTTTACTCTGAGATTTCTCCGGTTTCCTCCCACATGCCAAAAACATGCAAGTTAGGTTAACTGGCATCAAAACTGGGGATTCTAAATTGTCCTTAGGTCTGACTGTGAGAGTGAATGGTTGTCTGTCTCTCTGTGTTGGCCCTGCGATGGACTGGTGATCTGTCCAGGGTGGACCCTGCCTCTCGCCCAAAGATGCTGGGATAGGCTCCAGCCCCCCCGCGACCCAAAAAGGATTAAGCGGTAGAAGATGAAGGAATGAATGAATGAATGAATGTTGTGGAGATGAAATAACCAGACTGACTTTCCGAGCAGACCAACTTTATTTCCATCTCACATCTTCCAAAATCAGAACATTGAACATTAAATATTTGTAGCAGGGACTCTCTTTTATATCCCGAAACTCACACCTCCCTGCTACCTGAGGTCCTGCATTCACCATTCACTCCCCCAAGACAATTCCCTCACCCCCAGCCCTTTGATCTTCATGCTCTCTCAGTCAGAGAGGAAAACTACTGAACTCTACAGCATGGGTCCCCCACAATGTTACATTTGTGAAGCGGTCCTCAATGTTCCACAAACTACTCAAGATCCAGCAGCAGGTTAGTGTTTTAAAACATTAATGACATCAGCAGAACTGAGTTTCTTCAGACACCCAGTCACTGTGGCACCTTTAAGAGATTAAACACAACTAGATGTGTTTGATTTAGTGCTGCAGTCTGAACTACAGTTGGAAAGGTTGCCAACGATTAGTTCAAATGAACTAGTTCTTTTGGGTGAATGAACTGCACTGAATCACATACCGTAACTGAAAGAATCACTTACAAAACAGCAGCTATATCATCCCTCATTTCTGAATCACGTACATGCTATTGTTTTTAAAGTGCTTTATAAATAAAGTTGGATTGGAGGCGCTTTTATTAGATGAGTCGGTCATGAAAGGTTGCTCCAGCAGGATGAAAACGATGGCTTTAATATTTTGCCGCTTCAACAATAATCTTGAAAAGGAAGTGATGAAAGTGATTTTGAGGTGAGAAATATGTCATTTAGTTGCTGAATCTGTTTTTAAATGAAACACCTCTGCTCGTTTTCATTTTTTAGTTGTCTCAGTTCGACAGCAGAAAAAAGTTATGTGCAACCCACCCAGACTGCACCACCAAGCAGAAAAATGCCAATCAGTAGACACGTTGTGATTGGCTGCACCACAGCTGTACTGACTGGTCCTGACACAGAGTGAATCTGTGACCCAGACACTGACCGTGTCTGTCTGCATCTGTGAGCTTAAATCTAATATTAGGGAGTTAACACGAGAGTTTCACTCAGTGCTCTTCTGACCAGCTTTGTGACAAAAATCCTAAACTTTATATGAAAAACTTTATTTGTGTAACACTTTTCATCCATGAAATCCAAATGAAAGTGCTTTATAGCAACAGAAAGACATCAAATCCACAATCTTTAACTGCAGACTTAAAAGGTTAGACTGGCCCGTTGTCTTATGAGAGGACAGTCAGAGGCTCCTGCTTCTGTGTGTGATGCTGCAGCAGCCGTCAGAGAGGGAACAGTATGCACTCTGATCTCACCTCCTTCCCAGGTTACACTGCACGGTAAAATCTGTAATCTGACTGAATAAGGGGCTGAGAACGTCTCATCCTTTCACTGTGAGGAAACGGCATACGTGATCTCTGAGTGAGAAAGCTGCTTAAACTGCTGGAATCAGGCTTAGCAAGTCTAAGAGCACCGCTGATCCAGACCAGTTAATAAGACTTTAAAACATCATATAAACATTAATAATAATTAATATATTAAATTACCCTTATTGTCATTCAACCATACAACCAATCATGTACAGTAGAACGAGATTGTGTTTTACCTATCTACTGTGTTAATCACACACACCCCAAGTGCAGAATCAGAGGGCCGCTGCCATGCAAGGCGCCGCCACAAATTTCCCTCCTCCATTCCATTATTGCTGAGCACCAAGCTGGATGGCAGGAAGTTCCACTTTTATATGGTCTTCAGCATGACCCGGCCGGGATTTGAACCCCTGCCTCCCGGGTGTGTGGTGGATGATCTACCAACTGAGCCACCACTCCGGTAATTAATTATATATAATTAATGATAATAAATCCCCTTGTCATATCTAACAATTGTTCAGCAAACCTCTAAAATGTCAGACTCATAAGAGGCGTTTGTCTACAGTGTTTAAATGCACAGCATGAATCAGAGCCGGCTCACTCTGAGAACCTACTGGAGAGCAGTGAACGAAGGAAGGAACCCCACCCACTCCGTTCAGCCACTTGTTTCAGGTCAGTGAGTGGTAGACAGTTAGAGCTCCAGCACTGAGTGATTTGGTGAACAAATCTTTTGAACTGTTTTTTTAGTGAACAATCCAGAAGTGATTCAGTACATTTTAGTGAATGATGGATCCCATCACTCGTCAAAACTGACTAGTTGTCCACAAAAACTGCAGTTTCTAACTAATCTCTACTGTGTTTTAACCATCACTGGATGTTGGAGGCTGTTTCATGCATTCACTGGTTCACTCATACTGATTTGGTTCAGTATATGTTGATCAGTAGCAGCAAGTTAGTGAAATTTATCAGTAAATCATCAAACTGGACGTCAAATGTCCCAAATTACTTTGTTTCTGACCTTTGTTTTATTTATCTTCATTTAATTTTAAATCTCACTGACATTCTTTTTCCTCAAACATCATAATTTTAAAGTCATAAATTCTAAATATTCATACAATGTTTTATAACTGTTTTTCACTGACCAGATTTTCCAGATGCTTCTAGTGTGATTTTGACATCTGTCTGTAAAGAGATTTACAGATAATATTTTTGAAGTTGGATGGCTTAAAAACTTACCTGTTCCTGTAAAACAGCGGTCCTCCACTCCCTGACATTGTACCAGTGTTGTTGTAGGAGGCATGCTCATTGGGTCAAAACCAGGACACGTTAGGCTGTTATCTGTCCCTGGAGAAGTAGGGACTATAAAGGTAAAAGACAAGCATAGATGGATTGAGTAACAGAACAGATTCAGTTACCACAGACTTTTCTAGCATGCTGAAGAAATAACTTACAAGTTAGATTTTGTGCGTTGCAGCCATCTTTGTCGTTGCAGCACATAGCTGATGAGATTGCATTTGCATAATACACATCAACTGAAAATGTGTGACTGCCCGTGGTTGGACACAGGCTGGAAGATGCACAGCCCTTGAAAATCACTTGTTGTTGTTGTGATGGAGGTCCAGCTGAAGAAGCAGAGAGCAGTTTGTTAATGTTGACATGAAGCACATATCACTGCACTGAAAGGTTAACTGATAAAATTAATGAAAGAATACCTGAAACAGAAGCTGTTATACACATCAGCTCTGATTGTTGACATGATAATAGAATTGTAGATGAACACGTTATATCCGTACAGGTGTGACACTGAAGGGCTCCAGCTGCATCAGAGAAAACAGTGAAATGAGCAGAACCAGGCTTAGAACAGGTGGAAGTGTTCTGAGAGTCATGATACATGTTCTTGTTCAAATCAAACAGTTCTCAGTGATTTGATGTTATATTGACTTCTAGCAGCAGATCAGAACAATGTCAGAACTGGTGTTACCTGTGCTGGAGAGAGTCCAGAGGGAGACCAGAGAGAGGATCAGCTTCATGGTGATGAACAGGTGAGTCTGTAGGTCAGCTTCCCTGGACTGTAATGCTGTGCTGTATACTCACCATGTTCTTATATGCAGAACAGGTCACATCAGGACTGGGTGGGTCCACATTTTTACTGCATGAACATTCTGGTTCTCTTCTTTGGTGCCATGTCACCACACCTCACCAAACCCTTTTATTATTTGAAAAATATTTGTTAGTGTGTCACTACAAAAGAAGGTAAACAGTTCTTTCTAAATTTAAATCAGTCACAATGAGTTCCTTTTGTATAAGTGGATTCTTTTCTGTTTCTGCTAACGTCACATGATGAGAATCAACTTCTGTTTTTATGTGGACTGAGAACTACTGAACATTAACAATCATTTTGAGAATTTTGTAAATGTTTTGCATCATTTCTGCTGCTGTTTTGTTTCTAAGTTATTAGCTATGACTGATAAATGTTAAGTCTGGTACGTGTCAGGATCAGGAAACAAAATCAACACTTGATAGATTTATTTCTAGATCGAAACATTCTTCTAAAGTCTTTGTACATCAAATAGAATACACTGTTTTCTTCAAACCATCCAGTCTTCAAGGTCATTGAAGGTGTTCACCAGGGTCACATGTTCTACCCTTTGTTTAACCCTTGTGAGTCCATTGTGTAATTGGGAGTTTTTACTACTTTTGATTTTACCTTTATATTTCACATCAAAACTGTTTACCTTGTCTGGTGTCATTTTTTTCAGCACAACCTAACGTGTGAATGCACAGTTATTTTTTTTTCTTTCATTTTTGCACCCTGTATAAACACACTGGAGCTAAAATAATACAAAAACATAAAGTTCAAGTAGGAAAATGGTTGATTTTTTTTTAATTGTAAAACCCACAGACATGTCTAATGAACCAGGTGTATAACTCAGCATGCAGATTTAAAGTGTAAATTCAAAAACTTACGTAAAAATTTAGCAAATAAAGTTATATACTATTCACTTGAAAATGCAGGCAGTGCTCAGGTGTATTTTGTACAACTATTTACAGAACAATCATGTGTCTTAAAGAGGTGACAAGTTATTTGTGCCACTCAAAAAACCCCAGTTCGTGTCCACAACAACACAGAGGGCCACATCAGCTTGGCCTCGCTCCTGCTTCCAGTTCAGCCTGGTCAGTCCGCTCCACGCTCAGTTTGCCTCATTTTGCAATGCTGACGCTAGAATGCAGGGCGGAGTGGTCAGCACTGCAGCAGCACATCAACTCTCCCTTGGCCGGGGGATCCTGGCTTCGATCCCAGCCCCCAACCAACAGTGATCTGTGTGGAGTTTGCATGTTCTCCCCGTGTCTGCGTGGGTTTACTCCGGGATTTCTCCAGTTTCTTCCCACATGCCAAAAACATGCAAGTTAGGTTAACTGGCATCAAACTGGGGATTCTAAAACTTGTCCATAGGTTTGACTGTGAGAATGAATGGTTGTCTGTCTCTCTGTGTTGGCCTTGCGATGGACTGGCGATCTGTCCAGGGTGGACCCTGCCTCTCGCCCAAAGATGCTGGGATAGGCTCCAGCCCCCACGCGACCCGAAAAGGATTAAGCAGAAGAAGATGGATGGATGCTAGAATGCATCCTCTGCTTTCGTGCTGCGCATGCACTCTCACGCATCATCCACATCACCACGTTGCTACGTCATGACGTCACTACCACGTTAGGTTACGTCATCAGCTGATCCCTGAATTTTTTTCTGTTTTGAAAAGGACAAACGACAGATATTGAAAGAAACGCCATGCCTGCACCTTTACGCACAGGTAAATATTTTTGTACAATAAAATTAGAAACCATTTGTCCGTGTATACATGATCTATCAGCATAAAACAAACAACTGTGTTTCCAGTCCGCACTTTCGCTAGTTTCATTTTCAGTTTTTTTTTTGCCGTTTTTGCTGCGGAAACGTGATCCAAATATGACAAAAATATTCAGAAAAACATGACGGTAATTATTTTCTTATAACTCTGGTTTTACTTTCCTTATCAACACAGATTCAAAACGGACTAGATACCAACAGCTCAGTTCTATGACCACATGGTTCCTCCCCTAGATTTTCAATAGGCAAAGGAATAAAACAAGGCTGCCCGGTTTCGCCACTGTTGTTCATTGCAGCAGCTGAAATGCTCTCAATTTTTATAAAAAACTCTGACTTTGATAAATTAACAGTATTTGGAAAACAACTAAGAATCAACCAACTGGCTGACGACTCAGCCATATTCATGCACAACTCTGATCAAGTCCCTAAAATTCTCAATTATATAGATGTTTTCTCTAAAGCCTCTGGGCTTAAACTGAATTTAGGTAAATGTGAATTATTACCTATTCATGATTGCAGTCGATCAGCCATTCATACCATTCCCGTCAAACAAACAGTGAAATATTTGGTCATGAATATCGCTAAAGATGTCGATCAATTAGTCAAGCTCAATATATGGAATTGCTTGGAGAAATCAAAAACTTATCTCAACTCCTGGTCTCAAAGAGATATTTCCATTATAGGAAGAACGTTTCTGACAACAATGGAATGCATCTCCCGATTTATTTATCCAGCCCATTCATTGCCCAAAGATGCCGTTAAAGCCATCAATCAAACTATTTTCAATTATATCTGGAAAGGGAAAACACATTATATTAAAAAAGGTACCATGATTCAAGAATATGAGGAAGGTGGTGTTAAAGCAATAGACTTTGAATGCATTAATGGCACCATCAAAATTAACTGGCTGAGACAATTTATTAAACAACCCAAACATTTCTGGTTTCATATTCCCAATGAAATTTTTGCTAAATTTGGGGGCATTGAATTCCTGCTCAGATGTGACTATGAGCCAAAAAAGCTCCCCTATAAACTCTCCTCATTTCATCAACAGGTCTTACTATATTGGAGATTGATCTATAAACATAATTTTAGTCCTCATATGACCCCTCTGTGGAACTGTAGATACGTACTATATAAACACAAATCAATATTCCTACAAAACTGGCAAAATAAGGGCATTTGGTCTGTACTACACTTATTAGACGGCACAGGGAACATTTTTACTTTTGAAAATTTCTGTGCTAAATATAACATAAATGATAAACAAGAATATAATCAAGTAACTGAGGCAATACCTCAGACAATTATACTAACGGCCTCAACTTTAAATAGATTTGGCTCTTGCCCAAATCTCCCTTTGCTTTTGGTAAATGGTTTCCACCTAGGTGACTCAAAATTAAACAATTTAGCTGTTAGAAAAATATTTAATAAATAAATCTTCCCAGTTACAGTATCTAGAGCTGCTATTCTGAATTTTTTCTCCAAAAAAGAAGCTCAAATCTAAGATCTAAATTCTTTAAATTTCCTATTTCACCAAAAGCAAAAGAGATCCACTATAAAGTTTTAAATGGAATTTATCCTTCTGCTGAGTTTCTAAGTAAACGTTTTGGCTTTGAGAAAAATAACTGTTCCTTCTGTAATGAACATATAGAAAGTACAGATCACATTTTCTTTGACTGTATGTACACTAATGCGTTTTGGGATGATTTTCATCACTGGTTATCTAAACATGTACCAACCCCTGTTTTTAACTGTCAGAGTATTTTGTATGGCTTTATTATTAAGAACTCATTGCATGATATGACTATTAACACCCTCGTAATCTTGGGAAAAAATTTATGCACACAAAAATAGATTTTTAAAATGCAAGCCAAATTTTAATGTGTTTCATAAAGAACTCTGCCTTTTTTTCTCATCACTGAAACACATGAAGAAGCGGAATGCTGGGAAACTCCACTGTTTGGTCCATGATGGGAAACTCATGGAAAACCTCTAGCGCTCTGGACACTCTGGACTGAAAAGAACCCCCCCCCCCCCCCCGTCTCCTCTATTATTCTTTTATTTACTTTATTTTATTATTATTTACTACCCTTACTATTTTATTTTATCCTTCGTACCTCTTGTACGACTGTTGACTGAACTACACAATAAAAAAAAAAATGTTCCCCTTCCAGTTGTTTCAGGATTTGTAAAAGTGTTTTGCCACTTGTTAATTTGTTTTCTGAAATGTAAATTTGTTTTGGGACTTGTAAAGTTGGTTTTGTAAATTTAATTTTCTTTTATGATTTGTAAAAATGTTTTCCAAAATGCAAAAAAAAAAAAAAAAAAAAAATTCAAAACGGACTGAGTTTCAAATCTCCACTTTCGATACGAGTTGAAACGGTGCAGCTGGACAGCTGATCTCTCCCCCTACGCCGCTCTAAAGTGGCCACGTGATGCTGATGCGGATGCGCGTCATCAGGCCCACTAGGGAAGCATTACTGCCACTGTAAGGCTGCGTGTAGATGGTGGTTCGGGTAGATGGTAGATGGGTAGATGGTGGCTCGTCAACCTGGGAAGGCAGCCCATCTAGGGGAAGGTAAACCCTGATTTCAAACCTCCGCTGCCTTGCGGCACACCCGGTCACAGGAAAGGCTTTGGGAGTCAACCCTGAGGAAAAATCCGGAGTCGGAGCCCCTAAGGCGGTTCTCTGTTGTTCTCAACATCGTTCTGGCAGCTCCTGTGATGGCGCTGGTGCCAAACTGTAGCAGCCCTGCTGTTCCTTTGGATTCATCAGTGACGTGGAGAGGGGGGACATGCTGCATGGGCAACATCTTGTCCTCCATATCTTCCTGCCCAGGCTTGAATCCTACCAACGCCCAACGCTGGAAGGTAGAACACCGGATCACTGGAGAGGACACTCCAGCTTCGCCTTTGGCGTAGACAAAACACGGGGAATGACAGTTACCGGTTATAATCCACCGCTCAATTGGCGTAGAGCGCAGCGCCGGGGGTTTTTCCCAACGGTGGGAGGGATCATCGGATCTCACTGGACAGCTACCGCCCACCTCAAGCTGGGCAGCCCCCAGCCAATAAGGTGTTTTCCCGCCACAGCTTGCTTTCCTCTTTGAGTGCATGGGGATGAGGAGAAGTCCGAACAGCAGGCTGAGAACCTTCGCACCAGGCAAGACAAAAAACAAAAGAGACCAACTCTAAAACTGGGAACTTGGAACGTCCGCACTATGATGACAGGACTCGCTGCTAACCTCAAGGACATCAACGACACCAGGAAGACTGCCATCATCAATAATGAGCTGAAGAGACTGGGAGTGGATATCGCCACTCTCCAGGAAACACGGTTGGCTGACACAGGCACACTGAGAGAGAAGGACTATACGTTCTACTGGCAGGGAAAGGGCAGTGACGAACACACGGAACACGGAGTGGGTTTTGCAGTGAAGAACACCTTGCTGAAGATGGTGGAACCGGGCAGCAATGGCTCTGCACGACTCCTCACCCTCCGCCTGAACACCACTCAAGGCCCAGTCACCCTCGTCAGTGTGTATGCCCCAACACTGACAGCCACACTAGAGGCAAAAGACGAGTTCTACGAGAATCTCGCAACAACTGTCAGGATCATCCCCAACTCTGAACAACTCATTCTCCTTGGAGACTTCAATGCCAGAGTGGGTGCTGACCATGACTCCTGGCCCTCCTGTCTTGGACCATTTGGCGTGGGCAGAATGAACGACAACGGACAGTGGCTGCTCGAATTCTGCACATATCATGATCTGTGCATCACAAACTCGTTCTTTAAGACCAAGCCCCAACACAAGGTTTCCTGGTGACATCCGCGCTCAAAGCACTGGCACCAGCTGGACTTGATCCTGACCAGGCGCACCTCATTGAAGAACGTGCTAGTCACCCGTTCATTCCAGAGTGCAGATTGTGACACAGACCATTCATTGGTGTGTTGCAAGGTCAAGCTGCAGCTGAAGAAATTCCATCGTGCTAGACAGCCTGGAAAGGCACGGATTGACACCAGCAAGATGGTCAAACCAGAACTTGTTGAGCAGTTTGCCTCCACCTTTGAGAAGGAACTTGGTGTACCACAAGAAGGAGAATCTGCAAAGCAGAAGTGGGAAGAGCTGCGAAACACCATCCACCGCACAGCCTTGGCTACCTTTGGGAGGAAGACCTTGAAGTCACAGGACTGGTTTGATGTCAAGTTGACCGAGATGACCCCCGTCATTGAAGCCAAGCACTCAGCACTTGCTGAGTACAAGAAGTACCCAAACGAGAAGAATCTCCAGATTCTCAGAGCTGCGAGAAGCAAAGTTCAGCAGACTGCTCAGCGCTGTGCCAACGAGTACTGGACTCAGCTCAGCCAAGACATTCAAACCGCTGCCATAACAGGGAACATCCGTGGTATGTACGATGGCATCAAGAAAGCACTTGGTCCGGCTGAGAGCAAGACGGCCCCCCTCAAATCCTCCACTGGGGAGATGATCACAGAAAAGAACAAGCAGATGGAGAGATGGGTGGAACACTACTCTGACCTCTACTCCAGACAGAACACCGTGACACCGTCAGCCCTTTGATGTCATCGACTGCCGGCCATCCATGGACGAACTTGACGCCGAGCCAACCATTGACAAACTCAGCAAGGCCATTGATAGCTTGGCCGCTGGCAAGGCACCCGGCAACGACGGCATACCCCCTGACCTGATCAAGCACTGCAAGACCGTCCTACTGCTGCCATTGCATGACGTCCTCTGCCAGTGCTGGAAGGAAGGTGCCGTACCACAGGACATGGGGGACGCCAAGATCATCACCCTCTACAAAAACAAAGGGGAGAGAAGCGACTGCAACAACTACAGGGGCATCTCCCTCCTCAGCGTTTTTGGCACGAGTTGTTCTCGTTCGTCTACAGAAGCTTGCTGAACATGTCTACCCCGAGTCTCAGTGTGGCTTCCGCGCTGAGCGATCAACGGTAGACATGATATTCTCCATCTGCCAACTCCAGGAGAAATGCAGAGAACAGAACATGCCCCTGTACGTCGCCTTCATCGACCTCACCAAAGCGTTCGATCTGGTCAGCAGAGAGGGCCTTTTCAAGATCCTGCCAAAGATAGGATGCCCACCAAAGTTGCAAAGCCTCATCGAATCGTTTCACACCAACATGCAGGGGATAGTGCAGCATGACGGCAATGTCTCAGAGCCGTTCAACATACGCAGCGGAGTGAAACAGGGCTGTGTACTTGCACCAACCCTCTTTGGGATTTTCTTTGCTATGCTTCTGAGGCATGCCTTCAGCACAGCAACAGAGGGAATCTACCTGCACACAAGATCTGACGGCAGGCTTTTCAACCTCGCCCGCTTGAAAGCCAGAACCAAAGTACGCGAGGCTCTAATCAGAGACATGCTGTTCGCAGACGACGCTGCAGTCGCAACCCACACACAGCAGGAGCTTCAGACCCTGATGGACCGCTTCTCCCAGGCATGCAAGGACTTCAGGCTTACCATCAGCCTGAAGAAGACTAACGTCTTGGCGCAAGGCACGGAAGCACCACCAACCATCACCATCGATGACTACGAGCTGGAGGTCGTGAATCAGTTAACGTACCTGGGGTCCACGATCAGAAACAACCTCTCCCTTGATACAGAGATCGACAAGAGGATTGGAAAATCAGCCTTCACACTCGCTCGCCTCACCACACGAGTGTGGAAGAATCCCAAACTCTCTGTCAAGACGAAGATGGCAGTGTACAACGCCTGCATCATCAGCACACTGCTCTATGGGAGTGAGACGTGGACAACATACGCCCAGCAGGAAAAGAGACTGAACTCCTTCCACTTGCGCTGCATTCGCCACATCCTGGACATATCCTGGCAGGACAAAGTGCCCAACACAGAAGTTCTGTCCCGCACCGGCCTTCCCTCCATGTTCACTCTACTCAGGCAGCGCAGGCTCCGCTGGCTAGGCCACGTTCACCGTATGGAGGATGGCAGAATCCCCAAAGATGTCCTCTACGGAGAACTGGCGACTGGCAGGAGAGACGTTGGCCGCCCACAGCTGCGCTTTTAGAGACGTCTGCAAGAGAGACATGAAGACCCTGGAGATCAATACAGAGCGCTGGGAGGACCTCGCAACGGACCGCTCCAAATGGAGAGGCACCCTGACCAGACAGCTCAAGGCGGGTGAAGAGAGACTGACTGCTGCAGCAGATGAAAAAAGGACCTGCAGGAAGAACCGTCACAGACCCAGCAGCACGGAGACCATCCACAAGTGCGACCTGTGTGACAGGGACTGCCATTCGCGCATCGGCCTGTTCAGCCACAGGCGGTGCTGTTCCAGCAGAGTAGATATTTAGGATTCTCCTCCATGGTCATCATAGACCGACGGAGGCCGACGAAGGCTGCATGTCCACCAAACGCGTTTTTGTCTCCTGACCGCCCTGAGCCTTTTTTTTTTCAGTGTTTGTGCGCTGCACTCTGGGTAAAAAAAGTCTGTGCCCTCTTGCCAGCGACAGCTGGTCACTCTCACCTCACTGCTTTTGCTTTGCCCATCGAGACTTTTTTAATAGCAGTATCAACAGCCTCTAAATAACAATGTACAGGAAACACATTCTGGCATTTGCGGCAGCTCTGGATGACAAATTTGATGAAACGGAAAAGAAAATCAGAGTCTGGATACATGACATCAACAAGTCGAGAAACTGGCTGGGAGAGCACCACCGTCTTGCGCAGGAGTTGTGACTTGGTGGTACCCATTTCAAACAGTATTTTAGATTGACTAGGAGTCAGTTTTAAATTTTGACCGTGATAGTCTTTTTGTCACGGTCTGAGCACCGATGTCATCCGTGCTCAGGCCATACACCTTCTCAGCCCATACACCTTCTCAGCCCGGCTTTTGTTATGACAGCGTCTCAGCGGGCTTCCGGCTGTCAAGCTCCACGGGATGGCTGGAGGCCAATTACCTCTCATCAGCTGAGGTGCTGTCAACCACTATATAAGGGAGCGGCCCTGTTTGCTCAGGGCTGCAACCTCACACTATCCACACGTATCTTTCGCTGTGGATTAGGCTGGAGTCCCTACGTCCAGCTCCAGCCCTCCTCTCTTCCCTCATCGTTATCCGTAAGCGCACCTCTTATATTATTTGTGTTTTGCCCCACGAGGCTCTTTTCCTTTGTTGTTTTCCTTTATTAATAAACTACGCAAACTCACTGGTTGGCCCTTGGCTCTTATTAATGGCTCGCAAGAGCCATTCGTGACACTTTTAGCGTCAGATCAAACAATACCGGATTGTCTGATACAGCAAGTATCAGCCTCTCCTCCGCCATCATATCAGTTGTCTTCTTCCAATATGGCCCGCCCTTCCTCAATTCTGATTGGCTGCTTAGAAAGTTCTGACATTGACGAGCTCAGCTGCACTCTGAAAAGTTGAACATTTTTCAACGCTGAGCACCACAACAAAAAACAGCCACCGCCGAGAGTGTTTCAGCGCCATGGGCGCTCAGCGCTGTAAACGCTGGACTACATAGAGAATGAATGCAAAATAGCTGCCCAGAGCTGAAAAAACGTGTTTGGTGGACACGCAGCCTAACGGTGACCGAGGGTAGTAATTAAAAACACAACTTTGAGGGTTCTTTAAAACCAGGTGAAGAGTCACAGGGGAAACTTTAAAATGAGGATGTTCAAAGTATTTATTTACTAACTAGCCTGCACTTATATAGCGCTTTTCTAGTCACAAAGACCACTCAAAGTGCATTCACTAGTACTAACCCTCTATTCTAAGGGCCTATAGGAGACAGATATCTAGGGACAATTTAGAACAGCCAATTAACCTAACATGCATGTCTTTGGATTGTGGGAGGAAACCGGAGCCCCCGGAGTAAACCCACGCAGCACAGTGAGAACATGCAAACCCCACACAGAAAGGTTCCAACCCCTGCCAGCCTGGGGATTTGAACCAGGAACCTTATAGCTGTAAGGCAACAGTGCTAACCACTGCACCACCATTTACAATAAAATATGTACAGCAAATGCCCACTTAAATAAAAAGCCTAAACTAAAACTTAAGAATTAAAATTAAGTTAAAACAGAATAAAATACTAACTAACTACTAACTAACCTGCACTTATATAGCGCTTTTCTAGTCACAAAGACCACTCAAAGCACTTTCATTAATACTAACCCTCTATTCTAAGGGCCTATAGCACAGGTGTCAAACTCATTCCATGGAGGGCCAAGACCCTGCAGGTTTTACCTCCACCCAGTGGCTTCAACAGGTGTTTTCTCTGAATTTCTTCCCACTGATTGCTGATCAGTGAAAACACCTGCTGAAGAGACTGGGTGGAAGTAAAACCTGCAGGGTCTTGGCCCTCCATGGAATGAGTTTGACACCCCTGGCCTATAGGAAACAGATATCTAGGGACAATTTAGAACAGCCAATTAACCTAACATGCATGTCTTTGGCATGTGGGAGGAAACCGGAGAAATCCCGGAGTAAACCCACGCAACACGGGGAGAACATGCAAACTCCACACAGATCACTGTTGGCCGGGGGCTGGGATACTAACTGTGGTATACTGTATATCACTCATATATTCCATACCTACATTTGTTAGAGCATGTGGAAATGTTTGGGACAGAATATACAAAGGAACTTCACACCTCTGAAAGGGACAAAGGAATCTCACCGCCGTGTGAAGACCAACGACTTCACAGGACGCGGCTGCAACAGACTTGACACCTTCGCCCCTAAGGCGAGGAGAGCTTTTCCCATCACCTCCCAAGATGAAGGGAGGAGTTAACAGGACTAATGGGGGATTTAGATAACGGGGGATTTCAGCTTGTGTTTTGCATGTCTTGGATGTGTGCCTGTATTTAACCAGCGAGCTGGGCAGAATTCTTTCTCTTTTGTCTTCTGCCAAGCTCTGCACCTGATGAGACAAGATAGAAGTGTTGTTCATTAAAGACTTTGTTTTTGATGCAAAACCGCCTCATCATTCCAGCTCTTCTACACTGGTGACCTTGACGCGAGTATGGACATGAGGCGTTCTTCAAGCGACTCATCCGTGGCGAATCTGACGTACGCCAGCGGCAACGCAGACGAGGGAACAAGCAGACAGCTGTTCCCCCCGGCAGAGGGTACCGAGAGAGCTCAACCGAGCTCCAGCACCGCCGTGAGAGCCGAGGCAAGGCACTCTCACCCGGCGGGAACAACAGTGATGGTATGCACGAACGCCGTCGCTGTCCAGCTGCCAGACTTCTGGCGAGAAGACCCCGCCTCTTGGTTTCTACAGGCTGAAGCCCAGTTCATACTGGCGGGCATCACAGCAGACGATACAAAATTCTACCATATCGTCTCCAAGCTCGACTCCACCACTTCGAGGTGTGTGCGGAGCTTGATCCGGCGACCACCGGCCCGGGACAAGTATGAGACGCTCAAGGCGACCATCGTGGCGAACTATGTCCCACCAGCGGAGGAAAGAGCAGAGAGGATCCTGGCGATCTACGGCCACAAAGGGGGCAATCCGAAGGCCCTCATGGAGGATTTGCTGCAGCTTAAGGAGGAGGACAACGACAATTTCCTTTTCCAGTTTATTTTCCTCAGCACGCTTCCACCACACATGAGAGGGACACTCGCCAATATGAAGTGCGACACCCACCAATACTTCCGCACACTGGCCAGCGAGGCTTATTGGCTCGTCAACGCCTGCAAGGAGCAGACACCTACAGCGGCATCCGCGGACCTCAAAACTGACGCCCCGAGCCATGGAGAGCCACAGCCCACGGTGACAGCGGCGCGGCCCAAGCGTAACAAACAGATCGACGTCTGTTATTATCACCACCACTTCGCCGAGAAAGCCCACAAATGCGTTTCCCCCTGCAAGTTCACGATGTCGGGAAAACGCCCAAGCCGAGGGCCGTTAACGGCAGCGGTTCTCGGCAAGAAAAACAAGCTGTTATACGTGACGGATGGACACACAGGCAAGCAGTTCCTCATCGACACGGGAGCTCAGCTGAGTTTCATCATGCCCTCCCATGCAGATCGAGCCATGGGCACCCGGGGCAATGGAGCAGTGGCAGCCAACGGTTCTGACATCGACACGTTCGGTGAAAAGAGCCTGCACCTCCTCATTCACGGCCGCAGCTACAGATGGACATTTGTTGTAGCGGCGGTGAGTTTTAACTTGTTAGGCGCTGATTTTCTATGTGCACATGGGTTATTAGTTGATCTGGCAAACAGGCGCCTGGTTAATGCACTTTCCTTTGCTTCTATTCCATGCTCAGCTCGAGTCTCTCCACCACCTGTGCAGGCAAACGTCACCACGGCAGGAGGTAAGTTTGAGCAACTCCTCACCCAATTTCCAGCACTCACAACCCCCAAATTTTCAGCCACTGTAGCCAAACACGGGGTTAAACACTTCATTCCTACAACGGGACCTCCCATTTTTGCCAAAGCTCGCCGCTTAGACGCAGCCAAGCTCAACATAGCAAGGGACGAGTTTGCGGCTCTCAAAAAATTGGGTATTGTTAGACGCTCGAAAAGCCCATGGGCTTCGCCGCTTCACATGGTTCCGAAATCCGATGGTTCTTGGAGACCGTGCGGGGATTACCGCAGATTAAACAACGCTACAGCGCATGACCGCTACCCCATCCCTCACATACAGGATTTTTCACTACATTTAGCGGGTGCGCGCATTTTTTCAAAAATAGACTTAGTCCGCGGTTATCACCAAGTCCCAGTCCGAGCTGAAGACATTCCTAAAACAGCGGTTATAACCCCTTTCGGCCTTTTTGAATTCCTGCGAATGCCTTTCGGCCTCAAAGGCGCTGCTCAGACTTTTCAGCGTATGATGGACGCAGTCTTACGCGACCTCCCCTTTGTTTTCGTCTACCTCGATGACATGCTGGTAGCCAGCTCATCTGAGGAAGAGCACGAGCAGCATCTCACTACCGTTTTTCAGAGGCTAGAAGAGCACGGATTAATAATTAATCCAGCCAAATGCAAATTCGGCATATCGCAAATTGATTTTTTGGGACATAGAGTCTCCCCGAAAGGGGCAGTTGCGCTTCCAGACAAAATTCATGCGATAGAAGGTTTTCCACGGCCCCAAACGGTCAAATCGCTACAGGAATTTTTGGGGATGGTTAATTTTTACAACCGTTTTCTCCCTCATGCAGCTCAGCTCATGCAGCCCCTGTATGACGCGCTCAAAAAAAAGAAAGCTTCCAACGCGGTCGAATGGACCCCAGAACGCGAACGCGCTTTTGCGGAAGTTAAAAACGCCCTAGCTAACGCCACAATGTTAGTCCATCCAGATCCCTCGGCCCGCATTGCTCTAACCCAGGGGTGGGCAGTGAGGGCCATTCCACTGCTGGTTTTTTGTTCCACCCAGTCTCTTCAGCAGGTGTGTGCTCTGATCAGCTTCAAGGATTGCTAATCATTGAAAACACCTGCTGAAGAGACTGGGTGGAGCAGAAAACCTGCAGTAGAATGGCCCTCCATGGCACATGATTGCCCACCCCTGCTCTAACCACAGATGCTTCAGACTTGGCCATAGGGGCAGTTGTAGAACAACTTGTCAAGGGGGTCTGGCAACCTTTAGCATTCTTTAGCAAATCGCTAAACCCGACGGAAAGCAAATACAGCACTTTTGACAGGGAGCTGCTGGCGCTCCATTTGTCCATCCGCCACTTCCAGTTTTGGTTAGAAGGGCGGAGTTTCACGGCTTTTGTGGACCATAAACCGCTCACTTTCGCTATGGCTAAAATTTCAGAACCTTGGTCGGGCAGACAACAAAGACAGCTAGCTGCGATTTCAGAGTTCACCACAGACATTGGACATGTTGCGGGCAAACTTAACGTAGTAGCGGACTGTCTCTCACGCGCTGTGGCACCGCCAGAGCGCGAGGAGACAGATTACACTGCTTCAGCAGCTGAGCTTTTCTCTAACGGAAACACATATGCAGCACCTATCCATGAAGGGATAGATTATGCAGCCATGGCGGAAGAACAAGGTAGTGATGCGGACGTGCGCGCGCTCCTGTCTGGACCAACAGGGTTAAGGCTGGAGAAAAAAGGGGTGCGCGACGGCGTGCCCCCCCTAATATGCGATGTTTCAACTGGCCGACCTCGCCCGTTAGTACCGGCTGCTTGGCGCCGCCGTATTTTCGACGCAATTCACTCCCTCGCGCATCCAGGTGTGCGCGCCTTGGTCAAAATGGTTGCCGAAAAGTTTGCGTGGCCGGGCCTGCGCAAAAACGTAAAAGAATGGGCAAAAACTTGCATTCCTTGTCAGCGCGCCAAAGTACACAAACACACAAAAGCCCCTCTGGAGCCTTTTCCCATCCCTGCTAGAAGGTTCGACCACATTCATGTCGACCTCGTGGGGCCGCTGCCTTCCTCCCACGGTTTCACACACCTGCTAACAATGATAGACCGCACCACGCGCTGGCCAGAGGCAGTCCCTCTAGCGGCAACTACAGCGGAGGAAGTCGCTCGCGTTTTTCTAACAAATTGGGTGGCACGTTTCGGCGTCCCATCAGACATCACGTCAGATAGGGGACCTCAATTTGTCTCAGAGCTCTGGTCAGCCATGTCCAACAGTTTAGGGGCAACAATTCACCGCACCACCGCTTATCACCCTCAGGCTAATGGGTTATGCGAGCGTTTTCACAGGTCCCTAAAGGCCGCCCTCAGAGCCTCATTAACGGACACAAATTGGGTAAATAAACTTCCCTGGGTTTTATTGGGGTTGCGTGCGGCATCTAAAGAGGATTTAGACGCTTCCCCTGCAGAATTAGTCTTTGCCCAGCCTATCAGACTACCAGGCGAATTTTTACCAGAAAACCCAGAACCAGGGCATCTCCCAGGCCCAAGGTTTTTAGGCAGTAACAGAAAGGACTCTCTCCACGGTCCAGTTCATCACTCCTTTCCACGAGTTTTTGTTCCTCAAACTTTAAAAAACGCCAAATTTGTTTTTGTTAAGCATGAAGCCCTTAAACCCACATTACGCCCAGTATACGATGGCCCGTTCAGAGTGCTGGAAAATGGTGACAAACACTTTGTGCTTGATTATGGGGATAGAAATGAAACGGTCAGCATTGACAGACTCAAACCTGCCTTCTTGTTGAGAGACGAACCTGCACAGCTGGCTCGAGCACCTCGGCGAGGTAGACCCCCCAAGGAAAAAGTCTCAGCCCCCAGGCAGGGAACAAATAATCTCTCTCCTTCCTACACTGCAGATTCCTCACAAGAAGGTCCCAGCAGGACACCTAAACCGACCAACAGCAGCTTTGGGAGAAAATTGAAACCCAGACCGCACAGGGACTGATTACACCACCCTGCAATTTTTTTTTTTTTTTTTTTATTGTGCCGCAACAGTTTAGGACTGACTTATGATTATACTATGCTGTTATGTTTTCACTGAACTCTCTTGGCTCATGGCTCATGGCTGCTTAAAAGTTCTTCTGTGGCAACAGCTGTAACACGTAGTATGTCTTAGTAATTACCCTAGACTGTGAATCTTTCTGTGTCCTTTTCATAGTTGTTTGGGGGGCCTGTGGTATATATTACTCATATATTCCATACCTACATTTGTTAGAGCATGTGGAAATGTTTGGGACAGAATATACAAAGGAACTTCACACCTCTGAAAGGGACAAAGGAATCTCACCGCCGTGTGAAGACCAACGACTTCACAGGACGCGGCTGCAACAGACTTGACACCTTCGCTCCCTAAGGCGAGGAGAGGTTTTCCCATCACCTCCCAAGACGAAGGGAGGAGTTAACAGGACTAATGGGGGATTTAGATAATGGGGGATTTCAGCTTGTGTTTTGCATGTCTTGGATGTGTGCCTGTATTTAACCAGCGAGCTGGGCAGAATTCTTTCTCTTTTGCCTTCTGCCAAGCTCTGCACCTGATGAGACAAGATAGAAGAGTTGTTCATTAAAGACTTTGTTTTTGATGCAAAACCACCTCATCATTCCAGCTCTTCTACACTAACTAAAAAACGTAAGGTAAAAAGCAAAAAGTGGGCTAAAACAAACTCTAAAAGTCCTGAAAAGCTGAGGAGGAGGATCCACTCTTCCAGGCCAGGCTCCATCATTCACCACAACACCGACTCCCTCAGGAAACCTCTACAAGGGAAGACTCTTTCCAGCGGTAAAGCCAGATTTCTATGGCCATAAACATCATCATCATCATGGGGTGCTGCTATCTGGGAACCAGATACTTACAGCCCAGGCAGAGCTCCTCACTATGCCTCTTGCTGTCCTTCACCTGCAGCATCCGCAACTGCTCCACATAGACGCATCCTCTCCCAAATGCTGGCATCATGGTGGTCCTGGCCGTTACTGTTCCTCCTCCTCAGTCATGCCCTCTTTTATCCACCTTCCTGGGACCAGCTGCCTCCTCCTGTCCTGGCAGGGCCGCCATCCAGGGCTCTCCTCCAAGCAGGCCTTCATCCGGCAAGGCCTTCCTCTAGGCAGGGCTCCGTCCTCCTGGCAAAACATCTCATCTGGCAGGACCCCCATCTGGGTCCGTCTCCTAAGGGAGGTCTCTCTCCTCAGGCAGAGCCCCATCTGGCCATGTATTCCTTCAGGGAAGGCTCTCCTTCACAGGCAGGGCTCCTTCCTACTGGTAAAAAAGCTCTGCTCTGGACTGCCAGAGCAACTCTTATGTGCAACCACGGGTGCTGCACATCTCCAGTCAACACAGGCGCTGCTGATCAGTCATTAGGGGAACCACAGGGTGGAAGCAGACAACATTACCAAATAAAACACACTGATCAAACATAAAACCCACAAAACATGGAAAGTTATAAAACATGCAACACAAACCCAAAACTATATACCCCCCCCCCCCCCCAAACAATAAAATACTTCCACCCCGTGACATCCTCCCTCACTTTAAAGCCTTATTCATGTTGCATTATCCCTCTAGTCCGCTTTGGTCCACATGCACTTTGGACGACCCTGGCATGCACACGGCACTGTACATGCTCACGTTTTTCATCTACCCAGGCCAAGCGGTTGATGCATGTTCACAGCCATCATTTGTAGTTTCACTCCCACCCTATAGGTAGTGCCAATGCGCTGACGAGCCAGGATTTTCACCAACGAAGAAACGCTGCTTGCTCTGCTGCTTGACTTCCCGGTTTTCATTCCTTTTCCACGAAGATGCTGCTGCTGTTGTAAGAAAGTATGATTCATGTATGTTTTTCTGCTCGTCTTCCATTTCCTTGTTGTCTTTTTCGTCTACTTTCTTTGTATGCTGTGCTGATATCGCCACCTCGTGAATGGGATGTTCAGTCTTGCGCATGCGCTGTCAATGCGTTCAGGTCGTGGGCAGGCGGCGCGGTCACAAAATTTGGGCTGCACACGGTCATCCGTGGTCGAGCACTGTGGACACTAGCGGAATGGAGACAATAATGTAAATTTCATCACACAAGGTTTCTGGTTACACGTACGCGGACAGCAGAGGTGCAGTATGGATCCAGCTTAATGTTGGCAGTCCCTGCCACATATTCAGTCCATGCCATCCTGCCTCACTCCATAAAATGTCTGGCACCAAACCAAGTCCCATACCTTTTACATAAAAGAAGGGCATCAATTCACCTATAAAAAAATAAAAACAAACATCCTCATTCCACCTTTGGCTATCACCTGTGCTCTTTAAACCTGATCCTGCTCACAGTGCCAAAATGAAATGTATAGGCTGAGGAGGGTAATTAATTAACATAACTTACAAGGTCCTTTTAAAGCCAGGTGAAGAGTCACAGGTAGTAGTCAAAGGGGAAACTTTAAAATGAGGATGTTCAAAGGAATTTTATTACAATAAAATATGTACAAATAAATGCCCACTATGATAAAAAGCCTAAACTGAAACCTAAGAATTAAAACTATCTGACAAACTAAAATAGGACAAAATACTACCTAAAAACGAAGCTAAAAAACTAAAAGTGGGCTAAACAAAACAAAACAGTAAAAGTCCCTTAAAACACTAAGGAGGAGGACCACTCTTCAGGCACCATACTCTTTCTGCCACCACAACACCCTCAGGAAACCTGTATACGGGAAGGCACTTGCCAGCAGTGTCTTTGTTTGTGGTTCAGGGTGATGTACTTCTTTATCGTGTTGGCATGGTTACATGCTTCGGCTCTGTCATGTTGGCGTGATTACACACTTCAGTTTGGGTATCCTGTCTTGCCAAGTTTCTGGAAGTTTTTGCCTTGCTTCCCTGTCATGGATTATTTTGTGTTTTTGATTAAAACCTTCAAACTTATGTCCTTCGTTTCAGTCTGAATTCCGCCCCTGGAGGGGTTCATTGTGACAGGTCCTCAGTATTGGGCATTTTAGCAATTTTATGTTAACACCAGTTTTATTCGCTGCAGTTTATCATCCTCCCACTGCTCAGTAAGAGTTCTTATCTGAATTTGCAGAGTTTTTATATCTCAGAATCAGAATCAGAATCAGATTTATTGCCATTGTTCATGTAGTACACAAACTAGGAATTTGTCTCGATGCCATGCTGCAACATTAAAAACATGATGAGAAAAAGAGATAAACTAAAAAACTAAAGGACTGAAAACGTGCAATAAGTGTAGAAAAATAAGTAATAATAAGTAATAATGATAATACTAATAATAACAATACTAGTAATAATGAGTAGTACTAGTCAAGGCAGTTTTAAAATTTTAAAATCTGTTCTCATGCATGTCCTGAACCATGACAGTGATTGCCTTAATATGACATTTAATTCAATATTAAACTCAATGGGGTTTTCTCAGAAAGTAGTAGTAGCAGTAGAAGTTCTACCCATTATCTACACCACACATTGGACCTGGTTCTGTCATATGGCATAGAAAACAAAAAATCTGATAGTGTCTCCTCATAACCCTCTACTTTCAGACCATTATCTGTTAACTTTTGATTTTACTATTTCTGACTATTTTGCACCTAAAGAAAAAATATTACTACAGTAGCTGTCTCTCAGATGATGCCGTCACCATATTTAAACAGGTTGTTTCCTCAATGCCATGTGTCAACACAATGGAGATAAGTTATTGATATTTTACTCTTTCTGTGTATGATAGCGTGGTAATGTAGATAGTGTTACAGCTTTTCTGCATCAGACTCTAGACATGGTGGCTCTATTAAAAAAGGAAAAGTCCAATCAGAGATTTCTTACTCCTTAGTTCAAAACAGAAACTCGTAGCTTAAACAGAAGATTCGTCAGTCGGAACATGGCGGTCCACTAAATTAGATGAAATCTATCTAGCTTGGAGAAATCTACTTCTAATTTATAAGAAATCTCTTAGGAAAGCCAGAACAACTTATTATTCTGCATTAATAGACAATAAGAATAATCCAAGGTTTCTTTTCAGCACTGTAGCAACGCTGACAACGAGTCAGGACTCTGTCAAATCTAGCATTTAATTAGAGCTTACTAGTCAGGACTTTATGAACTTCTTCAATAATAAAATTTCATCTATCAGAGACAAATTCAGTCAGATCCTTCCCACCAGTAATTTAAATACAGTAACAACTGCAACTCCTTCAACTGACATTGATTTGGATGAATTTACTCAAATTGATCTTATTGAGTTCGATAAAATAATCCAAGCCATCATCTTGTCTCTTAAACTGGGTTCACACTATAGTGTTTGGACCTACATTTGCTGACGTTTTGAAAAATTTGAGAAAGTAGTCCAAACGGTGGTGAAATTACGTCTGTGAGAAGGTTATTTTTTAATCCAGAGCACACCAACTATTTTGAACTTTTACAAACTTTTGCTGGCATTTGCCAGCGTTGCATTCAGCGTTGGCAAACTTTTGCCAGCTTAGGCTAGCGTATGTGTAGCAGTTGCCAACTTATGTTAACTTAAGCAAAGAAATACTCAGCGCAGGTCAGCTGACATCAGCGTCAGGTGACACTCATATAAAGATCAGCGTTTGTGGAGGCTTCCTGCCATTCTGGACCTGTTTTTTTTTAGGTGGATTCACACTACAATGTTTGGACCAACTTTTAATTCAATTCAATTCAATTCAATTCAATTCAACTTCAATTCAATTCAACTTTATTTATATAGTGCCATTTCACAACAACAGTCATCTCATAGCACTATCAACTGTAGGGGGGGGGGAACCCCCACAGTTGCAGAAAGACCCCAGAAATCAGGCGATCCCCTGTGAGCAAGCACTTGGCGACGATAGAGAGGAAAAACTCCCTTTTAACAGGAAGAAACCTCCAGCAGAACCAGGCTCAGGGAGGGGCAGTCATCTGCTGCGACTGGCTGGGGGGTGAGGGGATAGAGAAGAAGAAAAGAACAGACATGTAGAGAGCAAACAGCACGATGGGGACTCAATCTATGGGAGAGAACAACCAGATGTTAATGACCAGCAAAAAAAAAAAAAATATTTCATAGAGAGTGAGGAAAGGAGTGAGGCCCAGTGCATTACTGGAGGTCCCCCGGCTGACTAAACCTATTAGCAGCATAACTAAGGGAGGGTTCAGAAACACATGATCCCTCCCTAATTGTAGGCTATATCAAAAAGGTAGGTTTTAGCCCTATTCTTAAAAACAGAGATCGAGTCTGACTCCCAAATCCAGATTGGCAGCTGATTCCACAGGAGAGGAGCTTGATAACTGAAGGCTCTGCCTCCCATTGTACTTTTGGAGATTCTAGGTATTATAAGTAATCCTGCATTTTGGGAGCGTAGTGCTCTGTTAGGATAATACGGTAGTATCAGATCTTTTAAATAAAAAGGAGCCTGATTGTTTAGAGCTTTGTAAGTAAGAAGAAGGATTTTAAACTTAATTCTAAACTCTATGGGAAGTCAATGAAGGGAGGCCAGAACCGGAGAGATATGATCTCTCTTTCTAGTACCTGTTAAAACTCTTGCTGCAGCATTTTGGATCAGCTGAAGACTTTTTAAAGATGTTTTAGGACAGCCTGATAATAAAGAATTACAATAATCTAATCTCGAGCTAACAAAAGCGTGGATCAGTTTCTCAGCATCACTCTGAGACAAGATGCTCCCAATCTTGGCAATATTACGCAAATGATAGAAGGCAGTCTTAGAAACAAATTTAAAGGGTTAAATTACTTTAAATTTACTGAGGGTTTGGTAAATGTCTGGCTCTGCTGGCAAAAGTTGATAAAAGTTAATGATAGTTGGTGTTTGTTGGCAAACGCTGACAAAAGTTGTACTTCTTGAAAATTTTCAGTATGCCGAAAATTTGACGACGTTTGGAAATAAACGTTGGTGAAAGCTGTGCTCAGTTTGTAAAAGTTCCTGAGTGCTGGGTTAAATTATGTAGAGTTTACCTAAGTCATTCTAGGTTAAACTCCATTGGCAAATGTTGACTGAAATGCTGGTGGAAGCAGATGTTTCCAGACAGAAACTCACTTCAGACATGCAAAGAGAAATGGAGAGAAGGGGGGATTTTTAAAAAAAAGAAAATATATATGTAAGAGGACAATGTACAGTATTTGTTTGGTGATAACATGGTGTGTATGACATGCTTTTCAAATTTTTTTAATCTACAGGATATATACACTACCGTTCAAAAGTTTGGGGTCACTTAGAAATTTTCTTATTTTTGAAAGAAAAGCACTTTTTTTCAGTGAAGATAACTTTAATCAGAAATACATTCTATACATTGCTAATGTGGTAAATGACTATTCTAAGTGCAAATGTCTGGTTTTTGGTGCAATATCTACATAGGTGTATAGAGGCCCATTTCCAGCAACTATCACTCCAGTGTTCTAATGGTACAGTGTGTTTGCTCATTGAGTCAGAAGGCTAATGGATGATTAGAAAACCCTTGTGCAATCATGTTAGGTCTGCAATGCTGTAA
This sequence comes from Pholidichthys leucotaenia, assembly GCA_020510985.1. Taxonomy (NCBI): domain Eukaryota; kingdom Metazoa; phylum Chordata; class Actinopteri; order Cichliformes; family Pholidichthyidae; genus Pholidichthys; species Pholidichthys leucotaenia. Next base: position 420,825,464 of record CM035842.1, read on the forward strand.
TTGCTGCAAATGGAGGATTCTTTGACGAAAGCGCAGTGGTTAGCACTGCGGCAGCACAGTTTACCCTTGGCCGGGGGATTGTGGGGATCGTGGGATCGTGGGTTCGATCCCAGCCCCCGACCAACAGTGATCTGTGTGGAGTTTGCATGTTCTCCCCGTGTTGCGTGGGTTTACTCCGGGATTTCTCCGGTTTCCTCCCACATGCCAAAGACATGCATGTTAGGTTAATTGGCTGTTCTAAATTGTCCCTAGATATCTGTTTCCTATAGGCCCTTAGAACAGAGGGTTAGTATTAATGAAAGCGCTTTGAGTGGTCTTTGTGACTAGAAAAGCGCTATATAAGTGCAGGTTAGTTAGTAGTTAGTTAGTTAGAAAGCAAAGTTTGAAGGAAAAAATTATTATTTCAAATACAAATCATTATTTCTAACCTTGTCAATGTCTTGACTATATTTTCTATTCCTTTTACAACTCATGGTGGTAAATAAGTGTGACTTTTCATGGAAAACACAAAATAATTGTCTGGGTGACCCCAAACTTTTGAACAGTAGTATACAGTATATACAGTATATATATATATATATATATATATATGTGTATATATATATATATATGGACATTTATGGAGATAAGATAATGAGATAATGTCTGGTTTTTGGTGCAATATCTACATAGGCGTATAGAGGCCCATTTCCAGCAACTATCACTCCAGTGTTCTAATGGTACAATGTGTTTGCTCATTGCGTCAGAAGGCTAATGGATGATTAGAAAACCCTTGTGCAATCATGTTAGCACAGCTGAAAACAGTTTAGCTGGTTATAAAACTGACCTTCCTTTGAGCAGGTTGAGTATCTGGAAAAAATTATTATTTCAAATACAAATCATTATTTCTAACCTTGTCAATGTCCTGACTATATTTTCTATTCATTTTACAACTCATGGTGGTAAATAAGTGTGACTTTTCATGGAAAACACAAAATAATTGTCTGGGTGACCCCAAACTTTTGAACGGTAGTGTATATATATATAGACACACAGTGCGGAGCATTATGGTTGGTGAATGTGCAGCAGAAAGTCTAAGCTCTCTCTCCACGGATGCGGCAGGCCAGCTGGAAGTCTTTGGGCATGATGGTGACCCTCTTAGCGAAGAAGAGACCCACCAGGTAGGCCTCACTGGCCTCCTGCAGAGCCATGACGGCGAAGCTCAGGAAGCGCAGGTCGGTCTTGAAGTCCTGAGCGATCTCCCTCACTAGGCGCTGGATGGGCAGCTTACGGATGAGCAGCTCGGTGCGGTTTGTGATGGGTGTGGTTTGGGGGTTTTGTGTCTTTGCGTTGTTATTTTTCTACCATAGGCTGTGCTGTTGTGCAAACGTGCCTTTTGCCAGTATGTATTATTAGTTGCCTTGGAAACAACAGCCGTTGGAGATGCCGTTTTTTTTTTTTTTTTTTTGCTGTCTGAAAAAAACATTTTCTTGGTATGTGGAAAAAAGTTATTCGTGAAATTCTCAGAGTCTGTCTACTCTCTGCCTGCTATATCAGTGTTTCCTCTGGTTTAAAGACCTTGGAGCGGTGGCAACATATTTTTCTGGGGGGGAAGGGGGGGGGGGTGCAGAAAACACATATGCATGAATATGTTAATTTTATACTATTTATTTCTTTTTTTAATTTTGCACAGTGACCTTGCATATAATAATGCATCAGATTTATATAGCACTTTATCATAGACACTCAAAGATGCTTTTTACAGATACATTATTCATTCATTCCAGACAGACAATGGTCATAGCAAGCTACTACTGTTGCCACAGCTGAACTGGGGCAGGCTAATGGAAACGTGGCTGCCAATCCGGGCCAACGGCCTCTCCGGCCACCATCTAACATTTATACACATTCATACCCAGTGTGATGGATACTGGAGGCAAGGTGGGTAAAGTGTCTTGTCCAGGGACACAACGGCAGGATATCTGGGGAGAGCGGGATTCAAACCGCCAACCATCTGGTTATTGGATGCTGTGCATATGGAATTTACAATTGGAAGTATTGTACAACCAAGGCTTGAATGTTGGAATATTGGGCCATTTGGGGTTCCACCCAGACGTCCTGTATTTGGACTTTTTACTGGTGTCAGCCTTCTTTCCTTCCTCTGCTCTCACCTCTCCTGGACCCTCTGCCTGAACACTTTCCTCTCCTTGGCTCCTCTCTTCTGTCTCATCTTTTCCTCTCTGAGCTCTGTCTAATTCAGGTTCTCTGTCTATGGTGGGATACAAACAGGTTAGAAAATATCAAATGCCATGTAAATTAAAGGAGACAACCAAACATTTCTAGTTAAGGGTACAAAGAGCACCCACTTAAAACTTGAATAATGACAAGTCTTGAAGGTTTGAGGTTTTTCTCCAAAATTTATAACAATTTTCTTATAGTTTTCTACTTTTCTCCGTAAATTTATCTAAATTTGTCGATTATTTTATGGATTATTTTTGTCTGTTTTTTTTTTTTTAATAAAATTCCTGTTTTTTTTAAAAAATAAATTTGAATCATACTTATTTTTTTTTTACTTTTTCCTTATAACAATTTATATTTTTGACCATAACTTTGCAGTCAGAACAAAACAATAATTTAACTCTCATTACAAAGAAAAAAATATTAATAAAATTGTATTTAATGTCACGCCGTGCCGCTCATTAACGGCGCCACCTGCTCACACACCTGCTAATCATCAGCGGCGAGGGATAAAAGCCGCCTCGCCCTGAGCTTCGGCCTGAAGCCGTTAGACTTCATTCCCCTTCCATGGGAATCAACCACACTCTCTTCAGCATCTCGTTAAGCGGTAAGAAGACCACTTACCTCATCTCTCCAGTCTGCTCCCCTGTGCACAGGTGGATTCCTCGGCGGCGGACAATCCCGTCCCTCGTCTCTCCTCGCTGCTGCACCGAGTCCTGCAGGTGGCTGTCTCCCGGGGTCCCGTCCTTGAAGTGCCAGTCATCTGCCCCGTACAAGTAAGCTTCTCTCCCTCGCCTATTCTCCTCCTGTGTTGGTGTGTGCCCATCACCCTGTGTCTGTTTTCTCCCATAGGGTTGCCGGCTGAACGGTCTCCTGCCTCTGTGCTCGAAGCAGACGCCCACCACCAACACATTAACATTCCGCAGACACGCACCCAAACATCCCTGTTGTTAATAAACAGTTTGAACTACTCTGAGCCTGTGTGTGTGCGTCTCCTGAGCCGAACGTTATGTCAGTACGGCTTCAGCAGAGCGGCTCGGCAGACGGCGGGCTCGCACACCGGTTTACCATCCTCGAGGCTCGAGTGGATCAGGTTGTTTATCAGCAACAGGTAATCCTAAATCAATTAGTAAATCTAACTAACCGGTTGAACCGCTTGGACCCCCAACAGCCGTTCCCCCCGGCTCGCCAGGGTGGCGCGGCTCCTGCTGTTCCAGCGGCCATCCAGCCGGCTCCAGTGGCACCGGTTCGGCTCACACCGATTCCGACCCCCGCCCGCTTTAGCGGTAAGCTCGGCGGAGCACGGGGGTTCATTATGCAGTGTGAGTCAGTGTTCCACCGTGTGCCCGGAGATTTTCCCTCGGATCACAGCCGAATTGGTTACATAGGGAATCTTCTGGAGGGGCGTGCGTTAACTTGGACCTACGCCGTAATGGCGAGGCCCAGTTATGCCACCCTCACCTACGACCAATTCGTGAGGCGCTTCCTGGAGGTCTTTGATCATTCTCAAACCGAGACGGTCCAGGGCGATCGGCTTCTCGCTCTCCAGCAGGGGAGCCGGTCGGCAGCGGACTACTCGGTCGACTTCCGGGTAGCGGCGGAGGAATTGGGCTGGGGGGAACGCTCCCTCTGTGGCCTGTTCCTCCGCAGCCTCAATGATGATCTGAGGGATGAACTGGCTGGACGGGATATCCCTGGGACGCTAGCGGAGCTGACATCCTTAGCGGTAAGTTTGGATAACAGGCTGCGCGAACGCTCCTCGGGGCGGAAGTCTTCTTCTTCTCGCCCTTGTGGAGTCTCGCCGCACCTGTTCCAGGCTCGCCCCCTGGCGGTGCCGCCAGCATCGTGCCCCGAGGAGTCGGAGCCGATGGTGATGGGCTGGACAAAGCTTTCCCCTGTGGAGAAACAACGCCGCCGTGAGTTGGACCTCTGCATGTATTGCGGGGGTGACCAACACACTGTGGAGCGTTGTCAACGGAAAGCCAGTCGGCGGGGTCCGCGAATCGCTGTAGGGGGCCTCGCGGATCTCAACCGGTTAGACACATGTACCCAATTGAAGCTGCCCATCCGTTTCTGCCATAACCCCACTGGGCATCTCACCCACGCACTGGTGGATTCGGGCGCAGAAGGCAGCTTCATTTCACAAAGCCTGGCAACCCGTTTGGGCATCCGCTGCCAGGCACTCAAAACTCCCATCTCCCTAGTTAACCTCTCCCGTGCCCCCCTTGGGAGAGTGTCACACCAAACCTTCCCCGTACCGGTCATCATCTCGGGAAACCACCGGGAGGAGATGACCTTTTACATCCTTCCCAACTCTGTGTCGCCCGTCATCCTGGGGTATCCCTGGCTCCGTCTTCATAACCCGGTCCTGGATTGGAGATCAGCTGGGGTATCGGCATGGAGTACATTCTGCCTGGGCACCTGCCTTCAGTCCGCTGCCTGCTCTCCGTCCGCTCCTCCCCCTGCGACGGACGCTGCACCCCCGGACCTGTCTCTGGTGCCCCCGGAATTTCACGACCTGGGTATGGTGTTCAGTACAACGAAAGCTATGTCTCTCCCCCCTCATCGGCCCTACGACTGTGCCATCAACCTCCGCCAGGGGGCTCCGTTACCTTCTGGTCGGCTCTATAGCCTGTCAGCGCCGGAGAAGGAGATGATGAACGCATATCTTAAGGAGTCATTAAGTGCTGGGATAATCCGCCCATCATCGTCACCCGTGGGGGCAGGGTTCTTCTTCGTGGGAAAAAAGGATGGGTCCCTCCGCCCTTGTATCGACTACCGGGCCCTCAATGATATCACGGAGAAGGACCGTTACACCCTGCCCCTCATGGACACGGCCTTCCACTCCCTCCAGGGGGCGACCTGGTTCACCAAGCTGGATCTACGCAGCGCTTACCACCTCGTCCGGATCCGGGAGGGAGATGAGTGGAAGACAGCCTTCCGTACCCCGAACGGCCACTTTGAATACCTGGTCATGCCATTCGGGTTGACCAACGCTCCAGCCGTCTTTCAGCGCCTTATAAATGACGTCCTCCGGGACTTTATCGGCCTTTTCGTGTTTGTCTACCTGGACGATATTCTCATCTTCTCCAAGTCCAGGGACGAGCACCAGGTCCACGTGAGGCAGGTCCTCCAAAGACTGCTGGAGAATCGTCTGTACGTGAAGGCAGAAAAATGTGAATTTTACGCCAGGACCACGTCCTTCCTGGGGTTCATCATCGCCCACGACAAGGTGCTCCCAGACCCAGAGAAGGTGAAAGCGGTGGTGGAGTGGCCTACACCTGCATCCCGGAAGCAGGTGCAACAGTTCGTCGGCTTCGCCAATTTCTACCGCCGCTTTGTCCCCAACTTCAGCTCCATCGTTGGGCCACTGACCCGCCTCACGTCCCCGAAGGTCCCGTTCCGGTGGACCGAAGAGGTCGCTGCCGCCTTTGAGGCGCTGAAGGCGGAGTTCTCCTCCTCCCGGGTCCTTCGCCAGGTCGACCCCGCGCTGCAGTGCATCGTTGAGGTCGACGCCTCGGACACGGGAGTGGGGGCAGTACTGTCCCAGCGGTCGCCGGACGATGGCGCCAAACGGCCCTGCGCCTTCTTCTCCCGGCGCTTGTCCCCGGCGGAAAGGAACTACGATGTGGGGGACAGAGAGCTCTTGGCCATCAAGCTCGCCCTGCAGGAGTGGCGCCACTGGCTAGAGGGGGCGAACCTGCCGTTCAAGAACTTAGAATATTTACGATCTGCCAAACGCCTGAACGCCCGCCAGGCGCGCTGGTCTTTGTTCTTCGCCAGGTTCCAATTTTCGATCACCTTCAGGCCTGGGTCTAAGAACGGCCTGCCTGACGCCCTCTCTAGGCAGTTCACTCCCGTGGAGTCGGAGGAGATGCCCCACTCCATCCTGCCCAGGTCGTGCATCGTGGGAGCCATCTCGTGGGATATCGAGGGCAAGATCCGGAAGGCACAGGAGGTGGAACCTGACCCTGGCGGTGGACCTGAGGGGAGGCTGTTCGTGCCATCCGCGGTCCGAGGAGAGGTCATCCACTGGCTACACACCTCCAAGCTCACCTGTCACCCTGGCACCTCCCGGATGATAGACCTCCTCCAACGGTCCTTTTGGTGGCCAGGCCTGCGGAGGGATGCAGCCCGCTACGCCCGGGCTTGCCCAATCTGTGCCACCTGCAAGTCGGGAAATGCCCCTCCAGCGGGTCTGCTCCAGCCCCTGCCCGTCCCTGGCAGGCCCTGGTCGCACATCGCGTTGGATTTCGTCACCGGACTCCCCGTCTCCAACTCCTATGACACCATCCTGACCATCGTGGACCACTTCTCCAAGGCCGTGCACTTCGTCCCCCTGCGAGGCCTCCCTACTGCCCTGGAGACGGCGGACCTCCTTGTCCAACACGTGGTCAGGCTGCACGGGATTCCGGTGGACGTGGTCTCGGACCGGGGCCCCCAGTTTTCATCCGAGGTTTGGAGGTCTTTCTGCAACGCCATCGGAGCCAAGGTGAGCCTCTCCTCCGGCCATCACCCCCAATCCAACGGGCAGTGTGAGAGGACCAACCAGGAGCTGGAGGCTGCGCTCCGCTGTGTGTCCAGATCCAAACCCACGTCCTGGAGCAACCATCTTGCCTGGGTTGAATATGCCCACAACACCGCTCGCTCTTCTGCTACAGGGATGTCCCCCTTCAAAGCGTCACTGGGTTACGACCCCCCGCTGTTACCGGAGCAGGAGAGTGAGGTAACTGTCCCGTCAGTTAGGGCCCATCTCAGGCAGTTCCGCTCCACCTGGACTGCCGCGCGCAATGCGCTCTTACGCACAGCGGAGCGCAACAGGACTGTGGCGGACCGGTGTAGAAGACCTGCCCCTGCGTACAGAGTTGGGCAACTTGTTTACGTTTCCACCCAGGACGTCACTTTAAAAGGTGAGAGGAGAAAGCTGGCACAGCGCTTCATGGGTCCCTATCCCATCACCCGGATCATCAACCCGGTGGCTGTGCGCGTGGCTATTCCCCCCTCCCTCCGCATTCATCCCACTTTCCACGTGTCGAAGGTGAAGCTGGCAGTCACCGACCCCCTTTGCCCTCCTCCTGCAGCGCAACCCGCACCCCGGATGATTGGTGGCCATCCGGCCTGGTCCGTCTCCTCCATCCTGGACTCCCGGCGCCGGGGTCGTGGGTTGCAATACTTGGTGGACTGGGAGGGCTATGGGCCCGAGCATCGACAGTGGGTGCCCCCGTCGTTTGTGTTGGACCCATCGCTCATCGCGGACTTCCACCGAGCGCACCCGGATAAGCCATCGCCAGGAGGCGCTGCTAGAGGGGGGAGTACTGTCACGCCGCGCCGCTCATTAACGGCGCCACCTGCTCACACACCTGCTAATCATCAGCGGCGAGGGATAAAAGCCGCCTCGCCCTGAGCTTCGGCCTGAAGCCGTTAGACTTCATTCCCCTTCCATGGGAATCAACCACACTCTCTTCAGCATCTCGTTAAGCGGTAAGAAGACCACTTACCTCATCTCTCCAGTCTGCTCCCCTGTGCACAGGTGGATTCCTCGGCGGCGGACAATCCCGTCCCTCGTCTCTCCTCGCTGCTGCACCGAGTCCTGCAGGTGGCTGTCTCCCGGGGTCCCGTCCTTGAAGTGCCAGTCATCTGCCCCGTACAAGTAAGCTTCTCTCCCTCGCCTATTCTCCTCCTGTGTTGGTGTGTGCCCATCACCCTGTGTCTGTTTTCTCCCATAGGGTTGCCGGCTGAACGGTCTCCTGCCTCTGTGCTCGAAGCAGACGCCCACCACCAACACATTAACATTCCGCAGACACGCACCCAAACATCCCTGTTGTTAATGAACAGTTTGAACTACTCTGAGCCTGTGTGTGTGCGTCTCCTGAGCCGAACGTTATGTCATTTAATGATTTAAATTAACTTAAATGACCAAGGATGCCGTGATTTCTGTTATAATATTTCTATATATTTCTAGTTTTTTGTTGCTTTTTTTTTAGAAATCTCACCGCCAAGAGAAACCTCCCTTATTTTGAAGTCCAAATGCTGGCACGTTTAGTTTGTCTTAAGTTTGTCGTCTTAACTTGCCAGGTACATAATTGGGAACATAATATTGTAGTGGCTGGTGAAATATATACTCAGCAATTCATCAGTCCCCCTTGCCTTTCCCTTCATATAAAGCTGGCTGCAAATGAATTCTAACCACATCTCTTAGCTAAGTGACTCTTCCGTTATTGCTCCCATTTCCAGCGGGTTAAAACCATGATAAATGCCTCCATTGCTTACATACCTCTTATGATTTTTTTTTCTTTCCGTGTTTAAAGTACTTTAATAAACTCATGTTTCTGTCAGACAGTCAAGCCTTATTCATGCTGCATTTCCCCTCTAGTCTGCCTTGGTCCACGTACGCTTTGGACGAGCCCGGCACGCATGTGGCGCTGTACATGCTCACTTTTTTCATCTAGCCAGGCCAAGCGGTTGACGCATGTACACAACCATCATTTGTAGTTTCACTCCCACCCAATAGGTAGCGCCAAGGCGCTGATGCACCAGGATTTTCACCAACGAAGAAACGGCGGACTTCTTCACAAAGTTTCTCTTCAAATAGAGTCCATTTCTGCTGTTTGACTTCCCGGTTTTCACTCCTTTTCCACGAAGATGCTGCTGCCACTACCGAGACACTGCCTGCTGACTGACTGGAAAGCTCACGTGAGCGGTGCGCTTCTAAACTCTGCGTGGATGACGGCCATGCACGTTGTTCATGTGCGCGTGCTTGCAGAAAGTCATTGCTTCATATATTTTTCTTCAATTCATATTTCCCTCTTGGTGCGGCGGTAAATTTTCTGGCATGGCGGGCCGCCACAGAGAAATGTTCCCAGAGGAAACCCTGTACATATATACTGTATATATGATCTCCCAAAAATGTGACAGCCCAAAAGAAAAAAAAAATTTTTCCTCATTGACAAATTTACTGTTCTTAATTTTCTGCTCTGTGTGTAATGATTCTCCATGATTTATTGGTTCTGCTTCCATTGAGGGGAATCAAGCAGCGCTGATGTGGTGTCAAAAAGTAAATGACATTTTTAATGGAATTTTATGTTATTTTAACGGGAGAGTTGTAACAGTCAAAATATAATCACCCGACATTTTATTGATATGATGATACACAAAATATTTTTATTTTTTTTTTTAATTCCCTCCACAGTCACATTTTAATTGCAGATCTAGTGTTGGAGTCTATAGCATTATTTTAATATTTTTTAGATGAATGAATGAATGAATGAATGAACGAACAGGGGAAAACGTTATGCAAAACTAAATTCATAGGAATATAAAATTAAAATTAATACTGAGTCGTATGCCCAAGGGAGATGTGTTCACTCCAGAAGCAGGTCCAGGATGGCAGGAAGCCTCCACAAACACTGATCTTTTTTTTTTTTATTCCTTCTTTTTGCCCTTGTCCTGTCAGGCAGCTAGGTGAGCAGAACAGAAATCCGCTTCCCTTATTGTGCCAAAAAGATTTGCTTTACCAAAAGAGCTTTATACAGTACATATATGTGTACTGTGGTGGACACACAGACGTGACCTGTTTTGTGACTCACATTTTAGATCAGAACAAAAGCAGAGCTTCCTTGGTGATTACAGGAAGCTGCAAGAATCTTAGCTTTGGTATGCAAGGCTGGAGACTGTGGGGGGTATAATTAAAAGATTAAAGAAGGGATGCAGGGGAGACAGTGGAAGTGATATCATGGAGTGAGGATGCATTGTTACTGTCATTATAATGCAATGTAGTCTGTGATACATGTGACCTGTGAACTGTAAGAGTCCTGATATTTAAGGAAGAGAGTTTCCTGTGTGGCTCTCTTTTCTGCTTTCTGCTTTGAGATGATGGTGATGTGAATAAAGCTGACTTGAGAGAGAACTCTGCCTCGTCATTCTCACATCTCCACAGTACTGTATATTGTTTATAATCTCCTCTTGTAATAACCTTTAATACTTTATTTAAATTGTCTTACCCATGAAGGACCCAATGGGGGGGAAATGGGGAAAGAAGGGATTGGGAGGGGAAAAGAAAAGGGAGAGGAACAAACAAAGAAGACAAACTAACAAGTGAAACAAACAGAAGAAAGACTGTTTCTTCAACTGAAGAGGACTCAACACGAGTCTGGTATCTGCACCTGTTCAAGGACAGACGTATGTGCATAAGGTGCGTGTGTATGAGAGTGCACGCAAAATAAGTGTGTGCATGTGAGTGGTTTGTCAGGGAACATATGAAGAGCGTGGCCGATGACAGCAACCCCCCCCCCCCCCTCCCCGAAACGCTATAGTGTGAACCCAGCTTTAACTTAGGCTGACTTAGGTGAACTCTGCATAACTTAGCCCAGCGCTCCAGAACTTCTACAAACTGAGCAAAACTTTCAACGTTTATTTCCAAACGTCGGCAAATTTTCAGCATGTTGAAAATTTTCAAAGAACACAACTTTCACCAGCATTCACTTTTGCCTGCAGAGCAAGACGTTTGCCAAAACGTCAGTAAGTAAAAGTCCGTCCAAAAGCTGTAGTGTGAATCCACCTTGAGACCCTATTCCTACCAAGTTTTATCATTTCAAAAAATTCCCCTAACAATGGCTAAAGATTGCATATGCCAAGTAAATCAAATTCTTTCTTCACTAAATTGCAGTAGAAAATTTGAAATGTCCCACGTTCAAAACACTGTAATTTTAAGAGGTTAAAGAAGTCTTTGCATTAATTACTAACTGTATTCTTCAAATACATATCTCATCATTAACATTAGGCCACATGCCACAGACTTTTAAAATGGCTGCAATTAAACCACTGCTTACAAAGCCAACACTTGATCCACAAGTTTTAGCTTACTATAGACTTTCTAATCTTTTATTTCAAAAATCTGAGAAAGAGTTGTTGCTACGCAGTTAATTGACCACTTGCAGGGAAATGGTTTATTTGAAGAGTTTCAGTCAGAGTTTAGAATTCATCAAAGTGCTGAAACAGCTTTAGTGAAGGTCACTAACGATCTTCTTAGCTTCTGATAATGGACTTGTCTGTACTTGTCCTCTTAGAACTTAGTGCAGCTTTTGATACTATCAATCATCATCTATATACACTACCGTTCAAAAGTTTGGGGTCACCCAGACAATTATTTTGTGTTTTCCATGAAAAGTCACACTTATTTACCACCATGAGTTGTAAAAGGAATAGAAAATATAGTCAAGACATTGACAAGGTTAGAAATAATGATTTGTATTTGAAATAATAATTTTTTCCTTCAAACTTTGCTTTCGTCAAAGAATCCTCCATTTGCAGCAATTACAGCATTGCAGACCTAACATGATTGCACAAGGGTTTTCTAATCATCCATTAGCCTTCTGACGCAATGAGCAAACACATTGTACCATTAGAACACTGGAGTGATAGTTGCTGGAAATGAGCCTCTATACACCTATGTAGATATTGCACCAAAAACCAGACATTTGCAGCTAGAATAGTCATTTACCACATTAGCAATGTATAGAGTGTATTTCTGATTAGTTTAAATTATCTTCATTGAAAAAAAGTCATTTTCTTTCAAAAATAAGGAAATTTCTAAGTGACCCCAAACTTTTGAACGGTAGTGTATATAAAAGAGATTCTGCAGTGTGGGTATGTATGTATGGATGGATGTACAGTATGTGACAAACTTTGTCCCCCTACTTATTCAGAAGCCACTTTGCTGTGGGCTCTTATCTTTTTAATGGCAATGCAGTTGGACACAGTGAGCGAACTGGACTGGAGCTTTATTTTTTCCAAATATTTTTATTGATTTTTTAACTTTAACAATAACAAAAACATAAAAACACAAAAGCAAACAACCACCCACCCAGCCCACCCTCTGCCCTGGCTCACACAACAATATCATTCACTACATAGAAGCACACAGTCTTGCAGTGTTCTCAAGCTCACAAAAAAAAAAAAAAAAAAAAAAAAAAAGAATGGTTGCCATTTGCAGTAGAAATCAGCAGTACATCCTTTCATGGTATACTTAATATTTTCTAGCATAAGGAAAAACAATACGCCATTAATTCAATTCAATTCAATTCAACTTTATTTATATAGCGCCATTTCACAACAACAGTCATCTCATACCGTCTCATACACCACCGTCTTCACGGTGGCGCAGTGGTTAGCACTGCGGCAGCACAGTTTACCCTTGGCCGGGGGATTGTGGGGATCGTGGGATCGTGGGTTCGATCCCAGCCCCCGACCAACAGTGATCTGTGTGGAGTTTGCATGTTCTCCCCGTGTTGCGTGGGTTTACTCCGGGATTTCTCCGGTTTCCTCCCACATGCCAAAAACATGCATGTTAGGTTAATTGGCTGTTCTAAATTGTCCCTAGATATTTGTTTCCTATAGGCCCTTAGAATAGAGGGTTAGTATTAATGAAAGTGCTTTGAGTGGTCTTTGTGACTAGAAAAGCGCTATATAAGTGCAGGTTAGTTAGTTAGTTAGTTAGTCATAGCACTTTCAACTGTAGGGGGAACCCCCACAGTTGCAGAAAGACCCCAGCAATCAGGCGATCCCCTGTGAGCAAGCACTTGGCGACGGTGGAGAGGAAAAACTCCCTTTTAACAGGAAGAAACCTCCAGCAGAACCAGGCTCAGGGAGGGGCAGTCATCTGCTGCGACTGGCTGGGGGGTGAGGGGACAGAGAAGAAGAAAAGAACAGACATGTAGAGAGCAAACAGCACGATGGGGACTCAATCTATGGGAGAGAACAAACAAATGTTAATGACCAGCAAAAAAAAAAAAAATATTTCATAGAGAGTGAGGAAAGGAGTGAGGCCCAGTGCATTACTGGAGGTCCCCCAGCTGACTAAACCTATTAGCAGCATAACTAAGGGAGGGTTCAGAAACACATGATCCCTCCCTAATTGTAGGCTATATCAAAAAGGTAGGTTTTAGCCCTATTCTTAAAAACAGAGATCGAGTCTGACTCCCGAATCCAGATTGGCAGCTGATTCCACAGGAGAGGAGCTTGATAACTGAAGGCTCTGCCTCTCACTGTACTTTTGGAGATTCTAGGTATTACAAGTAAACCTGCATTTTGGGAGCGTAGTGCTCTGTTAGGATGATACGGTAGTATCAGATCTTTTAAATAAAAAGGAGCCTGATTGATTAGAGCTTTGTAAGTAAGAAGAAGGATTTTAAACTTAATTCTAAACTCTATGGGAAGCCAATGAAGGGAGGCCAGAACCGGAGAGATATGATCTCTCTTTCTAGTACCTGTTAAAACTCTTGCTGCAGCATTTTGGATCAGCTGAAGACTTTTTAAAGATGCTTTAGGACAGCCTGATAATAAAGAATTACAATAATCTAATCTAATCTAATCTAATTAATCCATTGTGACACAGATGGAGGAGTGACACAGATGGAGGAGTAGGAGATTTCCACTGGAGAAGGATCCGATGCTTGCCTAACAATGATGTAAAGGCCATGATCCCTCTCTGTGTGGAGTTCAAGTGAGCAGACACAGCTGGAGTTCCAAAAATGGCTATCAAGGGGCAGGGATCTACATGAAGTCCCATTACTGTTGACATTGTATTAAAACAACCAGTCCAAAAATTATGTAAATGAGAACAAGAATAAAACATATGACTTAGATGACAACCTGAACTCGAACATTGTTCACATTTATCCTCCATTTCAGGGTAAATCTCAGAGAGTCTTGCCTTTGAATAATGAACTCTATGTACCACCTTAAACTGAATAAGTGAAAGACGAGCACAGGAGGAGACTTTACTAGCTTTGCTCAACATATCATCGCACCAATCCTGATCAAGGGTGAGACCTAGCTCACCTTCCCACACAACCTTGGTCTTAGCTTTTCAGTAATTGCTAAAATCTAGGATACTGTGGGGAAGCCACTCAGTATGTCAGTATGTTTCCGCTCAGACGGAAGGACAAGGGGAATCATCATGGGGGGTTTGTGTGTTGATGCGGGGGTTGGTGTGTTGTTGTGAACAGTGACAAAGAGAATGGGAGTTGCAAAGGCTTTCATGTTAATGCAGCACCACAGAAGGCTGATCGAGTTGTATGCTATAAAAAAAGGAGAGGTGCCTGTGACCTGTGATTCTTTTGATGCTTGTGATTCTGGAGAATGTGTGGGAGAGAGAGATGAATAAAGCCTGTTCTACTCTGGACCTATCTGCCTGATTATTTCACTCTCCACAATACGATGATATATCTGTGATATGGCTCCTCTATGAGGCATATACAGTAAAAAGTTAACAGTTACTCCCATGGTTTCTGAGATGGAAGAGAAGGAAAGTCAGGAAATGTATTTGAAATAAAATGTCTGGCTTGAAAATACCTAAAAAGATTACTGGGAGGTAGTTTATATGACAATACCAGTGTATTGTAAGTGCTGAATGTCCCATCTTTATACAAATCCCGAAAACACTGAATACCATTATTAAACCTCAATGTGAAGCTTGAATCTAAATAAGAAGGAGAGAACAAATGATTTTTACACACTGGCCCTAAAAGAGATGGTGCTGCACATTTAAAATGTTTCCTTAACTGATACCAGATCTTTAAAGAGTTCAGCAAAACAGGATTTTTAACATATGTACTGTAGACAATTTGTTTGGGAGTGAGTAGTAGACAAGAGCAGGAATAGAAGTTCACTGACTGCATGATCAAGTAGGTACCACAACAAGGGGGGGGGGGGGGGGATCAAGCCAGCAATGTATTTTATAAATATTAGAAGCCCAATAGCGTCTGGCTGAGGCCCCTGTCCGGGAGGTCTTCAACTCCCACCTCCGGAAGAACTTCAACCACATTCCGAGGGAGTCTGGAGACATGGAGTCTGAATGGGCCATGTTCTCCACCTCTGTTGTTGAAGCGGCGGCCCAGAGCTGCGGCCGCAAGGTGGTCGGTGCATCTCGTGGTGGCAACCCCCGAACCAAGTGGTGGACACCAGTGGTGAGGGGGGCCATTAAGCTGAAGAAGGAGTCCTATCAAGCTTGGTTGGCTTGTGGGACTCCCGAAGCAGCTGAGGTGTACCGGCAGGCCAAGCGGAGTGCAGCTCGGGTGGTTGCTGAAGCAAAAACCCGGGTATGGGAGGAGTTCGGTGAGGCCATGGAACAAGACTTTCGGTCGGCTTCAAAGAGATTCTGGCAAACTGTTCGGCGGCTCAGGAGGGGAAAGCAGCTCCCCGTCCACACTGTGTATGGTGCGGATGGGACACTGTTGACTTCAACTGGGGATATCGTCGGGCGGTGGAAGGAATACTTCGAGGATCTCCTCAATCCCACTGATACGCCTTCCACAGAGGAAGCAGGGTTTGGGGACAAGGGGGATGACTCGCCTATCACAGGGGCTGAGGTCGCCAAGGTGGTTAAAAATCTCCTTGGTGGCCGGGCCCCGGGGGTGGACGAGATTCGCCCCGAGTACCTCAAGGCCCTGGATGTTGTTGGGCTGTCATGGTTGACACGCCTCTGCAACATTGCGTGGAGGTCGGGGGCAGTGCCTTTGGCATGGCAAACCGGGGTGGTGGTTCCTCTCTTCAAAAAAGGGGACCGGAGGGTGTGCTCCAACTTTAGAGGGATCACACTCCTCAGCCTCCCTGGGAAGGTCTATGCCAAGGTACTGGAGAGGAGAGTCCGGCCGTTGGTCGAACCTCGGATTCAGGAGGAGCAATGTGGTTTTCGTCCTGGCCGTGGCACATCGGACCAGCTCTTTACCCTCTCGAGAATTCTTGAGGGTTCGTGGGAGTTTGCCCAACCAGTTTACATGTGTTTTGTGGACTTGGAGAAGGCATTTGACCGCGTCCCTCGTGGATTTTTGTGGGGGGTGCTTCGGGAGTATGGGGTATCGGGCTTGTTGTTACGAGCTATTCGGTCTCTGTACGACCGTTGTGAGAGTTTAGTTCGTATTGCCAACACTCGGTCGGAGTCATTCCCAGTGAGAGTTGGACTCCGCCAGGGCTGCCCTTTGTCACCGGTCCTGTTCATAATTTTTATGGACAGGATTTCTAGGCGCAGCCAGGGAATGGAGGGTGTCATACTTGGTGACCACAGGATCTCATCTCTGGTGTTTGCAGATGATGTTGTCCTGTTGGCTTCATCCAGCAATGACCTACAGCTCTTGCTGGGACGGTTTGCCGCTGAGTGTGAAGCGGCTGGGATGAGAATCAGCACCTCCAAGTCCGAGTCCATGGTCCTCAGCCGGAAAAAGGTGGATTGTCCTCTCCGGGTTGGGGACAGGCTCCTGCCCCAAGTGGAGGAGTTTAAGTATCTTGGGGTCTTGTTCACGAGTGAGGGGAAAATGGAGCGAGAGATCGACAGACGGATTGGAGCAGCATCTGCAGTGATGCGGACGTTGTACCGGTCTGTTGTGGTGAAGAGGGAGCTTAGTTCTAAGGCAAAGCTGTCGATTTACCAGTCAATCTACGTTCCTACTCTCACCTATGGTCACGAGCTTTGGGTAATGACCGAAAGAACGAGATCGCGGATACAAGCGGCTGAAATGAGCTTTCTCCGTAGGATTGCTGGACTCACCCTCAGAGATAGGGTGAGGAGCTCAGTCATCCGGGAGAGGCTCAGAGTAGAACCGCTGCTCCTCCACATTGAAAGGAGTCAGTTGAGGTGGTATGGGCATCTGATTAGGATGCCTCCTGGACGTCTCCCACTTGAGGTGTTTCAGGCACGTCCCACTGGGAGGAGACCCCGGGGCAGACCCAGGACTCGGTGGAGAGACTATGTCTCCCAGCTAGTCTGGGAACGCCTTGGTATCCCCTCTGAAGAGCTGGAGCAGGTGGCTGGGGAGAGGGAAGTCTGGGCTTCTCTGCTTGAACTGCTGCCTCCGCGACCCGGACCTCCGGAAAAGCGGTAGAAGATGGATGGATGGATGGAAGCCCAATAGTAAAACTGAAAATTAGGAAGAGCCAAACCACCACTAAATTTATATCTTTGTAGTAGAGATTTTCAAATCTGTGGACGCTTCGAACCCCAAATAAATGAGCTAATCTTTTTATCAAGGGAAAGAAAAAAGTGTTTTGGCAAAAATAGGGGTAATATCATCAATAAGTAGATCAATTTTGGCAACATATTCATTTTAAAGACATTTGTCTTTCCAATCAGAGACAGAGGCAGATTATTCCATCTTGACAAATCTGATTTTAAGCTGGCCAAAAGACGATCAAAATTAGTCCAAAAAAGAACTGAGTATGTACACGTCACCTTAACTCCAAGATATTTGAACCCAGAACTGGCAAGGGTAAAAGGGAGGTCAGCTTGTTTAAGTTGCAAAGCCACTTTGTTTACAGGAAAACATTCAGTCTTTTGAAGATTTACTTTATATCCAGAAAATGAACTGAATTTTTTAAATATTGACAGAATTCCAGGGAGATAAGTTGTAGGGTCTGTGATATATAATAATAAATCATCTGCATACAGGGCCAATTGATATTCAGCACCATTATGTATGATGCCTTTGAAAAAAGAGGAGGACTTTAAAGTGAGTGCCTAAGGTTTAATAGCCAACGCAAAAAGCGATGGTGATAAGGGGCAATCCTGGCGGGTGCCGCGTTCCAACTCAAAATATTCTGATTGGGTGTCATTTGTCCGAACACTAGCCTTGAGCGATGTGTATAACAATCTAATCCAACTGATGAATGTGTTACCAAAGCCAAATTTCTCTAATACTGCAAACAGGTAAGGCCACTCGACTCTATCAAACACCTTCTCGGCATTCAGTGAAATTACAGTTTCGGGAAAACTATCCATGTGATGTACAGATAACATTTAATAGAGTGTGGATATTAAAAAAAAATAATTGACGTCCTTTAATAAACCAATTTTTTTCCCTCTGAAACAAGGTAGAATCTTCTCTAGTCAAGTAGCAATAATTTTAGCCAGGGTCTTTACATGTACATTTAACAAAGAAAGGGGCCTATAGGAAGCACAGGAAGAAGGTGTCACTGCTGGCCCTAACGAGCCAGCATAAGATGCCACAGTCCAGTGAAGTTGCACAGGTGTTTATTTACAGTTAGGGAAAGGGAAGGACAAGATAACCAGCCACGCGGGCTAAACAACAAGACTACTTGTTAACATACAGAACGAGCGTTGACAGCTGAGACGAGGAACGCTCGCTCAGCGTCTGATAAGGAAAAGGGTGACAGAATACAAACAGTAATCACAGGCGATTAACACACTTACAAATGGGATGAGAAAGAATCATTGACGATCATTAGACCAACGTTTGACGAGACTGCTGCGAGATGCTGCCGCCGGCGCCGGCTTTTAAAGCTGGCCGCTAACGACCGCAAATGCAGCACAGCTGTTCAGGCCTTGACAGCAGGAAACTCCCCTGAGCGTTGTCCAATCAGAGCCCGGGGAGCCAGAACAACAACACCGCTGTCAAAGCCTGACAGGAATGGTGCGTGGCCCGAGCGCGGACAATATTAGCGCTTGGGTCATGACAGGACCTCCCCCTCAAGGGCGGACTCCCGGACGCCCGTTAACATCCAAACCCCCCACCCCCACCCCAGGGCGGGTGGATGGGGGAGCAGGCAAAGGGGGGACAGAATCAGCCTCACAGAAAACCAAATCAGCACGATATCCTACCACACAAATCACAATAAAGACAAGGCAGGAACAGAAAACAACCAGGGCATACATTCACAGGGAAAAAAAAACAAAAAAAACCCCACACACTATACAACACAGGAACACATACCACAGGGTAACATAGTCTCATCCCTCCAACAGGAGAGGGGAAAAAGAAAAAAAAACAAAACAAAACAAAGAAAACAGCTTTACAATGTACAAATGTCACAAAGCTGGATTACCAGTCCATTTCAGAGAAAAAAAAAATTCAAATCTCTCATGAATTGGCAGCAAACCAAAAAGAAAAAAAACTCAACAGTTATGAACCAGACACTGACAAAATTTCACTATTACTTACAATCATCTCTTACTAAAATAGAAACATACAGCATTCATCTTCCCAGGATGCCATGCTGTCACTGAGCTAGTCAAAAAAACAAAAACCAAACAGATACTCTCAGAATGTGGCTGATCAGTGACCTTCAGTGCACATGAGTAATAATGGAAAACAGACTGCCTGTTACACATAAGCCAAAGACCCATAAAGTATTTCACTTTGATACAAAAATATCAGATCTAAATTTGAAGTTATGCACTAATCACAAGGTTTCTTTTAGAGTCACCGTCAGTTAGCTTTCACTTCTGAAGGCCAGTTTATTATGCAGATGACTCTGTTTTGAGCTTACACACGTGGAAGAAATATCAAAAATAGTTCAGAAGAGTTTAGAGATCCCACTTAGTACTTAACTATTCAAATAAGCAGTTATCTGAAGTGACAATCACCTTTAAACAGTCAGAGTGCAAAGGTTCTGCAAGAAATTTAGCAGCTGAGACTTCAAAGGCTGCACTTCAAATTTTAATTTTAAGACCGATTAGAAAAGACATGGCCAAACTTCTGAATGCAGAAACTGAACAAGTTCCTTTCTTGGCATTTGAATTAGACCAACTGGACCCTATTTGGCAGAATAAAGATCTACTGTAGATATTTCAGCCCGTGTTTGCAACTAAAGAAATGCAATGGTACTTTGCTCCATGGATCTGCAATTACACGTTGCCTTGAAGCTTTCACAGCAATATTGCAACCCTACAGAATGCTCAGAGGCAAGCAGAAACGACCAGCAAGGAGAATAATCATGGTGGCATTATGTCAGATGAAGAAAAGGAAAGGGTGGTCTGCTCTGAAGATTCTCTGATCAGGAATGCAATAGTCAGACAACATTTTACCATACTGGCTCCAAATGGAGACCTACATATAGTACCACACCTAAATACCAAACAAACAGTGGGGTCAAAAGCATAGGATCCCCAGTGACCCAAAAAAAACAAAACAAAAAACATGCCCGAAATCCCATGACAAGGGTACATATATCCATTAAACACAGAATAGGGGTAACATAAATGATGTTCAGTATAGCCATAATAGATCTTAATATTGAAGAAAAGTGTTAACAAAATTAGCTTTAACCCAGCTTTCTTTCTTTCTTCTTCTTAAGCCTGAAGGTCAAAAGAAAAGATCGGTATATTAAACAAGACTGAATGGAAAAAAAAACACAAAAAAAACAAAAAACAAGCGACCAAGTCACACAACAGAGTACACCATTAGATCCTGTATGTGGAGTATTTCAGCCTTCAAAAAAACCAACTCAAGATCACTGAACTACTGAGGGGCCGAGGGAGAGAGAAAAAAAAAAAACACCGGGATGACAGGTATGATATACAGTTCAGGGGGCCTCTCCGCACCCAGCATCCAAGCCGCTAACAGGGGTAGCGGGACGTGTTACCTGTTACGTCTACCTGAATCCCGGTCCGGGGATGACCGTGCCTCCGGTGGCCAGACCAGGGTGCCAAATATACAGTTCTGTTTATCAGGAGGCCGGCCCAGGACGCCAAACGGGAAGAGCAGGCCTCCAGGTGGTCGACCCGCATCAACCTGCCAACAGGACCACTGGAGAGAGCTCGGTGACAGTCTCCCAACAGAAAGGATAAGCCAGGGAGAACCGGGCCAATTATGGTTAATCCCCGCGGTCCCAGGTGCGGGGGAAGGAGGAATGTGACGAGGATAAGGAATCAGTTCGGCGTTATTCAGCGGCAGGTCTGCAGCGCCATCTCCGGATCCCGCACAAACAGGTGCTGATTGGGCCAGAACCAATCCGGTAAAGAATCCCGACTGGGCCGACGCTGCACCCGCGATGGACCCTGATTTGGCCACGGCTGCAACCACGTCGGACCCCGATTGGGTCAGAACCACTCCAGTGACGAACTCTAACTGAGCCAACGCTGCACCCGCGTCGGGCCCTGAATGGATCAGGGCAGGTCCAGTACCGACCTCCAACTCCGAACCCGGAACCTCCGGTACAGCGATTGGCATCTGCTCTGCAAAGGTGACCTTAGGAGAAGGCTCAGAAGAAAAAGAAGAACCGGGATCAGGGACACCGGCAGCGCCAGAACCCGGCGAGACAAGCTCGGATGCAGTGGACGGCTGCACCCGGCTTGCCCTTCCAGGAGACAGGCAAAAATGCTCAATAATAGAAAAGGCAAAGACAGCAATGAGCACTTGCCTGATCTCAAGTTTGGACGCCGTCCAGGACTTCGACGATCCGGGGTTAGATGGGAGGAGGTCGTCTTCTGGCTCCCATTCAGCTGTGTTGGGCTCCGCAGCTGGTAAGATGGCTTCTGTAGCCTGAGGACCCTCCGGTGCCATCGTCCACGCTGGCAACCCTTACAGCGTGGTGGCAGGGGGCCCCTGGCCCACTGGGTCGGACTGTTCATCTGTGAAGACCCGGGGACGCTTCGTCGTCGGCGCAGGCTCCATACAGCAGTCTGCTCTCCTCCTCCATCCTTGATGTGGCTGCAGGGCTGGAATTTTGTGCTCCAGGGCCGCAGGCCCCCTCCTCATCCAACGACGCTTGACTAATGTCGAAGAACGCTCTGTGGAGGGAGACACAGAGGCAACAGGTTTAGTTATTACCTCAGCAGGTGGTGGAGGCTTGGAGGGCAGCGAACCTCGAACCTCATCCCCAGGAGTCAGACAAGACAAATCACTATTAGGAGAGAAAGAGTGAACTTGTACTCGCCTGTCTTCCGGAGGGAGGATGGTGCCTGCTGTAGGAAAAGTTGCTCCTTCTTCTTCCCGCCGGGTGGTGGCAGAGGGTTCCCTGGAAGTACGAGGGGGCGCCGCACGTGATGGACTCGGCACGGGGCTCGCCGGAGCAGAACTCCTCATACACCCAGCAGCTGGAGAAGGCGTCAGAGAGGAGGGGGCGACAGCCGAGACGGGCTGGGCACGGCGCGCTGACGGGACAGAGGGGGAAGATGGCCCGGGGAGAGAGGCTGTGGGGGTTCCCTCCTGGCGAGACGCTGAAGAGACAGCTGTCTGGTTGATGGGGTCATTCCAGTGACCCGGAGCAGGATCCGGATGGGATTCTTGCTGAGGTTGTCTCTGGCCGCGGCGCCAACGTCTTCGACGGGCCTCGGGTGGTGCGAACTCCTGGCCTGGATTGAGGAGAGGATCGGGATCCCAAAGTGGGAAGCGGCGATGCCGTCTCCTCCGCTTCAGGTTGTATTCTTCCTCGTACATCCGGAGTATCTCGCGTTGGGCAGTGATGTCAACCCTCCTCGCGTCGACTTCTGGGTGGTCGGCGTAGGGGGCGAAAGATGGTTGAGCACATCCTCAGCGCAGTCCAGGTACTAGTGTACGTTGTGATCGTAGTCCAGTAGGGAAGCGGAGATGAGAGTCTCGTCCACATACTCCAGGGCATCTGCCAACTCATGGCTCTGACGCCGGGCACGGCCCCTCCGTGACGGCATTGGGTCCACAGCACACCGTACCCAGACAGGGAAAGAGCAGAGTTCTCCTGAGTGCAACTTCACCGAGAACGGTGTCTCCTTCTGGCGGCAGTCTACTGTCACGGCTGGCCCTCACGAGCCAGCATAAGACGCCACAGTCCAGTGAAGTTGCACAGGTGTTTATTTCCAGTTAGGGAAAGGGAAGGACAAGATAACCAGCCACGCGGGCTAAACAACAAGACTACTTGTTAACATACAGAACAAACGTTGACAGCTGAGACGAGGAACGCTCGCTCAGCGTCTGATAAGGAAAAGGGTGACAGAGTACAAACAGTAATCACAGGCGATTAACACACTTACAAATGGGATGAGAAAGAATCATTGACGATCATTAGACGAACGTTTGACGAGACTGCCGCGAGATGCTGCCGCCAGCGCCGGCTTTTAAAGCCGGCCACTAACGACCGCAAATGCAGCACAGCTGTTCAGGCCTTGACAGCAGGAAACTCCCCCGAGCGTTGTCCAATCAGAGCCCGGGGAGCCAGAACACCAACACCGCTGTCAAAGCCTGACAGGAATGGTGCGTGGCCCGAGCGCGGACAATATTAGCGCTTGGGTCATGACAGAAGGATCTTTCCCACTTTTTAAGAGAAGAGTTATTGAAGCTTTAGTTAAAGTGGGGGGCAAAGAACCCCTCTCCAGTGATTCATTAAACATTGACAAAGGTAAAGGGGACAGTTTAGCACTACAAATTTTGAAAAATTCAATTGGAAAACCATCGGGTCCAAGGGCTTTTTTTGACTGCATATATTTAATTGCTTGTTGTAATTCATTTCAAGAAAGAGGAGCTTCTAATTGTTTAGACCTGTCTAGATCAACCCTAGGAAACCTTAAATTAGACAAAAACTGATGCATGTGTGAGGGGTCTGATGGAAACTCTGATTTATATAGTGCTGAATAAAATGATTTAAAGGTAAAAATAATTTCTAATGGATCTGTAAGCAGCACACCAGACCCATTATCAATTTGGGAAATAATGCGAGAGTTGGACTGACATTTTAACTGATGTGCCAATAGTCTACTAGCCTTTTTCACCATGGTCATAATAGGTTCCTCGTGTTTGCAATAATAAACGTTCAGCTGCAGTAGTGGAAATTAGATCAAATTGAGCTTAAACATCAAGTCGTTTCTTATGCAAGGATGGAGAAGGGTTTGTTGCACATATCTGATCCAAAGCTGCCATTTCAGATATAAGTTCAGCTATCCTGGAGTTGAGCGGAGTGGTTAGCACTGCAGCATCACAGCAACTCACCCTTGGCCGGGGGATCCTGGGTTCGATCCCAGCCCCCGACCAACAGTGATCTGTGTGGAGTTTGCATGTTCTCCCCGTGTCTGCGTGGGTTTACTCCGGGATTTCTCCGGTTTCCTCCCACATGCCAAAAACATGCAAGTTAAGTTAATTGGCATCAAAAACTGGGGATTCTAAATTGTGCTTAAGTATGACTGTGAGAGTGAATGGTTGTCTGTCTCTCTGTGTTGGCCCTGTGATGGACTGGTGATCTGTCCAGGGTGTACCCTGCCTCTCGCCCAAAAGATGCTGGGATAGGCTCCAGCCCCCCCGCGACCCGAAAAGGATTAAGCAGAAGAAGACGAATGAATGAATGAATATCCTGGAGTTCTCTTTTTTCTTACTAGAAGAAGAATAAGAAATTATCTGACCTCTTAAATAAGCTTTCAGTGACTCCCATAATAGGGAGTGTGAAGTTGAGTCATTCTGGTTGAAAAAAAGAAAGTCATCTATAGATTTAGAGATATAATCTCAAAACATTTTGTCTTATAGCAATAAAGAATTAAATTTCCAAACATATGAGTGAGCTTCACATGAAGACAACTGAATATCCAGAAATACAGGAGCATGATTGGATACTAAAATACTTGAATAATCAGATGAAACAACATGGGAGTTAAGGCTTTTATCTATGAAAAAAAAAAATAAATCCTAGAATAAGATTGGTTTACCTGAGAAAAGAAAGATAACTTTTTAGTTAAAGGGTGACAGAACCTCCAGGGGTCAACCAGACCATTCTGATTCATAAAATCTGAGAATGACTGAGCCATAGCAGACTGAAATACACTACGAACACTGGACCTATCTTACACTGGGTCTATAACACAGTTTAAATTTCCTCCAAGGATATGCAGTATGCTGCTGAGGGTCCTATTAACAAAAAAAAATTAAAAAAAATCATCAAAATTAGGACCATAAATATTGACAAGTGCAACTTTAACATGCATTAGTAATCCTGTGATGATAATGTATCTGCCATTTTTATCCGAGATAACATCAGTGGATGTAAACTGTATGCCCTTATTAATCATAACAGCCACTTCTCTTGCCTTCAAATTAAAATTTGAATGGTAAATTTGACCTATCCAAGAAGAACGAAGCCTGTGGTGGTCTTTAAGTCTGAGATGAATCTCCTGTAAAAACACTATATCAGGATTGTGATGCTTCAAGTGTGTAAAAACCTTAGACCTCTTAACTGGCTTACCCATTCCGTGAATATGCCAACTAAGAAATCAAACAGGGGAACCTGCTTCGACAGTGCTAAATTTGAAATTGGAGGACATGAATCCAAGCATAAAGACAAGAGTGTAGAAGAGCTTGAAAGAACGAGGCAATGTGATATATAAACCAAAGTTTATTATCAGCTCCTCTAACAAGTCTCATCTAAGTGCAGCAGCAGAAGAAGGAAAAAGAGAGCGAACACCTTCGGCTCTATGAACTTATACTCGCACATAACAAAAGACATGCATATCCAAAGCTGACATCCCTCATTATCTTAATCCCCCCATTGTCTTCGTACTCCTCCTCTTGGCCCTGGGGGGTCAGGGCAACCCATCCAGTCTCCACCGCAGTGCCTGGGAAGCTCTTTGATCTTCACTGACGGTTGAGACTCTTTGTCCTGTTCTGAGGTGTGAAGTCGCCTTACATATGTAATCACCAAACATTCTCACATGCTTCAACATATGTAGGTTATGGAATATATGATTAATATAGACCACAGCCCCCCCCCCCCAAACGACTAAGAAAAGGACAATAGAAAAATTCACAGTTTAAGATAATTATTATGACATACTAACTGCTACACCTCTTGCCACAGAAGAAACTTTCCAGCAGCCATGCTCCTAAGAGAGTTCAGTGGTAATCATAACAGCATAGTAAAATCACAAGTCAGTCCTAAACTGTTACAGCACAATTAGTGAACAACTGTTGAGTAATTTGCATCAGTCCCTGTGCCGTCTGGGTTTTAATCTTCTCCCGAATCTGCTGTGGGTCTGCTTGGGCGTCCTGCTGGGACCTCCCTGTAAGGAATCTGCAGCCTGGGAAGGAGAGTGATTAACTGTTCCCTGCAGGGGGGCTGAGTCTTTTCTCGTGGGGGGTCTACCCCGCCGAGGTGTTCTCGCCAACCGTGCAGGCTCGTCTCTCAACAAGAAGGCAGGTTTAAGTCTGTCAATGGTGACTGTTTCTTTTCTATCCCCAAAATCAAGCACAAAGTGTTTATCACCAGGTTCCAGCACTCTGAATGGCCCATCGTATGGTGGGCGGAAAGTTGGTTTTAAAGCTTCATGCCTAACAAAAACAAATTCAGCGTTCTTTAAAGCTTGTGGGACAAAAACCCATGGAAAAGAGTGATGTGCCAGTCCGGGGAGAGAGTCCGGTCCGTTGCTGCCTAAAAACCTCGGGGCTGGAAGATGCCCTGGCTCTGGGTTCTCTGGTAAAAATTCACCTGGGAGCCTGAGAGGTTGTGCAAAAACTAATTCTGCTGGAGAGGCGTCTAGATCCTCTTTGGGTGCCGCACGCAACCCCAATAAAACCCAGGGAAGTTTATTTACCCAATTTGTATCCGTTAGTGAGGCTCTGAGGGCGGCCTTTAAAGATCTGTGAAAACGCTCGCATAACCCATTAGCCTGAGGGTGATAAGCGGTGGTGCGGTGAATTGTTGCCCCTAAGCTGCTGGACATGGCTGACCAAAGCTCTGAGACAAATTGAGGCCCCCTATCGGACGTGATGTCCGATGGGATGCCGAAACGTGCCACCCAGTTTGTCAAAAAAACGCGAGCGACTTCCTCCGCTGTGGTTGACGCCAGAGGGACTGCCTCTGGCCAGCGCGTGGTGCGGTCTATCATTGTTACCAGGTGTGTGAAACCTTGGGAGGAAGGTAGTGGCCCCACGAGGTCGACATGAACGTGGTCGAACCTTCTAGCAGGGATTGGAAAAGGCTCCAGAGGGGCTTTTGTGTGTTTGTGTATTTTGGCACGCTGACAAGAAATGCAAGTTTTTGCCCATTCTTTTATGTTTTTGCGCAGGCCAGGCCACACAAACTTTTCGGCGACCATTTTAACCGAGGCGCGCACACCTGGGTGCGCGAGGGAGTGATTTGGGTCGAAAATACGGCGGCGCCATGTAGCTGGGACTAACGGGCGCGGTCGGCCGGTTGAGATATCGCATATTAGGGGGGGCACGCCGTCGCGTAAACCTCTTTCCTTTAGCCTTAACCCTGTTGGTCCAGACAAGAGTGCGCGCACGTCCGCGTCACTACTTTGTTCCTCTGCCATGGCTGCATAATCTATCCCTGCATGGATTGGTGCTGCGTATGTGTCCGCGTTAGTGAAGAGTTCTGCAGCTGAGGTAGTATAATCTGTCTCCTTGCGCTCTGACGATGTCACAGCGCGAGAGAGGCAGTCTGCTACCACGTTAAGTTTGCCTGCCACATGTCGAATGTCTGTGGTGAACTCTGAAATCGCAGCCAGCTGTCTTTGTTGCCTGCCTGACCACGGTTCGGAAATTTTAGCCATGGCAAAGGTGAGCGGTTTGTGGTCTACAAAAGCCGTGAAACTCCGCCCTTCTAACCAGAACTGGAAGTGGCGGATGGATAAATGAAGTGCTAGCGGCTCCCTGTCAAAAGTGCTGTATTTACGCTCGGTTTGGTTTAGCGATTTGCTGAAGAATGCCAAAGGTTGCCAGATTCCGCTGACATGTTGTTCTACAACTGCCCCTATAGCTAGGTCCGAAGCGTCTGTGGTTAGCGCAATGCGGGCCGAGGGATCGGGGTGAACCAACAATGTGGCATTAGCTAGGGCGCTTTTTACTTCCGCGAAGGCGTGTTCGCGCTCCGGGGTTCATTCGACCGCGTTGGAAGCTTTTTGCTTTCTGAGCGCGTCATATAGGGGCTGCATGAGCTGAGCTGCGTGGGGGAGGAAACGGTTGTAAAAATTAACAATTCCTAAAAATTCTTGCAGCGATTTGACCGTTTGTGGCCGTGGGAAACTTTTTATCGCGTGAACTTTGTCTGGAAGTGGGACTGCCCCCTTCGGAGAAACTCTGTGTCCTAAAAAATCAATTTGTGACATGCCGAATTTGCATTTGGCTGGATTGATTATTAACCCGTGCTCTTCTAGCCTCTGAAAAACCATAGTGAGATGCTGCTCGTGTTCTTCCTCAGACGGGCTGGCTACCAGCATATCGTTGAGGTAGAAGAAAACAAAAGGGAGGTCACGTAATACTGCGTCCATCATCCGCTGAAAGGTTTGAGCTGCGCCTTTGAGGCCGAAAGGCATTCACAAAAATTCAAAAAGGCCGAAAGGAGTTATTACAGCTGTTTTAGGAATGTCCTCTGCTCGAACTGGGACTTGATGATAACCGCGGACCAGGTCTATTTTTGAAAAAATGCATGCACCCGCCAGATGCAGTGAAAAATCTTGAATTTGAGGAATTGGGTAGCGGTCATGCGCTGTCGCATTGTTTAATCTGCGGTAATCGCCGCACGGTCTCCAAGAACCCTCGGATTTCGGAACCAGAACTCAGAACTCAGAACTCAGAAAAGATTTATTGCCAAGTACATTAACAGATACTGATAACAGATCACTGATAACATACGAGGGATTTGACTTGACACAGAAAACAAACCTGCATTTCCGGTGACACGGCTGCATCTGAAACGCGCCTGCCAACAGGAGGGTACAGGAAGCATGGGAAATAAAGAGCGTCTAATAATGCCTAATTTTTCAAGGATGGTAAATTCGTCCAGAGCTATGGCGAGCTTGGCCGCGTCTAAGCGCCCAGCTTTGGCAAATACGGGTGGGCCCGTTGTGGGAATAAAATGTTCAACCCCGTGTTTAGCCACTGTGGCTGAGAATTTGGGAATTGTGAGTGCTGGAAATTGGGTGAGGAGTTGATCAAACTTACCTCCTGCTGTGGTGACGCTAGCCTGCACGGGTGGTGGAGAAAGTCGAGCTGAGCAGGGAATAGAAGCAAAGGACAGTGCATTAACCAAGCGCCTGTTCGCTAGATCAACTAATAACCCATGTGCACACAAAAAATCTGCGCCCAACAAGTTAAAACTCACCGCCGCTACAACAAATGTCCATCTGTAGTTGCGGCCGTGGATGCAGAGGTGCAGGCTCTTTTCGCCAAAAGTGTCGATGGTGGAGCCGTTGGCTGCCACCGTTCCATTGCCCCGGGGGCCCATGGCCCAGTCTGCTTGGGAGGGCATGACAAAACTTAGTTGAGCTCCCGTGTCGATAAGGAACCGCTTGCCGGTGTGTCCGTCCGTCACATATAAAAGCTTGCTTTTTTCGCCGAGAACCGCCGCTGTTAACGGCTCTCGGCTTCGGCGTTTTCCCGAAATTGTGAATTTGCAGGGGGGAACGCATCTGTAAGCCTTCTCGGCGAAGCGGTGGTGGTAATAACAAACGTCGCTCCGTCTGTTGCGTCCTGGCCGTGTCGCTGTCACCGCGGGCTGGCTCTGCTCAGTGATTTGTGGCTCCTCGTGGCTCCGGACATCAGCGTTGAGGTCTGCGGATGCTGCTGTGGGTGTCTGCTCCTTGCAGGCGTTGACGAGCCGTTGAGCTTCGTGAGCTAGCGTGCGGAAGTCTTGCTGGGTGCTGCATTGCATGTTGGCCAGCGTCCCTCTCATGTGTGGCGGCAGCGTACTGAGGAATATGAAATGGAAGAGGAAGTTGTCATTGTCCTCTTCTTTAAGTTGCAGTAAGTCCTCCATGAGGGCCTTGGGTCTGCCTCCTCTGTGGCCGTAAACCTCCAGGATCCTCTCGGCTCTCTCCTCGGCTGAGGGGACGTAATTTGCCACGATGGTCGCTTTCAGTTTTTCATATTTGTCCTGGGCCGGCGGCCGTTGGATTATGCTCCGCGCACATCTCGAAGTGGCGGCGTTGAGGTTGGCGACGATGTGATAGAACTTTGTATCATCAGCCGTGATGCCCGCAAGTGCAAACTGGGCTTCAGCTTGCAGAAACCACGAGGCGGGGTCTTCCTGCCAGAAGTCCGGCAGGTTGACGGTGATGGTGTTTGTGTAGACCGTCACTGCTGTGTCTGCAGGGTGAGAGTGCCTTGCTTCGGCTCTCTCCACGGCACTGGTGCTCGGTTGAGCCCTCTCTATCACTTCTGCTGTGGGGGAACGTCGTCCATCTGTTCCCCTGTCTGCATGGGCGCCGGCGTCTGCCTGGGTCGCCACAGATGAGTCGATCGCGGGGGAACGCCTCTGGTCCATACTCGCGTCAGGGTCACCAGTGTAGAAGAGCTTGAAAGAACGAGGCGATGTGATATATAAACCAAAGTTTATTATCAGCTCCTCTAACAAGTCTCATCTAAGTGCAGCAGCAGAAGAAGGAAAAAGAGACCGAACACCTTCGGCTCTATGAACTTATACTCGCACATAACAAAAGACATGCATATCCAAAGCTGACATCCCTCATTATCTTAATCCCCCCATTGTCTTCGTACTCCTCCTCTTGGCCCTGGGGGGTCAGGGCAACCCATCCGGTCTCCACCGCAGTGCCTGGGAAGCTCTTTGATCTTCACTGGCGGTTGAGACTCTTTGTCCTGTTCTGAGGTGTGAAGTCGCCTTACATATGTAATCACCAAACATTCTCACATGCTTCAACATATGTAGGTTATGGAATATATGATTAATATAGACCACAAAGAGAACATTAATACAACCTTAAAAAGCCAGGGCAGATCCCTTCCCAAAAAACCCCAAACAATAAAGAAAAAACAGCAAAAAGCCTCCAAAAGGGAGACAGCAGTGAAAAAACAGAAAAAAAAACAAAAAACAAAAACAATTGTTGACACATTATTGTGACCACAAGTCGGTGAGGCTAAGTGATGCTCAGTCTGCATAGGAAAAAAAAAAATTAAAGCTCATGAAGAAAACAATAATGAGTAGCTTCATACAGGTGCCACAAGGAGGAAGTAATCATCATAGTCAGTTATATTTTAGCCATCACATTAGGAAGAAAAAATTGTCAAATTAGCTTCAAATTGAAAAAAAAACAAAAGTACCAAATAAAGAAAAACTGATTAAATCAATGATTATACGTGTTGCGTTCTAATATCTTAACCTCCAGTTCTTTTATACGAAGGCTAAACAACCAGACAGAGAGGTGAAATATAGTTCCACTTTTTTACTGAAGCTGAGATATGGTACCTGATACAGCGCTGGAGCATAAGTCTTATAACATATTAGAAGAGAATGCTATAGAAAAAGTGAGTCCTGTGTCGGTTTGGGATAACCCGCACAACAGACTGGGACAGACACAGCGCTCGACTAGAGCAATTAACTTAACAGTGAAATGTGTGTATTGATGTCTACAGGCAGCCCCGCTTCTTCTGGCTTTTTCCGGCTATGTACTGTGATGTTAATGCGCCATTCATGCATTGTGTTCATGCGTCCTGTCCGTACTGTGTCTCTCAAATGCAAATGTCTCATGCCTGTTCTGCAGTCCCTTTGATGATGCCATACCTACTGCTGTGAATGTCTTTCATGCATTGTCTGTAACTGGGTATAAATACCTCACATGTTCTGTAACTCATTCTCTCTCTTTGACTGCTGCTGCTGACATACACACTCTGTGTCTCTTTGCTGGAGAACCTGAGGACACACACCAGCCCGCCTGCACAAGGGCCGGTGTGGAGTTCCTATGATGGCGGTATGATTTAATAAACTCCCTTAAAACTACCAGGTCACCGCTTCATATTTTATCATCCACCATATTGGTGACCCCGAGGATGCACACGCTTTGTGCATCGCAACTTTCTGGCTTGGACAGCCATGCTGCCGGCGAACGCAGCACCCGGCGGTGATGCTCTGATGACAAGCGAACGCAGCAGCTCCCTTCTGCTTCAGTGAACTCTCCGGACATCACCCACGACCGAGAAAGCCGCAGCAAACTTCATGGTGGGATCTGCACGCCTAGATCGGCACATCCACGCTGGACCGGCCGCGCTCACAGCTCCACCACACGAGAGCGCATGCACCTCATCCCCTCTCCATGATGGCGACCTCCATGGCCAATGGAGAATGCAGCGCGTGGACCTGAACGCACCATGGCCGAGTGAGTGACAAAGATCGTCTCCTCCCTCTCACCGCTCCAACGCATCTACATGAGCTCGAGGGACAAAGATTGTTTACTCACTTTCACCGCTCCAACATAACTACAACAGGGATGATTAAGCTCCCTGACCCTGGCTCTTCCTCTCCAGCAGGCCCACCCATGCATGGAGCCCCGGCACACGCACCGGGGAATTACGAGGATGGAACGCCACGCACGGGACACATACGGCTCCACTGACCGCCTTCCTTCTTCGCCGCTGCACATTGGCCCTTCAGGCTTGCTCGTTCACCTGAACACGCAAGCAGCTCGCTCACTGGAATTTCTAATGGTCTTAGCCATGGCGCACAGGGGAATTCAGCAGTCTGCGGTTCCCGAAGGCTTTAAGGTTGTGCCCGCACCTAAAGTCAACACGCCAAGTCCCTCTGCTTTTATTTTTTTTTTCTCTCTCTTACAGCCGCCATGCAGCCTCGTCACTCCTGTTTTTTTCTTCACGGCCGCTATTAATCCTTGTAGGACTTAATCGTGAGAGGAATCAGTGACTAATTTTTCTTCTTGTGATCTCCGCACGTTCAACAGGACAGCCCTTCAACATTGCAGACCCACAAGCAATTTTTGCGCGGCTCAGACGATTTCACCGTCCCTGGCCGGCACTTACTACCCCCCGCCCCCCTCCACCTCCTCCTGCACAGAGCTTTTCCTGCTCACTGCCAAAGCGGGACTATCGAGGTCTCGGCCCCCTGCCGAGCCTTCTGGGGGGGAGCGTGTGGTGGTTTGGGATAACCCCCATAACAGACTGGGACAGACACAGCGCTCGACTAGAGCAATTAACTTAACAGTGAAATGTGTGTATTGATGTCTACAGGCAGCCCCGCTTCTTCTGGCTTTTTCCGGCTATGTACTGTGATGTTAATGCGCCATTCATGCATTGTGTTCATGCATCCTGTCCTTACTGTGTCTCTCAAATGCAAATGTCTCATGCCTGTTCTGCAGTCCCTTTGATGATGCCATACCTACTGCTGTGAATGTCTTTCATGCATTGTCTGTAACTGGGTATAAATACCTCACATGTTCTGTAACTCATTCTCTCTCTTTGACTGCTGCTGCTGACACACACACTCTGTGTCTCTTTGCTGGAGAGCCTGAGGACACACACCAGCCCGCCTGCACAAGGGCCGGTGTGGAGTTCCTATGATGGCGGTATGATTTAATAAACCTGCTTAAAACCTCTCATCGCTGCCTTTATTTTATCATCCGCCATAAGTCCTATTGTTTTTATAAAACTTCCCCACTCCCTCATGCAAGAGGGAGTGGTTTCCTCATTTGTATCAGTAATTTTCCGCTATGTGCCAGTTCAACTGAAAGCAGAACTGAGTCTAACTGTTTTCAACAAGTGGGTCATAGGGTGTAACCTAAAAACCGCAGTGTAGCATGTGGAGCAAGCAGATAAAGAGGTGAAAGATCATTATTGCATATTTAACTGACATTCTGAGAAATACAATTGCTTCATGGAATTTTACCAACAATTCCCCCTGTTGAGGTGTCCTAATTGGGCACCTCACTAACCTAGTAATATAAGCTTGCGTTTTTGCATCTCCCCCCGTTGAGATGGGCATAAACCCATCTCATAACCCTACTCTAATCCCTGTGTGTGGTGTTTCTAAAGTTCTATATGTGACTGATGCCCCCTTCCAGCAGTCACATGAACCTGCCCCCCTTCAGGTCGCCATCTCTCTGGTGGACATCAGGTGAGGTGCAAACATTGTGAGTCAATATGGCTAACAATCCTATATGTGTAAAATATATTCAAAGCTAAGCTATTGTCATATATGCATCTACATCCTATCAATCATATTTCACAAGAGAAACCTGTAGGGCAAAGGCACAGCAAAGCAAAAAACAAACATCATGTGAATGTGCATTGTAGACCCTATTGCAGGCCCTAAACTATTTCCTCTTCATCCTCCAGGCCCTCGTCTGAGTCCAGTCATGGCACAACCTCTTCATCATTCTTGCAGTAGGAGAGCAGACCAGGGACGTGGCACTTATTTGCTCATGCACAGCACTAAAAGCATCTCGTGTGTAATTAGCAAGTCATTGAACATTATAATGGATTCCATTTATGCGATTTACAATCTTGTTAACCGTGATGGGAAATATGGCACTAAATATAGAAAAGGACTCAAATCCTGCGGCAGTTTCATCAACTAATTTGTATTCATTTGGGATATTTCTAAATTGACCTATAGCATCAACGACAAGGGGCATTGTTGTCTAACTCCGGAAAACCCCTACTACTTCAATGAAGTTTGGGGAGAGTGGTAGAGCACATTTAACAGTACTGAACTTTGCCCCTGTGTCTACCAAAAATGGAATATTTTGGTCACCTACGTTAACGATTATTTCCGGCGCAGGATAACTTAATCTCCCTCCAGTAGGGACCCGGCCCCCCAGTGGTAGTTGCCCATCTGCTGGGGCAGGAGAACGGCATTTGGGGTTGGATGTGGCTGTTGCTGTGTTGTTTGCATGTTTTGTACTGGTTGCAGGGATTGCATGGGGGCCGCGTCTGTTGTTGTGGTACCATGGGCAGGCTCTGTGATGACATATAAGGCATTGGCTGCTGCATCACAGGTTGCATATATGTTGAGGGATTCTGCATATATGGGGTACTATGATAAGACCTCTGCTGTCTAGGCGTCATGCACTGTCTTGATATGTGGCCCGGTCGGTTACAATTAAAACAGATGGGTGGGTCCCGCCCCTTGCCTCGTCCCCGGCCACTGCCTACCATTTGTTGTGACCCCTATTGAAATGCCTGTACTGTCTGTTGGGCCGAATATATTTGCTCCATATTCTCTGTATCAGCTTGTGTAAGTTTGGCAGCTGGCTTTCCTCCTCTCTTTTCCTTATTTTTATCTTCATTTGCCTGCTCTTTTAGCACTTTTAGCTGCATGGCTTTCAATTGCAGCTCAAGCTCAGCCAATTTGTCTGATTTTTGTGTAACCGATTTATCATAATTAGTCATGTGGTGAACTACATGATCTTTCCATTCAGAGTAGGATTTGGATGATAATCCTACAGCGGCCTCAAGTTGTGTTTTTATGGGTTGAGGCAAGGATGAAACGACCAAGTGTCTAAACAGGCTGTCACTTCCTGGATCTAATGGTTTTCCTAGCGTGCCTTCCCATTTGTCAAACCATCTAGTGATATACAGTACGCACTGGGTGCTTCACCTGAATTTTTGGTCAATGTTTGTAGGATGGACAAATCCACTTTAGTAGGCCATATTTGCCTAACTGCAGGCCAGATGACTCCCGTTATTCTAGACAAGCTCACATGATCAGCAAGGGAGTATACTCCAGCCTTATTCACCAATGACACAAGATCAGAATAGGACACTCCACAAGCTGTTAAGCACCTTCTGAGATCGCCCAAGGTGGCATTTTCAGGAGTTACCAGCCGCACAAAAGCTGTAATCCACTGACTACCTCCCTCCTCTATGGGAGGTAGGGAGGATTTGAGCATATCCATGTCTTTAAGACCAAATGACCTGCATTCAGTTTTTGACAACTGGCCTGATGGCCCAAAAGAGTGTACTAAGGGGAGAGCTCCTACACATTCTGGGTTCCCGTAACACGCCTCCTGCTCTTCCAAGCCTCTCCAGTCTAGCTGACCGGCTGCCCCCCTCTCTCATCTGCATGGGGGTTATAAGGGCTTTGTGTATAATTTCCCTCCTCATATGCACCAAAATGCTCATCTGGCATTCCCGTGTGAAAATCAGACCCAGTAGGGGGCTTCGGCCTCGCTTCAGGTCTATTGTGTCTCAGACTCATTGTATGAGTACTTGGCCGTCCCCTTTCTGATATTTTTCATTTAGCCCCCTGCTGGAAGGATTATAGGGGAGTAGAAGAGACATGAGGTAAGGGTGGGATAGTTTGCAAAGCTGGGGTAGTAGCTTGTATTTCTCCCTGAGATTGAGTGTCTTGCATTTGTTGTAATAAACGTCTAGACTCTGTGTACGGACCAGGCATGGCTGGTGGCACTGGGGATTCAGAACTATATGGTGGGGGTCGTTCGTTATTTTCCTTCCCTATCTCTTTGTCCTCCTTGTGTTTGAGTGTGTCTGCGTTCTTATAGCTTGGCTTGCTGTCTTTTGTCTTTTCACTCCCCTTCTGGAGTGCCTGGACCGTTGCAGGCACCTGTTTAAAAGGTGATTCACTGAAATAACGTTGTGTTAATGCCAATCTGTCTTGTATAATTATTTTTGCCTCACGTTTTTTTCCCTTTTGAAGAAAACCTGCCTTTTCCTCTTCCTCCCTCGCCTGTTCTTGTTGTCTGTACAATCTTCCTATGTAAGATAAGATAAGCCTTTATTAGTCCCACAATGGGGAAATTTAAAGAAAAAAAAATGGCTTTTTAGTTTATATATGCTTCCGTTAGGCAACATTATTAGAAAACACTGTATACATTTTCATTGTTATGCAGATGACACACAGTTATACCTGTCAATGAAGCCAGATGATAGTAATCAATTAGCCAAGTTAGAAGCCTGTCTTAAGGAAATCAAAGCTTGGATGACTTGTAATTTCCTGCTATTAAATTCAGATAAGACTGAAGTCATTCTTGTTGGTCCAAAAAACCTTAGAAATTCCTTTCCAAATCAAACTTTCAGTTTGGATGCGGTTACTCTTTCTCTTAATAGCTCTGTGAGGAACCTTGGAATTATTTTTGAGCAAGATCTGTCCTTCAACTCACATATTAAATTTGTTTCTAAGAGTGCCTTCTATCATTTGCGTAATATTGCCAAGATTAGGAGCATCTTGTCTCAGAGTGATGCTGAGAAACTGATCCACGCTTTTGTTAGCTCAAGATTAGATTATTGTAATTCTTTATTATCAGGCTGTCCTAAAACATCTTTAAAAAGTCTTCATCTGATCCAAAATGCTGCAGCAAGAGTTTTAACAGGTACTAGAAAGAGAGATCATATCTCTCCGGTTCTGACCTCCCTTCATTGGCTTCCCATAGAGTTTGGAATTAAGTTTAAAATCCTTCTTCTTACTTACAAAGCTCTAAACAATCAGGCTCCTTTTTATTCAATTCAATTCAAGTCAATTCAACTTTATTTATATAGCGCCATTTCACAACAACAGTCATCTCATAGCACTATCAACTGTAGGGGGAACCCCCACAGTTGCAGAAAGACCCCAGCAATCAGGCGATCCCCTGTGAGCAAGCACTTGGTGACGGTGGAGAGGAAAAACTCCCTTTTAACAGGAAAAAACCTCCAGCAGAACCAGGCTCAGGGAGGGGCAGTCATCTGCTGCGACTGGCTGGGGGGTGAGGGGACAGAGAAGAAGAAAAGAACAGACATGTAGAGAGCAAACAGCACGATGGGGACTCAATCTATGGGAGAGAACAAACAAATGTTAATGACCAGCAAAAAAAATATTTCATTGAGAGTGAGGAAAGGAATGAGGCCCAGTGCATTACTGGAGGTCCCCCAGCTGACTAAACCTATTAGCAGCATAACTAAGGGAGGGTTCAGAAACACAAGATCCCTCCCTAATTGTAGGCTATATCAAAAAGGTAGGTTTTAGCCCTATTCTTAAAAACAGAAATCGAGTCTGACTCCCAAATCCAGATTGGCAGCTGATTCCACAGGAGAGGAGCTTGATAACTGAAGGCTCTGCCTCCAATTGTACTTTTGGAGATTCTAGGTATTACAAGTAATCCTGCATTTTGGGAGCGCAGTGGTCTGTTAGGATAATACGGTAGTATCAGATCTTTTAAATAAAAAGGAGCCTGATTGTTTAGAGCTTTGTAAGTAAGAAGAATGATTTTAAACTTAATTCTAAACTCTATGGGAAGCCAATGAAGGGAGGCCAGAACCGGAGAGATATGATCCCTCTTTCTAGTACCTGTTAAAACTCTTGCTGCAGCATTTTGGATCAGATGAAGACTTTTTAAAGATGTTTTAGGACAGCCTGATAATAAAGAATTACAATAATCTAATCTCGAGCTAACAAAAGCGTGGATCAGTTTCTCAGCATCACTCTGAGACAAGATGCTCCTAATCTTGGCAATATTACGCAAATGATAGAAGGCAGTCTTAGAAACAAATTTAATATGTGAATTGAAGGAAAAATCCTGATCAAAAATAACTCCAAGGTTCCTCACAGAGCTATTAAGAGAAAGAGTAACCGCATCCAAACTGAAAGTTTGATTTGGAAAGGAATTTCTAAGGTTTTTTGGACCAACAAGAATGACTTCAGTCTTATCTGAATTTAATAGCAGGAAATTACAAGTCATCCAAGCTTTAATTTCCCTAAGACAGGCTTCTAACTTGGCTAATTGATTACTATCATCTGGCTTCATTGACAGGTACTGTATAATTGTGTGTCATCTGCATAACAATGAAAATGTATACAGTGCTTTCTAATAATGTTGCCTAACGGAAGCATATATAAACTAAAAAGAGTAGGGCCTAACACAGATCCCTGTGGAACTCCATGACTAAGCTTTGAGTTGAAAGAAAAGTCATTATTCACATGAACAAACTGGAACCTATCAGATAAATAAGATCTAAACCACTGCAATGAAGTTCCATTAAGTCCAACATAGTGTTCTAATCTATCAAGTAGAATATTATGATCGATAGTATCAAAAGCTGCACTAAGGTCTAAAAGGACAAGTACAGAAACTAGTCCATTATCAGATGCAATGAGGAGGTCGTTAGTGACCTTCGCTAAGGCTGTTTCAGTACTATGATGGATTCTAAACCCAGATTGAAACTCTTCAAGTAAACCATTTCCCTGCAGGTGGTCAAATAATTGTGTAGCAACAACTCTTTCTAAGATTTTTGAAATGAAAGGGAGATTAGAGATTGGTCTATAGTTAGCTAAAATTCCTGGATCTAGCGTTGGCTTTTTGAGTAAGGGTTTAATTACAGTCGTTTTAAAAGCCTGCGGTACATGGCCTAAAGTTAATGAAGAATTGATTATATGAAGAATAAAGCTACCAATAAGTGGGAAGACTTCTTTAAATAACCTGGTAGGAATAGGGTCTAAAAGACAAGTTGAAGGTTTGGATGAGGAAACTATTTTGTCTAACTCACAAAGGTCGATTGGAGTAAACTCATCAAGACAGACATCAATAGAAGGAGTTGTAGTAGTTACAGTATTTAAGTTAACTGTGGGAAGAATCTGATTGATTTTATCTCTGATGGATGAAATTTTATTATTGAAAAAGTTTATAAAGTCCTGACTAGTAAGCTCTAAGGGAATGCTAGGATTGACAGAGTCCTGACTCTTTGTCAACCTAGCTACAGTACTGAAAAGAAGCCTGGGATTATTCTTGTTCTCTTCTATTAATGCAGAGTAATAACTCGTTCTAGCTTTTCTAAGAGATTTTTTAGTAGTAGATTAGTTTATTTGACAGGGACAGTGCAATAAACATAGACAATTAATCAAAGACAATCAATCTGATGTGTTGCACATAGAGTGTATAGCTATTAGCTAATTTGCAACTCTTGTCCCTGGATGGGCTTCAGAAAAAAGAATCAAGATAAAAAATATACACAATAACCACATACATCAATGCAGAAAAATTATAAATACACAATTATAAATATTATAAATATTATAAATACACAAATATAACAGCCTGACTTTTATAAATTAAAAGATGATTTCTCCAAGCTAAATAGATTTCATCTAAATTAGTGGAGTGCCATTTTCTTTCTAATTGATGAGTCTTCTGTTTTAAGCTACGAGTTTCTGTGTTGAACCAAGGAGTTAGAAATCTCTGATTAGACTTTTTCTTTTTTAAGGGGGCCACCAAGTC
Source organism: Pholidichthys leucotaenia (assembly GCA_020510985.1). Lineage (NCBI taxonomy): Eukaryota > Metazoa > Chordata > Actinopteri > Cichliformes > Pholidichthyidae > Pholidichthys > Pholidichthys leucotaenia. Next base: position 420,865,314 of record CM035842.1, read on the forward strand.
TAGAGTCTGATGCAGAGAAGCTGAAACACTATCCACCATGTTATCAATTACAGAAGGAGCAAGCTGTCTATAGCTTATTTCCGTTGTGTTGACACATGGCATAGAGGAAACAATCCACATAAATTTGGTAACAGCATCATCTGAGAGGCATCTACTGTAATAATATTTTTCTTTAGGAGCCAAATAGTCAGAAATAGTAAAATCAAAGGTTAACAGACAATGGTCTGACAGTACAGGGTTATGAGGAGACACTACAAGATTTTCTATTTCTATGCCATATGTCAGAACAAGGTCCAATGTGTGGTGGAGGTAATGAGTAGAATTTCTTACTTTCTGAGAAAACCCAATCGAGTCTAATATTGAATTAAATGCCACATTAAGGCAGTCACTATCTACATCCACATGTATATTAAAGTCCCCTACTATAATTATTCTATCAGATTTCAGCACTAAATCAGCTAAGAAATCAGCAAATTCGGATAAAAATTCTGAGTAGGTTGATGGGGGAGGATAAACTATGGCAAATAAAATTGGGTTTAACCTAAAATTGCTAAAGTGCTCAATACTGAGGACCAGGCCCTCAAAGGAATTATAACATGTTTTTTGCTTTACATTAACTAGTAATTTGGAATGGTAAATTGTTGCTACTCCTCCTCCACGACCAGAACTTCTGGGATTTTGACAGTTTCAATAACCAGAGGGAGTTGATTCATTTAAACCAACATAATCCTCTTGCCCTAACCAAGTCTCTGTAAGGGATATTAAATCAATCTGATGATCAATTAACAGATCATGGACTAACAGAGACTTGGGAGTTAGAGACCTAATATTTAATAAACCACATTTAATTTTTAAATTATGAGGAGGAACAGAGGCCAAATCATTCAATTTAGAGGCTTTATGTTTAATTTGAGTTTTACCAATATTTTGCTTTATCACTTTGGGATGCTTATGCATTATATTTTTATTTACTTTGGAGGGAGCAGACAACGATTCTCTGATGGGGAAGACAGGGGCTAAGCTGAGGGGTGGCGGATGAAGAGGAGCTGCAGAGAGGCGTGTAAGACTGCGACTCTGCTTCCTGGTCCCAACTCTGAGTAGTCAGGGTTTTGGAAATTTGGATAAAAAAGAGGCCAGATTGTTAGATAAATGAGAAGCACCATCCAAAGTGGGATGAATGCTGTCTCGTCTCACAAGACCAGGTTTTCCCCAAAAAGACCTCCAATTGTCAATGTAGCCCACGTCATTTTTAGGACACCACACAGACAGCCAGCGGTTCAAGGATGACGAGCGGCTAAACATGTCATCACTGGTCAGATTGGGGAGGGGCCCAGAGAATACTACAGTGGCAGACATCGTTTTTGCAAAGTCACACACCGATTCTATATTAAGTTTCGTGACTTCCGACTGCCGGAGACGGATGTCATTAATGCCGGCGTGAATAACAATTGTGGAGTATTTACAGTTACTTTTAGCCAGCATTTTCAAATTTGACTCGATGTCGCCTGCTCTGGCCCCAGGAATGCATTTGACTATGGCCGCCTGGAGTCTCTAGGTTCACGTTTCTGACTACAGAGTCGCCAATGATCAGAGTTTTTTCCTCAGCGGGTGTGTCGCTGAGTGGGGAAAAATGATTAGAAACGTGAACAGGTTGGTGGTGTACCGGGGCTTTGCGACTAGGCTTCCTTCTCACCGTCACCCACCCAGTCTCCTCGCTGCTGAGGAGAGCCGGGGGACTGCTGACAGGGGGGCCTAAGCTAGCTAGCTCCGCTGCAGCTAAGGGGCGTCTGTCGAGATTAACTGGCGCAGACGGTGTTTCAATGCAGCGGAGCCGGAATTCCAAATCAGACAACCTCGCCTCGAGCGCCTCAAAAAGACAACATTTATTACATTTACCGTTATCACTAAAAGAGGCAGAGGTGTAGCTAAACATCTGACAGAGAGAGCACACCAGAGGAGGAGAGGAAAGCGAGCTAGTAGCCATAGCTAGTGGCTGGAGAGCAAACCACACAGGCAGACAGCAAAACAGGAAGTGACGATACGTTACCACAAGGAAGTGACGATCAGGAGAAAAGATCTGATACTACCGTATTATCCTAACAGAGCACTAGACTCACAAAATGCAGGATTACTTGTAATACCTAGAATCTCCAAAAGTACAATGGGAGGCAGAGCCTTCAGTTATCAAGCTCCTCTCCTGTGGAACCAGCTGCCAATCTGGATTCGGGAGTCAGACTTTATCTCTGTTTTTAAGAATAGGGCTAAAACCTACCTTTTTGATATAGCCTACAATTAGGGAGGGATCTTGTGTTTCTGAACCCTCCCTTAGTTATGCTGCTAATAGGTTTAGTCAGCCGGGGGACCTCCAGTAATGCACTGGGCCTCACTCCTTTCCTCACTCTCAATGAAATATTTTTTTTGCTGGTCATTAACATTTGTTTGTTCTCTCCCATAGATTGAGTCCCCATCGTGCTGTTTGCTCTCTACATGTCTGTTCTTTTCATCTTCTCTATCCCCTCACCCCCCAGCCAGTCGCAGCAGATGACTGCCCCTCCCTGAGCCTGGTTCTGCTGGAGGTTTCTTCCTGTTAAAAGGGAGTTTTCCCTCTCCACCGTCGCCAAGTGCTTGCTCACAGGGGATCGCCTGATTGCTGGGGTCTTTCTGCAACTGTGGGGGTTTCCCCTACAGTTGAAAGTGCTATGAGATGACTGTTGTTGTGAATGGCACTATATAAATAAAGTTGAATTGAATTGAATTGAAATTGATGATAAAAGGACTACAGCTCCTGACCAGATAGAGTGATGATATAGAGTGAAGTACGAGGAGACAAAGAAGAGTGATGTCTGAAGACAGAGTTGATGTTCGATTGGACACAGCAATGATGATAGAAGGACTACTGCTCTTGGCAAGATAGAGTGATGAAATAGAGTATGTGGCGGTAATGCACCTGTAAGCTGGTTGTCAACTGCCAAACAAATCTAAAAAAAGATATATTAGTAGTGCATACCTGTGCATGCCTGTGCATACCCGTGCATGTCCATAGAAAGAAAGTGTAAGCAATCATTTCTGGATGCACGTAGAAAGTACCTGTTATATATAGGAGAGAGGTCATCACCGGACGGCCGCACCTCGGACACAGTCCAAGGACGTATAATTTTTTCACACATAAGGAGTTGTTCAGAACTCGTTATACAACGATATAGAGTGATGATAGTCAAGTCAGTGGCGGTAATGCACCTGTAAGCTGGTTGCCAACCGCCAATCAAATCTAAAAGAAGAAAGTTCCTGTTACCATGGCAACAGTAACCATGGTGAAACCTGTCTTTGATGATGTTAAATGTGCTCTACCACTCTCCCCAAGCTTTGATTTCTAACTTGGCTAATTGATTACTATCATCTGGCTTCATTGACAGGTATAACTGTGTGTCATCTGCATAACAATGAAAATGTATACAGTGCTTTCTAATAATGTTGCCTAACGGAAGCATATATAAACTAAAAAGAGTAGGGCCTAACACAGATCCCTGTGGAACTCCATGACTAAGCTTTGAGTTGAAAGAAAAGTCATTATTCACATGAACAAACTGGAACCTATCAGATAAATAAGATCTAAACCACTGCAATGAAGTTCCATTAAGTCCAACATAGTGTTCTAATCTATCAAGTAGAATATTATGATCGATAGTATCAAAAGCTGCACTAAGGTCTAAAAGGACAAGTACAGAAACTAGTCCATTATCAGATGCAATGAGGAGGTCGTTAGTGACCTTCGCTAAGGCTGTTTCAGTACTATGATGGATTCTAAACCCAGATTGAAACTCTTCAAGTAAACCATTTCCCTGCAGGTGGTCAAATAATTGTGTAGCAACAACTCTTTCTAAGATTTTTGAAATGAAAGGGAGATTAGAGATTGGTCTATAGTTAGCTAAAATTCCTGGATCTAGCGTTGGCTTTTTGAGTAAGGGTTTAATTACAGTCGTTTTAAAAGCCTGCGGTACATGGCCTAAAGTTAATGAAGAATTGATTATATGAAGAATAAAGCTACCAATAAGTGGGAAGACTTCTTTAAATAACCTGGTAGGAATAGGGTCTAAAAGACAAGTTGAAGGTTTGGATGAGGAAACTATTTTGTCTAACTCACAAAGGTCGATTGGAGTAAACTCATCAAGACAGACATCAATAGAAGGAGTTGTAGTAGTTACAGTATTTAAGTTAACTGTGGGAAGAATCTGATTGATTTTATCTCTGATGGATGAAATTTTATTATTGAAAAAGTTTATAAAGTCCTGACTAGTAAGCTCTAAGGGAATGCTAGGATTGACAGAGTCCTGACTCTTTGTCAACCTAGCTACAGTACTGAAAAGAAGCCTGGGATTATTCTTGTTCTCTTCTATTAATGCAGAGTAATAACTCGTTCTAGCTTTTCTAAGAGATTTTTTAGTAGTAGATTAGTTTATTTGACAGGGACAGTGCAATAAACATAGACAATTAATCAAAGACAATCAATCTGATGTGTTGCACATAGAGTGTATAGCTATTAGCTAATTTGCAACTCTTGTCCCTGGATGGGCTTCAGAAAAAAGAATCAAGATAAAAAATATACACAATAACCACATACATCAATGCAGAAAAATTATAAATACACAATTATAAATATTATAAATATTATAAATACACAAATATAACAGCCTGACTCACATTTAACATAAATATTATAAATATTATAAATACACAAATATAACAGCCTGACTTTTATAAATTAAAAGATGATTTCTCCAAGCTAAATAGATTTCATCTAAATTAGTGGAGTGCCATTTTCTTTCTAATTGATGAGTCTTCTGTTTTAAGCTACGAGTTTCTGTGTTGAACCAAGGAGTTAGAAATCTCTGATTAGACTTTTTCTTTTTTAAGGGGGCCACCAAGTCTAGAGTCTGATGCAGAGAAGCTGAAACACTATCCACCATGTTATCAATTACAGAAGGAGCAAGCTGTCTATAGCTTATTTCCGTTGTGTTGACACATGGCATAGAGGAAACAATCCACATAAATTTGGTAACAGCATCATCTGAGAGGCATCTACTGTAATAATATTTTTCTTTAGGAGCCAAATAGTCAGAAATAGTAAAATCAAAGGTTAACAGACAATGGTCTGACAGTACAGGGTTATGAGGAGACACTACAAGATTTTCTATTTCTATGCCATATGTCAGAACAAGGTCCAATGTGTGGTGGAGGTAATGAGTAGAATTTCTTACTTTCTGAGAAAACCCAATCGAGTCTAATATTGAATTAAATGCCACATTAAGGCAGTCACTATCTACATCCACATGTATATTAAAGTCCCCTACTATAATTATTCTATCAGATTTCAGCACTAAATCAGCTAAGAAATCAGCAAATTCGGATAAAAATTCTGAGTAGGTTGATGGGGGAGGATAAACTATGGCAAATAAAATTGGGTTTAACCTAAAATTGCTAAAGTGCTCAATACTGAGGACCAGGCCCTCAAAGGAATTATAACATGTTTTTTGCTTTACATTAACTAGTAATTTGGAATGGTAAATTGTTGCTACTCCTCCTCCACGACCAGAACTTCTGGGATTTTGACAGTTTCAATAACCAGAGGGAGTTGATTCATTTAAACCAACATAATCCTCTTGCCCTAACCAAGTCTCTGTAAGGGATATTAAATCAATCTGATGATCAATTAACAGATCATGGACTAACAGAGACTTGGGAGTTAGAGACCTAATATTTAATAAACCACATTTAATTTTTAAATTATGAGGAGGAACAGAGGCCAAATCATTCAATTTAGAGGCTTTATGTTTAATTTGAGTTTTACCAATATTTTGCTTTATCACTTTGGGATGCTTATGCATTATATTTTTATTTACTTTGGAGGGAGCAGACAACGATTCTCTGATGGGGAAGACAGGGGCTAAGCTGAGGGGTGGCGGATGAAGAGGAGCTGCAGAGAGGCGTGTAAGACTGCGACTCTGCTTCCTGGTCCCAACTCTGAGTAGTCAGGGTTTTGGAAATTTGGATAAAAAAGAGGCCAGATTGTTAGATAAATGAGAAGCACCATCCAAAGTGGGATGAATGCTGTCTCATCTCACAAGACCAGGTTTTCCCCAAAAAGACCTCCAATTGTCAATGTAGCCCACGTCATTTTTAGGACACCACACAGACAGCCAGCGGTTCAAGGATGACGAGCGGCTAAACATGTCATCACTGGTCAGATTGGGGAGGGGCCCAGAGAATACTACAGTGGCAGACATCGTTTTTGCAAAGTCACACACCGATTCTATATTAAGTTTCGTGACTTCCGACTGCCGGAGACGGATGTCATTAATGCCGGCGTGAATAACAATTGTGGAGTATTTACAGTTACTTTTAGCCAGCATTTTCAAATTTGACTCGATGTCGCCTGCTCTGGCCCCAGGAATGCATTTGACTATGGCCGCCTGGAGTCTCTAGGTTCACGTTTCTGACTACAGAGTCGCCAATGATCAGAGTTTTTTCCTCAGCGGGTGTGTCGCTGAGTGGGGAAAAATGATTAGAAACGTGAACAGGTTGGTGGTGTACCGGGGCTTTGCGACTAGGCTTCCTTCTCACCGTCACCCACCCAGGCTCCTCGCTGCTGAGGAGAGCCGGGGGACCGCTGACAGGGGGGCCTAAGCTAGCTAGCTCTGCTGCAGCTAAGGGGCGTCTGTCGAGATTAACTGGCGCAGACGGTGTTTCAATGCAGCGGAGCCGGAATTCCAAATCAGACAACCTCGCCTCGAGCGCCTCAAAAAGACAACATTTATTACATTTACCGTTATCACTAAAAGAGGCAGAGGTGTAGCTAAACATCTGACAGAGAGAGCACACAAGAGGAGGAGAGGAAAGCGAGCTAGTAGCCATAGCTAGTGGCTGGAGAGCAAACCACACAGGCAGACAGCAAAACAGGAAGTGACGATACGTTACCACAAGGAAGTGACGATCAGGAGAAAAGATCTGATACTACCGTATTATCCTAACAGAGCACTAGACTCACAAAATGCAGGATTACTTGTAATACCTAGAATCTCCAAAAGTACAATGGGAGGCAGAGCCTTCAGTTATCAAGCTCCTCTCCTGTGGAACCAGCTGCCAATCTGGATTCGGGAGTCAGACTTTATCTCTGTTTTTAAGAATAGGGCTAAAACCTACCTTTTTGATATAGCCTACAATTAGGGAGGGATCTTGTGTTTCTGAACCCTCCCTTAGTTATGCTGCTAATAGGTTTAGTCAGCCGGGGGACCTCCAGTAATGCACTGGGCCTCACTCCTTTCCTCACTCTCAATGAAATATTTTTTTTGCTGGTCATTAACATTTGTTTGTTCTCTCCCATAGATTGAGTCCCCATCGTGCTGTTTGCTCTCTACATGTCTGTTCTTTTCATCTTCTCTATCCCCTCACCCCCCAGCCAGTCGCAGCAGATGACTGCCCCTCCCTGAGCCTGGTTCTGCTGGAGGTTTCTTCCTGTTAAAAGGGAGTTTTCCCTCTCCACCGTCGCCAAGTGCTTGCTCACAGGGGATTGCCTGATTGCTGGGGTCTTTCTGCAACTGTGGGGGTTTCCCCTACAGTTGAAAGTGCTATGAGATGACTGTTGTTGTGAATGGCACTATATAAATAAAGTTGAATTGAATTGAATTGAAATTGATGATAAAAGGACTACAGCTCCTGACCAGATAGAGTGATGATATAGAGTGAAGTACGAGGAGACAAAGAAGAGTGATGTCTGAAGACAGAGTTGATGTTCGATTGGACACAGCAATGATGATAGAAGGACTACTGCTCTTGGCAAGATAGAGTGATGAAATAGAGTATGTGGCGGTAATGCACCTGTAAGCTGGTTGTCAACTGCCAAACAAATCTAAAAAAAGATATATTAGTAGTGCATACCTGTGCATGCCTGTGCATACCCGTGCATGTCCATAGAAAGAAAGTGTAAGCAATCATTTCTGGATGCACGTAGAAAGTACCTGTTATATATAGGAGAGAGGTCATCACTTGACGGCCGCACCTCGGACACAGTCCAAGGACGTATAATTTTTTCACACATAAGGAGTTGTTCAGAACTCGTTATACAACGATATAGAGTGATGATAGTCAAGTCAGTGGCGGTAATGCACCTGTAAGCTGGTTGCCAACCGCCAATCAAATCTAAAAGAAGAAAGTTCCTGTTACCATGGCAACAGTAACCATGGTGAAACCTGTCTTTGATCTTTGACGTCACCATTCATTCAGTGATGGCTGCCTTTGATCTGTGATGGCTGCCTTAGATCTTTATAGACTAGTACATACCTGTGCATGTCCGTAGAAACCAAGTATAAGTCAATATTTCTGCATGCCCGTAGAAAGCAGGTGTAAGCAAGGGTCTAAGCAAGCACATCAGCACTCGTTCAGTGATGCCTGCTTTTGGTCTTTAATGGTGTCATCGCAAGTCCTATGATCTTTGATGATCTCATAGCGAGTCCTATGATCATGAGTGACGACTACCTTGGATCTTTGATGATGTCATAGCAAATCCTATGATCTTAGATGATGTCATAGCGAGTGCTAGGATCATGAGTGATGCCTGCCTTTGATCTCACACAGACACACAGATTTTCTTGAATCATTATACTATGATGTCTATATGACGTCATATAGACGTCATATAGAGATCATAGGCACATCAATCCTATGGTCATGACAGAGAGACGCACAGACAGACACACACACACAGATTTCTTGAATTATACTAGTACATACCCGTGCATACCTGTCCATGTCCGTAGAAACCAAGTATAAGCAAGAATTTCTGCATTCCCCTTGCTGAAGGGTCTCCTCCTGTCTCAGACGGCTGTGTTGTTCACAGTCATGCCTGCGGCGTGCTGCTGGAACCTGAGGTGTTTCAGGTTCACGGCATCTTTTCTGACGTGCAACAGTTCTCCTCACTCTATTGCTCTCCATCTGGCGGGTCTTCTTCTTCTTCGTTCAGACCACTGTTGAGGGATAGGTGCGTTGTAATTCCAGTTCATGGACAGGATCATGCAAATAGATCTGAGCAAAAAGTGTGTTTCAACCCTGTTCAGGAAGACCCATGCATGCCCATCGAAACCCAGAAACCAGAGCACCTGGAGAAAATCAGCACTTTGCTTGGCGTTTTACACATCTGTAGTGTAGACTGCCATTCTTCATGGGTACTGCTTCGAATGGGTGTGGTTTAAAGTAGTGTGTCCTATTCTTAATGGGTGACAGACTGACACACTGACAGAGATTTCTTGAATTTATAGAGTGCCTCTGCCTCACTGAGTGAGATTTCCAGATTTACTGCTTCGAATGGGTGTTTATAGTAGTATGTCCTCTTTGGTCTCAGCTTCTTTGTGCCTTGCCTGGCATGCAGTGTTGGCGGCCAGCCAACTGTTCCACATCTCCTGGGTCTCAGCTTGTCTGTGCTTTGCCTGGCATGCAGTGTTGCTCACTTTGCGGGTATTTTGGGCTTCAAGTGATTCAGCACGTGTATGACACTCTGCCACATGTTTCCTGTCTGTGCATCTGTTTGTGCAAGATGGTGCCCACAGTGGTTACCATGGTGCTTCGTTGCGCCCTTTGTTTGTTTTTGTTTGTCAATTGTGTGTCTGCCTGCTCTTATACCTGTGAAGAGCTTCTAAATATCAGGACTTTCACTCCCACGGACCTACTCCCAGTTTTTTTTAGCTCCTGCTGCCGATCTGGTTCATTGCTTAGCTCGAAAAGTGAGACGGCGAAAGAGAGGAAGATGAGCGGGTGCTCTCATTCGGCTCCGCAGGAGAGGCATGCACATGGCTTTGCCTGGCATATTTCTGTCCAATGCCAATTCTCTCTCTAACAAGGTAGGTGAACTAAGACTGCTGATGCATTTTAAGGACCTCTCTTCCTCGGCTGCCCTCTGTTTTACTGAGACCTGGCTCAGGGAAAATACACCGGACAGCGTGCTGCGCCTCGAGGGATTTCAGCTGTTTCGTGCTGATCGTGACACAGAGCTCTCCGGTAAATCCTCAGGAGGTGGAGTCTGCTTTTACATTAACAGCAGCTGGTGCTCTGATGTAACGGTAATTTCCAAACACTGTTCTCCCGCCCTGGAATTTCTTTTTATTAACTGCAAGCCATTTTATTCCCCGCGGGAGTTCGCTTCATTCATCCTCGCCACTGTGTACGTCCCTCCCGACGCGGACGCCCGCGAAGCTCAGCGCGCGCTCGCGGATCACATCCAACATACGGAGCGGACTTTCCTGGACTCTCTGGTTATTGTGGTTGGCGACTTTAACCAGAGCAATCTGAGCCACGATCTCCCCCGCTACAAACAGTTTATTAAATGCCCCACCAGAGGAAAAAACACTCTGGATCACTGTTACACCACAGTGAAGGACGCGTATCGCGCTGTTCCCCCCACTGCGCTCGGACTATCTGATCAACTGATGGTCCACCTCATTCCCACTTACAGACAGAGACTGAAGCTCACTAAACCTGTTGTGAGCACTACGAAGAAATGGACCAGTGAAGCTGAGGAGAAGCTGGAAACGAGCATGGAAATAACTGATTGGGGCATGTTTAAAGGAGCCACGCATGATCTGGATGAATACACGGACACTGTGAACTCATATATCCACTTTTGTGAGGAGAGCATTCTTCCATCGCGCACCAGGGTGAGGTACTCAAATGACAAGCCCTGGTTCACTGCTAAGCTCAGACAGATCAGGAAGGAGAAGGAAGCAGCGCTGAAAAGTGGAGACAGGGACTGCTACAGGGAGGTTAAATATTGATTTAGCAGAGAGCTGAGGAGAGCTAAATCTGTGTATTCTGAGAGACTCCAGCAGCAGTTCACTGCTAACGACTCGGCTTCTGTGTGGAGAGGACTGAGGGAAGTCACCAATTATTGGCCTCAGGCTCCTAAAGGTCAGGATGACAAAGCCCTTTGTCAAAGACTGTCCCAACACTATGCCCGTTTTGACACCTCGTCAGCTGTGTCCAACTCCCCCCCTCCCTCCAGCTCCACAGCCTCCACGGTTCCTACTTCATCAAAGGTGCCCCCCCCCCGCCCTTGTTATCAGTAAGCAGGACGTGCTCAAACAGTTCTCCAGACTGAACCCGCGCAAGGCCCCCGGTCCGGACGGCGTGTCTCCCTCCACCCTGAGACACTGTGCGAAAGAGCTGGCTCCTGTCTTCACAGACATTTTTAACACCTCCCTTAAGCTATGCCACGTGCCGACCTGCCTCAAATCCTCCACCATCATCCCTGTCCCCAAGAAGCCACGGATCACTGGACTTAACGACTACAGACCTGTAGCGCTCACCTCTGTAGTCATGAAGTCCTTTGAGCGCCTGGTCCTGCCCCACCTCAAGTCCATCACCACTCCCCTCCTGGACCCGCTGCAGTTTGCCTACCGAGCCAACAGGTCTGTGGACGATGCAGTCAACCTGGCCCTCCACTCCATCCTGCAGCACCTGGACTCCCCGGGAACCTACGCCAGGATCCTGTTTGTGGACTTCAGCTCCGCATTCAACACCATCCGCCCCACTCTGCTCCGAGACAAGCTGTCCCTGCTCAACATACCTGACTCCCTCTGCAGGTGGATCACCAACTTCCTGACGGACCGGAGGCAGCATGTGTGGCTGGGAAAGACTGTCTCAGACTCTGTTAGCATCAGCACCGGATCACCACAGGGCTGTGTACGTCCCCCCCTACTCTTCTCCCTTTATACCAACTCCTGCACCTCCAGCCACCAGTCTGTCAAGCTGATCAAGTTTGCGGATGACACCACCCTCATCGGGCTCATCTCCAACGGCGAGTCCACCTACAGGAGAGAGGTGGCCCAGCTGGCGTCCTGGTGCAACAACAACAACCTGCAGCTGAACGCTCTGAAGACAGTGGAGATGATTGTGGACTTCAGGAAAGTCACAACCCCTCTGCCCCCCCTCACCATCACAGGCTCTCCCATCACCACTGCTGATTCCTTCCGCTTCCTAGGCACCACCATCACCAGGGACCTCAAGTGGGAGCCAACCATCAGCTCCCTCATCAAAAAGGCCCAGCAGAGGATGTTCTTCCTGCGGCAGCAGAGGAAGCTCAAGCTACCCACCAAGATGTTGGTGCAGTTCTACACAGCCATCATCGAGTCCATCCTCACCACCTCCATAACCGTGTGGTACGCAGGAGCCACTGCCAGGGACAGACTAAGGCTGCAGCGCGTCGTGCGCACTGCTGAGAAGGTGATCGGCTGCAAGCTCCCATCTCTCCAGGATCTGTACATCTCCAGGACCCGGAGGCGTGCTGGCCGGATCATAGCTGATCCTTCACACCCTGGTCACGTACTGTTTGCCCCTCTCCCCTCAGGTAGAAGACTTCGGTCCATTCAGACTAAAACCTCCCGTCAGATGAACAGCTTCTTCCCCTCTGCCATTAGACTGCTGAACACTAAGTGACTTATTGACTCTCGTGCACTATGTACAACAGCTCAACCAGACTCATGTCAATCATCACTGTTTTCTTCTTGCATCACCGACTGCACTATATGGTTCTCCACATTATCTGCTGCTCGCTAATATATTTAAACTGCTGACTAGTATTATTCATTCTTATTCTACACTTTATTGCATGTATAGTTTATTTCTTTTATTTTATCATGTTTAATGTTGCAGCATTGCACCGAGACAAATTCCTAGTTTGTGTACTACATGAACAATGGCAATAAATCTGATTCTGATTCTGATTCTGATTCTGATCCCTTTTCTGTCATACCCTATGCTGGTGAAGGGTCTCCTCCTGTGGCAGACATCATAGGACACTACACCATAGGTAGGCAAGCATCGTGAGTGATGGTCTATATGACATCATAAAGACGTCCAAGCAGGCATCATAGGACACTACATCATAGGTAGGCAGTCCTATTGTCTATATGACGGCATCACAAGTCCTATGTAGCCTAAGATCATAGGATCATCATCGGACATCAGGCAGACCTGTCTGTCCGTACATCCCTTGTCTGTTGCACCCTATGCTGGTGAAAGGTCTCCTCCTGTGGCAGGCATCATAGGACACTACATCATAGGTAGCCTGCCTTTGATCTTTGATGATGTGTGTGTCTGGCAACAGTAACCATGGTGAAAGCTGCGTTTGATGTTTGCCGTAGAAAGCAGGTGTAAGCAAGCATGTCTGCACTCATTCAGTGATGCCGGCCTTTGATCGCATTGGTCTATATGACATCATACAGACATCAAGGCAGGCATCATAGGACACTACATCATAGGTAGCCAGTCCTATTGTCTATATGACGGCATCGCGTATATGACGGCATCATGAGTCCTATGTAGCCTGAGATCATAGGATCATCACAGGACATCAGGCAGACATCATAGGCTGTCCTATGATGTCCTATGATCATGACAGACACACATTTAAATTTATAGTGTACTAGTGCATACCCGTACATGCCCGTAGAAACCCAAGTATAAGCAAGTATTTCTGCATGCCCGTAGAAATTTACTGTTACCATGGCAACAGTAGCCATGGTGATACCTACCTTTGATCTTTGACATGATTACCATGGCAACAGTAACCATGGTGAAATCTGGCTTTGATCTTTGACGTCACCACTCGTTCAGTGATGCCTGCCTTTGATGTTTGATGATGCGTCTGCCTGGCAACAGTAACCATGGCAACATCTGTGCATCTATGATGTCATAGCTGTGAATGCTCATAGCTACCCTAAGGATGTTCTATTAAAGATTTCCCCTCCTAAACTTCTGCATTTCCAAGGAGGCTGAAATTTGGGGATGCACACCCTCGTAACTTCAGCACAGCATGTATAATATCAGAGATCAGGCCAACGAATGGTTTGGGAGTTACGTGTGTAACAGACACACAGAGATTCCTTGCCTATTGCAGAAGAGTCTCCTCCTGTCTCAGACGGCTGTGTTGTTCACATTCATGCCTGCTGCGTACTACTGGAACCTGAGGTGTTTCATGTTCACGGCATCTTTTCTGACATGCAACAGTTCTCCTCATTCTATTGCTCTCCATCTGGTGGGTTTTCTTCTTTGTTCAGACCACTGGTTGAGGGATACAGTAGGTGCATCGTAATTCCAGTTCATGGACAGGATCATGAAAATAGATCTGAGCAAAAAGAGGCTTTCGGGCATGGACTCACTGTATATGACATCATAAAGGCATGAGACTCCAATATGACATCTTAAAGACGCGTTTGTCTATGTGCTGTCATATAGACATCACGCTATATGACATCATAAAGACACATTTGTCTATGTGCCGTTATATAGGCATCGCGAGTCCTGTGATGATCAGGCAGAGATCATAAGCCATCCTATGATGTCCTATGAACGTGACAGACACACAGACTAGACCCACAAGAGTTTTCTTGCTTTTTAGAGTGATAAGAGTGATGAAGAGAGTTTTGAGTTTTAAAAAATCCCTTTATTGTACAATTCAAAAATGTAAGATCACCAATATCATTCCACCAAGTGTCTCACATTTCAAAAGTGCAAATACATGGTGAGTAAGAGTGGAGACCGGCCTGGGTGGCCAACATCCACGGCCAAGATGTATAGAGTGATGATACTGAGTGAAATGATGATATAAAATATGAGGAGACAAAGAACAATAATGTCTGAAGATAGAGTTGAAGTTCGATTAGACACAGCAATGATGACAGAAGGACTACAGCTCCTGACCAGATAGAGTGATGATATAAAGGGAAGTACGTGGTGGTAATGCACCTGTAAGCTGGTTGCCAACCGCCAATAAAGTCTAAAAGAAGAAGAAGAAGATTATAATCAAGTCAGTGACAAGTCAGACAGACATATATAGAGTGTGTGGCAGTACCCGGCCAGGACTACAGCTCCTGACCAGATACTGATGGAAAGATGTAGAGTGATGATAATCAAGCCAGTGGTGGTAATGCACCTGTAAGCTGGTTGCCAACCGCCATCCATCCATCCATCCATCCATCCATCCATCCATCCATCCATCCATCTTCTTCCGCTTAATCCTTTTCGGGTCGTGGGGGGTCAAAGCTAAAAGAAGATGAAGAAGAGGAGATACATGGTGGGGTTGCCATGCCATGGCCAAGATGTGTAGAGTGATGAAGTGATGATATACAGTGAAGTACGAGGAGATGAAGAAGAGTGATGTCTGAAGATAGAGTTGAGGTTCGATTGGACACAGCAATGATGATAGAAGGACTACAGCTCCTGACCAGATAGAGTGATGATATAGAGTGAAGTACGTGGTGGTAATGCACCTGCAAGCTGGTTGCCAACTGCCAAACAAATCTAAAAGAAGAAGAAGAAGAGATACGTGGTGTTGCACACTCGTGTGCAGTGGGTGGCGGTATGCACCTTTCAGTTGTTTGCTATCCGCTAGTAACCGAGAGAAGAAGAAGAGGAAGAGGAGGAAGAAGAAGAAGAAGAAGAAGAAGAATTCAATTCAATTCAATTCAACTTTATTTATATAGCGCCATTTCACAACAACAGTCATATCATAGCACAAGAAGAAGAAGAAGCACAAGAAGAAGAAGAAGAAGAAGAAGAAGAAGAAGAAGAAGAAGAAGAAGAAGAAGAAGAAGAAGAAGAAGAAGAAGAAGAAGAAGAAGAAGAAGAGTTTTGAGTTTTAAAAAATGGCTTTATTGTACAATTCAAAAATGTAAGAACACCAATATCATGCCCCCAAGTGTGTCACATCTCAAAAGTGCAAACATAACTCATCCCCCTCTCCCACAGAACACAAAACATTCCCCACAGCCCATCTATTGGTGAATGCCTCCAAATTCTCCACCATTTGATAGTAAGAGAACTCCACCTGGAGTCTGACTTTCAACAAGGCCTTGAAAGCAGACACAGGATCCACATTGCCAGCGTTGGTAGCCCGATTTTTCCTTGTCAGCTAGATGGCAAGTTTAGCAGTACCAGATAGGAAGTTCATCAAAGTGTGCGCAGACTTCTTTTCCACTTTATACTTTGCACCGTAAATGAACAAACCAAAAGAGAAACATTCACCCAAAGCCCGAAACCACACTTTCAAAAGTTCAAAAAGCCCAGATAAACAAAAACATTGAACAAACAAATGCTCCAGGGTCTCAACTTGGGAGCAAAACAAACATTCCTCCCCCACAGTTGGATCCAGGTGTGCTCTGTATTTATTCGTAGCTATTGTCCCATGAACAATCCTCCACTGGAGATCTGCCGTCCGTTTCTCAATAGGGAGCTTGTACATGCACCACCAGCTGCCTTTCGGGGAGACCTCTGGCCCCAAAAACCCCACCCACTTCGACTCCTTCACGTCCATCAGAGAGCGCAGATTCAGAACTTTCACACAGATGTGATACACTGTCTTCATCCCCACAAACTGGAACTTGCCCAGACGAGGATTTCTGAAGGCCAGCAGGTGATCCTCTCCTCCCTGCCACTCCCCCACAGCTGGACTTATGGAAAGGGCAGGAAAGTTGGACACAGTGTCGTCATCCCATTGGGTGGAAAGGGTACGGTTTTCTGCAAACACTCGGAGCAGTCGTGGCAGGGCCGCACACTCTTTCCCCACCACCCTCTGCAGCAGTCTGACAGATGTAATGTTGGCACTCCGCGTCAGCATTTCCATCGATGTGGTCGACATCTTCATAAGATGACCAAGCTTGGTACAGCGTGCCTCTCGTAAACAAGTTCGCAGACTGACCGAATGCAGCACCTGAGTGTCGATGAATTGATTGAAAAACAGTGGTTCCTCGAACAGCCACATGCCCGGTGTCTCGTCAGGGAAGCGGGCTACGGTGAAGACTTGCCATGCATGCAAGACAGATGTGTAAAAAGCAAAAAGTCCAGTAAGGTCCACCTCCTCAGATGTCACGAGGAAGAGCTGAGAAGAGGAAGAGGAAGAAGGAGAAGAAGAAGAAGAAGAAGAAGAAGAAGAAGAAGAAGAAGAAGAAGAAGAAGAAGAAGAAGAAGAAGAAGAAGAAGAAGAAGAAGAAGAAGAAGAAGAAGAAGAAGAAGAAGAAGAAGAAGAAGAAGAAGAAGAAGAAGAAGAAGAAGAAGAAGAAGAAGAAGAAGAAGAGTTTGAGTTTTAAAAAATCCCTTTATTGCACAATTCAAAAATGCAAGAGCACCAATATCATTCCACCAAGCGTCTCACATGTCAAAAGTGCAAACATAACTCATCCCCCTCTCCCACACAACCGAAAATATGCCCTACAGTCCATCTATTGGTGATGCCTCCAAATTGTCCACCATTTTATAGTAAGGAAAACAAAAACAGGATCCACAGTGCCAGTGTTAGTAGTCCGGTTCTTCCATGTAGTCCGTGCAAAGAAGAGCCACAGGCCTCCAGTTGTTAAGCAAGGCCAAGTCCCCTTCCTTCGGCAGCAGAGACAGCACTGCACGCCCGCAGCCAGTTCCGTAACAGTCAACTAGAACGCCATAAAAGTCTGATCCAATAACATCCCCAAAGTGCTTAAAAAAGTCAGAAGAAAGACCATCAAGTCCAGGTGCACGTCCCAGAGACATTTGATTAACTGCTACAGTTGACTCATCCAAAGTCAGTTCACAGTCCAGAACAGGCCTGTCCTCTGGGCTGAGCCTGGGAAGACCTCCAAAGAGCTGGTGTTGAGAGTCTATGCAACATGGTTCTGCACCAAACAGGGCCCCGTAAAAATCCACTGCATCTGTATGGCTCCTCATCTCGGATGGATTTGTAGTCCCTTGACCATGAGGGAGTTTTAAGCAGGTCATCTTTGCAGCAGTCTTGTCCAGATTGTAGAAAAAAGATGTTGGGGCATCCATGTCCTGCAGGTGAGAAAACCGTGACCTTGTAGTCCGTGCAAAGAAGAGCCGGGCAGCAGAGATAGTACGTGCGCCGCAGGAAACCGGTAAAAAAGAAGAAGAAGAAGAAGAAGAAGAGTTTGAGTTTTAAAAAATCCCTTTATTGCACAATTCAAAAATGCAAGAGCACCAATATCATTCCACAAAGCATCTCACATGTCAAAAGTGCAAACATAACTCATCCCCCTCTCCCACACAACAGAAAATATGCCCTACAGTCCATCTATTGGTGGATGCCTCCAAATTGTCCACCATTTTATAGTAAGGAAAACAAAAACAGGATCCACGGTGCCAGTGTTAGTAGTCCGATTCTTCAATGTAGTCCGAGCAAAGAAGAGCCACAGGCCTCCAGTGGTTAAGCAAGGCCAAGTCCCCTTCCTTCGGCAGCAGAGACAGCACTGCGTGCCCTCAGCCAGTTCCGTAACAGTCAACTAGAACGCCATAAAAGTCTGATCCAATAATATCCCCAAAGTGCTTAAAAAAGTCAGAAGAAAGACCGTCAAGTCCAGGTGCACGTCCCAGAGACATGTGATTAACTGCTACAGTTGACTCATCCAAAGTCAGTTCACAGTCCAGAACAGGCCTGTCCTCTGGGCTGAGCCTGGGAAGACCTCCAAAGAGTTGGTGTTGAGAGTCTATGCAACACGGTTCTGCACCAAACAGGGCCCCGTAAAAATCCACTGCATCTGCATGGCTCTTCATCTCGGATGGATTTGTAGTCCCTTGACAATGTGGGAGTTTTAAGCAGGTCATCTTTGCAGCAGCCTTGTCCAGATTGTAGAAAAAAGATGTTGGGGCATCCATGTCTTGCAGTCGAGTAAACTGTGACCTTGTAGTCCGTGCAAAGAAGAGCCGGGCAGCAGAGATAGTACGCGCGCCGGCAGGAAACCGGTAAAGATCCAGTTCTGCAACAGTCAGTTAGAACGTCATAAAAGTCTTATCCAACAATATCCCAAAAATGCCTAAAAAAGTCAGAGTAAAGACCGAAGAAGAAGAAGAAGAAGAAGAAGAAGAAGAAGAAGAAGAAGAAGAAGAAGAAGAAGAAGAAGAAGAAGAAGAAGAAGAAGAAGAAGAAGAAGAAGAAGAAGAAGAAGAAGAAGAAGATACAGTCTGGACTACAGCTCCTGACCAGATGGAATGATGTTATAGAGTAAAGTATGTGGCAGTAATGCACCTGTAAGCTGGTTGCCAACCGCCAATCAAATCTAAGAGAAGAAGATGAAGAGATACAGTCCAAGGACGGATAGTGTTTTCACACATAAGAACATATGGTTTCTCGGCGTGGTGCACTTTAACTACACCGTCACCCATATCCAGCTGCTCAAGCTGTGGATCATCAGGGCAGGTTTCAAAGAGGGCAAGGGAATGGGTGAAACTGGCAGGGACTGGGAACTTTTGGTGGACAATTTGACCTGGGTGGACAACAACATTACGATGGCCTACTTTCGCTGCTACTTGCTTACACTTGTTAGTCTTTTTCTCGGTCTGGATGAAGCTGACTATTGCCTCAACTTTGTCAGTTTCGATCTGCATGGCCCCTTTAAGAAGGTTGCGTAAGACAGGTAGGCCTTCGGTTTCATCCCCTTCACTCAGGATGATTTCCTGGATGATGTTAAAGCCCAGCAGGGGTCTCAGGAGGTCGACTCGACTCACAAGGAACAGGACTTTGATGGAGAAGTTTGGGTTATCATTACCAGGCAGGTTGACAATCACTTCCATCCATCCATCATAGGGGATGGCATCTCCACTGGCTGCTCTGACATTGAAATCATAATCACCTATCAGCTCATTCAATGGACAGATCTCTTGATGGGGTAAGTATCTCTGCCTCCAGGTTCGATCAGTTACGCTGACCTGGGCACCTGTATCAAACAGAGCAGTAACGACATAACCATTCATATTACATTTTAGTAAACACTTTTTTCCATTTAACTGTGCCACTCTCTCTGATGTGGATTTGTTAATGGCTGGTGTGTCAGGGGGAACAGTAAGGTGGCTGTGTGATATTTGCTCTGTGTGGCTAACATTTGGCTGGGACTGGGTGTGGGTGCCGGTCACAGGTCGCCCCTCGTCTGTGACCGCTGCTGGTTTCCCACCAGCTTGCGTCTTCTTAGACACCCCACTGCATGGTGTCCCTCTCCACCGCATGCAAAACAATGATGGCAGTCTGGCCAGTTTTGTTCAATGCAGGAAGGACAGCCATATGGTTTCCCCTTTCTCTGTGGTGGCTGTTTTGTGTGTGTACTGGCACAGTGACATGACTGTTGAGGAGAATTCTGGGCTTGTGTTTCAGGCTGCAGTTTTAACTGTTTTAATGATTCCACCATTCGTGTCAGTGCCTGTACTTGTGTGGTCAGCTTTTGCATTTCCTCATCTTTATCTTGATGGGGAGAGCCCTCTTTACTGTCACCTGTCTTTTCTGAGCTCATCTCACCACTTTGGGCATAAATGGCTTTGGTGTGTGCGTTGCGATCCATGTGAAATCTTCTTTCACTCTCCTCGCTGGTGGTTTTGATGACTTGTCTCAGTAGAGCTTCATCGGCGACTGATGGGTTAGAGAGAAGAGGCTTTAACTCCCTCCTAATGTCATCATGTTTGTCATTTAGCCCCTGGTAGATTGTGTGCAAAAATACATTCTGTACTGTATGTGCCTCATACTTAATTTCTGCATCGGTTTGCCTTGATGTGAAAATGACCCTCTGCTTAAGCCCCACCATCCTATATAGGAACTGTTGTGGTGTTTCAGTTTCTGATTGTCTGGCTGTAATCAGTTCTTGGAAAAGCTCTGTTGTGCCCTTCTCCCCCATATGAGACTGTAGGAAACTCTTCAACTCAGTTACCGTCATCTCATCTTTGCTGAGCAACATGTCTTTGAAGTGACCTGGCTTTATAACCCGCATCACTGCTTGAATGATTTCACTCTCTGTGTGTTGTTCTCTTAATCCCTCATGTATCTGTTTGCAGATGTTACCATAACTAATGTCTGCTGAGTTGTCACCGATCTGACCCATGTGCACTTTAAACTCTTTTCTCTAAAGCAAGGCTAAATCTCTTGAGAGTCACTAGACTCTCAGCCCTCTGAGAAGGCGACTGCTCGGCAGCTGAACGGACTGGCTGAGTGATGCGTCTGCTGCTGGATTGCTTATAATTAACATGGTAACTGGCAGGCAAAGGGGCTAAGACACTATGGCCATTATTAAAGTGTAGTTCAGGAACTGCACCCTTGGAAGCCACATCATAAGTAATTGTGCACGTCAGCCTGCGTGTCAGTAGCACTTGTGGTTTTTGTTGTTAAATTTGATTGTGAGTGAATCATAGCACCTGCTCCTTCCTCTGCCTTTTCAACACTGTCATGATGTTCTTTTGATTAATAAAACTGTGTTTAAACGTAGCTTCTCTGTGTCGTGTATGTTCATTGGTGTCAGATCCCTGCAAGTGAACTATCATTCTCTCTGTCATGACATTTTCCTAAATTGAACTTTATTTTAATTCACAAATTTGCAGTTCTTGTCATGTAAATTTCAACATATTTTCTTGTCTATGTGTAAATTTATTTCCATAAATCTAATACATTTTTTGATAAAAATTTGGAGCTTTACCATCAAGTGGCTATTTTTCTTTTTTAAAATAAAATTGTGACATTTTTCTCCTAAAATAGCAAGGAATATTTTAATAAATTTGTGGTAAATTTGCTATTTAGCTTCATTAATATCAAATAGTTTGGGGGAAAAAGAAATATCTGAATACCAAATTTGAAAGCCAAATCCCATGTTGGTAAAATGGCATGATTGCTCTGTCTTTCTCACTCTTCTTTATCTGCTTACTTCACACGCTACACTGTAGAGTTTAGTTTACACCCTATAATTCATTTGCTGAAATCAGTTAGAATCAGTTCTGCACACAGCCGAGCTGCCACATAAGATGAACTGTACTGATACAATGAGGTAAAACCCCTCCCTCTTGCACGAGGGAGTGGTTAAGCTTTATAAAAACTATAGGGCCCACTTTTTGGGTAACACACTCTCTCGGGTATTTTCCAAAAGAGCTGTGTTCCAGCGCTGTTTGTATCCATATGTCACTTTCAGAAAATAAGTGAAAGTATACTTCATCTCTCAGTGTGGTTATTTGGCCTTCGTATAAAAGAACTGGGGGTTAAGGCAGTTTAGACACAACAATTTGGTGTTTCCGCCCGGTTACGAGGCTAAATTTTAGTTTCAGTTTTGTAAACGGTATGAGGATTTTTTCTCTACAGACTGGCGGCCGCAACATGATAAGAGGTGAGCAGAAAACCTTTTTCAATAAATTTCTGCCTGTCCCTTCAGGGACAGCCCTTTCTGTAGAGATTAAATATTCACGCACGTGTGATTTTATTTGTGGAATGAAGCTGAGATATGGTCTTGAATTTATGATATGTTGTTTTAACCACTTGCACTCCGTTGTTTCGCAGGCGGGCAAGTCTCTGCGTCCTAGGACACACGAGGGCGCACAAGAGCGCACTAGTGTGCGCTCGGACGCATGACGCATGATATACTGATGATGGTGCAGATGGAAATGGTGCTGGCCTCCAAGCGCCACTGGGAAAAAAATCTGCAAACACAGCCGCGAACAGATTAGTTCATCTGATTGACCTCTCATTCGACTAATAAGAGCCTTGAATTGGGTTTCTGAAACCTTGAAAAACCAATGAATGAAAACCCAGGAAGGAGGACCCGCCTCCCAACGCTTTGAATGCAGTGAGCCAATTGAAGCAGAGAAGTTCGTGAGCTGTTTTTTTTTTAAGGCTGGGTGAAGACTGGCTGCTGCAGCGGATCAAAAAAGGACACAGGAAGAGCTCTACAGACCCAGCAGCATGGAGACCATCCACAAATGCAACCTGTGTGACAGGGAGTGCCATTCGTGGATCGGCATGTTCAGCCACAGGCGGTGCTTATTTTGTATTGGTTCCAGCAGAGTAGACGTTATGATTTCTTCCATGGTCATTATAGACCGACGGAGGCTGACGACAAAGGCTGAGTGACACATACGCCTTCGCCAGTCTTTTTTTAATTACTACTGTTATTTGTTTTGAAAAATCGTTCGCCAAAAACCGCAATCATGGAAGCACAAAACCGCAATAATGGAATTATGTTTTGATCGAGTCGCAAGACCAGAACCAGAGCGGACCAGCGTCGCGTTCGTCTGACAATGAGGAAGACAAGTTCGCCAAGACTCCGCTGTGAAGAGGTAAGGTGTTATAAGCTAAATTATTCTCTATCCCTGAAAATTGTAATCCAAAATGACTTTTGACCGATCAGTAAATTACAGCTGTGCGGTTCATGAAGTCTGAAGTTCGTGCGCTGCGGTACAAGGGGTTGCTCGCAGTGTACAGGCTGTGAACGCCCCCCCCCACCCCCGCTATTCTTCTACAGCGAGGGGGGGGGGGCGCGGTGACTGCACTGCTGTCCTACATCACCACATAAGGCTAATCCGTTGTGTAGCGATGGCTAAAGTCCATCCTCTGTAGCGAGTGGGGGGGGGGGGACAACCCCCCAACACACACACACAGTAGCGAGGGGGGGGGGGCCGCTGTGACAGCGTTGCTGTGGAAACATGCAACAAGTGTAATCTGTCATGTAGCGAGGGCCAAACTCTGTCCTTGGTAGCGGAGGGGGGGACGACCCCCCCCACACACACACAGACACAGCCCTGAGTGTAACCTTTCATTGGAGCCCAAGATGAAGCTTCTACATTGAATTATTCAAAAGTTACAGACGTTTTTCCAAACTGTGCCATTTGGCACAATTTGGCACAGTTCCAAAACGCCTGGGAACAGCCTGAGAACAAAGCTGTGTAGAATATTCATTTTTTGTGGTATTGTTACCAAATTTGGATCTCAGCTGGATAACACTTGGTTCTACATTTCTTTTGCATTTTCCAGCCGGATCGGACAGCTGTGTGTTATTTACAAGCATTTGTATCCAAAAAAACACTGTGTCCAAATTTTTTTTCTTCAAGTTCAGTATGTTTAGATGACTGTAACTCAGTGGCCGGAGCACGTAGAGAGATTATGTTTTTTTTGCCAAAAAATTCAAAGTGTTTTCTTTTAAATGAGACCAACCTCACGAATATGCTGCAAAGGGTTGAAGAACAGCTTTCGATTTACTTTGGGCATGTTATTTTTTGGCATTTTTAGGAAAATTGCCCGGAGTGCAAGTGGTTAAGAAATATATTTACTGAGTTTGATGAGGAAATCTCCAAATGGTTTTGACCCCGAGGGATGAGTCAGATGCATTAATACCATCCCTGAAAGTCCGGTGGACATATAATAAAGACAAAAAAAGTCCTGTAGGGCCACCGGAAGAGTTGGAGAGAGCTTGGGTAATAGGTTTAAACCCTGGGGTGGCTGAAATAGGGCCACCAAAAAAGTTGTGTTACCCCGTTACGCATAGCTTTGCCAAAAGGTTTTAAAACTGTTGCAACCAAAAGTGTCATTAAAACATTTGCCATTGCAAACAACAGCTTAAAGACCATAAACTTTCAAGTGAAACACAACATGCACCTGATACACTCAGTTCCAGTGACTGTGAGCCACTGCTGTCAATGTTCCGCTCCCAACGACTGACATTTATCAGAGGAAAATAGGAACGTCTAATTAGGGATGGGCATATCGATACTTCGATGTCAGCTGGTCGATACTTTTAAAATATTGCAATACCACTAAGTTAACCCTTTGAGTGTGAGAATTTGCGTGCATCTCGTGGCAGAGCATGCCACTGCACCTGCCTTCTCACTCTGACTTTGTCAAAAGTGAGAAATTTCTGGGGTTTTTCTTTAATGTACTGATTTCTTGTTCATATACTTCGAAGATAAGATGATGAAGTACCTCTGTACAAAAAACGGTGTCAAAAGACTGAACCATTTTTTTTTTGTAAATACATCGAAAGTCCAGTTTTGACTGAGTTATAGAATTTAAACAGGTGCCGTGACATTATGCAAATTAGATGTGTAAATTTATTCCTATCTGAAACTTTGGATCATATTTTACATCTTTCTAATTAACAGTAAGCCATTATCTCTTACCACTTTCAAGTTATAGCCTTGGAAATCTGAACTATTTTATTGACAAAAAATATTTACCACTCTTGACCACTAGGGGGTATGTCACAGTTTTGCAACATACACACTCATAGGGTTAATACAAAACGTGCAATTTATTTTCACTTCTGAGAGCTTTAGGCATTAAATTTATATGTGAAAACCGGTGAAAAACCAGCCGAAGCATGTTTTAGAGATTGTCTGCCATGTCACATGATTATGGCAGCCTCTCAGATGTTAGAGCTAAAGACTTACTGCGCACTGCGCAGCCAATCACTCACTCCTGTGCAGAGTGAGGTCAGCAGCATCGGGGTGGCGGAAGAAGTTCTACTTCTGAAATGTTACACCATTCATCCAAATTCTATGGTGATACGAAGAAGCATAAAATTTGAAAAATAAACAAAATAAGCATTATTTAAGTTTGTAAAATAATAGTGTAAAAATAAAATAAATAAAAAAATGCTGCATTGTGAAAAAAAATACAGATATATGCTGCTTGGTATTACTTTAGAATTTTGATGAATGGTGAAACATTTCAGACGTAAAAAATAATTGCATCCAGTTGAGAATCTTCACCAAATGAAGAAACTGAATTAATTTTGCATTCATTTTAATTCTTAATTGTTTTTATTATAATTGAATAAAAAACATTTTATTTGTATTTACTTTGCTCATTGTTCTATTTTATTATCATTTTCTAAGGATTTCTTTCAAGTGTTTACGTTCATGAGTTTCATTCATATTTCATATTACCCTTGGAATAAAGTTGTTCATGAAACTGCAATCATGTGATTTTATTCAAAAAGTATCGGTATCAGTATAGAAGAAAAAGTCCCATAAATGGTATTGTATCGAAAGGAAAAATGCTGGTATCGCCCATCCCTACGTCTCATTTTTGTCTGTTAGCCAAACGTTAGTTTACTCACCAAAAATCCTCCGACCCTCTGGCCATGTGGCCAGAAAAGACTCCAGTAGACACCTCCTGTTTTTAATACAGCAGCATATAAAAGGAGGAAATGTCAAATAATGTTAAACAAAATGGTTGAAAATATTTGTTTAATATTTTGTCATTTTCAATAACCAATATTAAATACTCAATAACATTCTTATAAGCTATATTAGTTAGTTATAGCCTACACAGTTAAATCTCAGGTTTTAAAATAAAATGCTAGTAGAATATACAAACCTTTCTGTTGAGACACTCGCTTGTCTGGTTGCTCACACTTTTCTTCTTTTATGACCTTTTCAACCTCCAACTGTTAAAAATTTTTGAAAAGAAATACTGGCTTGCTATTGGTCAGTTTTTTGTGGGCATGGTTACTACAGTAGAGATGGATTACAGTACTTACTGGATATTTTCCCATAAGCCCTTGCACTTTACAGTCATGTACTGTAAAGACGTTATACAGTATGTTTCTGTACGCATTGCAGCAAAATACTGTGCAAATTACAAAAATCCATTACACTGCACATACCTTTCTACTTGTTTCTCTCAATACTTTTGCTGTACTTTCCCAGTCATCTGGTAATTCTTCCCTACCACCCAGAGCATGCCTCAACTCCATCAAGAACTCTGTGTGACATTCTTCCTTCTATACAGTGGTGTGAAAAAGTGTTTGCCTCCTTCCTGATTTCTTATTTTTTTGTATGTTTGTCACACTTAAACGGTTCAGATCATCAAACAAATTTAAATATTAGACTAAGATAACACAAGTAAACACAAAATGCAGTTTTTAAATGAATGTGTTTATTATTAAGGGGAAAAAATGCAAACCTACATGGCCCTGTGTGAAAAAGTGATTGCCCCTAAACCTAATAACTGCTTGGGCCACCCTTAGCAGCAACAACTGCGATCAAGCGTTTGCGATAACTGGCAATGAGTCTTTTACAACGCTGTGGAGGAATTTTGGCCCAATCATCTTTGCAGAATTGTTGTAATTCAGCCACATTGGAGGGTTTTCGAGCATGAACCCAATTTTTAAGGTCATGCCACAGCATCTCAATTGGATTCGGGTCAGGACTTTGACAAGGCCACTCCAAAGTCTTCATTTTGTTTTTCTTAAGCCATTAAGAGGTGGACTTGCTGGTGTGTTTTGGATCATTGTCCTGCTGCAGGACCCAGGTGCACTTCAGCTTGAGGTCACGAACAGATGGCTGGACATTCTCCTTCAGGATTTTTTGGTAGACAGCAGAATTCATGGTTCCATTTACCACAGCAAGTCTTCCAGGTCCTGAAGCAGCAATACAGCCTCAGACCATCACACTACCACCACTATATTTTACTGTTGGTATGATGTTCCTTTTCTAAAATGCTGTGTTACTTTTATGCCAGATGTAATGGTATACACACCTTACAAAAAGTTCAAGTTTTGTCTTGTCAGTCCACAGAGTGTTTTCCCAAAAGTCTTGAGGATCATCACGATGTTTTCTGGCAAAACTGAGAGAAACCTTTATGTTCTTTTGGCTCGGCAGTGGTTTTCATCTTAGAACTCTGCCATGCAGGCCATTTTTACCGAGTCTCTTTCTTATGGTGGAGTCATGAACACTGACCTTAACTGAGGCAAGTGAGGCCTGCAGTCATTTGGATGTTGTTGTGGGGTCTTTTGTGACCTCTTGGATGAGTCGTCGCTGTTCTCTTGGGGTAATTTTGTTCTGCCGGCCACTCCTCGAAAGGTTCACCACTGTTCCATGTTTTCACCATTTGTGGATAATGGCTCTCACTGTGGTTTGCTGGAGTCCCAAAGCCTTAGAAATGGCTTTATAACCTTTTCCAAACTTAAAGATCTCAGTTACTTTGTTTCTCATATGTTCCTGAATTTCCTTGGATCACAGCATAATATCCAGCTTTTGAGGATCTTTTGGTCTACTTCAGTTTGTCAGGCAGGTCCTATTTAAGTGATTTCTTGTTTGATATCAGGTGTGGCAGTTTATTTATTTATTTAGCGAATGCAAAGTCCTTAAGCCAAGCAGTTGCCTCCTGGTTTGCTGTATGGAGGGTGTGTAATCCTCCTTCCAGTCTTTGGAGCGGGCAAGCCTCTATGATGTGTTCCATAGTTTGCTCCTCTCCACATGCGCACAGTGGGCTAGGGCTACTGCCCCATCTGTGAAGGCTGGCCAAGCAGGGGCCATGTCTAGTCCTGAAGCGATTGAGTGTAGACCACTGTCTCCTTGGGAGGTTGGTGCCCGGGACCTGTTGGTTGGGGTTTATCACCAGCTGTTTGTTTGGGACCTCCTTGGTCTCCCATTCCTCTTGCCAAGCTGTCTGGATGGTAAAGTCAGCTGGGGGAGGGTTTTTCCAAATCGGCCGTCTGGATGAAAGTCGGGCAGTGGGTGGGGTGTAGATATCTGCATGGATTGGTAAGTGAGGAAAATCTTTAACTTTTTGGAGCATCCTTTGAGTTAATGCTGCTCGCCGGATGTGTGGAGGGGCTATGTTTGACAGTACAGAGAGCCAGGGGAGTGGTGTTGAGCGGATTGTTCCAGTTATAATTCTCATGGTTGAGTTGAGCTGGGTGTCTACATGGTGTGTGTAAGATGACCTGGACCAGACAGGGGCACAATATTCTGCTACAGAGTATGAAAGGGCCAGTGCTGAGGTGCGCAGGGTGGAGACTGCCGCCCCCCATTTTGCACCAGCGAGCTTGCAGAGCAGGTTGTTTCGTACTTTCACCTTAGCAGCCGTCCCCTTTAGATGTTCCTTGAAGGATAAGGTCCTATCAAGGGTCACTCCAAGATAAGTTGGATTTGGGGCATGCTTAAGCTTGAGTCCGCTCAGGTGGATGTTTAGTTCTCTGGCAGCTTTTGCATTGTGGAGATGAAATACACTGGAGACGGTTTTTGCTGGGCTTGGTTTTAGGCGCCAGATTTTGCCGAACTGGTCCAGTTTAGCAAGATCTTCCGTGAGCACCCGTTCCAGTGGTTCAAAGTCTGGTGCTTGGAATGCCAAACAGATGTCGTCTGCATAGATGAATTTGCGGGATTTTGTAGTAGGCAGGTCGTTTATGTAGAGGTTGAACAGAGTTGGAGCTAGAACTGAGCCTTGTGGGAGTCCGTTTTTCTGCATTCTCCATGCACTTGTGTTCTGACTGAGGTGGACTCTGAACCTTCGGTTGGTCAGCAGGGTTTTTATAATTGCTGTTGCCCAAGCAGGGATCGCCTTTATAAGTTTCAGGAGGAGGCCTTTGTGCTAGACCGTATCATAGGCGGCTGTAAGATCGAGAAACACAGCCCCTGTCTTCAGTCTGCTCTCGAAGCCATTTTCAATGAAGGTGGTTAGGGCCAGTACTTGTTCTCCTGTACTGCGGTCCTTGCGGAAACCTGCTTGATCCACACTTAGAATATCCTCTATTTCTGGGGAAATGCGTTGCAGTATTAGGCGCTCCATGATTTTGTAAGGAACGCTGAGTAGGGAGATTGGGCGGTAGCTTGCTGGTAGTTTGTGGTCTTTGCCAGGTTTTGGGATGGCAATGACCTTTGCTGCCCGCCATTTCTTTGGGATCGAGTTCGTTTGTGTGATCCTTGTGTAGAATTGTGTCAACCAGGTTAGGGCTCGGGGGCCAAGATTTTTCATGAATTCTGGGAAGATGTTATCGTATCCTGCTGCCTTTCCACATTTCAGGCCCTGTAGGACTTTCTCCAGTTCAGCAGCCTCGAAGGGTTCAGGGTTCGTTTCCTCTACAGGCATTTTTTGGTGTTTTTTTAGCTCAGTTGTAACTGCTCTTCTGGTGTCTTTGTCTTGGGGTGCTTTGGCGATAGTCAGTAGGTGGGATGCAACTTGATTGGGTGTGACGGATGCTCGGCTTTGGCTAGGGGGCTTCTGTGCAGCTCCTAGGCGACGGATGAGGCTCCAACATTTCCTGCTAGAGTGGGTAAAGCTCCGGTCAGCAACTGTCTCCTCCCATTTCTTTCGCCAGGTGTGGCAGTAACCTGGGTGTGACTAGAGAAATTGAACTCAGCTTTCCAAAGATGTGATAAACCACAGTTAATTTATGTTTAATCGGGGGGAGGGGGGGAGTCACTTTTTCACACATGAACATGTAGGTTTGGATTTTTTTTTACCCTTAATAATAAACACCTTCATTTAAAAACTGCATTTTGTGTTTACTTGTGTTATCTTTGATGGATATTTAAATTTGTTTGATGATCTGAAGTATTTAAGTGTGACAAACATACAAAAATATGAGAAATCAGGAAGGGGGCAAGCACTTTTTCACACCACTGTTACTTCCCCCACTTAATCTTTGGCTCTGTCTTCACCGTTTTCCTCTTCTTGCTTTCCAAAGTCATCGTACAGACTACCATCTGATGCTGTCTAGCTACAGTCTCACCTGCCTTGCAGTCTTCTCTCTTTCAGATTTCTCCTGTATAAAATTTAGTCCACCTGTGTGCACCTTCCTCCACTCTTGTAAGTCACTCTACTGTATGTTCCTCTCTCTTCTTAAGTATGTGTTAACCACAGCCATTTCCATCCTCTTAGCAAAATACACAACCATCTGTCCTTCCACATTTCTCTCCTTAAAACCATACCTACACACGGCCTCCTCATCACGTCTGTTCCCTTCACCTACATGTCCATTAAAGTCTGCTCCAATCACCACTCTCTCCCCCATGGGAACACGCTCTACCACTTCATCCAACTTACTCCAGAATTCCTCTTTCTCTTCTACCTGACACTCAACTTGTGGGGCATACGCACCAACAACATTCAAAATCACACCTTTGACTTCTAGGTTCAAACTTATGATTCTGTCTGACTCCCTCTTTACCTCCTGAACACTCTTCACATACTCTTCCTTCAAGATTACTCCTACTGCATTTCTTTTCCTATCTACACCATGGTAGAACAGTTTAAATCCACCTCCAATGCTCCAAGTTGTTATGTATGGAATTCCCTCCATAATGACGAGGCCAGGTGCACAGTTGAACTCAGCTTTATTGGGTTAAACACGCACACAGTACAGCCACCAGGCAGGGGCATCAGCAAAAGCCTGAATAGGGATACCCGCTGGTATTTATAGGGCGGTGCAGTGGAGGAAGAGGAAGTGACCGCCACTACACTGCACTTCATAATAAAACTACAATATTACCCCCCCCCCCCCCGTAAAAAGTCGAAAACCACACATACAATTCCCTCCCCAATTTAGGACTTGAATTATGCACAGAGAAAACTGTAACTGAAATCACAAAACGGCCTATGACATTCACACAACAAACCTAAGCTAGGGGGGACGGGTGGAATACTGTCCAAACCCACATGGCAAAGCCGGTTATTCTGCCACCTGTAAACTTCAACAAAAGTCCATTTATAACTGAGAACATTGCCATGTTCCTAAAATAAAACACACCCAGAACAAGAACAGTTTTTTTTTTTTTTTTTTTTTTTTTTTACACACAAACAAATGAACATTGGAACTTGAGGTTGTGGACAGGTGTCTTTTATACTGATAATGAGTTCAAAGAGGTGCTATTAATACAGGTAATGAGTGGAGGACAGAGGAGCCTCTTAAAGAAGAAGTTACAGGTCTGTGAGAGCCAGAAATCTTGCTTGTTTGTAGGTGACCAAATACTTATTTTACCAAGGAATTTATCAATTGATTCATTAAAAATCCTTCAATGTGATTTTCTCATTTTGTCTCTCATAGTTGAGGTATACCTATGATGAAAATTGGAGACCTCTCTCATCTTTTAAGTGGGAGAACTTGCACAATTGGTGGCTGACTAAATACTTTTTTTCCCCACTGTATATAAATGAAGAAGCAAAGAGTATAATAAAGAGTATAATAATCAGGGATGTTACTGACTTAAATAAATACAGATGAACACTGATTAAGAAAATGAAGAGACTATAAAAATCCATATCCACACACACGGCAAGAATAGTTCTTTTGACGTACCATGTCAATGTACTTTAAAAAAACAAAACAAAACAAAAAAATAGACAAAACAAACAAAAAACTTATGACTGACTTGAGTAGACATCAATTATCCCCAGTTGGAGGAAGTCATTTGACACAGAGTGAGGAAATTCAAACTCTGAAAATATGCCATTATGCTGAACATAAACTACAAGAGATGGAAAATGATGTTGATCCTGATAACCACTTTTTTAATAATATTCATAATCATTGTGAATATTACACCGAAAAGCAATTCAAAAGGGAAGTGCAACTAGATGGTAAACTATCAATAATACACTTCAACAGCAGAAGTGTTAACAAAAACTTTCCACAGATTCAGAACTATTTAAAACAGCTAGACAGAAAATTTACAGCTATCACAGTCTCTGAAACTTGGCTTAATGAAGAGCAGGCTCCCCTAATGGCAATAGAGGGATATCAGATGTTTCATATTAACAGATCTCAAAAAAAGGGTGGTGGTGTTGCATTGTATATTGATGACCTGTATAGGTGTAAGCTTGTAAATGGAATGTCCTTTGCACTACCAGGGATTTTGGAATGTGTTACTGCTGAGATTGACCAAGATAAAACAAAAAATCTAATTATAAGTTGTATATATAGAACGCCGGGAACTTGCATTGAGACATTCAGAGATAAATTAGTCGAGCTGTACAATAATATTACTAGTAAGACAATGGTAGTAATTTGTGGAGATTTCAATATTGATTTACTAAATCCATATCAACAAAATGTAATTACAGAGTTCATGAATTCTATGTACAGTATGAGTCTATATCCCACAATAACACATCCCAGTAGCATCACAGTTCACACTGCTACACTTATTGACAACCTGTTTGTTAATATTATTGATAAGAAAATAGAAAGTGAATTATTGATAAATGATATAAGTGACCATTTGCCAACCTTTGCACTTATCGATGGCCGCACGGGGGCAAATACCGAAAAAATTTAAAATCGTTCAGAGACAAATCACAAAATGCAATCAGTTCTTTTAAAGAAGACTTGTTGAAGCAAGACTGGACAAAAGTCTATGTATCAGATGTAAATGAAGCCTGTGACACATTTATAAACATTGTAACCACTCTTTATGAAAAAAATTGTCCATTAGTAAAGAAAAAGCTTAAACATAAATTTGCCGATAAGCCATGGTTAACCCCTTGCACTCCGGTCAATTTCCCTAAAAATGCCAAAAAATAACGTGCCCAAAGTAAATCAAAAGCTGTTCTTCAACCCTTTGCAGCATCTTCATGGGGTTGGTCTCATTGAAAAGAAAACACTTTGAATTTTTTGGCAAAATCTCTCTAAGTGCTCCTGCCACTGAGTTACAGTCATCTAAACATACTGAACTTGAAGAAAATAAATTTAGCCTGGGTGTTTTTTTGGATACAAATGCTTGCAAATAACACACAGCTTCAGATCCGGGCTGGAAAATGCAGCAGAAATGTAGAACCAAGTGTTATCCAGCTGAGGTCAAAATTTTGTAACAATACCACAAAAAATGAATATATTACACAGCTTTTTCCTCAGGTAGTTCCCAGACATTTTTGAACTGTGCCAAATTGTGCCAAATGGCACAGTTTGGAAAAACGTCTGTAACTTTTGAATGATTCAATATAGAAGCTTCATCTTGGGCTCTAATGAAAGGTGACACTCAGGGCTGTGTGTGTGTGTGTGTGTGTGGAGGGGTTGTCCCCCCCCTCGCTACAGAGGACGGACATCGGCCATCGCTACATGACAGAATACTCATGTGGCGACCGCGGCGCAGTCACCGCGGCTCCCCCCCCCCCCGCTACAGAAGAGTAGCAGGGGGGTGGGGGGCGTTCATGGTCAGGACGTGGCACACGACCCGTGTACTGCGGCGCACGCACTTTGAACTTCGTGCGCCGCACAGTTGTAATTTACCGATCGGTCAAAAGTCATTTTTGATTACAATTTTCAGGGATAAAGAATAATTTAGCTTACAACACCTTACCTCTTCACAGCAGCAGTGTCCTGGCGAACTTCTCTTCCTCATTGTCAGACGAACGCGACTCTGGTCCCTTGTTACGGACTTGTGGTTCTGGTCTCGGCGACCCGGTCAAAACATAATTCCATTATTGCGGTTTTGTGCTTCCATGATTGCGGTTTTGGCGAATGATTTACGACCTTCGTCGTCGGCCTCCGTCGGCCTATGATGACCATGGAAGAGAATCCTAAACGTCTGTCGGCCTCCGTCGGTCTATGATGACCATAGAAGAGAATCCTCTATCCTCTCTAATGCTATTCTGCTGGAATAAGTGCAGGTCGCACTTGTGGGTGGTCTCCGTGCTGCTGGGTCTGTAGCAGGTTCTTCCTGCGGGTCCTTTTTTTCATCTGCTGCAGCAGTCAGTCTCTCTTCACCCAGCCTTACACAAAACAGCTCACGAACTTCTGTGCTTCAATTGGCTGGCTGCATTCACAGCGTTGGTAGGCGGGTCCTTCTTGCAAGGTTTTCAGTCATTGGTTCTTCAAGGTTTCAGAAACCCAATTCAAGGCTCTTATTAGTCGAATGAGAGGTCAATCATATCTGATCTGTTCGTGGCTGTGTCTGTAGTGGAAGAACGTTTTTTTTTTTCAGTGCGCGCTTGGATGCACGAGGGCGCACGAGAGCACCCTCGTGTGCTCTGGGACGCAGAGACGTGCCCGTCCGCGGTACACCGGAGTGCAAGAGGTTAACCAAAGGATTACAAAAGGCGTGTAAAAAGAAAAATTTATTATATAAAGCTTTTCTAAAGAAAAGGACAAAAGAAGGAGAGCAGCGGTATAAAACATACAAAAATAAGTTAA
This sequence comes from Pholidichthys leucotaenia, assembly GCA_020510985.1. NCBI lineage: Eukaryota > Metazoa > Chordata > Actinopteri > Cichliformes > Pholidichthyidae > Pholidichthys > Pholidichthys leucotaenia. The sequence continues at coordinate 420,899,990 of CM035842.1, forward strand.
CATATATAATAAGATGTAGTAAAAGAGACTTTTACCTGGGTTCCAAGGTTGTCATAGCCAGGAACGGCACTGGGGTTAAGCTCCCAGTGCTCATAAAATGCTCCTTATGGCGTGTATCTCGAAAAGCCTCTGACAACTAAGTCCAACTCCTAGCCTGCCCGTGTGGTTTAGTCTCTAAGCCCGGAGGAACTGCTTTTACTAATAGGAGAAGGGGCGAGGGTGGATCTCTGGCGCCTTAAAACCAGATGCTTCGGGTAGATGGTGGCTCGTCAACCTGGGAAGGTAGCCCATCTAGGGGAAGGTAAACCCTGATTTCAAACCTCCGCTGCCTTGCGGCATACCCGGTCATGGGAAAGGCTTCGGGAGTCAACCATGAGGAAAAATCCGGAGTCGGAGCCCCTAAGGCAGTTCTATGTTGTGCTCAACATTGTTCTGGCAGCTCCTGCAACGGCGCTGGTGCCAAACTGTAGCAGCCCTGCTGTTCCTTTGGATTCATCAGTGATGTGGAGAGGGGGGACATGCTGCATGGGCAACATCTTGTCCTCCATATCTTCCTGCCCAGGCTTGAATCCTACCAACGCCCAACGCTGGAAGGTAGAACACAGGATCACTGGAGAGGACACTCCAGCTTCGCCTTTGGCGTAGACAAAACACGGGGAATGACAGTTACCGGTTATAAGCCACCGCTCAATTGGCATAGAGCGCGGTGCCAGGGGTTGTTCCCGACGGTGGGAGGGATCATCAGATCTCACTGGACAGCTACCGCCCGCCTCAAGCTGGGCAGTCCCAAGCCAATAAGGTGTTGTCCCGCCACAGCTTGCTTTCCTCATTGGGTGCATGGGGATGAGGAGAAGTCCGAACAGCAGGCTGAGAACCTTCGCACCAGGCAAGACAATAAAACAAAAGAGACCAACTCTAAAACTGGGAACTTGGAACGTCCGCACTATGATGACAGGACTCGCTGCTAACCTCAAGGACATCAACGACACCAGGAAGACTGCCATCATCAATAATGAGCTGAAGAGACTGGGAGTGGATATCGCCACTCTCCAGGAAACACGGTTGGCTGACGCAGGCACACTGAGAGAGAAGGACTACACGTTCTACTGGCAGGGAAAGGGCAGTGACGAACACAGGGAACACGGAGTGGGCTTCGCAGTGAAGAACACCTTGCTGAAGATGGTGGAACCGGGCAGCAATGGCTCTGCACGACTCCTCACCCGCCGCCTGAACACCACTTAAGGCCCAGTCACCCTCGTCAGTGTGTATGCCCCAACACTGACAGCCACACCAGAGGCAAAAGACAAGTTCTACGAGAATCTCGCAACAACTGTCAGGATCATCCCCAACTCTGAACAACTCATTCTCCTTGGAGACTTCAATGCCAGAGTGGGTGCTGACCACGACTCCTGGCCCTCCTGTCTTGGACCATTTGGCGTGGGCAGAATGAACGACAACGGACAGCGGCTGCTCGAGTTCTGCACATATCACGATCTGTGCATCACAAACTCGTTCTTCAAGACCAAGCCCCAACACAAGGTTTCCTGGCAACATCCACGCTCAAAGCACTGGCACCAGCTGGACTTGATCCTGACCAGGCGCACCTCACTGAAGAACGTGCTAATCACCCGTTCATTCCAGAGTGCAGATTGCGACACAGACCATTCATTGGTGTGTTGCAAGGTCAAGCTGCAGCTGAAGAAATTCCATCGTACTAGACAGCCTGGAAAGGCATGGATTGACACCAGCAAGATGGCTCAACCAGAACTTGTTGAGCAGTTTGCCTCCACTTTTGAGAAGGAACTTGGTGTACCACAAGAAGGAGAATCTGCAAAGCAGAAGTGGGAAGAGCTGCGAAACACCATCCACCGCACAGCCTTGGCTACCTTTGGGAGGAAGACCTCGAAGTCACAGGACTGGTTTGATGCCAAGTTGACCGAGATGACCCCCATCATTGAAGCCAAGCGCTCAGCACTTGCTGAGTACAAGAAGTACCCAAACAAGAAGAATCTCCAGATTCTCAGGGCTGCGAGAAGCAAAGTTCAGCAGACTGCTCGGCGCTGTGCCAACGAGTACTGGACTCAGCTCAGCCAAGACATTCAAACCGCTGCCATAACAGGGAACATCCGTGGTATGTACGATGGCATCAAGAAAGCACTTGGTCCGGCTCAGAGCAAGACGGCCCCCCTCAAATCCTCCACTGGGGAGATGATCACAGAAAAGAACAAGCAGATGGAGAGATGGGTGGAAAACTACTCCGACCTCTACTCCAGACAGAACACCGTGACACCGACAGCCCTTGATGCCATCGACTGCCTGCCATCCATGGACGAACTTGACGCCGAGCCAACCATCGACGAACTAAGCAGGGCCATTGATAGCTTGGCCGCTGGCAAGGCACCCGGCAACGACGGCATGCCCGCTGACCTGATCAAGCACTGCAAGACCTCCCTATTGCTGCCATTGCATGACGTCCTCTGCCAGTGTTGGAAGGAAGGTGCCGTACCACAGGACATGAGGGACGCCAAGATCATCACCCTCTACAAAAACAAAGGAGAGAGAAGTGACTGCAACAACTACAGGGGCATCTCCCTCCTCAGCGTTGTTGGCAAAGTCTACGCACGAATTGTTCTCGTTCGTCTACAGAAGCTTGCCGAACATGTCTACCCCGAGTCTCAGTGTGGCTTCCGCGCTGAGCGATCGACGGTAGACATGATAGTCTCCATCCACCAACTCCAGGAGAAATGCAGAGAACAGAACATGCCCCTGTACGTCGCCTTCATCGACCTCACCAAAGCGTTCGATCTGGTCAGCAGAGAGGGCCTTTTCAAGATCCTGCCAAAGATAGGATGCCCACCAAAGTTGCAAAGCCTCATCGAATCGTTTCACACCAACATGCAGGGGATAGTGCAGCACGATGGCAACGTCTCAGAGCCATTCAACATACGCAGCGGAGTGAAACAGGGCTGTGTACTTGCGCCAACCCTCTTTGGGATTTTCTTTGCTATGCTCCTGAGGCATGCCTTCAGCACAGCAACAGAGGGAATCTACCTGCATACAAGATCTGACGGCAGGCTTTTCAACCTCGCCCGCCTGAAAGCCAGAACCAAAGTACGCGAGGCTCTAATCAGAGACATGCTGTTTGCAGATGAAGCTGCAGTCGCGACCCACACACAGCAGGAGTTTCAGACCCTGATGGACCGCTTCTCCCAGGCATGCAAGGACTTCGGGCTTACCATCAGCCTGAAGAAGACTAACGTCTTGGCGCAAGGCATGGAAGCACCACCAACCATCACCATCGACGACTACGAGCTGGAGTTCGTGAATCAGTTCACGTACCTGGGGTCCATGATTAGCAACAACCTCTCCCTTGATACAGAGATCAACAAGAGGATTGGAAAATCAGCCTCCACACTCGCTCGCCTCACCACACGAGTGTGGGAGAATTCCAAACTCTCTGTCAAGACGAAGATGGCAGTGTACAGCGCCTGCGTCATCAGCACACTGCTCTATGGGAGTGAGACATGGACAACATACGCCCGGCAGGAAAAGAGACTGAACTCCTTCCACTTGCGCTGCATTTGCCACATCCTGGACATATCCTTGCAGGACAAAGTGCCCAACACAGAAGTTCTGTCCCGCGCCGGCCTTCCCTCCATGTTCACTCTACTCAGGCAGCACAGGCTCCGCTGGCTTGGCCACGTTCACCGTATGGAGGATGGCAGAATCCCCAAAGACGTCCTCTACGGAGAACTGGCAACTGGCAGGAGAGATGTTGGCCGCCCACAGCTGCGCTTTAGAGACGTCTGCAAGAGAGACATGAAGACCCTGGAGATCAACACAGAGTGCTGGGAGGACCTTGCAACGGACCGCTCCAAATGGAGAGGCACCCTGACCAGACAGCTCAAGGCGGGTGAAGAGAGACTGACTGCTGCAGCAGATGAAAAAAGGACCCGGAGGAAGAACCGCCACAGACCCAGCAGCACGGAGATCACCCACAAGTGCGACCTGTGTGACAGGGACTGCCATTCGCGCATCGGCCTGTTCAGCCACAGGAGGTGCTGTTCCACCAGAGTAGGGGTTTAGGATTCTCTTCCATGGTCATCATAGACCGACGGAGGCCGACGTTCAGTAAAAGACTATTACAGTAAAGAACTGGAGAAAAACAGAGACCATGTTAAAAATACATGGACAATACTTAACAATATTCTTGGAAATAAAAACAGAAATACAAGCTACCCAACCAATTTTTCAAAAAATAATAAAACGACTCAGAGTGTGAATGCAGCTTCACCTGCAGATGAATTTAATAACTTTTTTTTTAACATTGGTCCTAATTTGGCTCGAGAAATACCCATTACGGCACCCACAGGTGATACAATAAGCAAAAACACTGCTGTAAAAGACTCCATTTTCATAAAGAACACAGACGAGAGAGAGGTCATTGAAATTGTTAAATCGTTTAAAAGTAAAACATTTACGGACTGTGATGGTATTGACATGCTCTTAGTCAAAACTATTATTGAATGCTTAATGAAACCACTGACGTATATCTGTAACCTGTCTCTCCAAACAGGTATATTTCCCAATGCAATGAAAATAGCTAAAGTAATTCTGATATACAAGACGGGTGACAGAGGGGAACTTTCAAACTATAGACCAATTTCACTATTGCCGCAATTTTCCAAGATACTTGAAAAAATATTCTATGAGAGAATTGACAACTTCATACTGAAGAATAATTTATTGTGTGAGCAGCAATATGGGTTCAGACACAAGAGGACAACTGCATTTGCTCTAATGGAATTTATAGAAAAAATATCAACTGCCGTTGAAAATAAAGAGTATTCAGTTGGGGTATTCCTGGATCTTAAAAAAGCATTTGATACAGTGGATCATAACTTATTATTAAAGAAACTACAAAATTATGGTATTAGGGGAGTAGCACTGTCCTGGTTATGTAGTTACTTAAAGAATAGATATCAGTATGTATGTGTTGGTAACAAAAACTCACAGTTACTGAAGGTTACTTGTGGAGTCCCACAGGGTTCAGTTTTGGGGCCATTGTTATTCAATATGTATATAAATGATATATGTAAAGTTTCAGAAAAAAATGGACTTAATATTGTTTGCTGATGACACTAACCTGCTATGCAGTGGAAACAATTTGGAACAACTTCTGGATACACTCGGAAAGGAATTAGGAAAGCTGAAACTGTGGTTTGATTCAAACAAATTAACGCTCAATTTAAGCAAGACAAAATTTATAGTCTTTAACAACCATCACAACTACCCAGTACCCAAACTCAGTGTAAATGGTGTAGAGATTGAAAGGGTATCCAAAACTAAATTCCTTGGAGTAATAATTGATAACAAACTGTGTTGGAAGCCACATATTAATTATATAAAAGGTAAAGTATCCAAATCAATTGCAATATTACACAGAGTGAAAAATTTGCTGAATCAACCCACACTATACACCTTGTATCATTCATTAATACTCCCATACATGACATATTGTAATGAAGTATGGGGAAATACATATAAAACAAACATATATCCACTCTTTATGCTTCAAAAGAGAGCTATTAGAATAATCAACAAAGCAGCTTACAGGGAACCAACAAACCCACTTTTTCTTAAACAAAAAACTCTCAAGTTGAAAGATCTGATCGACTTTAAAACCGCAATAATAATGTTCAAAGTGAAGAATCTATCACTGCCCGCAAATATCCAAAAGTTGTTCCAAACAAGGGAGAAACGATATCACTTCAGAGGAACATGTATATTTCAAAAGCCTACAGTGAGAACAACTACCAAGCAACACTGTATTTCAGTGCAAGGTGTCAGATTATGGAACGATTTTGGACCTGAATTAAAATCATGTACAAAGCTTGGACAATTTAAACAAAAACTAAAGGAAGAAATACTCCAAACATATTTACAAGACGACATGTAAACTCATATAAGGATTGACATTTCCAGCCTGTGTTGTGTTATAGCTTAGTTTTTCTTTTTTCTCTGTGACACTATGTCTTAGATTTGTTTTTGAATAGTAACCGCTTAACTTAGACTAGCTCAGTTTTCTTTTCCTCTCAGTCATATTTTGTCTTAGCCTTGTTTTAAATTGTAATCGCTCTTGTCTTGTTTTCTCTTTTTCTCCTTTGAATTCTTGGAAGGAATATGGGTGGGCAATATAAGCTGCGGCTTCAGCCATCACCCATTTCGGATAACTCACGTGGAATTGTATAGTAGAAGGAGTCTTTGTCTAATTTGACCTTGTTGTTATATTATACAGTTTCTTTTAACCTGTAATGTACTATCCGAAATAAATAAATTCATTCATTCATTCATTCTGAAGCATAATGACTGGATATATGTTTGTTTTATATGTATTTCCCCATACTTCAGTACAATATGTCATGTATGGGAGTATTAATGAATGATGCAAGGTATATATTGTGGGTTGATTCAGCAAATATTTCGCTCTGTGTAGTATTGCAATTGATTTGGATATTTTACCTTTAATATAGTTAATATGTGACTTCCAACAAAGTTTATTATCAATTATTATTCCAAGAAATTTAGTTTCGGATACCATTTCAATCTCTACACAATTTACACTAAGTTTAGATTCTAAGTTGTTGTGATGGTTGTTAAAAACTATAAATTTTGTCTTACTTAAATTAAGCGTTAATTTGTTTGAATCAAACCACAGTTTAAGCTTTCCTAATTCCTTTCCGAGTGTATCCAAAAGTTGTTCCAAATTGCTTCCACTGCATAATAGATTAGTGTCATCGGCAAACAATATTAAGTCTATTTTTTCTGAAACTTTACATATATCATTTATATACATATTGAATAACAATGGCCCCAAAACTGAACCCTGTGGGACTCCACAAGTAACCTTCAGTAACTGTGAGTTTTTGTTACCAACACATACATACTGATATCTATTCTTTAAGTAACTACATAACCAGGACAGTGCTACCCCTCTAATACCACAATTTTGTAGTTTCTTTAATAATAAATTATGATCCACTGTATCAAATGCTTTTTTAAGATCCAGGAATACCCCAACTGAATACTCTTTATTTTCAATAGCAGTTGATATTTTTTCTATAAATTCCATTAGAGCAAATGCAGTTGTCCTCTTGTGTCTGAACCCATATTGCTGCTCACACAATAAATTATTCTTCAATATGAAGTTGTCAATTCTCTCATAGAATATTTTTTCAAGTGTCTTGGAAAATTGCGGCAATAGTGAAATTGGTCTATAGTTTGAGAATTCCCCTCTGTCACCCGTCTTGTATATCGGAATTACTTTTGCTATTTTCATTGCATTGGGAAATATACCTGTTTGGAGAGACAGGTTACAGATATACGTCAGTGGTTTCACTAAGCATTCAATAATAGTTTTGACTAAGAGCATGTCAATACCATCACAGTCCGTAGATGTTTTACTTTTAAACAATTTAACAATTTCAATGACCTCTCTCTCGTCTGTGTTCTTTATGAAAATGGAGTCTTTTATAGCAGTGTTTTTGCTTATTGTATCACCTGTAGGTGCCGTAATGGGTATTTCTCGAGCCAAATTAGGACCAATGTTAACAAAAATGTTATTAAATTCATCTGCAGGTGAAGCTGCATTCACACTCTGAGTCGTTTTATTATTTTTTGAAAAATCGGTTGGGTAGCTTGTATTTCTGTTTTTATTTCCAAGAATACTGTTAAGTATTGTCCATGTATTTTTAATATTGTCCCTGTTTTTCTCCAGTTCTTTACTGTAATAGTCTCTCTTACTACATCTTATTATATATGTTAACTTATTTTTGTATGTTTTATACCGCTGCTCTGCTTCTTTTGTCCTTTTCTTTAGGAAAGCTTTATATAATATTTTTTTTCTTTTTACACGCCTTTTGTAATCCTTTGGTTAACCATGGCTTATCGGCAAATTTATGTTTAAGCTTTTTCTTTACTAATGGACAATTTTTTTCATAAAGAGTGGTAACAATGTTTATAAATGTGTCATAGGCTTCATTTACATCTGATACATAGACTTCTGTCCAGTCTTGCTTCAGCAAGCCTTCTTTAAAAGAACTGATTGCATTTTGTGATTTGTATCTGAACGATTTTAAAAAAAATTTCTGTATTGGCCCCCGTGTGGCCATGGGAATGTGCAAAGGTTGGCAAGTGGTCACTTATATCATTTATGAATAATCCACTTTCTATTTTCTTATCAATAATATTAATAAACAGTTTGTCAATAAGTGTAGCAGTGTGAACTGTGATTCTACTGGGATGTGTTATTGTGGGATAGGGACTCATGCTGTACATAGAGTTCATGAACTCTGTAATTACATTTTGTTGATATGGATTTAGTAGATCAATATTGAAATCTCCACAAATTACTACCATTTTCTTACTAGTAATATTATTGTACAGCTCGACTAATTTATCTCTGAATGTCTCAATGCAAGTTCCCGGCGTTCTATATATACAACTTATAATTAGATTTTTTGTTTTATCTTGGTCAATCTCAACAGTAACACATTCCAAAATCCCTGGTAGTGCAAAGGACATTCCATTTACAAGCTTACACCTATACAGGTCATCAATATACAGTGCAACACCACCACCCTTTTTTTGAGATCTGTTAATATGAAACATCTGATATCCCTCTATTGCCATCAGGGGAGCCTGCTCTCCATTAAGCCAAGTTTCAGAGACTGTGATAGCTGTAAATTTTCTGTCTAGCTGTTTTAAATAGTCCTGAATCTGTGGAAAGTTTTTGTTAAGACTTCTGCTGTTGAAGTCTATTATTGATAGTTTACCATCTAGTTGCACTTGACTTTTGAATTGCTTTTCAGTGTAATATTCACAATGGTCATGAATATTATTGAAAAAGTGGTTATCAGGATCAATATCATTCTCCATCTCTTGTAGTTTATGTTCAGCATAATGGCATATTTTCAGAGTTTGAATTTCCTCACTCTGTGTCAAATGACTTCCTCCAACTGGGGATAATTGATGTCTACTCAAGTCAGTCATAAGTTTTTTTGTTTGTTTTGTTTATTTTTTTTTAAAGTACATTGACATGGTATGTCAAAAGAACTATTCTTGCAGTTTGTGTGGATATGGATTATCATTGTCTCTTAATTTTCTTAATCAGTGTTCATCTGTATTTATTTAAGTCAGTAACATCTCTGATCATTATATTCTTTGCTTCCTCTGGTGTTCCATTTAGTTTGATCCAAACTCTACAATTTCTTGTCCATGTTGCCTGTATCTTATTTTGTCTTTTCAGCATCCGTTCTTGCCGTGCTATTTCAGCATTTGTCTTTGTTAGATGTTCATTGAGGTAAACTTCTGTTCCCCGTAGCTTTCTGCCCTGCCTCAGTATGTCATTCTTTACCCTTCTGTTCACAAAACGCATCACAAATGATTTCTTTGTTTTATTATCTTTTCTGGGTAAAGCATAACAGGCTGAGTAAAGCAGGGTAAAGCATAACCTTTATATTTCTACTATCAAGGAACTGAAGCACCTGGTTTTCCAGGGAGACTGATTCACTTGTGGGAGCCTCCTCACCTCTCAGTCCTGTTGTAGCATGAGCGTATGATTGATATTTGATGTGTAGTCCACTTATAATTAGATCATCCATACGAGAACATTGTTCAAGATCCTCGACGTGTCGCTCCAAGTCCGTAATTTTTTTGTCTTTTTCCTGAATTATTAATTTTAATTCTCGGACTTCTTCCATTAGGCCTAATATTTTGGCCTGCTGGCTAACCATTTTGGTCACTTCTTCTGACAAGAAGTTCAGAGATTTTTTGATCTCTTCCATTTCCTCCTTCTTTGGTGGCATTTTTACTGACCTGTGGATAGTAAAACAATCTCTGCTGGTGTTGCCGGTATCCGATCCGACCGACCTCGAATCCAGCTTGGCCTCAGCTAGCCCCCTCCGCTGCTAGTCCCGCTGCTTACCGCCGCCGTAACCGAGCTCCTGTCCAGCCGGGGTACCGGCAGCTCCTCCACTGAGTCCCGCTGCACACCGCCGCTGTAGCCGAGCTCCGATCCTGCTTCTGTCCGGCTGGGGTCCCGGTAGATCCTCCGCTGACACCGCCACCTACCGTCGTCTGCCTCAGTAGTTCCTCGGCTGAGCCCCGCCGCTGTAACTGGGCTCCGACTCAGACTCTTGTCTGGCTGGGGCCCCGGTGGTCCTCCACTGGTCCCCGTCTCCCACCACCACTGCACCCAAACTCCGATCCGGCTCCCGTCCAACTGTTGCCTCGGTTAGTTCCTCCGGCGAGCCCCAATCACCGGGGACAGAGTCGCTTTGTGTCGGTGTTAGGTGCTACGACTAGCGTTAGCAAATGCTTCGGGTAAAACGTAGCAGCGAACCACAAAAAGAAACGCTGATCAGTTTACTCACAGAGGCGATTAAAGGAGTATTTCAACCAAGGTGGAAATTCAGCCCGTGCGTGTGCATCACAAATGCCGATCGCTGTTGGTTAGTTATTTTAGTGGCAAAATCAGCAACTTTGTCTCAGCACTGAAAAAGTGTGACCATTCCGGCCGCCATTTTGAGAGTCATTGTATCTATCTATCATTGTATCAACTTAGTATCTAAACTCAGTGTAAATGGTGTAGAGATTGAAAGGGTATCAGAAACTAAATTTCTTGCTGTAATAATTGATAATAAACTGTGTTGGAAGTCACATATTAATTATATTAAAGGTAAAATATCCAAATCAATTGCAATACTACACAGAGTGAAATATTTGCTGAATCAACCCACACTATATACCTTGTATCATTCATTAATACTCCCATACATGACATATTGTACTGAAGTATGGGGAAATACATATAAAACAAACATATATCCAGTCATTATGCTTCAGAAGAGAGCTATTAGAATAATAAACAAAGCTGCTTACAGGGAACCAACAAACCCACTTTTTCTTAAATTAAAAGCTCTCAAGTTGAAAGATCTGGTTGACTTTAAAACTGCAGTAATAATGTTTAAAGTGAAGAATCTATCACTGCCCGCAAATATCCAAAAGTTGTTCCAAATAAGGGAGAAACAATATCATTTCAGAGGAACATGTATATTTCAAAAACCTTCAGTGAGAACTACCACCAAGCAACACTGTGTTTCAGTGCAAGGAGTCAGATTATGGAACGATTTTGAACCTGAATTAAAATCATGTACAACGCTTGGACAATTTAAACAAAAACTAAAGGAAGAAATACTCCAAACATATATCCAAGATGACATGTAAAATCACATAAGGATTGTCATATCCAGTCTGCGTTGTGCTGTTGCTTAGTTTTTTGGTTTTTTTGGTCACATTTTGTCTTAGCTTTGTTCTGAACTGTAATCGCTCTTGTTTGTTTTTCTCTTGAATTCTTGGATGGAATATGGGTGGGCAATATAAGCTGCGGCTTCAGCCATCACCCATTTCGGATAACTTATGTTGAACTGTATAATCAGAGGAGTTATTGTCTAATTTGACCTTGTTGGATTTTCTTTACCCCTTTGTTATATTATTCTGTTTCTTTTAATCTGTACTTTTAATCTATCCGAAATAAAGATTGATTGATTGATTGATTGATTGATTGATTGATTGAAATAAAGTACATTACAATACATCTTCTTTCTTCTGCCGTACCTGTTATTTTCTTCTGCAGATTTCAATCACTTTCTTCCACTCAGTGTTCCACCTGCGGCCACACTCATAACCTCCACAGCCACTCCTCCAGCTGCATGGGTCTCCGCCCCTGCTCACCTGTACCTCCACCTGTATTTTCCTCCTCCTCAGCTCCTCTGTCACTGACCATCCATTCTCACATCCTGGATCCGCTTTCCCAGTGGATTCTGATTTTAGTCAAGGGGTCTAGAAAAAAAGATTCCTCTCTCTTTTAGAGATTTTTGAATACCGGTATATTCTTTTCTCCTCTGAATCACTTCTGTAGCTGCTTATTTTGGTACGTGACTTTTCTTTCATGCCCCCTTTAGCATTGTCTCGTTATTATGTGTCTTTAGTAGATACTCAATAAATTGTAGTTTCTCTCTGCTCCCTCTTTCAGGCTTAACATGCAAATATTGTTCCACCGATTTCTTCCCTCTAGGTCAGTGAGCTTTCTCTGCAGAATTCATTGTTGTTGAAGTGACTGAATTAGTGGGTCGTTGGTGGTCATATTCCAGCTTCCAATTTCTGCTCTTCGCTGTTTGGTGTTTTTGAGCTTTGTCTTGCTTCTTCAGCCATTGTTTTAGCCAGTTTTAACATTAATTTCTCGCTTGAAATTCTGGAATTCTGCCTTTGTTTCATTTTTAATTTCTTCCTGAAATGCAGCAAATTCAGCTTTGACATCTCTCTTGAGTGACTGCATTTCAATAATTAAATCTGTCTTGGTTCGTGTGCTGACTCTGTCGGCACTCGGGCTGTGCGGTAGCTCTCCGTTCTCTCTTCTGGTGCGCTTCTAGACGTTTATTTTGACAGCGTTTCGGAGGGGCTTCTGGCTGTCAGTGGAGCCCCACTGAACAGCCTGATTCCAATCAGCTGATGACCCTTCATCAGCTGATCAATCTATTCAGCCCTATTTAAGGGAGCAGCTCTGTTCGCTCAGGGCTGCGACCTACATCTGCTTTCCAGTCTGGCTTCCCTAACCCTGAAGTCAGTTCCTCCCAGCGTTCAGGTTCCGCCCTTGCTGTTCATATGTAAGTGTTTGTTGTTATTTGTGTTTTGCCCCACGAGGCTTGTTATTTTGTCATTGTGCTTTATTTAATAAATGTACAAACTCACAGCTTCCTGCAGCGTCTCACTGATGGCTCGTGAGAGCCATCCTTAACAGTAGGTCGCAGCCCCAAAGAGACGCCAGTGGCCATAAGTTTGTTTAATTGGACTTGTTGTTTTCCCTGTCTGGGTACCAGTGTGCTGGGAGAGTATGTCATCACGCAGGGGCTGCGCTCGTAGCCTGGGCTACGAGCTGGTGGAGGCTTTGGACTACATTGATGGAACTATCTTCACTGCTGGCCTCTACGACAATCCTAGCGATGTACGCCGGAACCTGGACCTCGCTGAGGACATCATTAATCGCCTTCCTCGCTACTCCAACCACCCGGAAGTCACGGCGAGGAAGGCAGACATCGCTGCACAACGGGAGAGACTCCGTGGGCTGGAGGGAAAATCCGGCAGGAAGCCGAAGAGGAGGCATCCTCACTCTTCGCTTCGGGATCCCACTCCTGTCCCCGTTCAAGACCAGGAGTTTGCACCGCCCAGGGATGGTCCCCGAAAGAGTGAAACGTCAGTCGGGATGCCCCCGGAGAAGTTACAACAGTCAGCTGTTTCCATCCGAGATCGAGTGGCTGCAGCTCGCTCCGCCGTCCACCCCACGCAGATTATAAAGCATGTGACGGCGGCAGTCAGGCTGGTGGAGAGGAATCCGGCATGAAGGGATTATCCAGAGTATGCTGACCTGCTTGCCTCCATTTCTGTGCAGGAGCAGCATTTCCCGAACCTCTCCTTCGCCTCGCCCTTTGCCGGTAACCGTCGTCACACTGCTCAGTAAGCCTCAGCAAGAATCCCGTCCGGATCCTGTTCCAGGTCATCGGAAAGACTCTACCTCTCAGACAGCTGCCTCTTCTACATCTCGTCAGGTGGGAATTCCCGCAGCCTCTCCCCCCGGGTCATCTCTCCCTGCTATTCCGTCAGCTCCTCGTGCCCGGATCACCTTGGCTGTCATCCCCTCCTCCTCGACGTCTTCCTTGGCTGCTGTGAGTACTAGGAGTCCTGCTTCGGCGATACCCATCGTGGGTCCATCGCGAGCGGCTCCTCCTCATCCTTCCAGGGGGCCTTCCGTCATCATCCAGTGGGGAAAAGGAGGAACAAAGTCCACTGCAGCGGGTTCCATCGGGCCTCTACGGATCAGGCAAGTAACTTTTCATTCTGTTCCCACATTGGATGAATTGCCTTGCTTGATTCCTGGGGGTGGAGTTTGGGGTTCACAGTCCCCTGAACTCCCTCCTCCTGCTGCAGTAATTAGTAATGGACCTGCTACCTTTGTGTCTTCTTCCCCTGAGCGTTCCGCGGCGCCAGGCCTACGCCGCCAGACCTACGCCGCCAGATGAGGAGGGAGCCTGCGGCCCTGGATAGCCTGGTTCCAGCCCCGCAACCATGTCATGGGCAGAGGAGTAGAGCGGACCGCAGTTTGGAGCCTGCGCCGACGATGAAGTGTTCCTGGGTCTCCACGGAAGAGCAGTCCGACGCAGTAGGTCGAGGATCTCCTGCCGCCATGCCATGCGGGTCGTCAGCGTGGTCATCAGCGTTGGAGGGTCCTCAGGCTGTGGACATCATCATGCTGGCTGCGGGGCCTGCCTTAGCCAAGTGGGAGCCAGAGGACGTCCTTCTGCCTTCGGAACCCGGATCGTCGAAGTCCTGGACAGCGACAGAACTCGAGTGCAGGCATGTGCTCTATTTTGTCTTCCTTCTACCTATTCTAGAGCATTTTTGCCTGTCTCTCGGGAAAACGAGCCAGTTGCAGCCGTCTGCTGCATCCAAGCTCGTCTCACTGGGCTCTGTCGCTGCCGGTGATCCTGATCCTGGTTCTTCTTCTTCTCCTGAACCTTCTCCCAGGGTCACCGGTGCGGAGTCAATCCTGGTCGCGGTGCTGGAGGTTCCGGGTTCAGTTTTGGAGGTCGTTCCTGGTGCTGTGCCGACACAGTCGGGGTCCGTCGTGGGTGCGGCATTGACCCAGTTGGGGTCCGACGTGGGTGCAGCCGAGACCCAATCGGGGTCCAGAAGGGTGCAGTGCCAGTTCGGTTTGAGGTCGGTGAGGGAGCTGCAGATCCTCTGCCACCTGACACTGGACTGTCCCATCAACCTTCCCCCAACTCATCTCTACCGGGGGCCGTTGGGGTTCTCAATATTTGGCCTGGCTCTCCCTCGTCTTCCCCCTCCCCAGGGAGGCCATCTTCAATTTCTCCCCTGCAGTCCTGGTGGCTGAGTGATGAGGGTCGGCCGCCTGGAGGACTGCCTCGCCCGTTTGGCGTTCTGGGTCGGCCACCCAACAAACTTATCCTTTCATTCGGCAATCTGGCCCGGCCGCCAGAAGAACTGGATTTCCTGGCCTGGGACTGGGGTAGGCCGCCAGAACTGTTTCTTTTCCCCCTGCCAGCGATGTGCGAGATGCAGGGCGGCCCCCCGAACTATTGGCTTTTGTGCCGTGGTGCTCAGCCTGCCATCATCCCTGGGTTTTTTTCTGTACTTCTGTAACCTTTTGGGATGTGCTGGTGTCTTATTTATAAAACTGTGTATCTCACCGCTCCCTAGCGTGTGTTTTTTTTTTTCCTCCCTCTGTTGAGATATCCATTCATTGCCTGTAACGATTTATTTTATTTTTTTTTTCCGGTTCCGGTTCCGCCGGACCGGCGGCGCCACACGAGTTGGCTGCCTGTTGCAACAGCCTTTTTTTTTATCTTCCTTCTTCTTTCTACACCTTTCACTCTGTATATATATCACGGACGCACGGATCGCCCCGGGGATCTCCCGGGTGGGCGGACGGAGCCACTGTTTGCAGCGGGAGACGTTGCAGCGGGGAGGAGCTGGTGTTAGCTAGCACTTGGCCGCCGCCCAGTGCTAATGGGAAACTCGACATACCGGGAGCTGTAGTGAAAACGACGCGGGTGGCGGGCTGAAGTTTAGGCGGCGTGCAAGAAATATAAGACAGAATAATAAAGAGCGATGGCAAGAACCAAGCAGACCGCCCGTAACATCTACTGGAGGAAGAAGCCCCCCAGGAGGCAGCTAGCCACCAGAGCTGCTCGGAGAGGCGCTCCAGCCACCGGCGGAGTGAAGAGGCCTCGCCGTTACAGGCCCGTGGCTCTGAGAGAGCTCCATCACTACCAGAAATCCACGGAGCTGCTCATCCGTAAGCTGCCCGTCCAGCGCCTGGTGAGGGAGATCGCTCAGGACTTCAAGACCCACCTGCGCTTCCTGAGATTCGCCGTCATGGCTCTGCAGGAGACCAGAGAGGCCTACCTGGTGGGTCTCTTCTTCGCCAAGAGGGTCACCATCATGCCCAAAGACTTCCAGCTGGCCCGCCGCATCCGTGGAGAGAGAACTTAGACTTTCTGCTGCACATTTACCAACCATAATGCTCCGCACTGTGTGTCTATATATATATTTATAGTAATATGTACATATGTTTACTAGATGTTCTTGTTTTTTTTCTTGCCTTCTGATTATTGCTCTGAGTGTTGCTATCCCTGTGCTGTTGCAATCCTGGAATTTCCCCATTGTGGGACTAATAAAGGCTTATCTTATCTTATCTTATCTTATTTGTATGGATTTAAACTGCAGAGTTTCTACGTTATCTAGTGTGTTTTTCTCTCTCCCTCCCTTCCTCTGTTGGGGGATGATATGTGTTTTTTTTCCCCTGGAACTGTGTATCTTGGTCTTTAGACCCGGGTTTTCTGGTTGTGGTCTGTAGGCTTAGTTGTCCCTTATTTGTGCCTAGGATTCTGTCTATTTGTGCATTATGGAGTGTTTTTGTGTTTTTCTATGCTCTGTAGTGTCTCCTGATGGTATTTTCTGTCTTCACCCTTGTCACTAGGATCTAGCCCTCCTTGGCCTTATTTCCCCCTCCTCCCTCCCTGGGGTGGTCTTGTTGGCCTCCCAGTTGGGGGGAACCCGATGTTACACCGCGTCTAGAATCCGCGTTGGGAATGGGGGCAACTGTCATGGTTCATGTGCTGACTCTGTCGGCACTCAGGCTGTGCGGTAGCTCTCCGTTCTCTCCTCTGGTGCGCTTCTAGACGTTTATTTTGACAGCATCTCAGCAGGGCTTCCGGCTGTCAGTGGAGCCCCGCTGAACAGCCTGATTCCAATCAGCTGATGACCCTTCATCAGCTGATCAATCTATTCAGCCCTATTTAAGGGGGCAGCTCTGTTTGCTCAGGGCTGCGACCTACATCTGCTTTCCAGTCTGGCTTCCCTAACCCTGAAGTCAGTTCCTCCCAGCGTTCAGGTTCCGCCCTCGCTGTTCATATGTAAGTGTTTGTCGTTATTTGTGTTTTGCCCCACGAGGCTTGTTATTTTGTCATTGTGCTTTATTTAATAAATGTACGAACTCACGGCTGCCTGCAGCATCTCACTGATGGCTCGTGAGAGCCATCCTTAACAAAATCCTGGAGTCCTTAGTGCAGGACACTGGCTGCTTCAGTCTCCACCCTGCAAACTGTCCTCCAGCTCAGACATCCGCCCTACAAAGCCAAACTGCAGTATCTGCAAAATCTCAAAACTGAGAAAACCTTTTTTTCTTTCATCATGTATCAGCATCAAATTATTTTTAACTACTTATTTAATCATACTCTTGGTATTTAAATATAATTTGACGCTTATGCTTGGTAAAAAAAAAAAAAGCAAAAACAAAACAAAAACAAAATCAAAATAAAACTCAGAAAGCAGTTTTTCCTCATTTTGTCATTTTTTGCAGATACTGCACTTAGAGCAGACATATCCAGATTGTCATCTCCAGGTAGTCCAACTTGTTTCACGTGATCTTTGATATTTCTTTGTCTTCTTGACCACCTCCCACCTTTCATCGGTAGAATATGTTTGAATTATGGGCTTTTTATTAAGTGGTGATAAGGAGCTGTGACTTTATGCTGCCATATTGTCAGTGCCCCAAACCAGAGTCCATTTGTAACTATTCTTGAAAATGTGACTTTGTAATTTTTCAGTTTTTTCCTTGTGAAAATGTTTGAATACTTTAATATCAATCAACATTTTTTTTAATGTCTTTCCATCTATCTATCCATCCATTTTCTACCACTTTTCCAGAGGTCCAGGTCGTGAAGGCAGCAGCTTAAACAGAGAAGCCCAGATTTTCCTCTCCCCGGCCACCTGCTCCAGCTCTTCAGAGAGGATACCAAGGTATTACCAGACGAGCTTGGAGACATAGTCTCTCCAGTGTGCCTGGATCTGCCCCGGCGTCTCCTGTCAGTGGGATGTGGCCAAAGCACCTCAAGTGGGAGGCATCCAGGAGGTATCTTCATCATGCCCAAACCACCTCAACTGGCTCCTTTTGATGTGGAAAGGCAGTGGTTCTACTCTGAGCCTCTCCCTGATGACTGAGCTCCTCATCCTATCTCTGAGGGTGAGTCCAGCAATCCAATGGCAAAAACTCATTTCACCTGCTTGTATCTATGATTTCACCGCCACCAGAAGGTGATTAGAGAGAGAATTCTGGATAAAATCAGAGCAATCATGGGCAATGTCTCTCACCCCCTCTACAGCACACGGGGCAGTCTACGGAACAGCCACAGCAACAGACTACTGAAGCCTAGATGTCTAAAGGAGAGTCACAGCAAGTCCTTTTTGCCTGAGGCTATCAGGCTTTACAATACACATATAGCCTCCAGAACTGTGGACTGAACTGTTTTAGTCGCTTATTTTAAACTGTTTAGAGATATTTATATTTCTGGGGGATTTTTTTTTTTTTTTTTAGGTGTGAATGAGTTTATGTGTGGGCTAAGACAAATCAGTTTCACCTTGGGGATTAATAAAGTTTATCTGTCTGTCTATCTATCTATCATTCTTTCACTCATTACCCAAGTTCATGACCATAGGTGAGGGTCGGAATGTAGATTGACCGGTAAATCAACAGCTTTGCCTTAGAGCTCAGCTCCATCTTCACCATGATAGACTGGTACAACATCCGCATCGCTGCAGATGCTGCTCCGATCCATTTGTCAATCTCCTGATCCATTCTCCCCTCACTTGTAAATTAGACCCCAAGATACTTAAACTCCTCCACTTGTGGCAGGAGCTTGTCCCAAACCTGGAGAGGACAATCCTCCCTTTTCCAGGTGAGGATCATGCACTTGGAGTTGGAGGTGCTTATTCTCACCCTCAGTAGCAAACCGTCCCAGTAAGATAAGCAAGCCCTGTAGGTCATTGCTCGATGAATCCAACAGGACAACATCAACTGCAAACAGCAGAGATGAGAACCTGTGGTCACCAAACATTACACGCTCCATTCCTTGGCTGCTGCAAGAAATCCTGTCCATAAAAATTATGAACAGGATCGGTGACAAAGAGCAGCCCTGGCGGAGCCCAACTCTCATTGGAAACAAGTTCAACTGGGTGTTAGCAATACAAACGAAACTATTGAAACGGTGAAATAAGGACCAGTTAGCTCATATCAACAAACCCAATACCCCATACTCCAGAAGAACCCCCCACAAGAGATCATGAGCGACACGGTCGTATGCTTTCTACAAGTCCACAAAACACATGTGGTTGGGCAAACTCCAACGAACCCTCAAGGATTCTTGAGAGGGTAAAGAGGTGGTACAATGTGCTCAGGCCAGGATGAAAACCACATTGCTCCTCTTTAATTGGAGGTTCGACCAATGGCCGGACTCTCCTCTCCAGTACCCTGGCATAGACCTTCCCAGGGAGGCTGAAGACTATGATCCCCTAAAGATGGAACACACCCTCCACTCCCCCTTTTTAAAGAGGAACCACCACCCCAGTTTGCCACACCAATGGTACTGTCCCTGACTTCCATGCCATGTTGCAGAGGCGTGTCGACCATGAAAGTCCTACAACATCCAGAGTCTTGAGCTACTCAGGGTGAATCTCATCCCCCCTGGGGCCTGGCCACCAAACAATTTTTTAACCACTTAGACGACCTCAGCCCCTGTGATGGGTGAGTCGTCCCCCTCGTCCTCAATCTCTGCTTCCTCTGTCTTTTCTTAATGAGCCAAAGAGCCACATGTAGCTCTAGAACCACAGGTAACAGACCCCCACCTGAACACAGAACACATCCACCCCCCAGACTAGGATAACTTAAGAGTAGCTCTTTGCACAAATAGAAAAATGTGTTGACCAGATATCTGAAACAAACATGTTCAAAGCGTAAGCAATAACAGACCATACTTTACTAACAAATAGAAGCCATAAATAGCATGTGAGTAACACAGTTATGTCACACTTGAAAGACTCCTATAATTAAAAGGTAAAAAGAGGTTGTAACATCAGCTCAGTAAAAGCAGGTGTGGTGAAATCATAAAAACTGTTTAAATTCTTGTCAAGCTTCTTTTCAATAAAGGTTCTGCTGCATCTCAACTTAAATGTCTCTGCTGAGCTAAAAAAAATAACTAAACTTTAAACAATAAAATCAGTATATTTTCACTGTCACCCATCTGATCTGTGATGTACTAATGTACTGAGTATCTCTAAAGCACTACACTTAAAAAGCACCAGTGGGTGGAGCAGCAGTTATTGAATCTGGCTGGTTAATGTCATCAAACCGGTTTGTGGTTCCTCTGGAGTTCAGAACAAACTAGGAAAATAAGCTACAGAATCGCATAACCAGTGATATAATACAGTGGTTAATGCCACCAGCGTGTTTCTCTCATGGTTTTCCTTCCTCCTAATAAGATAAGATAAGATAAGATAAGCCTTTATTAGTCCCACAACGGGGAAATTCCAGGATTGCAACAGCACAGGGATAGCAACACTCAGAGCAACAATCAGAAGGCAAGAAAAAAAAACAAGCAAGCAAGAGCAGCTAATAAACATATGTACGTATTACTATAAAATATATATATATATACACACACACACAGACACACAGTGCAGAGCATTGTAGCTGGATGGAATAAATATATGAATATATGAACACACAGTGCAGAGCATTGTAGCTAGATGGAATAAATATGTAAATATATAAACACCCACAGTACGGAGCATTGCAGCTAGGTGGAATAAATATGCAAGTATATAAACACACACAGTGCGGAGCAATGTAGCTAGATGGAATAACATGTAGATATATAAATATATAAACACCCACAGTACGGAGCATTGCAGCTAGACGGAACAAATATGCAAATATATAAACACACACAGTGCAGAGCATTGCCGCTAGATGGAATGAAACAGCATAACCGTCTACCCAGCTATCCTGCATGGTATGATTATGTGCCCATACACACTCTCACCCTCCATAGCGACCGGCATGCTCCTAGTTGTATGCCGGAGAGGACCACTGTGTAAGTCTATTGCATCTTCTGCATTCAAAAAACTATTAGTTTGTTACGTCTTTTTTGCTATCTCTGCGAGCAGCCCTGCTTAGGTTGTACAGTCTGACAGCCGTTGGTAGGAAGGACCTACGAAACCTCTCGGTTGTGCACCTGGGATGATGTAGTCTGCTGCTAAATGAGCTCCTCAGTGCATTCAGTATGTCCTGCATAGGGTGGAACTCGGACTCCAGCAGAGATGACAGTTTAGCCACCGTCCTTCTCTCTCCTATCTCCTCCATCGGATCAAGGCGCTGCCCCAGGACAGAGCTAGCTTTCTTAATCAGTTTGTTCAGTCTCTTCCTATCGGCTGCAGTAATGCCACTGCCCCAGCAGACCACTCCAAAAGTGATGGCTGATGCCACCACCGTGTCATAGAATGACTTCAGCAGCGCCCCTTGTACACCAAAAGACCTGAGTCTCCTCAGCAGGAACAGCCTGCGCTGTCCCTTCTTGTAGAGTGCATCAGTATTGTGTGACCAGTCTAGTTTATTGTTCAGATGAATACCCAGGTACTTATAGGATGTCACCATCTCGATGTCTGTTCCCTGTATATTTACTGGTGCTGTGAGGGGCTGCCCATGCCTGCGGCAGTCCACCACCAGCTCCTTAGTTTTCCTCGCGTTGATCTGGAGGCAGTTCCGATGGCACCAGTCCACGAAGTCCTGGATAAGCCCTCTGTACTCAGCTTCATCTCCATTGGAGATGAGGCCAACGATCGCAGAGTCATCAGAGAACTTCTGTAGATGGCAGTGTGTTGTGTTGTGTGAGAAGTCCGCAGTATAAAGAGATGCATAACTAATGCACCACTATCAGGAGTCTGCACCAGTCTGCATCAAGGAAAATCTTTTGTCCCTTCTTTTTTTTTGTGGGGGGGGGGGGGGCAGTAATGAACCTTTGTGGAAATCTGAATATATGTATGATATGTCTAATTTTTAAAATGACAACAATTTGTCACAATGAATTAAACAGAAAGAAGACTGCATTTTTGCTTTTCTTATTTCAGACAGGGATAAAAAAGGAAAGGTTTTACCTTTACATCTTTTGAATGTCGACTGCAGTCTTCCTCAGAAGTGTCATTTATCAGCTGTTTTTCTTGGCACATAAATGACTCTTCACAGTAATCAGCTGACACTTCTGAGGAAGACTGCAGTTGACATTTGAAACATGTAAAGGTAAAAAAAAAATCTCCTTTTTTTATCCTTGTCTGAAATAAGGAAAACAATAAAAGCTGATAATTAAAGAGAAAGACAAAATGAACCTACTCGAGCTAGAAAGAAGACTAGTCCTAATGGCTTAAACAATGTTATGCTGATGTAAATGATGTTTTTTAAAGATATGGGAAAACTAAGGATACACAATAGTAGAATCTTTGCTGACAGCTGATATGCTGATGTTTACATCTAGTTATTGCAGATAATAAATACACAGTGCATCCAGAATGTACTCACAGAGCTTCACTTTTTCCACATTTTGTTATGTTACAGCCTTAATCCAAAATGGAATAAATTCATTTTTTTCCTCAGAATTCTGCAAATACCCCAAAATAACAACGTGCAAAAGCTTTGGTGTTTTTTTTTTGAGATTTTTGAAAATTTATTAAAAACTAGAAAAGCACTCATAGAGCACATACCTCCACCAAGGCTCCTTCCATTTCTCATGGATCACCTCCAAAATGTAATGGGTTTGTGTGTAGGCCTATAGCCAGTTGTGGTGAAAATTGCATCAAAGTCTGTCCATCAGTTTTGGAGTATTGTTGCTAACACACTGTGAGAAGATAAGAGCCTTGGCTGAGGTATGCATTCTCAGAGAAACAGCAAAATATAATGGGTTCCTCTCTAGCCCAAGAACCACCTCTGGTGAAAATTTCATCCCAATCCATCCAGTAGTTTTTGTGTAATCCTGCTGCACAAATACAAACAAAGCCCTTGGTGGAGGTATGCACTCTCAGATCATCACCAAAATCTAACCATCTGTTCCCCGTGCTATTACACACCTTTCCTGAAAATTTTGTCAAAATTCATTCGTTTTTGAGTTATGTTGGTAACAGACATACAGACATACAGACAAACAAACAGACAGACAGACAAACCCCGGTAAAAACATTACCTCCTTGGTGGAGGTAAAACTATTTACCACTCTTGACCACTAGGGGGTATGTCGCAGTTTTGCAACATACACACTCACAGAGTTAATACAAAACGTGCAATTTGGTTTCACTTCTGAGAGCTTTAGGCATTAAATTTAAGTGTGAAAACCGGTGAAAAACCAGCCGAAGCATGTTTTAGAGATTGTCTGCCATGTCACATGATTATGGCAGCCTCTCAGATGTTAGAGCTAAAGACTTACTGCGCACTGCGCAGCCAATCACTCACTCCTGTGCAGAGTGAGGTCAGCAGCGTCGGGGTGGCAGAAGAAGTTCTACTTCTGAAACGTTACACCATTCATCCAAATTCTATGGTGATAGGAAGAAGCATAAAATTTGAAAAATAAACAAAATAAGCATTATTTAAGTTTGTAAAATAATAGTGTAAAAATGAAATAAATAAAAAAATGCTGCATTGTGAAAAAAATTACAGATATATGCTGCTTGGTATTACTTTAGAATTTTGATGAATGGTGAAACATTTCAGAAGTAAAAAATAATTGCATCCAGTTGAGAATCTTCACCAAATGAAGAAATTGACTTAATTTTGTATTCATTTTAATTCTTAATTATTTTTATTATACTTGAATAAAAAACATTTTATTTGTATTTACTTTGCTCATTGTTCTATTTTATTATCATTTTGTAAGGATTTCTTTCAAGTGTTTACGTTCATGAGTTTCATTCATATTTCAAATTACCCTTGGAATAAAGTTGTTAATGAAACTGCAATCATGTGATTTTGTTCAAAAAGTATCGGTATTGGTATAGAAGAAAAAGTCCCATAAATGGTATTGTATCGAAAGGAAAAATGCTGGTATCGCCCATCCCTATGTCTCATGTTTGTCTGTTAGCCAAATGTTAATTTACTCACCAAAAATCCTCCGACCCTCTGGCCATGTGGCCAGAAAAGACTCCAGTAGACGCTTCCTGTTTTTAATACAGCAGCATATAAAAGGAGGAAATGTCAAATAATGTTAAACAAAATGGTTGAAAATATTTGTTTAATATTTTGTCATTTTCAATAACCAATATTAAATACTCAATAACATTCTTATAAGCTATATTAGTTCTTTATAGCCTACACAGTTAAATCTCAGGCTTTAAAATAAAATTTTTTTATTTATTTATTTAGCGAATGCAAAGTCCTCAAGCCAAGCAGTTGCCTCCTGGTTTGCTGTATGGAGGGTGTGTAATCCTCCTTCCAGTCTCTGGAGCGGGCAAGCCTCTATGATGTGTTCCATAGTTTGCTCCTCTCCACATGCGCACAGTGGGCTAGGGCTACTGCCCCATCTGTGAAGGCTGGCCAAGCAGGGGCCATGTCCAGTCCTGAAGCGACTGAGTGTAGACCACTGTCTCCTTGGGAGGTTGGTGCTCGGGACCTTTTGGTTGGGGTTTGTCACCAGGTGTTTGTTTGGGACCTCCTTGGTCTCCCATTCCTCTTGCCAAGCTGTCTGGATGGTGAAATCAGCTGGGGTAGGGTTTTTCCAAATCTGCCGCCTGGATGGAAGTCGGGCAGTGGGTGGGGTGTAGATATCTGCATGGATTGGTAAGTGAGGAGAGTCTTTGGCTTTTTGAAGCATCCTTTGAGTTAGTGCTGCTCGCCGGATGTGTGGGGGGGCTATGTTTGACAGTACAGGGAGCCAGGGGAGTGGTGTTGAGCGGATTGTCCCAGTTATGGTTCTCATGGTTGTGTTGAGCTGGGTGTCTACGTGGTGAGTGTAGGATAACCTGGACCAGACAGGGGTACAATATTCTGCTACAGAGTATGAAAGGGCCAGTGCTGAGGTGCGCAGGGTGGAGACTGCCGCCCCCCATTTTGCACCAGCGAGCTTGCAGAGCAGGTTGTTTCGTGCCTTCACTTTAGCAGCCGTCCCCTTTAAATGTTCCTTGAAAGATAAGGTCCTGTCAAGGGTCACTCCAAGGTTGGTTGGATTCGAGGCATGCTTAAGCTTGAGTCCGCTCAGGTGGATGTTTAGTTCTCTGGCAGCTTTTACATTGTGGAGATGGAATACACTGGAGACGGTTTTTGCTGGGCTTGGTTTTAGGTGCCAGGTTTTGCAGAACTGGTCCAGTTTGGCAAGATCTTCCGTGAGCACCCGTTCCAGTGACTCAAAGTCTGGTGCTTGGAGTGCCAAACAGATGTCGTCTGCATAGATGAATTTGCGGGATTTTGTAGTGGGCAGGTCGTTTATGTAGAGGTTGAACAGGGTTGGAGCTAGAACTGAGCCTTGTGGGAGTCCGTTTTTCTGCGTTCTCCATGCGCTTGTGTTCTGACCGAGGTGGACTCTGAACCTTCGGTTGGTCAGCAGGGTTTTTATAATTGCTGTTGCCCAGGCAGGGATAGCCTTTGTAAGTTTCAGGAGGAGGCCTTTGTGCCAGACCGTATCATAGGCGGCTGTAAGATCGAGAAACACAGCCCCTGTCTTCAGTCTGCTCTCGAAGCCATTTTCGATGAAGGTGGTTAGGGCCAGTACTTGTTCTCCTGTGCTGTGGTCCTTGCGGAAACCTGCTTGATCCACACTTAGAATTTCCTCTATTCCTGGGAAAATACGTTGCAGTATTAGGCGCTCCATGATTTTATAAGGAAAGCTGAGTAGGGAGATTGGGCGGTAGCTTGCTGGTAGTTTGTGGTCTTTGCCAGGTTTTGGTATGGCAATGACCTTTGCTGTCCGCCATTTCTTTGGGATCGAGTTTGTTTGTATGATCCTTGTGTAGAGTTGTGTCAACCAGGTTAGGGCTCGGGGGCCAAGACTTTTCATGAATTCTGGGAAGATGTTGTCGTATCCTGCTGCCTTTCCACATTTCAGGCCCTGTAGGACTTTCTCCAGTTCAGCAGCCTCGAAGGGTTCAGGGTTCGTTTCCTCTACGGGCATTTTTTGGTGGTTTTTTTTAGCTCAGTTGTAACTGCTTTTCTGGTGTCTTTGTCTTGGGGTGCTTTGCCGATGGTCAATAGGTGGGATGCAACTTGGTTAAAATAAAATGCTAGTAGAATATTCCAACCTTTCTGTTGAGTCACTCGCTTGTCTGGTTGCTCGCACTTTTCTTCTTTTATGACCTCTTCCACCTCCAACTGTTAAAAATTTTTGAAAAGAAATACTGGCTTGCTATTGGTCAATTTTTTGTGGGCATGGTGACGACAGTAGAGATGGATTACAGTACTTAATGGATATTTTCCCATAAGCCCTTGCACTTTACAGTCATGTACTGTAAAGACGTTATACAGTATCTTTACGTACGCATTGCAGCAAAATACTGTGCAAATTACAAAAATCCATTACACTGCACATACCTTTCTACTTGTTTCTCTCAATACTTTTGCTGTACTTTCCCAGTCATCTGGTAATTCTTCCCTACCATCCAGAGCATGTCTCAACTCCATCAAGAACTCTGTGTGACATTCTTCTTTCTATACAGTGGTGTGAAAAAGTGTTTGCCTCCTTCCTAATTTCTTAGGTTTTTGTATGTTTGTCACACTTAAACGGTTCAGATCATCAAATAAATTTAAATATTAGACTAAGATAACACAAGCAAACACAAAATGCAGTTTTTAAATGAAGGTGTTTATTATTAAGGGAAAAAAATGCAAACCTACATGGCCCTATGTGAAAAAGTGATTGCCCCTAAACCTAATAACTGCTTGGGCCACCCTTAGCAGCAACAACTGCGGTCAAGCGTTTGCGATAACTGGCAATGAGTCTTTTACAGCGCTGTGGAGGAATTTTGGCCCAATCATCTTTGCAGAATTGTTGTAATTAAGCCACACTGGAGGGTTTTTGAGCATGAACCCAATTTCTAAGGTCAAGCCACAGGATCTCAATTGGATTCGGGTCAGGACTTTGACAAGGCCACTCCAAAGTCTTCATTTTGTTTTTCATAAGCCATTCAGAGGTGGACTTGCTGGTGTGTTCTGGATCATTGTCCTGCTGCAGAACCCAAGTGTGCTTCAGCTTGAGGTCACAAACAGATGGCTGGACATTCTCCTTCAGGATTTTTTGGTAGACAGCAGAATTCATGGTTCCATTTACCACAGCAAGTCTTCCAGGTCCTGAAGCAGCAATACAGCCTCAGACCATCACACTACCACCACCATATTTTACTGTTGGTATGATGTTCCTTTTCTAAAATGCTGTGTTACTTTTACGCCAGATGTAATGCTATACACACCTTCCAAAAAGTTCAAGTTTTGTCTCGTCAGTCCACAGAGTGTTTTCCCAAAAGTCTTGAGGATCATCACGATGTTTTCTGGCAAAACTGAGAGAAGCCTTTATGTTCTTTTTTGCTCAGCAGTGGTTTTCGTCTTGGAACTCTGCCATGCAGGCCATTTTTACCGAGTCTCTTTCTTATGGTGGAGTCATGAACACTGACCTTAACTGAGGCAAGTGAGGCCTGCAGTCATTTGGATGTTGTTGTGTGGTCTTTTGTGACCTCTTGGATGAGTCGTCGCTGTTCTCTTGGGGTAATTTTGTTCGGTCGGCCACTCCTCGAAAGGTTCACCACTGTTCCATGTTTTCACCATTTGTGGATAATGGCTCTCACTGTGGTTCGCTGGAGTCCCAAAGCCTTAGAAATGGCTTTTTAACCTTTTCCAAACTTAAAGATCTCAGTTACTTTGTTTCTCATATGTTCCTGAATTTCCTTGGATCACAGCATAATATCCAGCTTTTGAGAATCTTTTGGTCTACTTCAGTTTGTCAGGCAGGTCCTATTTAAGTGATTTCTTGATTGAGATCAGGTGTGGCAGTAACCTGGGTGTGACTAGAGAAGTTGAACTCAGCTTTCCAAAGATGCGATAAACCACAGTTAATTTATGTTTAATCGGGGGGGGGGGGGTCACTTTTTCACACATGACCATGTAGGTTTGGATTTTTTTTTACCCTTAATAATAAACACCTTCATATAAAAACTGCATTTTGTGTTTACTTGTGTTATCTTTGATGGATATTTAAATTTGTTTGATGATCTGAAACATTTAAGTGTGACAAACATACAAAAATATGAGAAATCAGGAGGGGGCAAGCACTTTTTCACACCACTGTTACTTCCCCCACTTAATCTTTGGCTCTGTCTTCACCGTTTTCCTCTTCTTGCTTTCCAAAGTCATCGTACAGACTACCATCTGATGCTGTCTAGCTACAGTCTTACCTGCCTTGCAGTCTTCTCTCTTTCAGATTTCTCCTGTATAAAATTTAGTCCACCTGTGTGCACCTTCCTCCACTCTTGTAAGTCACTCTATGTTCCTCTCTCTTCTTAAGTATGTGTTAACCACAGCCATTTCCATCCTCTTAGCAAAATACACAACCATCTGTCCTTCCACATTTCTCTCCTTAAGACCATACCTACACACGGCCTCCTCATCACGTCTGTTCCCTTCACCTACATGTCCATTAAAGTCTGCTCCATCATCACTCTCTCCCCCATGGGAACACGCTCTACCACTTCATCCAACTTACTCCAGAATTTGTTATGACCCGAGCGCTGGGTTCTGTCCACGGTCGGGCTAAGTACAACTCGCTGCCGGCCTTGACAGTTGTGGGTGGTATTCTGGCCTCACCGGGCTCTTATTGTGAAGGCACTCGGTGGGGCTTCTGCCTGTCAAGGTTGGTCAGCTGCTTGTCATCACTGCTCGTTAGTGTTCGCCTTTATAAGGCAGGCACTAGCAGCAGTTAAATCGCAGGAGTATTGTCAAAACCTTGTCAGATATTGTCAACCATCCTCGTCAGACATCGTCAGGTGGTCTAAACCTTTTTAGACCTTCATGTCAGGTTTGTGCTTTTCTTGTCATGCCATAGTTTAGCTCGTAGTGGCTGGGGTTAGCCCTACGAGCCCTTGTACTACTTAATGTGTGTTTTTGCCCTGAGCGGCTCACAGTATTGTCTTGTCCTGTTGTTTTAATAAATCACCATCATTGCAAAACTCACTGGTGGACTCTTGGCGTCTTATGGTGATCCGCGAGGGTCACCGCATGACAGTATACTCCTGTCAGGACGTTTAAACGGAGACGCCACACCAAGATGCTTTTTTTCACCGTGAGTTTTTGCCTTAATTGGACTATTGTTCTTCCCTGTCTGGGTGTCAATTGCTGGGAGAATGCCGTCATCCAGTGGCCGCGGTCGGCGCCTGGGCAAAGAGTTAGCGAGCGCGCTGGAGTACGTCGACGGGACGCTCCTCGCGGCTACCTTTGACGTCAACTCCAGCTATATGTGCTGGCACCTAGACTACACTGAGGATCTCCTGGACAACCTTCCTCTCCATTACGACGATCACCCGGAGGTGATTATGAGGAGAGATGAACTCGCTACGCAGTGCGAGATATTTCGTGGGCTGGAGGAGGAAGAAAGCAGGAAGCAGAGGAGGAGGCATCCTCGCTCCTCGCGTTGGAGTCCCGTTCCTGTCCCAGAACTGGTCCAGGAGTTCGCGCCATCTGGGGGCCGACGACGACGTCGGCGCAACGGCCCAGGTAATCCTCAGCAGAATCCCTGGCTGGACCTGCTGCTGGCGAAGCCCGTCAGTGAACCGCTGAGAGCGGCCCCACCTTGCCCTTACAGGGGGCCCTCTGTCGCCATCCAGCGGGGAGAAGGAGGAACAACGTCCCCTACAGCAGGAACCATCTTCCCTCTGGGAGAAAGGCAAGTGCAAGTTAATTTATTACACCGTAATTGTAGCCTGCCTTAACTGACTCCTGAGGGCGGAGTTCGGGGTTCGCAGCCCCCCGAGCTCCCTCCACCTGCTGTAGTGATAATAACTAAACCTGCTGCCTCTGTGTCCCCCCCGGTCGAGCGGTCCGCGACGCCAGGCCAACGTCGTTGGACGAAGAGGGGGCCTGCAGTGCTGGAAAGCCTGGATCCGGCCCTGCAGCCACGTCGTGGATGGAGGAGAAGAGCGGACTGCGGCCCGGAGCCTGAGCCGACGATGAAGCGTCTCCGGGTCTCCCCGCCGGAGCGGTCCGAGCCAGTGGGTTGAGGGTCCCCTGCCCCCACGCCATAGGGGTCATTGGCGTGGACAGCAGTGCGGGAGGAACCTCAGGCTGCAGATGACATCTTGCCAGCTGTGGAGCCCGACGCAGCTGAGTTGGAGCCTGCTGACGAGAGTCGCCGCCCTGAACCTGGATCGTCGAAGTCCTGGGTGGCAACAGAACCCGAGTGCAGGCAAATGCTCCCCCTTGTGTCTCTGACCCTTGTTTTGGAGCATTTTTGCCTGCCTCTCGGGGAGGCGAGTGAGGAGCAGCCGTCTGCTGCGCCCGAGCTCGTTTCGCTGGGTTCTGTTGCTACCAGTGATTCTAATCCCGGTTTTCTTCCTGTTTGTGAGCCTCGTTGCA
Organism: Pholidichthys leucotaenia; assembly: GCA_020510985.1. NCBI lineage: Eukaryota > Metazoa > Chordata > Actinopteri > Cichliformes > Pholidichthyidae > Pholidichthys > Pholidichthys leucotaenia. The sequence goes on from CM035842.1 coordinate 420,930,549, forward strand.
GTGTCGCCGGCGTGGAACCAGTCGGAGTCACTGGGTTGGAGGTCCCAGGTTTGGGGGTGGAGATCGTCAGCGGAGCTGCACCGACCCAGTCGGGGTCCATCGTGGAGGCTGCTGTGGCCCAATCGGGGTCCGACGGGGGTGCGTCAGAGGCCCAATCGGGGTCCACCACAGGTGCGGTTCTGGCCCAATCGGGGTCCAACGTGGGTGCACTGGAGGCCCAATCGGGGTCCACCGCAGGTACGGTTCTGGCCCAATCGGGGCCCGACGTGGGTGCAGCTGGGACCCAATCGGGGTCCAGCGGAGGTGCAGCACCAGCGTGGTCCGTGGATGGGGGAGGAGCTGCAGACCTTTCGCCGTCGGACGGATTACAGGCTCATCCTTGCCATCTTTCCCCTCTACTGAGTCACCACCCCTGTGCATCATCGCCGGGGGGCGTGGGGGCTCCTGTGCGCTTGCCCCGGCTCTCCCGAGTTTTGTCCTCGTCAGGGAGGCCGCCGTGGGCTGTTTTTCCCCGGGACTGGTGGCTGAGGGACACGGGTCGGCCGCCTGAGGAACTGCTTCGCCGGTTCGGCGCCCCGGGTCGGCCACCCGACGTGTTGTGTGTTTCGCTGGGTGACCTGGTTCGATCACCGGAGGAGTGGACGTGCTGGGCGTTGGACTGTGGTAAGCCGCCTGGTCATGTTCCGCCTCCTATGACCACCCGCCGGCTGTTGGACGCGGGGAGACCACCTGAACTGTTCCTATGGCGCCTGGTCTCCGCCAGTCGGCATAAACTGTCGGGGGGGTAGTGGTCATTTTTCTGGTGTTGATCCGTCGCAGTGATTGTTCTGGGTTTTTTTTTTTCCTTGCTGTCCTGTGTACTTTGTGTTATGGTTATGTCTTGCAGTTGCCCTAGTTTGCATTGTGTGTAGGCGGGTATGAGCCAGTAAGTGCTCTGCTTTTTGTGTTTGGTTATTTTAGTATTCACACGGGTGGGTAGTCATTTCTTTGTGTAACATGTGGGACAAGATCTAATTTTCTCGTGCTGTCCTGTGTTTTCTGTAACTTATTTGGGGATCCTTGGCAAATTGTGTTATGTTCTACTGTTGCCTTATTTCCCTCTGTATTTTACAGTGGGGTAAAAAAGTATTTAGTCAGCCACCAATTGTGCAAGTTCTCCCACTTAAAAGATGAGAGAGGTCTCCAATTTTCATCATAGGTATACCTCAACTATGAGAGACAAAATTAGAAAGAAAAAATCCAGAAAATCACATTGAAGGATTTTTAATGAATTAATTGGTAAATTCCTCAGTAAAATAAGTATTTGTTCAATAACAAAAGTTCACCTCAATACTTTGTTATATACCCTTTGTTGGCAATGACAGAGGTCAAACGTTTTCTGTAAGTTTTCACAAAGTTTTCACACACTGTTGCTGGTATTTTGGCCCATTCCTCCATGCAGATCTCCTCTAGAGCAGTGATGTTTTGGGGCTGTTGCTGGGCAACACAGACTTCACAACTCCCTCCAAAGATTTTCTATGGGGTTGAGATCTGGAGACTAGCTAGGCCACTCCAGGACCTTGAAATGCTTCTTACGAAGCCACTCCTTTGTTCCCCGGGCGGTGTGTTTGGGATCATTGTCATGCTGAAAGACCCAGACACGTTTCATCTTCAATGCCCTTGCTGGTGGAAGGAGGTTTTCACTCAAAATCTCACGATACATGGCCCCATTCATTCTTTCCTTTACACGGATTAGTCGTCCTGGTCCCTTTGCAAAAAAACAGCTCAAAAGTATGATGTTTCCACCCCCATGCTTCACAGTAGGTATGGTGTTCTTTCTCCTCCAAACACAACAAGTTGAGTTTTTACCAAAAAGTTCTATTTTGGTTTCATCTGACCATATGACATTCTCCCAATCCTCTTCTGGATCATCCAAATGCTCTCTAGCAAACTTCAGACGGGCCTGGACATGTACTGGCTTAAGCAGGGGGACACGTCTGGCACTGCAGGATTTGAGTCCCTGGCGGTGTAGTGTGTTTCTGATGTAGCCTTTGTTACTTTGGTTCCAGCTCTCTGCAGGTCATTCACTAGGTCCCCCCATGAGGTTCTGGGAATTTTGCTCATCGTTTTCGTGATAATTTTGACCCCACGGGGTGAGATCTTGCGTGGAGCCCTAGATCGAGGGAGATTATCAGTGGTCTTGTATGTCTTCCATTTTCTAATAATTGCTCCCACAGTTGATTTCTTCACACCAAGCTGCTTACCTATTGCAGATTCAGTCTTCCCAGCCTGGTGCAGGGCTACAATTTTGTTTCTGGTGTCCTTTAACAGCTCTTTGCTCTTGGCCATAGTGGAGTTTGGAGTCTGACTGTTTGAGGTTGTAGACAGGTGTATTTTATACTGATAACGAGTTCAAACAGGTGCCATTAATACAGGTAACGAGTGGAGGACAGAGGAGCCTTTTAAAGAAGAAGTTACAGGTCTGTGAGAGCCAGAAATCTTGCTTGTTTGTAGGTGACCAAATACTTATTTTACTGAGGTATTTACCAATTAATTCATTAAAAATCCTTCAATGTGATTTTCTGGATTTTTTTTTCTCATTTTGTCTCTCATAGTTGAGGTATACCTATGATGAAAATTGGAGACCTCTCTCATCTTTTAAGTGGGCGAACTTGCACAATTGGTGGCTGACTAAATACTTTTTTGCCCCACTCTATCTGATTTAAATATTCGGTATTTTGTCATGGTCTTGTATGTAGTTTTTCCGACCCAGTAGTTCTGGGTTTTTTTTGTTTTCTCCATGTGCATCTTTTTGATTTAATCTGAGTGATTGGTATTCTTGTCATTGTCCTGTATGTAGTTGTCCTTGTCACTGTTTTGATTGTTTCTGGGTTTGGTCTCTCTCACTCCGCACCTACCCCCAGCCACCCACCCTGGGGGGCGGGGTGGTCCTTGGGCATTCTGAGCCCGCCCTCGGAGGGAGGATACTGTTACGACCCGATCGCTGGGATCTGTCCGCGCTCGGGCTAAGCACAACTCGTTGCCGGCCTTGACAGTTGTGGGTGGTATTCTGGCCTCACGGGGCTCTTATTGTGAAGGCGCTCGATGGGGCTTCTGCCTGTCAAGGTTGGTCAGCTGCTTGTCATCACTGCTCGTTAGTGTTCGCCTTTATAAGGCGGGCACTAGCGGCAGATAAATCGCAAGAGTATTGTCAAAACCTTGTCAGATATTGTCAACCATCCTCGTCAGACATCGTCAGGTGGTCTAAACCTTGTTAGACCTTCATGTCAGGTTCGTGCTTTTCTTGTCATGCCATAGTTTAGCTCGTAGTGGCTGGGGTTAGCCCTACGAGCCCTTGTACTACTTAATGTGTGTTTTTGCCCTGAGTTGCTCACAGTATTGTCTTGTCTTGTTGTTTTAATAAATCACCATCATTGCAAAACTCACTGGTGGACTCTTGGCGTCTTATGGTGATCCGCGAGGGTCACCGCATGACAGAATTCCTCTTTCTCTTCTACCTGACACTCAACTTGTGGGGCATACGCACCAACAACATTCAACATCACACCTTTGACTTCTAGGTTCAAACTCATGATTCTGTCTGACTCCCTCTTTACCTCCTGAACACTCTTCACATACTCTTCCTTCAAGATTACTCCTACTGCATTTCTCTTCCTATCTACACCATGGTAGAACAGTTTAAATCCACCTCCAATGCTCCAGGCTGTTATGTATGGAATTCCCTCCATAATGATGAGGCCAGGTGCACAGTTGAACTCAGCTTTATTGGGTTGAACACTCACACAGTACAGCCACCATGCAGGGGCATCAGCAAAAGCCTTAATGTTGATACCCGCTGGTATTTATAGGGCGGTGCAGTGGAGGAAGAGGAAGTGACCACCACTACACCACACTTCATAATAAAACTACAATATTACCCCCCCCCCGCCGTAGAAAGTCGATAACCACACATACAATCCCTCCCCAATTTAGGACTTGAATTATGCACAGAGAAAACTGTAACTGAAATCTCGAAATGGCCTATGACATTCACACAACAACCCTAAGCTAGGGGGGACGGGTGGACTACCGTCCCACCCCGCATGGTGAAGTCGGTTATTCTGCCACCTGTAAACTTCAACAAAAGTCCATTTATAACTGAGAACATTGCCGTGTTCCTAAAATAAAACACACCCAGAACAATAAGTTTTGTTTTGTTTTTTTACACACAAACAAATGAACATTGGAATTTATTCTATTATATTTTCAAAACTACACTATTGTCCTTCTGGCAGAAAGGGGTAGAACTGGCTTGTTGGAGGCCCAGGGCAGCCCCTCAGTAGACCCGCCCCTGGAAGCGGCATGCCACCAGGATCACAGCTGACTTCATAGACGTGAGCGGCTCTTCTCTTTGCCATCGACCACCTCTCTCGTCCGGACCCACCATCTGAAGTCTCCTCCCGGGTGCGATGCAGCTCTTTGGCGTGCCTCCACAAGCCATCCGACAGCTGGAAGTAGGCTGTGTCCCGCTCAGCCACAATGCACAGCCACTCTTGGTGTTCCTCTGGTTGTCGTTTGGCGCCACATCCGCCGTGGACGTCCCAGGTCCGTAACTCTCAGAGGAGCTCTGCTCAGCCTGCAGTGTTGCTGATCGGCAAGCTGTTCCTCCGTGCCTGTCGGTCTGGCCCCGACTCCTTGTAAAGCTGTTGCAGCAATCGCCGTTGTAGCTCCAGATCCTCCAGCCCACTGTGGCCAAGCTCCGGAGGAAACTGAGGCTAGCTCGTCGGCGTCACCCGCCAATGCAGGCGCCTCGCCGCCACGCTCAGTACACTCTTCCACGGTACCCCGAGCGCTGGCACTGAGACCCTCCTGCGTCGAACCTGAGTGAGGCTGATCCTGCTTGACCACCGTGGTGCCCGGTAAATCTCCGTCCCACACAGTGTCGTCTTTAATGTCGAACCCCAGACCTTAAAACAGGTCACAGCCCATGATGTTGTCTCCTCAGACCATCACGTGGAACATGAAATCAGCCATCGCCACCAACTTATACCGAGCCATTAGCTCCAGCGTTTTAACCGTGCGCAGTCTGCCTGTCATGGAGCGGTCCTGACAGACCACTAATGAGACACTATAGGCAACCAATGAGTTTGCGTATTTTTTAAAGGACTGATACTAGGTACAAAATAATGAGCCTCGTGGGGCAAAACACAAATACAGACTGTGGCTAAGACACACTGAATATATACACAGACTAAGGGATAACTTACTGAGAGTAGCTAGGATTGAGAGGACGACTGGAGCCGGGAAATAGGGACACCAGCCTAATGTTGGGAAGACCTCTACATTCCCTACTTCATTTAAGGCACCCCCCCTCCCCCCCCCTCCCCTTATCATCAGTGAGCAGGATGTGCTCAAACAGTTCTCCAGACTGAACCCGCGCAAGGCCCCCGGCCCAGACGGCGTGTCTCCCTCCACCCTGAGACTCTGTGCGAAACAGCTGGCTCCTGTATTCACAGACATTTTTAACACCTCCCTTAAGTTTTGCCACGTGCCATCCTGCCTCAAATCCTCCACCATCATCCCTGTCCCCAAGAAGCCACGGATCACTGGACTTAATGACTACAGACCTGTAGCGCTCACCTCTGTAGTCATGAAGTCCTTTGAGCGCCTGGTCCTGTCCCACCTCAAGTCCATCACCACCCCTCTCCTGGACCCGCTGCAGTTTGCCTACCGAGCCAACAGGTCTGTAGACGATGCAGTCAACCTGGCCCTCCACTCCATCCTGCAGCACCTGGACTCCCCGGGAACCTACGCTAGGATCCTGTTTGTGGACTTCAGCTCCGCATTCAACACCATCCGCCCCGCTCTGCTCCGGGACAAGCTGTCCCTGCTCAACGTGCCTGACTCCCTCTGCAGGTGGATCATCGACTTCCTGACGGACCGGAGGCAGCATGTGCGGCTGGGAAAGACTGTCTCAGACTATACTAGCATCAGCACCGGATCACCCCAGGGCTGTGTACTTTCCCCCCTACTCTTCTCCCTTTACACCAACTCCTGCACCTCCAGCCACCAGTCTGTCAAGTTGATCAAGTTTGCGGACGACACCACCCTCATCGGGCTCATCTCCAACGGCGACGAGTCCGCCTACAGGAGAGAGGTGGCCCAGCTGGCGTCCTGGTGCAGCAATAACAACCTGCAGCTGAACGCTCTGAAGACAGTGGAGATGATTGTAGACTTCAGGAAAGTCACTACTCCTCTGCCCCCCCCTCACCCTCTCAGGCTCTCCCATCACCACTGCTGATTCCTTCCGCTTCCTAGGCACTACCATCACCAGGGACCTCAAATGGGAGCTGACCATCAGCTCACTCATCAAAAAAGCCCAGCAGAGGATGTTCTTCCTGCGGCAGCTGAGGAAGCTCAAGCTACCCACCAAGATGTTAGTGCAGTTCTACACAGCCATCATCGAGTCCATCCTCACCACCTCCATAACCGTGTGGTACGCAGGAGCCACTGCCAGGGACAGACTAAGGCTGCAGCGCGTCGTGCGCACTGCTGAGAAGGTGATCGGCTGCAAGCTCCCATCTCTCCAGGATCTGTACATCTCCAGAACCCGGAGGCGTGCTGGCCGGATCATAGCCGATCCCTCACACCCTGGTCACGTACTGTTTGCCCCCCTCCCCTCTGGTAGAAGACTTCGGTCCATCCAGACTAAAACCTCCCGTCACATGAACAGCTTCTTCCCCTCTGCCATTAGACTGCTGAACACTAAGTGACTCTCGTGCACCATGTACAGCAGCTCAACCAGACTCATGTCAATCATCACTGTTTTCTTCCTGCATTACCGACTGCACTATATAGTTCTCCACAGTATCTGCTGCTGGCTAATATATATTTTAACTGTTGACCAGTATCACTTAATCTTATCCTACACTTTATTACATGTATAGTTTATTTCTCTTATCTTATCATGTTTAATGTTGCAGCATTGTACCGAGACAAATTCCTAGTTTGTGTACTACAGGAACAATGGCAATAAACCTGATTCTGATTCTGATTCTGATTCTGACCAGCGTTACTCGTTCGTGAGCGAGGTCGCAGCACGGAGTAACCTAAGCTGCTCCCTTAAAGAGGCAAGAGGAATAATCAGCTGATGAGGATATCATCAGCTGAAATGGCAAACAGCTGTCACTGAGGAACTCTGCTCTGACAGCTGGAAGCCCCACCGAGACGCTATCAAAATAAGAGCCCGGGAAGGCTATAAGGAAAACTGCTACAGAACGGGAAGAAAATACTGCATGACCCGAGCGCAGACAATTTTGGCGCTCAGACCAATAAAAGGGGCGTATCGCTACGTCCCTTTTATCTGCCTCGCGAGTTCCCCCAACTTTTCATCACGACTGTGTACATTCACCCGAGGGCAGACGCTGACTCCGCCTCCAGCACCGTCTTTGATGTGGTACAGCGGTTGCAGTCAATTTCTCCAGAGGTGCCAAACTTTATTCTTGGGGATTTTAACCATGTTTCTTTAAAGAAGACACTTAAAAACTTTTATTAGTATGTCTCCTGCCCAACCAGGCGAAAAAAGACATTGGACCTGTGCTATGGATCCATTGAGAGGGCCTATAAATCACTCCCCCTTCCTCCTTTAGGATCCTCAGATCACAACTGTGTACATTTGCTGCCCACATATAAAACTGCTCTCAGAAGAGGCAAGGTGGAGACCAGAGACATAGATGTGTGGACAGAGGATTCAGTGCACTGCCTCCAGGAATTCTTTAACTGTACGGACAGGGAGGTTTTCACACTGTCCTGTGGGGATGATTTGGACTCTTTGGAAGACGTCACATGCTCATACATGGCTTTCTGTAAAAATAGGATCATTCCACGTAAACGTGTCAAAATATATGCCAACAACAAGCCATGGGTTACAAAATCAGTTAAATCCTGCTTACAGAGGAAAGCACTTGCCTTTAAACAGGGGTCTGTTTCTGAGCTACAGGTTGCCACAAAAGAGCTGAAGTCTGAAATTTTAAGAGCAAAACAGAATTATAAATCAGAATTGGAAAGCAAGATGGCAACAAAGAAACTTGGTTCAGCCTGGGCCAGTATGAAAACTATTGCAGGCCTTCAGAGCACAGAGTGCAGTAATTGTGTGTTTTTAGATGGTTTTAATTCAGACACTGAGCTGGCTAATGCTCTTAATTGTTTTTATGGTTGTTTTGACTCCTTTGATTTTAGCACAAAAACCCAAGATTTGAAACAGAAACTCAAAGACAATCAGCACTTTAATATTGAGGTGCAGGATATTAAAAGGGAGTTCTGCGCTGTAAAAGTGAACAAAAGTCAGGGCCCTGATAATATATGTGGGCGCTTGGTAAGGTTCTGTGCACATTGAACTGAGTCCTGTATTTCATTACATTTTCAATAAGTCCTTACAGACACAATATGTGCCCAAGATCTGGAAAGATGCCATGGTTGTTCCCGTTCCAAAATCCAGCTGTCCTAAAACGATAAACGACTTTAGACCAGTTGCTTTGACTTCAATTTTAATGAAAATTTTTAAAAAACTGGTCAGATGTGAGGTCCTAAAGCAGACTGAGCATGCATTGGATCCTCTGCAGTTTGCCTATAGGCCTCACAGAGGAGTGGAGGATGCTACTGTCACTCTGTTTAACATGCTTTTTAAAGATCTGGATTTTAATGGGACACATGCCAGGCTTTTATTTGTGGCTATTTCCTCCGCCTTTAATACAACCCAACCTCATATTTTAGTTTAAAGGCTCTTGCAACAATTTGATTTGAGCAATAATCTGGTGGGTTGGATTCTGGATTTCTTAACCAACAGGACAGAGAGAGTAAGGGTCAATGGTACATTGTCTGACCTAAAGTGCTCTTCTACAGGCTCTCCTCAAGGGTGTGTGTTGTCACCACTACTCTTCATCCTGTACACAAACATGTGTCGGAGCAGACATGACAACAGACACATTATAAAGTATGCTGATGATTCAGTTATTGTCAGTCTCCTCCAGGATGGTGAGAGTGGCCACAGCCCAGTAGATGATGATTTTGTTCACTGGTGTGAGGATTCCTACCTGCAGCTGAATACGACAAAAACTAAAGATATGATTATTGACTTTAGGAGGAAAACTCCCAGGTGAGGTGGATGATAAAATAAAGGCAGCGATGAGGGGGTTTTAGTAGGTTTATTAAATCATACCGCCATCATAGGAACTCCGCTCCAGCCCAAGTGTGAGCAGACTGGAGCGGGGTCCTCAGGCTCTCGGCAAAGAGACACAGAGTGTGTGTGTCAGCAGCAGTTGAAGGAATGAGGGAGTGAGCATGGATTTCTGTGAGCTTATATACCCAGTCATAGACAATACATGAAAGGCATGGTATCATCAAAGAGACTGCAGACAGGCATGAGACATTTGCATTTGAGAGACACAGTAAGGACAGGATTCATGAACACAATGCATGAATGGCACATTAACATCACAGTAGTGAAACAATGCATGAATGGCACATCACAGCAGTGAAGCGGAAAAAGCCAGAAGTAGCGGGCTGTCTGTCGACATTAATACACACATTGCCGTGCCTGTCCCTAGTCTGTTGTGGGGGTTATCCCAAACCGCCACACGATCCCCCCCAGAGGGCTCGGTAGGTGACCGAGGCCTCGATAGTCCAGTTTTGGCAGCGAGCAGGAAAAGCTCTGTGCAGGAGGAGGTGGAGGGGGGTGGGGGGTAGTAAGTGCCGGCAGGAGACGGTGAAATCGTTTGAGCAGCGCAAAAATTGCTTGTTGTTCCGCGATGTCGAGGGGCTGTCCCGTTGAACGTGCGGAGATCACAAGAAGAAAAATTAGTCACTGGCTCCTCTCGCGATTAAGTCCTGCGAGGATTAATAGCGGCCGTGAAGAAAAAACAGGAGCGATGAGGCTGCGTGGTGGCTGTAAGAAAGAAAAAAAAAAAAAACAAGAGCAAGGGGACTTGGCGTGTTGACTTTAGGTGCGGGCACAACCTTAAAGCCTTCGGGGACCGCAGACTGCTGAATTCCCGTTGTGCGCCATGGCTAAGACCATAAAATCCAGTGAGCAAGCTGCGTGCGTGCCTCAGGTGTACGAGCAAGCCTGAAGGGCCAGTGTGCAGCGGCGAAGAAGGAAGGCGGTCAGTGGAGCCGTATGTGTCCCGTGCGTGGTGTGCCGTCCTCGTAACTCCCCGGTGCGTGTGCCGGGGCTCCGTGCGTGGGTGGGCCTGCTGGAGAGGAAGAGCCAGGGTCAGGGAGCTTAATCATCCCTGTTGTAGTTGTGTTGGAGCGGTGAAAGTGAGTAGACGATCTTTGTCCCTCGAGCTCATGTAGATGCGTTGGAGCGGTGAGAGGGAGGAGACAATCTTTGTCACTCGCTCGGCCATGGTGCGTTCAGGTCCACGCGCTGCATTCTCCGTTGGCCATGGAGGTCGCCGTCGTGGAGAGGGGACGAGGTGCCTGCGCTCTCGTGTGGAGGAGCTGTGAGCGCGGCTGGTCCAGCGTGGATGTGCCGATCTAGGCGTGCAGATCCCACCATGAAGTTTGCTGCGGCTTTCCCGGTCGTGGGTGATGTCCGGAGAGTTCCCTGAAGCAGAAGGGAGCTGCTGTGTTCACTTGTCGTCGGAGCATCACCGCCGGGTGCTGCATTCACCGGCAGCATGGCTGTCCAAGCCAGAAGGTTGCAATGCACAAAGCGTGTGCATTCTCGGGGTCACCAATGAGGCGGATGATAAAATAAAGGCAGTGATGAGAGGTTTTTAGTAGGTTTATTAAATCATACCGCCATCATAGGAACTCCGCTCCAGCCCAAGTGTGAGCAGACTGGAGCGGGGTCCTCAGGCTCTCGGCAGAGAGACACAGAGTGTGTGTGTCAGCAGCAGTTGAAGGAATGAGAGAGTAAGCATGGATTTCAGTGAGCTTATATACCCAGTCATAGACAATACATGAAAGGCATGGTATCATCAAAGAGACTGCAGACAGGCATGAGACATTTGCATTTGATAGACACAGTAAGGACAGGATGCATGAACACAATGCATGAATGGCACATTAACATCACAGTAGTGAAACAATGCATGAATGGCACATCACAGCAGTGAAGCGGAAAAAGCCAGAAGTAGCGGGCTGTCTGTAGACATTAATACACACATTGCCGTGCCTGTCCCTAGTCTGTCGTGGGGGTTATCCCAAACCGCCACACGCTCCCCCCCAGAGGGCTCGGTAGGCGACCGAGGCCTCGATAGTCCAGTTTTGGCAGCGAGCAGGAAAAGCTCTGTGCAGGAGGAGGTGGAGGGGGGTGGGGGGTAGTAAGTGCCGGCAGGAGACGGTGAAATCGTCTGAGCAGCGCAAAAATTGCTTGTTGTTCCGCGATGTCGAGGGGCTGTCCCGTTGAACGTGCGGAGATCACAAGAAGAAAAATTAGTCACTGGCTCCTCTCGCGATTAAGTCCTGCGAGGATTAATAGCGGCCGTGAAGAAAAAAACAGGAGCGACGAGGCTGCGTGGTGGCTGTAAGAAAAAAAAAAAAAAAAAACAAGAGCAAGGGGACTTGGCGTGTTGACTTTAGGTGCGGGCAAAACCTTAAAGCCTTCGGGGACCGCAGACTGCTGAATTCCCGTTGTGCGCCATGGCTAAGACCATAAAATCCAGTGAGCAAGCTGCGTGCGTGCCTCAGGTGTACGAGCAAGCCTGAAGGGCCAGTGTGCAGCGGCGAAGAAGGAAGGCGGTCAGTGGAGCCGTATGTGTCCCGTGCGTGGCGTGCCGTCCTCGTAACTCCCCGGTGCGTGTGCCGGGGCTTCGTGCGTTGGTGGGCCTGCTGGAGAGGAAGAGCCAGGGTCAGGGAGCTTAATCATCCCTGTTGTAGTTGTGTTGGAGCGGTGAAAGTGAGTAGACGATCTTTGTCCCTCGAGCTCATGTAGATGCGTTGGAGCGGTGAGAGGGAGGAGACGATCTTTGTCACTCGCTCGGCCATGGTGCGTTCAGGTCCACGCGCTGCATTCTCCGTTGGCCATGGAGGTCGCCGTCGTGGAGAGGGGACGAGGTGCCTGCGCTCTCGTGTGGAGGAGCTGTGAGCGCGGCTGGTCCAGCGTGGATGTGCCGATCTAGGCGTGCAGATCCCACCATGAAGTTTGCTGCGGCTTTCCCGGTCGTGGGTGATGTCCGGAGAGTTCCCTGAAGCAGAAGGGAGCTGCTGTGTTCACTTGTCGTCGGAGCATCACCGCCGGGTGCTGCATTCACCGGCAGCATGGCTGTCCAAGCCAGAAGGTTGCAATGCACAAAGCGTGTGCATTCTCGGGGTCACCAATGAGGCGGATGATAAAATAAAGGCAGTGATGAGAGGTTTTTAGTAGGTTTATTAAATCATACCGCCATCATAGGAACTCCGCTCCAGCCCAAGTGTGAGCAGACTGGAGCGGGGTCCTTAGGCTCTCGGCAGAGAGACACAGAGTGTGTGTGTCAGCAGCAGTTGAAGAAATGAGAGAGTGAGCATGGATTTCAGTGAACTTATATACCCAGTCATAGACAATACATGAAAGGCATGGTATCATCAAAGAGACTGCAGACAGGCATGAGACATTTGCATTTGAGAGACACAGTAAGGACAGGATGCATGAACACAATGCATGAATGGCACATTAACATCACAGTAGTGAAACAATGCATGAATGGCACATCACAGCAGTGAAGCGGAAAAAGCCAGAAGTAGCGGGCTGTCTGTAGACATTAATACACACATTGCCATGCCTGTCCCTAGTCTGTTGTGGGGGTTATCCCAAACCGCCACACAAGGCACAAAGTCACCGTACTAAAAGGCCAGACCACTGAAAGTGTACAATCCTACAAATATCTTGGGACGATTATTGATAGTAATTTAATCTTTGAAGAGAACTGTGAAAGGGTGTGCAAAAAGGGTCAGCAACATTTGCATTGTTTAAGGAAACTTGCATGCTTCCAAATTGACAGAACCATAATGATAATGTTTTACCGGCCTTTTATTGAATCTGTTTTATCCTTTTCTTTGGTGTCATGGTTTGGTCAGATAAAACTGAAACAGAGGAAATCCTTGGATCAGGTAGTTAGATGGTCCAGTCGTTTGCTTGGTGAGTCACAGCTGAGCCTGACATCCTTGTACACCAGACAAGTACAGAGGATTGCTACCTCCATTTTAAATGATGACTCCCACCCTTTGCACTGCCACTTTCAGCTTCTTCCCTCAAGACGGAGGTTTGCTGTCCCAAAAAGTAAAACCCAGCGCTACAAAAACAGCTTTGTTCCTGCTGCTGTCAGAGAGTTGAAAAAGTTGTAACAATATATTGCACATAATTTAGGTACCTATTTATTAACTCCATTTTATATTTACTTATTTTTGTAGGATTTTATTTGGGTTCTAAATCTTTTATTGGGTTTTAGACCTTTGAGTTTTTAACCTCCCTGACTAGTCTTTAACTTTTTAATATGACCCTTCTCTCTTATCTCTGGTTTTCTCACATCTCTTTGTCTTTATATCCTGATTGATGGAGCCTTGAGTATTTTTATCATGTTTATAGTCAGCTTCATGTGTGCCTGTGTTTGTGTCTATGTTGAATGTAATTGTGGCTTGTAAATATGGATGCCACCAGACTGCAAAACAAATCTACCTACGGGTACAAATAAAGTAACCTGAACCTGACCATGACAGTACTCCTCGCCGAACGACGCACTCTGGGCGTGACATAACATCCAAGCCTCCCCCCCACCCAAAAGGCTAAAAAGGCCCCACCCGGGGGGGGGGGGGGGGGTTGGCCAGGAGGGCGAGAGTCAAAAAAAAAAAAAAAAACCATCAAGGAATGGAACCAGGAAAAAATGACAAGGGCGAATACAGAAACAAGTCAGAACCTGGTACAACAACAGAGCGTGGGAAAAAAACAAAACAAAACAAAACCACAAATATGCTCTATAACGCACAGGAGAAAATGCAGAAACAGAACAATGGAGGCAAATAACAGATACTATGCCTAAAGGCCATAATACACAGGCAATGGAAAAAAAACCCACAAACACAGAGCGTCTCTCAAGCAGAGGAAGAGAAACAAAAAAGACACGCTAAACAGCTGCGAAATACAGAATTCAATAAGTCCAAATAAACTGGCAGAGGCAACAAAAAGAGCCTCTCAAACAATAGGAGGGAGAAACTGAAATACAGGCACATACCAAAATACAACGTACCCTAATAATACTAGACAAAAGAAGAACGAAAAAACACGCTAAAGAGCGGCAATATACACAGTACAATATAGTCCATAGAAAAAAAGGAAAAAAAACAAGGGAATCCCAGAACTACAGGGGAGGGAAAAAATAACCTACAGGGATAACGGCAGGCAGAGCACAAAGAAATAAAGGAAAACAATAAGTTCAGGCGGTCTACCTGCATCCAGTGTCCAGATCACTAACAGAGGAAGAAGAATGAGTTCCGGCGGTCTACCCTAGTCCCAGGCCCGGAGAACCAGTACCTCTGGTGGCCGAACCAGGTTGCTGAACAAAAAGTCCAGTTTGTCGGGTGGCCGACCCAGAACACCAAACGGGCAAAGCAGTTTTCCAGGCGGCCGACCCGCGTCATCCAGCCACCAGGACCGCAGGGGAGAACTCGGAGGTGACCTCCCTATAGAGAGGGATAGTGAGGGAGAGCCGCGTTGGATAAGGGAAATCCCAGCGGCACCAGGTGGAGGGAAAAAGGGATTGGGGAAACGATGAGGGACCAGGCCAGCGTTGATCGGTGGAGGATCTGCAGCTCCTTCTCCAAACCCCACACGGACTGGCGCTGCACTCACGTTGGATCCCAAGTGGGACCGTGCTGCACCCACGTCCCAAACCTGGAGAGGACAATCCTCCCTTTTCCAGGTGAGGACTTGGAGGTGCTGATTCTCACCCTCAGTAGCACACCGTCCCAGTAAGACAAGCAAACCCTGTAGGTCATTGCTCGATGAATCCAACAGGACAACATCAACTGCAAACAGCAGGGATGAGAACCTGTGGTCACCAAACATTACACCCTCCATTCCTTGGCTGTTGCAAGAAATCCTGTCCATAAAAATTATGAACAGGATTGGTGACAAAGAGCAGCCCTGGCGGAGCCCAACTCTCATTGGAAACAAGTTCAACTGGGTGTTAACAATACAAACGAAACTCTTGAAATGATGAAATAAGGACCAGTTAGCTCATATCAACAAGCCCAATACCCCATACTCCAGAAGAACCCCTCACAAGAACTCATGAGCGACACGGTCGTATGCTTTCTGCAAGTCCACAAAACACATGTGGTTGGGCAAACTCTCACGAACCCTCAAGGATTCTTGAGAGGGTAAAAAGTTGGTCCAGTGTGTTCCGGCCAGGATGAAAACCACATTGCTCCTCTTTATTCTGAGGATTGACCAATGGCCGGACTCTCCTCTCCAGTACCCTGGCATAGACCTTCCCAGGGAGGCTGAAGACTTTGAGCCCTAAAGATGGAACACACCCTCCATTCCCCCTTTTTAAAGAGGAACCACCACCCCAGTTTGCCACACCAATGGTACTGTCCCTGACTTCCATGCAATGTTGCAGAGGCGTGTCGACTATGAAAGCCCTACAACATCCAGAGTCTTGAGCTACTCAGGGTGAATCTCATCCCCCCTGGGGCCTGGCCACCAAACAATTTTTTAACCACTTAGACGACCTCAGCCCCCTTGAGTCGTCCCCCTTGTTCTCAATCTCTGCTTCCTCTGTCTTTAATGAGCCAAAGAGCCACATATAGCTCTAGAACCACAGGTAACAGACCCCCACCTGAACACAGAACACACCCACCCACCCCAGATTAGGATAACTTAAGAGTATCTCTTTGCACAAATAGAAAAATGTGTTGACCAGATATCTGAAACAAACATGTTCAAAGCGTAAGCAATAACAGACCATACTTTACTAACAAATAGAAGCCATAAATAGCATGTGAGTAACACAGTTATGTCACACTTGAAAGACTCCTATAATTAAAAGGTAAAAAGAGGTTGTAACATCAGCTCAGTAAAAGCAGGTGTGGTGAAGTCAGAAAAATTGTTTAAATTCTTGTCAAGCTTCTCGTCAATAAAGGTTCTACTGCATCTCAACTTAAATGTCCCTGCTGAGCTAAAAAAACCCTAAACTTTAAACAATAAAATCAGTATATTTTCACTGTCACCCATCTGATCTGTGATGTACTAATGTACTGAGTATCTCTAAAGCACTACACTTAAAAAGCACCAGTGGGTGGAGCAGCAGTTATTGAATCTGGCTGGTTAATGTCATCAAACCGGTTTGTGGTTCCTCTGGAGTTCAGAACAAACTAGGAAAACAAACTACAGAGTCACATAAACCAGTGATATAATACAGTGGTTAATGCCAACACTGTGTTTCTCTCATGGTTTTCCTTCCTCCTAATGCACCACTATCAGCAGTCTGCACCAGTCTGCATCAAGGAAAATCTTTTGTCCCTTCTTTTTTTGTGTGTGTGTGTGTGTGGGGGGGCAGTAATGAACCTTTGTGGAAATCTGAATATATGTATGATATGTCTAATTTTTAAAATGACTACAATTTGTCACAATGATTTAAACATAAAGAAGACTGCATTTTTGCTTTTCTTATTTCAGACACGAATAAAAAAGGAAAGGTTTTACCTTTACATGTTTTGAATGTCGACTGCAGTCTTCCTCAGAAGTGTCAGCTGATTGCTGTGAAGTGTCATTTATCAGCTGTTTTTCTAGGCACATAAATGACACTTGAATGAATGAATGAATGAATGAATGAATGAATGAATCTTTATTTATTTCGGATAGATTAAAAGTACAGATTAAAAGAAACAGAATAATATAACAAAGGGGGAAGAAAATCCAACAAGGTCAAAATTAGACAATAACTCCTCTGATTATACAGTTCAACATAAGTTATCCGAAATGGGTGATGGCTGAAGCCGCAGCTTATATTGCCCACCCATATTCCATCCAAGAATTCAAAAGAAAAACAAAACAAGAGCGATTACAGTTCAGAACATAGCTAAGACAAAATGTGACAAAAAACTAAGCTACATCACAACGCAGACTGGATATGACAATCCTGATGTGATTTTACATGTCATCTTGTATATATGTTTGGAGTATTTCTTCCTTTAGTTTTTGTTTAAATTGTCCAAGCATTGTACATGATTTTAATTCAGGTCCAAAATCGTTCCATAATCTGACTCCTTGCACTGAAACACTGTGTTGCTTGGTGGTAGTTCTCACTGAAGGTTTTTGAAATATACATGTTCCTCTGAAATGATATGGTTTCTCCCTTATTTGGAACAACTTTTGGATATTTGTGGGCAGTGATAGATTCTTCACTTTAAACATTATTACTGCAGTTTTAAAGTCAACCAGATCTTTCAACTTGAGAGATTTTAATTTAAGAAAAAGGGGGTTTGTTGGTTCCCTGTAAGCAGCTTTGTTTATTATTCTAATAGCTCTCTTCTGAAGCATAAATACTGGATATATGTTTGTTTTATATGTATTTCCCCATACTTCCGTACAATATGTCATGTATGGGAGTATTAATGAATGATACAAGGTATATAGTGTGGGTTGATTCAGCAAATATTTCACTCTGTGTAGTATTGCAATTGATTTGGATATTTTACCTTTAATATAATTAATATGTGACTTCCAACACAGTTTATTATCAATTATTACTCCAAGAAACTTAGTTTTGGATACCATTTCAATCTCTACCCCATTTACACTGAGTTTAGATACTAAGTTGTTGTGATTGTTGTTAAAAACTATAAATTTTGTCTTACTTAAATTAAGCGTTAATTTGTTTGAATCAAACCACAGTTTAAGCTTTCCTAATTCCTTTCCGAGTGTATCCAAAAGTTGTTCCAAATTGTTTCCACTACATAATAAATTAGCATCGTCAGCAAACAATATTAAATCCATTTTTTCTGAAACTTTACATATATCATTTATATACATATTGAATAACAATGGCCCCAAAACTGAACCCTGTGGGACTCCACAAGTAACCTTCAGTAACTGTGAGTTTTTGTTACCAACACATACATACTGATATCTATTCTTTAAGTAATTACATAACCAGGACAGTGCTACCCCCCCTAATACCACAATTTTGTAGTTTCTTTAATAATAAATTATGATCCACTGTATCAAATGCTTTTGTAAGATCCAGGAATACCCCAACTGAATACTCTTTATTTTCAACGGCAGTTGATATTTTTTCTATAAATTCCATTAGAGCAAATGCAGTTGTCCTCTTGTGTCTGAACCCATATTGCTGCTCACACAATAAATTATTCTTCAGTATGAAGTTGTCATTTCTCTCATAGAATATTTTTTCAAGTATCTTGGAAAATTGCGGCAATAGTGAAATTGGTCTATAGTTTGAGAATTCCCCTCTGTCACCCGTCTTGTATATCGGAATTACTTTAGCTATTTTCATTGCATTGGGAAATATACCTGCTTGGAGAGACAGGTCAGTGGTTTCACTAAGCATTCAATAATAGTTTTGACTAAGAGCATGTCAATACCATCACAGTCCATAGATGTTTTACTTTTAAACGATTTAACAATTTCAATGACCTCTCTCTCGTCTGTGTTCTTTATGAAAATGGAGTCTTTTATAGCAGTGTTTTTGCTTATTGTATCACCTGTAGGTGCCGTAATGGGTATTTCTCGAGCCAAATTAGGACCAATGTTAACAAAAAAGTTATTAAATTCATCTGCAGGTGAAGCTGCATTCACACTCTGAGTCGTTTTATTATTTTTTTGAAAAATCGGTTGGGTAGCTTGTATTTCTGTTTTTATTTCCAAGAATATTGTTAAGTATTGTCCATGTATTTTTAATATTGTGTCTGTTTTTCTCCAGTTCTTTACTGTAATAGTCTCTCTTACTACATCGTATTATATATGTTAACTTATTTTTTGTATGTTTTATACCGCTGCTCTTCTTCTTTTGTCCTTTTCTTTAGGAAAGCTTTATATAATAAATTTTTCTTTTTACACGCCTTTTGTAATCCTTTGGTTAACCATGGCTTATCGGCAAATTTATGTTTAGACTTTTTCTTTGCTAATGGACAATTTTTTTCATAAAGAGTGGTTACAATGTTTATAAATGTGTCATAGGCTTCATTTACATCTGATACATAGACTTCTGTCCAGTCTTGCTTCAGCAAGTCCTCTTTAAAAGAACTGATTGCATTTTGTGATTTGTATCTGAACGATTTTAAATTTTTTTCTGTATTGGCCCTCGTGTGGCCATGGATAAGTGCAAAGGTTGGCAAATGGTCACTTATATCATTTATCAGTAATCAGCTGACACTTCTGAGGAAGACTGTAGTTGACACTTGAAACATGTAAAAGTAAAAAAAAAAAAAATCTCCTTTTTTATTCTTGTCTGAAATAAGGAAAACAAAAAAGCTGATAATTACTAACTAACTAACTAACTAACCTGCACTTATATAGCGCTTTTCTAGTCACAAAGACCACTCAAAGCGCTTTCATTAACACTAACCCTCTATTCTAAGGGCCTATAGGAAACAGATATCTAGGGACAATTTAGAACAGCCAATTAACCTAACATGCATGTTTTTGGCATGTGGGAGGAAACCGGAGAAATCCCGGAGTAAACCCACGCAACACGGGGAGAACATGCAAACTCCACACAGATCACTGTTGGTCGGGGGCTGGGATCGAACCCACGATCCCACGATCCCCACAATCCCCCGGCCAAGGGTAAACTGTGCTGCCGCAGTGAACCATTTTTTTTTGTAAATACGTCCAAAGTCCAGTTTTGACTGAGTTATGGAATTTAAACAGATGCCGCGACATTATGCAAATTAGATGTGTAAATTTATTCCTATCTGAAACTTTGGATCATATTTTACATCTTTCTAATTGACAGTAAGCCATTATCTCTTACCACTTTCAAGTTATAGCCTTGGAAATCTGAACTATTTTATTGACAAAAAATATTTACCACTCTTGGCCACTAGGGGGTATGTCACAGTTTTGCAACATACACACTCATAGGGTTAATACAAAACGTGCAATTTGTTTTCACTTCTGAGAGCTTTAGGCATTAAATTTATGTGTGAAAAACGGTGAAAAACCAGCCCAAGCATGTTTTAGAGATTGTCTGCCATGTCACATGATTATGGCAGCCTCTCAGATGTCAGAGCCAAAGACTTACTGCGCACTGCGCAGCCAATCACTCACTCCTATGCAGAGTGAGGTCAGCAGCGTCGGGGTGGCAGAAGAAGTACTTCTTCTGAAACGTTACACCATTCATCCAAATTCTATGGTGATACGAAGAAGCATAAAATTTGAAAAATAAACAAAATAAGCATTATTTAAGTTTGTAAAATAATAGTGTAAAAATAAAATAAATAAAAAAATGCTGCATTGTGAAAAAAAAATACAGATATATGCTTCTTGGTATTACTTTAGAATTTTGATGAATGGTGAAACATTTCAGAAGTAAAAAATAATTGCATCCAGTTGAGAATCTTCACCAAATGAAGAAACTGAATTAATTTTGCATTCATTTTAATTCTTAATTATTTTTATTATAATTGAATTAAAAACATTGTATTTACTTTGCTCATTGTTCTATTTTATTATCATTTTATAAGGAGCTCAAGTAGGTTCATTTTGTCTTCTTTTAATTATTTACCTTTTTGTTCTTATTAAAGACAAGAATAGAAAGGAGATGTATTTACCTTCTTAACATGTTTCGACTGTACACTGAAGCTTTCGTCAGAAGAGTCAGCTGATTGCTGCCAGGTGACATTTATCAGCTGATTTTCGTAGGCGGGGCCAGCTCAGCAGATCTGTCAGATCCACCGAGCCAAAGCAGACAAGAAGGCTCAGAAGAAGTTCCTTTTTAGTACACCCCAAGGACAGAATAGAACAAGACAAAAAATGCAATGTAATATATGAAATATCATGCAGATCATGCAACAAAACCTACATTGGAGAAACTGGAAGATCATTCACCACAAGAAAAAAAGAACACCAGAAGGAATGTGAGAAGGAAACACAAGGACGACTCACAAGATCACAAAAAGAAAAGGCAGAACAAGAAACATTAAAATCAGCAATATCAGATCACTGCAAAAGAAATAATCATATCATGGGCTGGGACAACGCAAAAATTATTGGATCAGAGAGCAACAGACACAAACGCTGGATCAAGGAGGCTATAGAGATCAGGAAGCAGGGAAAAGACACCATGAACCGAGATGAGGGGGCCTTTATGCTTTCCCACACCTGGGATCACATTCTCCAGAGACCATCTGGCGGCGGGAGGCGGGGCCAGCTCGGTGGATCTGACAGATCTGCTGAACTGGCCCCGCCTACGAAAATCAGCTGATAAATGTCACCTGGCAGCAATCAGCTGACTCTTCTGACAAAGGCTGCAGTGTACAGTCGAAACATGTTAAGAAGGTAAATACATTTCCTTTCTATTCTTGTCTTTAATAAGAACAAAAGATAAATATACATTTTATAAGGATTTCTTTCAAGCGCTTATGTTCATGAGTTTCATTCATATTTCATATTACCCTTGGAATAAAGTTGTTCATGAAACTGCAATCATGTGATTTTGTTCAAAAAGTATCGGTATCGGTATAGAAGAAAAAGTCCCATAAATGGTATTGTATCGAAAGGAAAAATGCTGGTATCGCCCTTCCCTATGTCTCATGTTTGTCTGGTAGCCAAACGTTAGTTTACTCACCAAAAATCCTCCGACCCTTCCACCATGTGGCCAGAAAAGACTCCAGTAGACGCCTTTTGTTTTTAATACAGCAGCATATAAAAGGAGGAAATGTCAAATAATGTTAAACAAAATGGTTGAAAATATTTGTTTAATATTTTGTCAATTTCAATAACCAATATTAAATACTCAATAACATTCTTATAAGCTATATTAGTTAGTTATAGCCTACACAGTTAAATCTCAGGTTTTAAAAAAAATGCTAGTAGAATATACAAACCTTTCTGCTGAGTCACTCGCTTGTCTGGTTGCTCACACTTTTCTTCTTTTATGACCTCTTCCACCTCCAACTGTTAAAATTTTTTTGAACAGAAATACTGGCTTGCCATTGGTCAGTTTTTTGTGGGCATGGTTACTACAGTAGAGATAGATTACAGTACTTACTGGATTATTTTCCCATAAGCCCTTGAACTTTACAGTCATGTACTGTAAAGACGTTATACAGTATGTTTCTGTACGCATTGCAGCAAAATACTGTGCAAATTACAAAAATCCATTACACTGCACATACCTTTCTACTTGTTTCTCTCAATACTTTTGCTGTACTTTCCCAGTCATCTGGTAATTCTTCCCTACCACCCAGAGCATGTCTCAGCTACATCAAGAACTCTGTGTGACATTCTTCCTTCTATACAATAGTGTGAAAAAGTGTTTGCCTCCTTCCTGATATCTTATTTTTTTGTATGTTTGTCACACTTAAACGGTTCAGATCATCAAACAAATTTAAATATTAGACAAAGATAACACAAGTAAACACAAAACACAGTTTTTAAATGAAGGTGTTTATTATTAAGGGAAAAAAATGCAAACCTACATGGCCCTGTGTGAAAAAGTGATTGCCCCTAAACCTAATAACTGCTTGGGCCACTCTTAGCAGCAACAACTGCGATCAAGCGTTTGCAATAACTGGCAATGAGTCTTTTACAGAGCTGTGGAGGAATTTTGGCCCACTCATCTTTGCAGAATTGTTGTAATTTAGCCTCATTGGAGGGTTTTCGAGCATGAACCCAATTTTTAAGGTCAAGCCACAGCATCTCAATTGGATTCGTGTCAGGACTTTGACAAGGCCACTTCAAAGTCTTCATTTTGTTTTTCATAAGACATTCAGAGGTGGACTTGCTGGTGTGCACGGGGCTGCACGGTGGCGCAGTGGTTAGCACTGCGGCAGCACAGTTTACCCTTGGCCGGGGGATTGTGGGGATCGTGGGATCGTGGGTTCGATCCCAGCCCCCGACCAACAGTGATCTGTGTGGAGTTTGCATGTTCTCCCCGTGTTGCGTGGGTTTACTCCGGGATTTCTCCGGTTTCCTCCCACATGCCAAAAACATGCATGTTAGGTTAATTGGCTGTTCTAAATTGTCCCTAGATATCTGTTTCCTATAGGCCCTTAGAATAGAGGGTTAGTATTAATGAAAGCGCTTTGAGTGGTCTTTGTGACTAGAAAAGCGCTATATAAGTGCAGGTTAGTTAGTTAGTTAGTGTGTTTTGGATCATTGTCCTGCTGCAGGACCCAAGTGCACTTCAGCTTGAGGTCAGGAACAGATGGCTGGACATTCTCCTTCAGGATTTTTTGGTAGACAGCAGAATTCATGGTTCCATTTACCACAGCAAGTCTTCCAGGTCCTGAAGCAGCAATACAGCCTCAGACCATCACACTACCACCACCACATTTTACTGTTGGTATGATGTTCCTTTTCTAAAATGCTGTGTTACTTTTACGCCAGATGTATTGGGACACACACCTTACAAAAAGTTCAACTTTTGTCTCATCAGTCCACAGAGTATTTTCCCAAAAGTCTTTAGGATCATCACGATGTTTTCTGGCAAAACTGAGAGAAGCCTTTGTGTTCTTTTTGCTCGGCAGTGGTTTTTGTCTTGAAACTCTGCCATGCAGGCCATTTTTACCAAGTCTCTTTCTTATGGTGGAGTCAGGAACACTGACCTTAACTGAGGCAAGTGAGGCCTGCAGTCATTTGGATGTTGTTGCATCCATTTTGGATGTTGCACTTTTTCACACCACTGTAACTTCCCCCACTTAATCTTTGGCTCTATCTTCACCGGTTTCCTCTTCTTGCTTTCCAAAGTCATCGTACAGACTACCATCTGATGCTGTCTAGCTACAGTCTCACCTGCCTTGCAGTCTTCTATCTCTTTCAGATTTCTCCTGTATAAAATTTAGTCCACCTGTGTGCACCTTCCTCCACTCTTGTAAGTCACTCTATGTTCCTCTCTTTTCTTAAGTAGGTGTTAACCACAGCCATTTCCATCCTCTTAGCAAAATCCACAACCATCTGTCCTTCCACATTTCTCTACTTAAAACCATACCTACACACGACCTCCTCATCACGTCTGTTCCCTTCACCTACATGTCCATTAAAGTCTGCTCCAATCACCACTCTCTCCCCCATGGGAACGCGCTGTACCACTTCATCTAACTTACTCCAGAATTCCTCTCTCTCTCTTCTACCTGACACTCAACTTGTGGGGCATACTCACCAACAACATTCAACATCACACCTTTGACTTCTAGGTTCAAACTCATGATTCTGTCTGACTCCCTCTTTACCTCCTGAACACTCTTCACATACTCTTCCTTCAAGATTACTCCTACTGCATTTCTCTTCCTATCTACACCATGGTAGAACAGTTTAAATTCACCTCCAATGCTCCAAGCTCTTATGTATGGAATTCCCTCCATAATGACAAGGCCAGGTGCACAGTTGAACTCAGCTTTATTGGGCTGAATACGCACACAGTACAGCCACCAGGCAGGGGCATCAGCAAAAGCCTGAATAGGGATACCCACTGGTATTCATATGGTGGTGCAGTGGAGGAAGAGGAAGTGACCGCCATTACACCGCACTTCATAATACAACTACAATATTAGCCCCCCCCCCTTCCCGTAGAAAGTTGAAAATCACACATACAATTCCCTCCCCAGTTTAGGACTTGAATTATGCACAGAGAAAACTGTAACTGAAATCACGAAATGGCCTATGACATTCACACAACAAACCTAAGCTAGGGGGGACGGGTGGACTACCGTCCCACCCCACATGGCAAAGTCGGTTATTCTGCCACCTGTAAACTTCAACAAAAGTCCATCATTTATAACTAAGAACATTGCCGTGTTCCTAAAATAAAACACACCCAGAACAAGAACAGTTTTTTTTTGTTTTTTTTATACACACAAACAAATGATCATTGGAACTTATTCTATTATATTTTCAAAACTACACTATTGTCCTTCTGGCAGAAAGGGGTAGAACTGGCTTGTTGGAGGCCCAGGGCAGCCCCTCAGTAGACCCGTCCCTGGAAGTGGCATGCCACCAGGATCACAGCTGACTTCATAGACGTGAGCGGCTCTTCTCTTTGCCATTGACCACCTCTCTCGTCCAGACCCGCCATCTGAAGCCTCCTCCCGGGTGCGACGCAGCTCATTGGCGTGCCTCCACAAGCCATCCGACAGCTGGAAGTAGGCTGTGCCCTGCTCAGCCACGATGCACAGCCACTCTTGGTGTTCCTCTGGCTGTCGTTTGGCCCACATCTGCCATGGACGTCCCAGGTCCGTAAATCTCAGAGGAGCTCTGCTCAGCCTGCAGTGTTGCTGATCGGCAAGCTGTCCTTCTGTGCCTGTCGGTCTGGCCCCAACTCCTTGTAAAGCTGTTGCAGTGGTCGCTGTTGTAGCTCCAGATCCTCCAGCCCACTGTGGCCAAACTCCGGAGGAAACTGAGGCTAATTCTTCGGCGTCACCCGCCAATGCAGGCTCCTCGCCGCCACGCTCGGTACCCTCTTCCACGGTACCCCAAGCGCTGGCACTGAGACCCTCCTGCGTCGAACCTGAGTGAGGCTGGTCCTGCTTGACCGCCGTGGTGCCCGGTAAATCTCCGTCCCACACAGTGTCGTCTTTAATGTCAAACCCCAGACCTTTAAACAAGTCACAGCCCATGATGTTGTCTCCTCAGACCATCACGTGGAACATGAAGCCAGCCATCGCCACCGACTTGTACCGAGCCATTAGCTCCAGCGTTCTAACCGTGCGCAGTCTGCCATCTCCATAACCGTAGAGCGACACGGGGTTACCGCTTATTCTGTAGTGGGGGAAAAACTTCCTCACTGTTGCCCAATTCAATAAAGATCCCTCCTCCTTCATGTCAGCCAGCAGCGGCACCTCCTCACCATCCAGTGTCACCTTGCAGAACGTGAACCCATTGGTACTCGGGGACACCGCATGGACAGATGCCTGGGCGGGTAGCATTGTTTTTCTCCGTGGGCTCTCTGGCTTGGATATACAAGACACTCTGGCATAATGGTTCAAGCGTCCACACTTGCTCCAGCGCTTCCCATTAGCTGTGCATTCCCTAGCTTTGTATTGATGCTTCGCAGACCCACAACCCATACACAAGGGTTTTCTCGGGGCAGACCTTTTGCTGATAGTGTTGGTTTTCGCGTTGTTGTTGGTCGTGCTTTCCTCGCCGTCTGGGTCCGCTACTAATGCTGTGGCAGTAGGCCCCAGCTGCCGTTGTGATTGGCGCCACTTTAGCTCCGAAGCTAGTTTGTCTGCGGTCTCCACTTGGAGAGCTAGCTCAACAGCCTCAGATAGCACCAGCTCACTCAGCGCCGAAAGTAGCCTAGCTCGTAATGCATTGCTAGTTGTGTGCTCCGCCAGCTGGTCACGTACCATCTTTTCCTGCAGTGGCCCAAAACAGCACTCACTAGCTAGCTGCCTCAGGTTGGTGATGAACTGGTGGAAAGGTTCATCTGCCTTTTGGTGTCGCTGCCGAAACCTAATCCTCCAGATGATCATGCTGTACGGTGTGCTGAAATTGCGCACTAAAAACTTGACCATGTCCTCATACGAGTCAGAAGCCCCTAGTGTATGCAGGATACGCTGGCCCTCAAACACCAAATAGATAGATAGATCAATAGATCTTTAATTGTCATTGTCACAGGTACAACGAAATTCAAAGTGCTCTCCAGTCAGTGCCCCATTTATAAAAACATTGCCCCATTATAAAAAAAAAAAAACAACATAGACCTAAAATTACTAAAAATCAGTTAAAAATAATAATTAAAAAGAATAAATATCTAGCCACATTCACACAGACATCAACACAGGACATCATACACACACAGTCATTACAAAGAGCATTCAACAACATACAATCATGTCCATTTAGCACATTACTTCCTCATTTTATTCAGAATGGTTATTGCTGTTGGATAGAAGCTGTGTTTGAGTCTGTTTGTCCTTGTGTTCATTAGTCTACGTATATTGTTTCCCAGATGGCAGTAGTTCGAACAGTGAGTGTCCAGGATGTGAAGTATCCTTAAAAATATTTTGGGCTTTCTTCTGGCAACGGGAGCGGTGTAGGCCTTCCAGTGTGAGGAGAGGGCAGCCAATGATCTTCTGGGCGGTGTCAATGACCCTCTGGAGTGCTTTCCTCTGAGCTACTGTACAACTACTGTACCAGATGCATATACAGTATATTAATATGCTCTCGATGGAAGCTCGATAAAAGGACACCAGCAGTCTCTGTGTGATGTTCTCCTTCCTGAGAACCCTCAGGAAGTACAGTCTCTGCTGGGCCTTTTTCACCAGCTCAGAGTTGTTCACACTCCAGGACAGGTTCTCCTCTATGTGGACTCCCAGGAAACGGAAGTCAGCTACCCTCTCTACACAGTCCCCGCTAATGATGAGAGGGGGAATCTCTGTCTTCTTCCTCCTGTAGTCTATTATCAACTCTTTGGTCTTAGAGGTGTTCAGGAGAAGGTTATTATCTTTACACCATGACGACAGCCGCACCACCTCATCTCTGTAGGCAGACTCGAACCCCCGCCCCGAAATGAGACCCACCACTGTAGTGTCGTCTGCAAACTTCACGATGGTGTTATTGTGATGGGCGGGGGTGCAATCGTGTGTTTACAGACAGTAGAGCAGGGGTCTCAGCACACAGCCCTGGGGGGATCCGGTACTGAGGCTTAGGGCCGTAGATGTGTGATGGCCCACCCTGACTCTCTGTCTGCGATCAGAGAGGAAGCTGCTGATCCACATACATATGGCCTGAGGAAGCCCCAGGTCCCCCAACTTGACCACCAGTTTGTGTGGAAGAATGGTGTTAAATGCAGAGCTGTAATCCACGAAGAGCATCCGCAGATAGCTCCCCTGCCACTCCAGGTGGGCTAGAGTGGCATGGAGTGCTGTGGCCACTGCATCTTCTGTGGATCGATTTGCTCTGTAGGCAAACTGGTGGGGGTCAAGACTGCAGGGCAGGGCTGCTATGATATGACTATGGACCAGCCTTTCAAAGCACTTCATCACCACCGGGGTGAGTGCGACTGGTCTGTAGTAGTTGAGGCTGGAGATGTGAGGTTTCTTGGGTAAGGGGACTATGGTGGAGGACTTAGGCAGGATGGGACAGTGGACTGTGCCAGGGATTGGTTGAAAATCTTAGTAAAGACTCCAGCCAGGTGATCTGTACAGTCCCTCAGCACACGTCCCGGGACACCGTCCGGACCCGCTGCTTTTCTTGGGTCAATGGACCGCAGAGTGTGCCTCACCTCATGTTCCTCCAAAATGAGGAACATACTGCTGTGGGCCTGGTGTAGGTTGGCCGAGACAGGTGCAGCGACCTCAAAGCGGGCAAAGAAGATATTCATCTCCTGCGCTAGCGTGAGGTCACCTACCGCGGTTCCCGGATTAGTTCGATAGTTGGCCAGGTGCTGGATGCCCTGCCACACCTGCCAGCTATTATTGCTGTCCAGATAATAATAATAATAATAATAAGTTTATTTATAGAGCACCTTTCACAGACAGAGTCACAAAGTGCTTAACACGGTACAAAACAAAATAAAAACACAGGCACATAAAACAGTAAAAAAAAACCCAAAGTAGACAGTAAAAGCACATAAAAATACTATCGGCACATAGTTAAAAAGCCAGGCTAAAAAGGTGGGTCTTTAGTTGCTTCTTAAATACACCAATGGAAGGTGCAGATCGAAGTTCAAAAGGCAAGGAGTTCCACAGTCTGGGAGCAACAGCAGCAAAGGCTCTATCGCCTTTGGTTCTGAGCCTAGTACTAGGGACTACTAATAGACTCTGATGAGAAGACCTGAGAGACCTGGAGGGCTGCTATAGAGAGTGCAGGTCACTAATATAAAAAGGTGCCTCTTCATGAATGGCTTTGTAAGTAAGAACAAGAACTTTAAAATCAATTCTATAATTTACAGGAAGCCAACGCAAGGAGGCCAAAACAGGAGTGATATGACAGAATCTACTGGACCTAGTTAGTAATCTTGCAGCAGCGTTCTGGACTAACTGTAGGCGGTGTAAAGAGGATTTGCTAAGACATGTAAAAAGAACATTACAGTAGTCCAAACGTGAAGAAACAAAGGCATGAATAATGATTTCTAACTGAGTGTAGGAAAGCAATGACCTAATTTTAGATATATTCCTAAGGTGGAAAAAACAACTCCGGGTCAGAGATTTGACATGCTGATCAAAACTCATCGATTGATCGAAAATGACACCAAGATTTTTCAGTTTAGACCGTACGTTAGAGCTTAATGAACCAATGCTATTAACCAACTTAGGAATTAGATTATCAGGTGCTACAATAAGGACTTCAGTTTTATCAGCATTAAGTTGCAAAAAGTTACTAGACATCCAGTCCTTAATTGCAGACAGACAATCATGAATAATTTTTAAATTGTCAACATGGTCAGGCTTAAAAGAGAAAAGTAGCTGTAAATCATCAGCGTAGCAGTGATAAGACACACCTTTAAATTTGCTGATAATAGAACCAAGTGGCAGCATATATAGGGCAAATAAAAGTGGACCCAGAATAGAACCCTGAGGCACCCCACAGGTTAAAGGAGCAGAGTCAGATGAATAAGAGCCAACAGCCACGGAAAAACTCCTACCAGAAAGGTAGGAGAAAAACCAATCCAGAGCTTTTCCAGAAATACCTATCCAATCTCTAAGCCTTTGTAACAAAATAAAATGATCAAAAGTATCAAATGCTGAGGTAAGATCTAATAACACTAAAACAGAGCATTTGCCAGAGTCTGATGACATTAAAATATAATTTGACACCCTGAGAAGAACGGTCTCTGTCGAGTGTTTCTGACGAAAACCTGACTGAAATTTGTCAAAAATATTGTGTTCAATCAGAAAGTCAGTGAGCTGCTTGGCAACAACTTTTTCTAAAAGCTTAGAAATAAAAGGAAGCTTAGAAATTTGAAGTTTTTAAAAACAGATGGATCAAGGTAAGTTTTTTTTTTTTTAAAAGTGGCTGCACAAATGCATGTTTAAAATACGAGGGTACACAACCAGATTCAAGTGAACTATTAATGATGTTAACCAAAGACGTACCCACTGAGCCAATTACCTCTTTCAACATTGAGGAAGGCAAAATATCTAAAGCGCAGGAGGAGGATTTCATGGAACTCACCAACGCTAACAAATCCTCAAAAGAAATTGGGGTAAAATCATTTAAAAAGGCCTGTTAGGACAATCAAGGATTAGGGGGAAAGGAATGAGTAAAACCAGCCCTAACAGCAGTGACCTTGTCAACAAAAAAGGAAAGAAACTTGTTACAGTCATTAACTGAATAAACAGGGGGAGCAGAAATGACAGGATTAACTAAACTGTCTATTGTGCTGAAGAGGATCTTTGGATTGCAACTATTGGAGGAGATGATGTTGGAAAAATAAGAAGTTCTTGCCATTTTTATCATATTATTAAAATCAATTAACAGCTCAAGGTACAATCGATGCACCTCAAGTTTAGTGGACTACCACAGTCTTTCCACCCTCCGACATTTACGTCTAAAACAACAGAGATCATCATTGAACCAGGGGGATGAATTAACAGCACGGACAGTCCTGGTTTTAAAGGGAGCAACTACATCCAAGATGCTTGAACAGTATGAGTTAAAAGAGCAGACCAAGCTCTCAGTTTGTTTTTTTTTTATTTATCTTTTGTTCATATGAAAGACAAAAAATAAAATAGAAAGATGTCTTTACCTTCTTTACATGTTTCAACTGCACTGCAGCCTTCGTCAGAAGAGTCAGCTGATTGCTGCCAGGTGACAGTAATCAGCTGATTTTCGTAGGCGGGGCCAGCTCAGCAGATCTGTCAGCTCCACGGAGTCGGCCCTGCCTCCCGCCGTCAGATGGTCTCTGGAGAATGTGGTCCCAGGTGTGGGAAAGCATAAAGGCCCCCTCATCTCGGTTCATGGTGTCTTTTCCCTGCTTCCTGATCTCTATGGCCTCCTTGATCCAGCGTTTGTGTCTGTTGCTCTCCGATCCAATAATCTTTCCGTTGTCCCAGTCCATGATGTGATTATTTCTTTTGCAGTGATCTGATATTGCTGATTTTAATGTTTCTTGTTCTGCCTTTTCTTTTTGTGATCTTGTGAGTCGTCCTTGTGTTTCCTTCTCACATTCCTTCTGGTGTTCTTTTTTTCTTGTGGTGAATAATCTTCGTTTCCCCAATGTAGGTTTTGTTGCATGATCTGCATGATATTTCATATATTACATTGCATTTATTGTCTTGTTCTATTCTGTCCTTGGGGTGTACTAACAACTGTCTTAATTTTTTGTGTGGTTTGACTGCTGTGTTTATTTTGTATTTTTTCATGATCCTTTGAATTGGTTCCGTGATCCCTCGTATGTATGGTATAGTTATGGTGTCCTTGTTTTTGATTTCGGCTTTTGTTCTATGTCTTATATCCTGTTTATTTTCTTTGTTTGTGACTTGCTGTTTCCCTTTGTTTATAGCCCATACTGGATATTGGCAGCGTATAAGTGCATGTTTTATGTGGTTTTCCTCCTCCTGTCTGTCTTCTTGGTCCATGATGATGGTGGCTCGTTCATATAATGTCCTGACGACTGATAGCTTGTGTGCTGTGGGGTGTTCCGATGCCCATAGTAGGTATTGATCTGTGTGGGTTGGTTTCCTGTAGACTGTGATTTTTATGCTGCCGTCCTCGTTGTGGTGGATTTTCATGTCCAGAAAGGCTATGGTGCCATTTTCCTCCTCTTCGTGTGTGAATTTTATGTTCCCAGTGCTGTCCGTACTGTTCAGATGGTCAGTGAGTTCTTGTGTATGTCCTTTCTTTATTTTTTCCAGAATGTCATCTACGTATCTCTTCCAAAGGGTGGGTTTGCATGTTGTGGGTGCTGTGTTGATGGCTTTGTTTTCCAGATCCTCCATAAAAAAGCTGCTCATGATGGCTGATAGTGGGTCTCCCATTGCAAATCCTTCTTTTTGTCTGTAATTTTTTCCTCTGAATTGAAAATAAGTGGATTTTGCAACAAACTGTAATAATTTGGATATGTCATGAACTGTGAGGTTGGTGCGTCTTTTTAGGGTACTGTCATTGTTGAGGCGTTCTTGGACTATATGTAGTGTGACGTCAACAGGAGTCTTCGTGAATAAAGAGATGACATCATGTGAAATGGGGATCTCGTCTGATTCTATTTTTATGTCTGAGTTCTTGTGCTAGCTCTTTTGAATTTTTGCAGTGGAAGTCTGATAGTCCAAGGAGGGGTTTGATGATTTCAACTAGGGCTTTTGATAAGTTGTACGTGACTGATCCGATACTGTCTATTATTTATTATTTTCGGAGTTCCATAGATCCGGGGGGTGATGCTGGCTGTGGGGATCAGGTGATCATATGCGTCCTTTGTGATTTTGTTGCTTTCTAATAGAGGTTTGAGAAGGGATTTTAGCATTTTTTTTCTTTTCTTCTGTCGGGTTTGTTTTAATGATTTCATATGTGCTGCTGTCTGCCAACATGGTTTCCATCTGTTTTTCGTATGTTTCCGTGTCCAAAATTACTGTTGTCTATTACTACCTTTATCTGCTGGGAGGATTGTGATCGTTTTATCTGTCTTGAGTGAGTTTAATGCTTTTTCTTCTTTTCTTGTAACGTTGCTTTGTGGTAATTTGGCCGTTTTTAGGATTCCTGCGACTGCGTTCCGGAGTGATGCCTTTTCTCCTTGGTCCTAGATTTTTTCACATGCCAGTTCTGTTGCCAGGATGTATTCTTCATGGGGTATTTTAGCTGGTGTGATGGCGAAGTTCAGTCCTCTGCTCAGCACTGTTTTTTTCCGTGTCCGTGAGTGTGCGTTGTGATAGGTTTTTGACCCACTTAGCATTCATTTCCGTGTGTGTTTGTCTTCGTCTGTTCTTCCTTTCTGTGAGTTTTTTTTAGTTTTTTCAATTGGCGGTTTTTCGTTGTAATGAATTCTTGTTCGTGTGCATGTTTTAACTGTGCTTTTATCTGTTCCTGCGTTTCCTGGTCGGTCGGGTAGCGTTGCTTGAACATGTCCATTTCCTCCTTGATTTGGTTGTTGATTTTGTCCACTTTATTTGCCGTTATTCTTATACGTTCTTTGATGAGGTCTTTCCGTGCTTTGTTGATAATTTTTTTCTGCGTTTTTGGTCAGGATTGGATTTCTTATATTGAGGCTGACTGGTGTGACATCCTCATCTCTGCAACGGAGGTTAAATCGCAGGTGGTTTCTGAAGCGTGCCCGTGTTTTCTCCAATTTCTCCATCCGGCGGAAGTCTTTGATGCAATCTTGTCCATAACTTCCACGTAATACGTCAAATAGGTTCATTTTGTCTTCTTTTAATTATTTATCTTTTGTTCATATGAAAGACAAAAAATAAAATAGAAAGATGTCTTTACCTTCTTTACATGTTTCAACTGCACTGCAGCCTCCGTCAGAAGAGTCAGCTGATTGATCTGTCGGATCCACCGATCCGACAGATTTGCTGAGCTGGCCCCGCCTACGAAAATCAGCTGATAACTGTCACCTGGCAGCAATCAGCTGACTCTTCTGACGAAGGCTGCAGTGCAGTTGAAACATGTAAAGAAGGTAAAGACATCTTTCTGTTTTATTTTTGTCTTTCATATGAACAAAAGATAAATAATTAAAAGAAGACAAAATGAACCTATTTGACGTACAAGCTCTCAGTGTCGTCATCAGAGGATGAAACCACACTGCTGTCAAAGGCAGCAGAAAATTTCACAGCTGAAAACTGGTCAATGACACAAGAGCATTTTACCCACTATCCAGTGTAACAGACTGATTTAACTGATAAATTTAAAAAAACACAAAAATGGTCTGGCACAAGAAGCTCCTTAGTCCGAACATTATTCACATTAAGACCGAGTGTAAAAACAAGATCAAGTGTATTTCCTTTTATATGCGTAGGGCCACATAGACACAAAACAAAATTAAATGATTCAATCATACCCAAGAAATTAACTGAAAAACTGCCATTGGGATCGTTAATATGCAAATTAAAATCTCCAAGTAATAAAATTTGATCAAATTTAAATGGTCCAGATGGTCCTCAATCCTCCTCCTATAGTCTGCCTTAGCCTCTCTGATGCCCCTCTTCAGGTTGGCCCGAGCTGTGCTGTAGAGTTCGCTGTTACCAGACCTGAAGGTGATGTTTCTCTCCCTCAGCAGTTGCTGGACCTCCCGGTTCATCCAGGGCTTCTGGTTAGGGAAGATACGGATCCGTTTGTTCACTGTGATAGTGTCTATGCAGTTCTTGATATAGCACAGTACACTATCTGTGAACAGCTCCAGGTCTTGATGTTCAAAGACTTCCCAGTTGGTCCTGTCGAAGCAGTCCTGCAGCTGCTGGGAAGCATCCTCCGACCATGTGGCAACAGTCTTACAGATGATGGGAACAGTTTTCCTGAGGGGGGTATATGCAGGAATTAATAGCATGGACAGATGGTCAGACTGGCCCAGATGTGGTAATGGTCTAGCCCTATAGCCCAGTTTGATGTTTGAATAGACCTTGTCATGCTGATGGAATTTAGGGAGTGCTGCCTTTAAGTCTGCATGATTGAAATCCCCCTCTATAACTTGCACGGCGTCAGGGTAAATACTCTGTGTATAGCTAATGCTAGCATGTAGCAATCCGATAGCTGAGTTAGCATTAGCATCCGGTGGAATGTAAACAGCCATTACCAATATTACAGTAAACTCCCTAGGGAGATAAATAGGTCTGCACTTAACAGTCAGATACTCTATGTCCGGTGAACAGTGACTTTCCATAATCACTGAGTCAGTACACTAGCTGTTATTTACGTACACACAGAGCTCCCCTCCTCTGCTCTTCCCGGAATCTGCTGTTCGGTCATAGCGCTGTGTAGTGTACCCCGCTAGCTCGATAGCCGAGTCCGGGATAAATGGTTGAAGCCAGGTCTCGGTGATAAGAAGAATACAAGCATCCCTGGCACAGTTGTTTACCTTAATCTGTAGCCTTAGTTCCTCCATCTTGTTCACGAGAGATCTGGCATTTGAGAGGAAAAGGCTGGGAAGCGGTGGTTTGAATGGGTGCTTCTGTAGCCTTACTAGCGCTCCAGCCCTACAGCCCCGCTTCTGCTTCCTCTCCCTCCGCCGCCTGTGCGTCCTCCCTGCTGGGATGGTAATCCACGGAGAGCCGGGACTCCTCGTTACTTCCGCCGGGATCTTGCATGAGCGGAGAAACTCACTTGTTACTTTCCCCTCGTAGCATATTCCAATCTTCAGAATATCATGCCGGCTATGGGTGATATTCGCTCGGCAGAACGTGCACAAAACAAACACGTAAAACAAAAAACACATCCAAATACCGCTCTGACTGGTGAACCACTGAGCTGCTGCAACTGTGTGCGCCGCCATATCATCGCCATATCATCAAATTATGCACCAGAAGCGCATGTGCCCTCAGTTTATCCTGTTTACCCAGGTCTAGTGCGACGATGTAGTTTTGAAAGGTGGCAAACCATCTTGGCCATTGCACAAGAGGCTCACCCGGGAGCTCCAGGAAGGGCCAGAGCAGTGAAATACATGCCTCTATGTTTATTCTCATCACTAAAATGTTTTGTATATAATCACCTCTGTAATGACGAGGCCAGGTGTACAGTTTATTGGTTTGAATACACACACTACAGCCACCCGGCAGGGGCATTGGCAAAAGCCTGACTAGGGGTGCCCACTGGTATTGATAGGACGATGCTGTGGTGGAAGAGGGAGTGACTGTCACTACACCGCACTTCATAAAAAAATAACAATATTACACTAGACTTTCTTCCCTTACATCTGATTTCTTGAATACACAGTATATCTACCTTTCTTCTCTCCATCATATCAGCCAACTCTTTGCCTTTACCAGTCATGGTGCCTAGATTTAGAAAAAGAAGAAAAAGCCATCTCTGTTGTCATTCAGTCCATACAGCCAGTCATGTACAGTAGAATGAAATTGTTTCTCCTATCTACAATGTTAATCACATGTAGAATCAGAGGGTTCGCTGCCATGCAAGGCGCCGCCACAAACAACTTCTCCTTCCCTACTCTCACGTCCACACTTTGACCTTTCCTTTTATGTCTCTGCCTTCTAACACACCTACTCCTTCTCCTTCTCCTTGATCTTTGGATGGAATATGGGTGGGCAATATAAGCTGCAGCTTCAGCCATCACCCATTTCGGATAACTTATGTTGAACTGTATAATCAGAGGAGTTATTGTTTAATTTGACCTTGTTGGATTTTTTTCCCCTTTGTTATATTATCTGCTTTCCAGTCTGGCTTCCCTAACCCTGAAGTCAGTTCCTCCCAGCGTTCAGGTTCCGCCCTCGCTGTTCATATGTAAATGTTTGTCGTTATTTGTGTTTTGCCCCATGAGGCTTGTTATTTTTTCATTGTGCTTTATTTAATAAATGTACAAACTCACGGCTGCCTGCAGCATCTCACTGATGGCTCGTGAGAGCTATCCTTAACAAAATCCTGGAGTCCTTAGTGCAGGACACTGGCTGCTTTTTTTTTTTTTTTACCCTTATTGTCATTCAACCGTACAACCAATCATGTACAGTAGAACGAGATTGTGCTTTACCTATCTACAGTGTCAATCACACACACCCCAGTGCAGAATCAGAGGGCTGCTGCCATGCAAGGCACCACCACAGATTTCCCTCCTCCATTCCGTTATTGCTGAGCACCAAGCTGGATGGCAGGAAGTTCCACTTTTACATGGTCTTTGGCATGACCCGGCCGGGATTTGAACCCCTGCCTCCCGGGTGTGGGGCGGATGCTCTACCAACTGAGCCACCACTCCAGTCTCCACCCTGCAAGCTGTCCTCCAGCTCAGACATCCGCCCTACAAAGCCAAACTGCATGACATGATTGTAAGACCCAGGAGACAGACGCTGACACGAGTAGATAGTTTGACAATTATTTATTAACTCAGTGAAGGGTGTTGGGTGTGTGAATGAGTGAGTGAGTGTGTAGTAATCTGGCCACTGGAGCTGAGCGGGTCTTGCTGCGACCTGGCAACCCTGGAACACACAAGCACAGGATGTTATTACAGTTCGTGAGAACGGGAAGCTGAGGCTTGTGC
Source organism: Pholidichthys leucotaenia (assembly GCA_020510985.1). Lineage (NCBI taxonomy): Eukaryota > Metazoa > Chordata > Actinopteri > Cichliformes > Pholidichthyidae > Pholidichthys > Pholidichthys leucotaenia. The sequence continues at coordinate 420,967,772 of CM035842.1, forward strand.
TGCTTACTCGCAGGTGCTGCTGCGAGAGTCCTGCTGGCTCCGTGTCCTGGTTTAGCGTGGTGCGCGTGGCTGAGGTGATGAGGAGGAGATCCGAGGAGGAGGAGATGACGTCCCGTTGTCGGGGAAGGTGAGTCCGCCGCCAGGGAAGTCCACCTGTGCACAGGGGAGAATACTCTGACAAGGTGAGTGATGCTGTAGCTTACGTGGCGTGGCTTGGCGTGAAGACTTGGTTCCAATTCTGGCTTGAGGTCGTGTCCTTGACGCGATACTTAGCGAAGGCAACAGACGACTCCGTGCAGAGCAGTCAGAGACACTGGCTTTTAAAGCCCGCTGATTACCAGAGGCAGGTGTGCGCACAGCTGAAGCTGATGACGGCCCAGCGGCCACCATGACACTGCAGTATCTGCAAAATCTCAAAACTGAGAAAAACTTTTGTTATTTAATCATACTCTTGGAATTTAAATATAATTTGATGCTTATGCTTGGTAAAAAAACAAAAAAAAAAACAAAAAAAAAAACAAAAAAAACCCTCAGAAAGCAGTTTTTCCTCATTTTGTCATTTTTTGCAGATACTGCACTTAGAGCAGACATATCCAGATCGTCATCTCCAGTAAGTCCAACTTGTTTCACGTGATCTTTGATATTTCTCTGTCTTCTTGACCATCTCCCACCTTTCATCGGTAGAATATGTTTGAATTATGGGCTTTTTATTAAGTGGTGATAAGGAGCTGTGACCTTATGCTGCCATCTTGTCAGTACCCCAGACCAGAAGTCCATTTGTAACTATTCTTGAAAATGTGACTTTGTAATTTTTCAGTTTTTTCCTTGTGAAAATGTTTGAATACTTTAATATCAATTAACATTTTTTTATGTCTTTCCATCTATCTATCCATCCATTTTCTACCACTTTTCTAGAGGTCCGGGTTGTGAAGGCAGCAGCTTAAACAGAGAAGCCCAGATTTTCCTCTCCCCGGCCACCTGCTCCAGCTCTTCAGAGAGGATACCAAGGCATTACCAGACGAGCTTGGAGACATAGTCTCTCCAGTGTGCCTGGATCTGCCCCGGCGTCTCCTGTCAGTGGGACGTGGCTGAAGCACCTCAAGTGGGAGGCGTCCAGGAGGCATCTTCATCACGCCCAAACCACCTCAGCTGGCTCCTTTTGACGTGGAAAGGCAGCGGTTCTACTCTGAGCCTCTCCCTGATGACTGAGCTCCTCACCCTATCTCTGACGGTGAGTCCAGCAATCCTATGGCAAAAACTCATTTCACCTGCTTGTATCTATGATCTCACCACCTCACCACCACCAGGAGGTGATTAGAGAGAGAATTCTGGATAAAATCAGAGCAATCATGGACAATGTCTCTCACCCCCTCTACAGCACACGGGGCAGTCTACGGAACAGCCACAGCAACAGACTACTGAAGCCTAGATGTCTAAAGGAGAGTCACAGCAAGTCCTTTCTGCCTGAGGCTATCAGGCTTCACAATACACATATAGTGTCCAGAACTGTGGACTGAACTGTTTTAGTCACTTGTTTAAAACTGTTTAGAGATATTTATATTTGTGAGGGATCTTTTGTTTGTTTGGTTTTTTTTTAGGTGTGAATGAGTTTATGTGTGGGCTAAGACAAATCAGTTTCTCCTTGGGGATTAATAAAGTTTATCTATCTGTCTATCTATCTATCATTCTTTCACTCATTACACAAGTTCATGACCATAGGTGAGTGTCGGAATGTAGATTGACCGGTAAATCAACAGCTTTGCCTTAGAGCTCAGCTCCGTCTTCACCATGATAGACTGGTACAACATCCGCATCACTGCAGATGCTGCTTCAAACCCATTTGTAAATCTCCTGATCCATTCTCCCCTCACTTGTAAATTAGACCCCAAGATACTTAAACTCTTCCACTTGGGGCAGGAGCTTGTCCCAAACCTGGAGAGGACGATCCTCCCTTTTCCAGGTGAGGATCATGCACTTGGACTTGGAGGTGCTGATTCTCACCCTCAGTAGCAAACCGTCCCAGTAAGACAAGGAAGCCCTGTAGGTCATTGCTTGATGGAACCAACAGGACAACATCAACTGCAAACAGCAGAGATGAGAACCTGTGGTCACCAAACATTACACCCTCCATTCCTTGGCTGCTGCAAGAAATCCTGTCCATAAAAGTTATAAACAGGATTGGTGACAAAGAGCAGCCCTGGCGGAGCCCAACTCTCATTGGAAAAAAGTTCAACTGGGTGTTAGCAATACAAACGAAACTCTTGAAACGGTGAAATAAGGACCAGTTAGCTCATATCAACAAATCCAATACCCCATACTCCAGAAGAACCCCCCACAAGAGATCATGAGCGACACGGTCGTATGCTTTCTACAAGTCCACAAAACACATGTGGTTGGGCAAACTCTCACGAACCCTCAAGGATTCTTGAGAGGGTAAAGAGGTGGTACAATGTGCTCAGGCCAGGATGAAAACCACATTGCTCCTCTTTAATCGGAGGTTTGACCAATGGCCGGACTCTAATCTCCAGTACCCTGGCATAGACCTTCCCAGGGAGGCTGAAGACTATGATCCCCTTAAGATGGAACACACCCTCCACTCCCCCTTTTTAAAGAGGAACCACCACCCCAGTTTGCCACACCAACGGTACTGTCCCTGACTTCCATGCCATGTTGCAGAGGCATGTCGACCATGAAAGCCCTACAACATCCAAAGTCTTGAGCTACTCTGGGTGAATCTCATCCCCCCTGGGGCCTGGCCACCAAACAATTTTTTAACCACTTAGACAACCTCAGCCCCTGTGATGGGTGAGTCGTCCCCCTCGTCCTCAATCTCTGCTTTCTCTGTCTTTTCTTAAAGAGCCAAAGAGCCACATGTAGCTCTAGAACCACAGGTAACAGACCCCACCTGAACACAGAACACATCCACCCCCCAGACTAGGATAACTTAAAAGTAGCTCTTTGCACAAATAGAAAAATGTGTTGACCAGATATCTGAAACAAACATGTTCAAAGCATAAGCGATAACAGACCATACTTTACTAACAAATAGAAGCCATAAATAGCATGTGAGTAACACAGTTATGTCACACTTGAAAGACTCCTATAGTTAAAAGGTAAAAAGAGGTTGTAACATCAGCTCAGTAAAAGCAGGTGTGGTGAAATCATAAAAATTGTTTAAATTCTTGTCAAGCTTCTTGTCAATAAAGGTTCAGCTGCATCTCAACTTAAATGTCCCTGCTGAGCTAAAAAAAATAACTAAACTTTAAAAAATAAAATCAGGGACTTCCGGTCTGGACGCCATGGCGACTGCAGCTTAACACTGAAGCTCTCAGACCCAATCCAGGATAACACCTTGAAAATCAAACTTAACGGATTTTTGGAGGAGTGAAAATCAAAAGACAAAATCATCATGTCTAAAGGAAAACAGAAGAAACTGAAATTCTCCAGGCCAGGACACGTATCGGCCGGAGAATCTGAACTGGAAGATCTCCGTTCAGAAGACGAGGAACTGGTGATAGCTAACAAAAGGGTTAGCCTGAAATCACTATTTGAGGAGCTACGACGATTTCGCCGAGATGTTACGGCCGAATTTCGGGAATTCAGAGAAGAATTGAAAAGGACAAACAGCAGAGTGGACCAGGCCGAGAACCGAATCTTGGAAACAGAGGATCGAATAAAAGTGCTCGAAGATTCTGTGCTAGACCTACGCAAAAGACAAGCAGCTATAGAGGCTAAGCTAACCGACCAAGAAGGAAAACAAAGAAGAGACAACATAAGAATTCATGGTCTGATAGAAGGAACCGAAAATGGTTTTAACTCAATGGCAGAATGCGTGGAATCCTTACTAAGAGAGAAATTGGATATTCCACAAACCACCGACTTGAAGATAGAAAAGGCACATCGTTCATTAGCTGCTAGGCCGGCGGCGGAAGCGCCCCCACGTTCGGTGTTGGTAAGATTTTCCAATTTCAAAATAAAACAAGAGGTTGTAAGACTGGCCTGGCAGAAAAAAGGATTTATGCACCAGGAGAGAAAAGTCTACGTGGAACACGATTACGCCCCGGAGGTCCTTAAAAAGCGCAGGGAATACAATGACGCGAAAAAGGTGTTAAGAGAGAAGAAATTGCGCTTTCAGACACCATTTCCTGCGAAGTTAAGGGTCTTCTATGGCGATGAAACGTGTCTCTATAATTCGGCGGAAGAAGCAACAGCTGACATGGCGAAAAGAGGGCTCCCGGTAACGGTATTTAAACCCGCAGCAGACCCGAGTGAGAAGATCAAAGCGCAAACATGGACAACACAAAGACCCTCAAAATCCACGGACCAGCAGCGGGAAACCCAGCACCAGAGTGTCGCGGATAAACTATCCGTTTTCAGGTTGGAATAGCGACCTTTTTTTTTTTTTTTTTTTTTTTTTTTTTTTCTTTTCTCTTGAATCAATCCGCACATCCAACCCCCCTCATACAAGGTAACAAACATTAAAGGAGATGCATATTCAGCATGTGGTAAAACATTTCATGGAACAATCATATTATTTGAAACAAATAAGTCTTTGTAATAAAAAAAAAAAAAAAAAAACTTGTTAAAATAGAAATGTGACAATAATCCACATGTTCTCCTCATACTAACAAATACTGTTTTTGCGTGAATGTTTGATGTGATGGGGGTGGGAGGGTGCACACAATTTCACAGGGTTTAGGCATAAAAGGGAAAAAAAAAATCATTACAAGTTTGGATTGGGTTCTGAAACTCACGTTAAAAGCATGGGACTACTTTCAGTGGTAAGAGAGGGCCCTCAACACGTAACAGAGTTTGAGGAATTTCCCTCAGAGCCTTCACTCCATCAAGGCTCTTACAGGGTCTTTAAAAAGACCTCAGCTCAGGAAGTTCTTATGACAGCTTTTTGTTTTAAAGTTTTTTACACTATGTTCTTAATGTTTTTCTTGTTTTTAATGTTCTTTCAGTTTCTGAGTAGCACAAAAGAGGGCCACCACACAGTTATACTAAACAAAACAACACAATGGAGAAACAGGGTGTAACCAAAATAATTTCATATAATGTAAAAGGAATCCTGAATCCAGTTAAAAGATCCAAGATTCTAGGCAAAATGAAAAAAGACAAAGCAGGAATAATACTTTTACAAGAAACCCACCTAACAGATGTGGAACACAATAAACTCAGTAGACAAGGGTTTAAAATGATCTCTTCATCTTCATATAAATCAGGGAGGAGGAGGGGAGTAGCGACATTGATATCAACCAAAATTACATTTGAAAAAAAATCAGAACACGAAGATAAAGAAGGGAGATACAGTTTGGTAACTGGGCGGCTAGAGGGAGAAGATATCACCCTGCTGAATGTGTATGCTCCCCCAGGGGCTAACTGGAAATTTTATAAAAATGTATTCGACCTAATGATAACTAAAGCTCAAGGTTTAGTGATATGTGGTGGGGACTTCAATCTTAGACTGAATCCATACTGGGATGCTTCTGGTAATTCCCCACATCAAAATAACACCCAAAACAGGAAGACTCGGATGCTACTAAAAGAATTGGGAATCTGTGACGTGTGGAGGGAACTCAACCCCAGTGTAAAAGACTATACATTTTACTCAACTCCACATTCATCTTACTCAAGGATTGACTATTTTTTTTATGTTTAATAGAGACATTGGAAGAGTAAAAACATGTAAAATAGGACTGATGGATCTCTCCAACCACAGTCCGATCTACATGGACTTAAATATCCAAAAATACACAAATAATACATTTTCTTGGAGGTTAAATTCAAATGTCCTGAAAGGACCATTGAAAGATGAATTGGAATCAGATATTCTCAGATATTTGGAAGATAACGATAATGGAGAAGTATCCCCTTTAATACTGTGGGATGCATGTAAAGCTGTAATAAGAGGAAAGATTATTGCAAAACTGGCAACCCAAAAGAAACTAAGACAAGAAAAACTATCCACATTAGAGTCAGAACTTAGGAACCTAGAAAAAGAACACAAAGGCAACACTCATTCTACTGACTCGCTCAAGATTAAGGAAATTAAAAACCAAATAAATGAGATCTACACAATAGAAATCCAGAAGAAACTTACATTTCTGAAACAAAAATACTATGAAGCAGGCAGTAAATCGGCAAAATTGCTAGCCTATAAATTGAGGAAACATCAAACAGAAAGAGCAATCTACAAAATCAGAGACCCAGTATCAAAGGAAATAAAATTCAGAATTCAGGATATTCTTAAAAACTTCGAGAATTACTATAAGAACTTATACTCCCACAAAAAGCATAAAAACGCATCCGAGGCATTCCTAAACACATTAAACCTTCCCCAACTTACGGAGTCACAAAATAAAACACTACTGTCAGAAATACATCCTAAAGAATTGGAAAAAACAATTATGAAACTTAAAGCTAACAAATCCCCAGGAGCTGATGGCTATACAGCAGAGTGGTACAAAACCTTTAAACAGCAACTATCTCCTCTCCTCCTGAAAACATTTAATTATGTCCTCCACACAGGGGAAATCCCCCCCTCCTGGAGAGAAGGGGTCATTGCAGTTATACCTAAACCTGAAAAGGATAAACTAGAGTGCTCCAACTACAGACCAATCAGTGTACTAAATCAGGACTATAAGCTTTTTACCATTATCCTTGCCAAAAGGTTAGAAAATATACTGACAGACCTAATTCATTTAGACCAAACAGGTTTTATAAGACAAAGACAGACACAAGACAACATTCGACGCACTTTACACATAATTCATCATATAAAAAAATATAACTTAAATGCAGTCATATTGGGATTAGATGCTGAAAAAGCATTCGATTCGGTTGACTGGTCTTTTCTATATAGAATCTTATCCAGTTTCAATTTTCATAACAACTTCATTAGAACTATACAGGCATTATATAAAAAACAACAGCTAAAATAAGGATTAACGGTAATTTATCATCATCTTTTGAACTGGAAAGAGGATGTCGTCAGGGCTGCCCCCTGTCTCCACTGCTCTTTGCAATCTTCATAGAACCTCTGAGCCAATGGATAAGACAAAACCAAAAAATTCAAGGTATTACACTTGGTCAGAAGGAACATAAAATAGCACTCTTTGCTGATGACATTTTAATATACCTAGGGCAGCTGGACACTTCTTTACCAGAACTAACCTCAGTTTTTTCAGAGTATGGAGATTTATCGGGGTACAAATTAAATATGCATAAAACCCAAGTTTTAACATTCAACTATGACCCAAATCATTATTCACTAAGCAAACTCAAAACTAACTGGGAGTCGGAATCTATGAAATATCTGGGGGTCAATATCCCGAAACAACTCAACAAAATTATATCACTAAACTATGATCCACTGGTGACAAAAATAAAATCTGACCTAGCAAGATGGAATATGATACCATTCTTGGGTACTGCACAAAGAATTGAAGCAGTCAAAATGAATATACTTCCACGTCTTCTATACCTTTTCCAAACAATACCGGTAGAACCTCCCAAAAAAACATGGCAGGAGCTGGACAGAAGGATCTCAAGATTCATATGGCAGGGCAAGAGACCTAGAATCAGATATAGAACCCTACAGCTAAACAAAGACAAAGGTGGGCTCGCGCTGCCAAATATCAGGGACTACTTTAAAGCCGCACAAATTAAAACTTTAGTAGAGATATGTAACCCAGTCTACACTGCACAATGGAAGGAGATCGAATGCCAAATAACAAGTGACATCCCCCTACAGGCGATAATAGGGAACAATGCCTTACCTAAGCTTTTGAATAACACTAACCCGTGGATAGAGACCCCGCTAAAAATTTGGTTTAAGATAGTCAGAGAGAATCAAACTAAAGAGCCCTATCGACTTCTGCAATGGATCGCCTATGATCAGGACTTTACTCCTAATAAAACAGACACCAGATTTAAAAAGTGGAAGGAGAAAGGGCTGATAAAATATTACGATTTTTTTAAAGGGCAAATCTTAAGAAGTTTTGAAGATTTGAAAAATCAAGGCCTAATAAATCAAGACCTTTACAGGTTCTTCCAGCTTAGACACCACATAAACAATATACTTAAAAAGGAGGTTTTGGAAAGGGCCCAGTCAGGTGTTCTGAAGGTCTTCTTAATGGCATATAAAGGGATCCCAGGGATCAGATACATTTCTAAAATATACCAAGGTCTTCAAGACTTAAAAGGAGACAACACATCTTATATAAAAGAGAGATGGGAAAAAGAGGGGAATTTCACTTTACAATTGGAAATATGGGAAAAGCTAAATAAACAGCAATGGAAAAGTACCTCATCCCTGCAGTGGAGAGAATTTGGATGGAAAAACTTGGCAAGATTTTTCAGAACTCCTGCACAAAACAAATTTACCCATAAGGGATTGAACTGTTGGCGCTTGTGTGGTGAAAAGACTGCAAATCATTTTCATGTGTTTTGGTCATGCCCAGTTATCCACCAATATTGGACCAAGGTACAGACAATATTGGGGAAAATATTCAAAATTACAGTTCCCTTTTCTTTTGTAACTTTGTATTTGGGTTTACTACCGGACTCACTGGAAAGACGAGGAGAAAAATACTTATTCAATGTTTTAATATTGGCAAGCAAAAAAGCTCTAACTAAAAAATGGATGTTGAAGGACTGTCCTACACCTGAAGATTGGACTAACGTGATCCAAGACATTTACTCGATGGAAAAGTTGACATTCGCACTGAGACAGGACATGGATGGGTTCATGAACTTTTGGCAACCCTGGATCTCATATGTGTCTTCCATTAGATCTAATCTTTGACAAATACCATTTCAATAATGGTTCCGCTCTTTGTTCCAAAGCTACTCAGATGCTCTTTTACCTTTATTTACTTACTTTTTCTTTTTGTTTGTTTTTTACTGGTTTGTTTGGGGTTTTTTTGTTATTTGTTTTTTGTTTTTTTTTTCTCTTTAATTTCACTTTTTCTTTCACTTTAAAAAAAAAAAAAAAAAGGGGTGTTGTAAGAATTAATCTTCCAATGTTGTCAGATATCAGAAAATAAGGGAACATGTGATGAAAATGTAAACACTGCATTGCTGTAACGACCTGTATACCCTTTACAAAAACTTAAATAAAAAAAAATAAAATAAATAAAATCAGTATATTTTCACTGTCACCCATCTGATCTGTGATGTACTAATGTACTGAGTATCTCTAAAGCACTACACTTAAAAAGCACCAGTGGGTGGAGCAGCAGTTATTGAATCTGGCTGGTTAATGTCATCAAACCGGTTTGTGGTTCCTCTGGAGTTCAGAACAAACTAGGAAAACAAGCTACAGAATCACATAAACCAGTGATATAATACAGTGGTTAATGCCACCAGTGTGTTTCTGTCATGGTTTTCCTTCCTCCTAATGCACCACTATCAGTAGTCTGCACCAGTCTGCATCAAGGAAAATCTTTTGTCCCTTCTTTATTTTTTTATTTTTTTTTGGGGGGGGGGGCAGTAATGAACCTTTGTGGAAATCTGAATATATGTATGATATGTCTAATTTTTAAAATGACTACAATTTGTCACAATGATTTAAACAGAAAGAAGACTGCATTTTTGCTTTTCTTATTTCAGACAGGGATAAAAAAGGAAAGGTTTTACCTTTACATGTTTTGAATGTCGACTGCAGTCTTCCTCAGAAGTGTCAGCTGATTGCTGTGAAGTGTCATTTATCAGCTGTTTTTCTAGGCACATAAAAGACTCTTCACAGTAATCAGCTGACACTTCTGAGGAAGACTGCAGTTGACATTTGAAACATGTAAAGGTAAAAAAAAAAATCTCCTTTTTTATCCTTGTCTGAAATAAGGAAAACAAAAAAGCTGATAATTAAAGAGAAAGACAAAATGAAGCTACTCAAGCTAGAAAGAAGACTAGTCCTAATGGCTTAAACAATGTTATGCTGATTTAAACGATGTTTTTTAAAGATATGGGAAAACTAAGGATACACAATAGTAGAATCTTTGCTGACAGCTGATATGCTGATGTTTACATCTAGTTATTGCAGATAATATATATGCAGTGGATCCGGAATGTACTCACAGAGCTTCACTTTTTCCACATTTTGTTATGTTACAGCCTTATTCCAAAATGGAATAAATTCATTTTTTTCCTCAAAATTCTGCAAATACCCCAAAATAACAACATGCAAAAGCTTTGTTTTTTGTTTTTTTTGAGATTTTTGAAAATTTATTAAAACTAGAAAAGCACTCATAGATAAGATAAGATAAGCCTTTATTAGTCCCACAACGGGGAAATTCCAGGATTGCAACAGCACAGGGATAGCGACACTCACAGCAACAATCAGAAGGCAAGAAAAAAACAAAAACAAAAACAAAAAAAAAGCAAGCAAGAGCAGCTAATATACATAAGTACATATTACTATAAAAAATATATATATATATACACACACACAGACACACCGTGCAGAGCATGGTAGCTAGATGGAATAAATATGTAAATATATAAACACACACAGTGCGGAGCAATGTAACTAGATGGAATAATATGTAGATATATAAACACACAGTGCAGAGCATTGTAGCTAGATGGAATAAATATATAGATATATAAATATAAACACACCCAGTGTGGAGCATTGTAGCTAGATGGAATAAATATGTAAATATAGAAAGACACACGGTGCAGAACATTGTTGCTAGATGGGATGAAACAGCACAACCGTCTACTTAGTTATCCTACATGGTATGATTATGTGCCCATACATATTCTCACTCTCCATAGCTACCGGTATTTTCCTAGTTGTATGCCGGAGGGGACCACTGTGTAAGTCTATTGCATCTTTTGCATTCAAAAAACTATTAGTTTGTTACGTCTTTTTGCTATCTCTGCGAGCAGCCCTGCTTAGGTTGTACAGTCTGACAGCCGTTGGTAGGAAGGACCTGTGAAACCTCTCGGTTGTGCACCTGGGATGATGTAGTCTGCTGCTAAATGAGCTCCTCAGTGCATTCAGTATGTCCTGCATAGGGTGGAACTCGGACTCCAGCAGAGATGACAGTTTAGCCACCGTCTTTCTCTCTCCTATCTCCTCCACTGGATCAAGGCGCTGCCCCAGGACAGAGCTAGCTTTCTTGATCAGTTTGTTCAGTCTCTTCCTATCGGCTGCAGTAATGCCACTGCCCCAGCAGACCACTCCAAAAGTGATGGCTGATGCCACCACTGTGTCATACAATGTCTTCAGCAGCGCCCCTTGTACACCAAAAGGCCTGCGTCTCCTCAGCAGGAACAGCCTGCGCTGTCCCTTCTTGTAGAGTGCGTCAGTATTGTGTGACCAGTCTAGTTTATTGTTCAGATGAACACCCAGGTACTTATAGGATGTCACCATCACGATGTCTGTTCCCTGTATATTTACTGGTGCTGTGAGGGGTTGTCCTTGCCTGCGGCAGTCCACCACCAGCTCCTTAGTTTTCCTCGCGTTGATCTGGAGGCAGTTCCGATGGCACCAGTCCACGAAGTCCTGGATAAGCCCTCTGTACTCAGCTTCATCTCCATTGGAGATGAGGCCAACGATCGCAGAGTCATCAGAGAACTTCTGTAAATGGCAGTGTGTTGTGTTGTGTGACAAGTCCGCAGTATAAAGAGTGAACAGGAAGGGAGCCAGCACCGTTCCCTGGGGGGCCCCCGTGCTACTGATGATCGTGTCGGACACACAGTCCCGGGTTCTCACAAACTGAGGCCGGTTCGTGAGGTAGTCCAGGATCCACGATGACAGGTGCTGGTCCACCCCTGCGCGCAGCAGCTTGTCCTTCAGGATCATCGGTTGGATGGTGTTGAAAGCACTGGAGAAGTCAAAGAACATGATCCTCACCATATTCCCGGGCTTCTCCAGGTGGGACAGAGAACGGTGAAGGAGGAAGATCACCGCATCCTCCACCCCAATGCCATGCTGGTAGGCGAACTGGAGTCGATCCATCGCTGGTTCCACCAGGGGGCGGAGGTGAGCAAGGAGCAGTCTCTCCAGGGTCTTCATCAAGTGGGACGTCAAGGCCACCGGTCTGTAGCTGTTCAGGTCTTTGGGGTGGGAAGTTTTTGGTACAGGTACCACACAAGATGTTTTCCACAGCTGTGGTACCCTCCCCAGCTTCAGGCTCAGGTTGAAGATATACGTCACAATCCCACACAGCTGGTCTGCACAGGACTTGAGGAGCTTTGCGCTGATGCCGTCCGGTCCCGACGCCTTCCTCGCCTTGATCTTCCTCAGCTCCGTCCTCACCTGGGTCCTGGTCAAGGTCAGGATGGGGGGCTGTGTGTTGGGAGTGGGGGGGTGTTGGTGGAGTGGGAAGTGGGCAGCAGGACTTGATTTCTTTAGAGGCAGCAGTGGTTGTTGTGCAGTCAGGGAGGACGGCGGTTGGTCAAACCTATTGAAAAACAGATTCAGGTTGTTCGCCCACTCCCTGCCCCCCGTGGCCTGGGGGGAGGTATTCTGGAGCCCAGAGATGGTTTTGAGGTTTCTCCAGACCCCGCTGATGTCGCTCTGTTGCAGCTTGTCCTCCATCTTCTTCCTGAAGCTGTCCTTGCCTTCTCTGATCTTTCTCCTCAGCTCCCTCTCTATGGACTTCAGCATCTCCCTATTCCCCGACCTGAAGATCCTCTTCTTCTCTCTCAGAAGTGTTTTTATCTCAGGGTTGATCCAGGGTTTGTTGTTTGAGTGATGCCGTATGGTCTTGGTGGGAACGGATTTGTCCACACAGAAGCTGAGGTAGTCCGTGAAGGTGTGAGTGAGGCCATCGATGTCCTCACCATGTGGATCGCAGAGCTGCTTCCAGGCGGTGGCTTCAAAACAGCCCTTTAGAGTGTCCATTGTCTCCTCAGACCATAACTCCACTGTATGCATGGCCGGAGGTTGTCTGTGCACTAGGGGTTTGTACACCGGCCGGAGATGAACCAAGTTGTGATCCGATCTCCCGAGTGGGGGGAGTTGTGATGAAGTGTATGCCTCCTTAGTGTTTGCGTAGAATAAGTCCAGTGTTCTATTGTCTCTAGTGTGGCATGTGACATACTGGGTGAACGTGGGTAGAATGGGAGATAGTGAAACATGGTTGAAATCGCCTGAGATGAGGAGAAGAGCATCTGGGTGTTCTGTCTGCAGCCTGCTGGTTACTGAATGGATGACGTCACGCGCTGTCCCAGCGTTCGCCGTCGGATTTGCATAAACAACAATGCAGATCACGTGTGAGTGTTCTCTCGGGAGATATGCAGGCCTCATGCTAACAGCTAGCAACTCAATGTCTTTGCTGCAGTGTCGTTGTTTAACAGTGATATGTCCCGGTCTGCACCAGTTGTTGTTAACATACATTATCACTCCACCGCCCCTTGCTTTGCCACTGTCTGGTGTTCGATCAGCCCGTATCATGTGAAAACCCTCCAGCTCAATGTTAGCATCTGCTGCTAGTTCAGTTAGCCACGTCTCAGTAAACAAAAGGAGAGAGCACTCCCGATATGTGCTATCGTAGCGGCAGATAGCCGCTAGCTCATCTACCTTTCCCAGTAACGACCGTACATTTCCCATGACAATAGCTGGAAGGGAGGGTCTGTACCTTATATTTTTTGTCCTCCGCCTTACTCCAGCCCGGCAGCCGCGGCGTTTTCGCCTCAGTTCTCTCGGTATGTCGAGTTTTTCCAATGGGACCGGGTGGCGGTTGAATGCTAGCAGCTCTTCCCTGCTGTATCGTATCCTGCTATAAACAGTGGCTCCATCCACCGGCTCAGGAGACATTTGGGACGATCTGTGTGTCCGTGATATAAGTGGAGTGAAAAAAAAAAAGACGGATCAAAAAGAGAGAGGAAGGGAAAAAGACTCGGAATCGAGCCGCTGTTGCAAAGGGCAGCCTACTCGTGTGGCGCCGGGAGAGAAAAAAAAAAAAAAGAGTGCATAGAGTGCATACCTCCGCCAAGGCTCCTTCCATTTCTCATGGATCACCTCCAAAATGTAATGGGTTTGTGTGTAGGCCTATAGCCAGTTGTGGTGAAAATTGCATCAAAGTCTGTCCATCAGTTTTGGAGTATTGCTGCTAACACACTGTGAGAAGATAAGAGCCTTGGCTGAGGTATGCATTCTCAGATCATCAGCAAAATATAATGGATTCCTCTCTAGCCCAAGAGCCACCTCTGGTGAAAATTTAATCCAAATCCATCCAGTAGTTTTTGTGTAATCCTGCTGCACAAATACAAACAAAGCCCTTGGTGGAGGTATGCACTCTCAGATCATCACCAAAATCTAATCATCTGTTTCCCGTGCCATTACACACCTTTCTTGAAAATTTAGTCAAAATCCGTTCATAACTTTTTGAGTTATGTTGGTAACAGACAGACAGACAAACAGACAGACAGTCAAACCCCGGTAAAAACATTACCTCCTTGGCGGAGGTAAAAATATTTACCACTCTTGACCACTAGGGGGTATGTCACAGTTTTGCAACATACACACTCATAGAGTTAATACAAAACGTGCAATTTGTTTTCACTTCTGAGAGCTTTAAGCATTAAATTTATGTGTGAAAACCGGTGAAAAACCAGCCGAAGCATGTTTTAGAGATTGTCTGCCATGTCACATGATTATGGCAGCCTCTCAGATGTCAGAGCCAAAGACTTACTGCGCACTGCGCAGCCAATCACTCACTCCTGTGCAGAGTGAGGTCAGCAGTGTCAGGGTGGCAGAAGAAGTTCTACTTCTGAAACGTTACACCATTCATCCAAATTCTATGGTGATACGAAGAAGCATAAAATTTGAAAAATAAACAAAATAAGCATTATTTAAGTTTGTAAAATAATAGTGTGAAAACATTCTTATAAGCTATATTAGTTAGTTATAGCCTACACAGTTAAATCTCAGGTTTTAAAATAAAATGCTAGTAGAATATACAAACCTTTCTGCTGAGTCACTCGCTTGTCTGGTTGCTCACACTTTTCTTCTTTTATGACCTCTTCCACCTCCAACTGTTAAAAATTTTTGAAAAGAAATACTGGCTTGCTATTGGTCAGTTTTTTGTGGGCATGGTTACTACAGTAGAGATGGATTACAGTACTTACTGGATATTTTCCCATAAGCTCTTGCACTTTACAGTCATGTAAAGACGTTCTACAGTATCTTACTGTACGCATTGCAGCAAAATACTGTGCAAATTACAAAAATCCATTACACTGCACATACCTTTCTACTTGTTTCTCTCAATACTTTTGCTGTACTTTCCCAGTCATCTGGTAATTCTTCCCTACCACCCAGAGCATATCTCAACTCCATCAAGAACCCTGTGTGACATTCTTCCTTCTATACAATGGTGTGAAAAAGTGATTGCCCCTAAACCTAATAACTGCTTGGGCCACCCTTAGCAGCAACAACTGCGATCAAGCATTTGCGATAACTGGCAATGAGTCTTCTACAGCGCTGTGGAGGAATTTTGGCCCACTCATCTTTGCAGAATTGTTGTAATTCAGCCATATTGGAGGGTTTTCGAGCATGAACCCAATTTTTAAGGTCAAGCCACAGCATCTCAATTGGATTCGGGTCAGGACTTTGACAAGGCCACTCGAAAATCTTCATTTTCTTTTTCTTAAGCCATTAAGAGTTGGACGTGCTGCTGTGTTTTGGATCATTGTCCTGCTGCAGGACACAAGTGCACTTCACCTTGAGGTCATAAACAGATGGCTGGACATTCTCCTTCAGGATTTTTTTGTAGACAGCAGAATTCATGGTTCCATTTAACACAGCAAGTCTTCCGGGTCCTGAAGCAGCAATACAGCCTCAGACCATCACACTACCACCACCATATTTTACTGTTGGAATGATGTTCCTTTTCTGAAATGCTGTGTTACTTTTATGCCAGATGTAATGGGACACACACCTTACAAAAAGTTCAACTTTTGTCTCATCAGTCCACAGAGTATTTTCCCAAAAGTCTTGAGGATCATCACAATGTTTTCTGACAAAACTGAGAGAAGCCTTTATTGTCTTTTTGCTCAGCAGTGGTTTTTCATCTTAGAACTCTGCCATGCAGGCCATTTTTACCGAGTCTCTTTCTTATGGTGGAGTCATGAACACTGACCTTAACTGAGGCAAGTGAGGCCTGCAGTCATTTGGATGTTGTTGTGGGGTCTTTTGTGACCTCTTGGATGAGTTGTCACTGTTTTCTTGGGGTAATTTTGTTCAGTCGGCCACTCCTCAAAAGGTTCACCACTGTTCTATGTTTTCACCATTTGTGGATAATGGCTCTCACTGTGGTTCGCTGGAGTCCCAAAGTCTTAGAAATGGCTTTATAACCTTTTCCATACTTAAAGATCTCAGTTACTTTGTTTCTCATATGTTCCTGAATTTCCTTGGATCACAGCATAATATCCAGATTTTGAGGATCTTTTGGTCTACTTCAGTTTGTCAGGCAGGTCCTATTTAAGTGATTTCTTGTTTGAGATCAGGTGTGGCAGCAACCTGGGTGTGACTAGAGAAATTGAACTCAGCTTTCCAAAGATTTGATAAACCACAGTTAATTTATGTTTAACCGGGGGGGGGGGGCACTTTTTGACATATGACCATGTAGGTTTGGATTTTTTTTTACCCTTCATAATAAACACCTTCATTTAAAAAAATGCATTTTGTGTTTACTTGTGTGATCTTTGATAGATATTTAAATTTGTTTGATGATCTGAAATATTTAAGTGTGACAAACATACAAAAATATGAGAAATCAGGAAGGTGGCAAACACTTTTTCACACCACTGTAACTTCCTCCACTTAATCTTTGGCTCTGTCTTCACCGTTTTCCTCTTCTTGCTTTCCAAAGTCATCGTTCAGACTACCATCTAATGCTGTGTAGCTACAGTCTCACCTGCCTTGCAGTCTACTCTCTTTCACATTTCTCCTGTATAAAATTTAGTCCACCTGTGTGCACCTTCCTCCACTCTTGTAAGTCACTCTATGTTCCTCTCTCTTCTTAAGTATGTGTTAACCACAGCCATTTCCATCCTCTTAGCAAAATCCACAACCATCTGTCTTTCCACATTTCTCTCCTTAAGACCATACCTACACACGACCTCCTCATCACGTCTGTTCCCTTCACCTACATGTCCATTAAAGTCTGCTCCATCACCACTCTCTCCCCCATGGGCACACACTCTACCACTTCATCCAACTTACTCCAGAATTCCTCTTTCTCTTCTACCTGACATCCAACTTGTGGGGCATACGCACCAACAACATTCAACATCACATCTTTGACTTCTAGGTTCAAACTCATGATTCTGTCTGACTCCCTCTTTTCCTCCTGAACACTCTTCACATACTCTTCCTTCAAGATTACTCCTACTGCATTTCTCTTCCTATCTACACCATGGTAGAACAGTTTAAATCCACCTCCAATGCTCCAAGCTGTTGTATGGAATTCCCTCCATAATGACGAGGCCAGGTGCACAGTTGAACTCAGCTTTATTGGGTTAAACACGCACACAGTACAGCCACCAGGCAGGGGCATCAGCAAAAGCCTGAATAGGGATACCCGCTGGTATTTATAGGGCGGTGCAGTGGAGGAAGAGGAAGTGACCGCAACTACACCACACTTCATAATAAAACTACAATATTACCCCACCACCACCACCACCATAGAAAGTCGAAAACCACACATACAATTCCCTGCCCAATTTAGGACTTGAATTATGCACAGAGAAAACTGTAACTGAAATCTCGAAATGGCCTATGACATTCACACAACAAACCTAAGCTAGGGGGGACGGGTGGACTACCGTCCCACCCCACATGGCAAAGTCGGTTATTCTGGCACCTGTAAACTTCAACAAAAGTCCATTTATAACTGAGAACATTGCCGTGTTCCTAAAATAAAACACACCCAGAACAAGAACATTTTTTTTTTTTTTTTTTTTTTTTTTTTTACACACAAACAAATGATCATTGGAACTTATTCTATTATATTTTCAAAACTACACTATTGTCCTTCTGGCAGAAAGGGATAGAACTGGCTTGTTGGAGGCCCAGGGCAGCCCCTCAGTAGACCCGCCCCTGGAAGCGGCATGCCACCAGGATCACAGCTGACTTCATAGACGTGAGCGGCTCTTCTCTTTGCCATTTACCACCTCTCTCATCTGGACCCGCCATCTGAAGCCTCCTCCCGGGCGCGACGCAGCTCTTTGGCGTGCCTGCACAAGCCATCCGACAGCTGGAAGTAGGCTGTGTCCTGCTCAGCCACGATGCACAGCCACTCTTGGTGTTCCTCTGGCTGTTGTTTGGCCCACATCCGCCGTGGACGTCCCAGGTCCGTAACTCTCAGAGGAGCTCTGCTCAGCCTGCAGTGTTGCTGATCGGCAAGCTGTTCCTCCGTGCCTGTCGGTCTGGCCCCAACTCCTTGTAAAGCTGTTGCAGCGGTCGTCGTTGTAGCTCCAGATCCTCCAGCCCACTGTGGCCAAGCTCCGGAGGAAACTGAGGCTAGCTCGTCAGCGTCACTCTCCAATGCAGGCGCCTCGCTGCCACCCTCGGTACCCTCTTCCATGGTACCCCGAGTGCTGGCACTGAGACCCTCCTGCGTCGAACCTGAGTGAGGCTGGACCTGCTTGACCGCCGTGGTGCCCGGTAAATCTCCGTCCCACACAGTGTCGTCTTTAATGTTGAACCCCAGACCTTAAAACAGGTCACAGCCCATGATGTTGTCTCCTCAGACCATCACGTGGAATATGAAGTCACCCATCAACACCAACTTATACCGAGCCATTAGCTCCAGCGTTCTAACCGTGCACAGTTTGCCTGTCATGGAGCGGTACTGACAGACCACTAATGAGACGCTATAGGCAACCAATGAGTTTGCATATTTATTAAAGGACTGATACTAGGTACAAAATAATGAGCCTCGTGGGGCAAAACACAAATACAGACTGTGGCTAAGACACACTGATGATATACACAGACTAAGGGATAACTTACTGAGAGTAGCTAGGATTGAGAGGACGACTGGAGCCGGGAAATGGGGACACCAGCCTAACGTTGGGAAAACCAGCGTTACTCGTACGTGAGCGAGGTCGCAGCCCGGAGTAACCTAAGCTGCTCCCTTAAATAGGCAAGAGGAATAATCAGCTGATGAGGATGTTATCAGCTGAAATGGCAAACAGCTGTCACTGAGGAACTCTGCTCTGACAGCTGGAAGCCCCACCAAGACACTATCAAAATAAGAGCCCGGGAAGGCCATAACGAAAACTGCTACAGAACGGGAAGAAAATACTGCATGACCCGAGCGCGGACGATATTGGCGCTCAGACCATGACAGTACTCCCCCCCGAACAATGCACTCTGGGCGTGACGTAACATCCAAGCCTCCCCCCCACCCAAAAGGCTAAGAAGGCCCCACCCGGGGGGGAGGAGGGGGAAAAAAGGCCAGGAGGGCGAGAGTAAAAAAAAAAACCTAAACATCAAGGAATGGAACTGGGAAAAAATGACAAGGGCGAATACAGAAACAAATCAGAACCTGCTACAACAACAGAGCATGGGAAAAAACTAAACAAAACCACAAATATGCTCTATAATGCACAGGAGAAAATGCAGAAACAGAACAATGGAGGCAAATAACAGATACTATGCCTAAAGACCATGATACACAGGCAACGGAAAAAAAAAAAAACAGAGTGTTTCTCAAGCAGAGGAAGGGAAAAAAAGACACGCTAAACAGCGGTAGAATACAGAATTCAGTAAGTCCAAATAAACTGGCAGAGGCAACAAAAAGAGCCTCTCAAACAATAGGAGGGAGAAACTGAAATACAGGCACATACCAAAATACAACGTACCCTAATAATACCAGACAAAAGGAGAACGAAAAAACACGCTAAAGAGCGGCGATATACACAGTACAATATAGTTCATAGAAAAAAAAGGAAAAACACAAGGGCATCCCAGAACTACAGGGGAGGGAAAAAAAACCTACAGGGATAACGGCAGGCACAGCACAAAGAAATAAAGAAAAAACAATAAGTTCAGGCAGTCTACTTGCATCCAACGTCCAGATCGCTAACAGGGGAAGAAGAATGAGTTCCGGCGGTCTACCCCAGTCACAGGCCCAGAGAACCAGTACCTCTGGTGGCCGAACCAGGTCGCTGAACAAGAAGTCCAGTTTGTCGGGTGGCCGACACAGAACACCAAACAGGCGAAACAGTTTCCCAGGCGGCCGACCCGCGTCATCCAGCCACCAGGACTGCAGGGGAGAACTCGGGGGTGGCCTCCCTATAGAGAGGGATAGCGAGGGAGAGCCGCGTCGGATAAGGGAAATCCCAGCGACACCAGGTGGAGGGAAAAAGGGATCGGGGAAACGATGAGGGACCAGGCCGGCGTCGATTGGCGGAGGATCTGCAGCTCCTTCTCTGAACCCCACACGGACTGGCGCTGCGCTCACGTGGGATCCCAAGCGGGACCGTGCTGCACCCACGTCCCAAACCTGGAGAGGACAATCCTCCCTTTTCCAGGTGAGGACTTGGAGGTGCTGATTCTCACCCTCAGTAGCAAACCGTCCCAGTAAGACAAGCAAGCCCTGTAGGTCATTGCTTGATGAATCCAACAGGACAACATCAACTGCAATCAGCAGAGATGAGAACCTGTGGTCACCAAACATTACACCCTCCATTCCTTGGCTGCTGCAAGAAATCCTGTCCATAAAAATTATGAACAGAATCGGTGACGAAGAGCAGCCCTGGTGGAGCCCAACTCTCATTGGAAACAAGTTCAACTGGGTGTTAGCAATACAAACGAAACTCTTGAAGCAGTGAAATAAGGACCAGTTAGCTTATATCAACAAACCCAATACCCCATACTCCAGAAGAACCCCCCACAAGAGATCATGAGCAACACGGTTGTATGCTTTCTACAAGTCCACAAAACACATGTGGTTGGGCAAACTCTCACGAACCCTCAAGGATTCTTGAGAGGGTAAAGAGGTGGTACAATGTGCTCAGGCCAGGATGAAAACCACATTGCTCCTCTTTAATCGGAGGTTTGACCAATGGCCGGACTCTCCTCTCCAGTACTCTGGCAAAGACCTTCCCAGGGAGGCTGAAGACTACGATCCCCTAAAGATGGAACACACCCTCCACACCCCTTTTTAAAGAGGAACCACCACCCCAGTTTGCCACACCAATGGTACTATCCCTGACTTCCATGCCATGTTGCTGAGGCATGTCGACCATGAAAGCCCTACAACATCCAGAGTCTTGAGCTACTCAGGGTGAATCTCATCCCCCCTGGGGCCTGGCCACCAAACAATTTTTTAACCACTTAGACAACCTCAGCCCCTGTGATGGGTGAGTCGTCCCCCTCGTTCTCAAGCTCTGCTTCCTCTGTCTTTTTCTTAATGAGCCAAAGAGCCACATATAGCTCTAGAACCACAGGTAACAGACCCCCACCTGAACACAGAACACATCCACCCCCCCCAGACTAGGATAACTTAAGAGTAGCTCTTTGCACAAATAGAAAAATGTGTTGACCAGATATCTGAAACAAACATGTTCAAAGCATAAGCAATAACAGACCATACTTTACTAACAAATAGAAGCCATAAATAGCATGTGAGTAACACAGTTATGTCACACTTGAAAGACTCCTATAGTTAAAAGGTAAAAAGAGGTTGTAACATCAGCTCAGTAAAAGCAGGTGTGGTGAAGTCATAAAAATTGTTTAAATTCTTGTCAAGCTTCTTGTCAATAAAGGTTCAGCTGCATCTCAACTTAAATGTCCCCGCTGAGCTAAAAAAAAAAAAACAACTAAACTTTAAACAATAAAATCAGTATATTTTCACTGTCACCCATCTGATCTGTGATGTACTAATGTACTGAGTATCTCTAAACCACTACACTTAAAAAGCACCAGTGGGTGGAGCAGCAGTTATTGAATCTGGCTGGTTAATGTCATCAAACCGGTTTGTGGTTCCTCTGGAGTTCAGAACAAACTAGGAAAACAAGCTACAGAATCATATAAACCAGTGATATAATAGTGGTTAATGCCACCAGTGTGTTTCTGTCATGGTTTTCCTTCCTCCTAATGCACCACTATCAGTAGTCTGCACCAGTCTGCATCAAGGAAAATCTTTTGTCCCTTCTTTTTTTTTTTTTTTTTTTTGGTGGGGGGGCAGTAAAGAACCTTTGTGGAAATCTGAATATATGAATGATATGTCTAATTTTTAAAATGACTACAATTTGTCACAATCTAACTCAGAATCCGCCTATTGAATTTTTGACTCAGTCTCATTTAATTGAATTTTATTCTAACATTTGGTGCAACGAGCAGGGACCAAGATAACTTCATCCTTCCAGCGCCTCTGCCCAATTTCAGCAAGTGCACAGCTGACGAAAGACCTTCCCAGGCTGAATCCGACTCAGTGTTACTGCAGTGGAGGCATTCGGAGCCGAGGCGCTGAAACAGACTGGGTGACGGGTCCAAGAACCCTACAGGCGGCTTGAGTGTGAGTACATTTATTTGTTGATTGACCCTGGGATGAGAGTCCCCGAGGGTAAATGTTGTGTTTCCCTGGGATAACAGTCCCTGAGAGAAAAAGTTGTGTTTGTTAACCCTGGGATGTGAGTTCCCGAGGGTAAATGTCGTGCTAAGCGCTTGACACCGCAAAGTCTGGGGTACACTTCTGCTCGCCGTAGCCGTGGTTCGGTTTGATTCGGTTTCAGTCTGAAGCAGTTCAGGTTTCGATGAGGTGAATGCTTAGCCATGTTGTTGACGTGCGAAATCGGTGCAAGAGTCTCCAATAAAATTGCAGTGAGCACTGATTAAAGTGAACTGGTATATGGAGGGTTAACCTTTAAGTAATAGTGCTGGTTTAAAAATTACTGCAGTTTTGTTTGTTTGTCTGGTTGCTCGGTGTTATACGGTTTGTCCTGGTGAGACCGCAGAGACGGAAGTACAGGTGCAGCGACGGTTGGAAGCCGTGTTTGTCCATTGTTTTTCTGGTTATTGTGAAGTGTAAAAGCACAGTTATGTGATTATACTGTGTGTGATTATTGTTCTCCAGGGAAATGATGAAAATTGTAGGAGCTTGCAAGTAATACTTTTGAGTAAGAAATTGAATTGTGTTCTCACAGCGGTAGCCAAAAGTTGACATGAGAACGTGGGGCTGCCAGATTTGTTTATACAAGTGCTTTGGAAGTGGGTTTTTTTTTTAACTTTGGGTTGCCATTTCAAGCTTGTTTTAAGGCTGTCTTACTAACATGTATGTACACACGTGGACAAAATTGTTGGTACCCTTCTGTTAATGAAAGAAAAACCCAAAATGGTCACAGAATTAACTTGAATCTGACAAAAGTGGTAATAAATAAAAAAGTCTATGAAAATTAACCAATGAAAATCAGACAATGCTTTTGAATTGTGGTTCAACAGAATTATTTAAAAAACAAACTCATGAAACAGGCCTGGACAAAAATGACGGTACCTTTAACTTAATATTTTGTTGCACAACCTTTTGAGGAAATCACTGCAATCAAACGATTTCTGTAACTGTCAATGAGACTTCTGCACCTCTCAGCAGGTATTTTGGCTCACTCCTCATGAGCAAACTGCTCCAGTTGTCTCAGGTTTGAAGGGTGCCTTCTCCCAACAGCATGTTTCAGCTCCTTCCACAGATGTTCAATAAGATTTAGATCAGGGCTCACAGAAGGTCACTTTAGAATAGTCCAATGTTTGGCTCTTAGCCATTCTTGGGTGTTTTTAGCTGTGTGTTTTGGGTCATTATCCTGTTGCAAGACCCATGACCTGTGACTGAGACCAAGCTGTCTGACACTGAGCAGCACATTTCTCTCTAGAATACCTTGATAGTCTTGAGATTCCGTTGTACCCTGCACAGATTCAAGACACCCTGTGCCAGATGCAGCAAAGCAGCCCCAGAACATAACAGAACCTCCTCCATGTTTCACAGTAGGGACAGTGTATGCTTTATTTTTGCATCTGTAAACATACAGTACACTACCGTTCAAAAGTTTGGGGTCACTTAGAAATTTCCTTATTTTTGAAAGAAAAGCACTTTTTTTCAATGAAGATAATTTTAAACTAATCAGAAATACACTCTATACATTGCTAATGTGGTAAATGACTATTATAGCTGCAAATGTCTGGTTTTTGGTGTAATATCTACATAGGTGTATAGAGGCCCATTTCCAGCAACTATCACTCCGGTGTTCTAATGGTACAATGTGTTTGCTCATTGCGTCAGAAGGCTAATGGATGATTAGAAAACCCTTGTGCAATCATGTTAGGTATGCAATGCTGTAATTGCTGCAAATGGAGGATTCTTTGACGAAAGCAAAGTTTGAAGGAAAAAATTATTATTTCAAATACAAATCATTATTTCTAACCTTGTCAATGTCTTGACTATATTTTCTATTAATTTTACAACTTATGGTGGTAAATAAGTGTGACTTTTAATGGAAAACACAAAATAATTGTCTGGGTGACCCCAAACCTTTGAACGGTAGTGTAGAGCTGATGTGCCTTGCCAAAAAGTTCCAGTTTTGTCTTGTCTGTCCATGGGACATTCTCCCAGAAGCTTTGTGGCTTGTCAACATGCAGTTTGGCAAATTCCAGTCTGGCTTTTTTATGATTTGTTTTCAACAGTGTTGTCTCCCATGAAGTCCACTTTGGCTCAAACAACGACAGATGGTGGGATCTGACACTGATGTACAGTACTTTGACCTTGGAGTTCACCATGAATGTGTTTAGAGGTTGTTCTGGGCTCTTTTGTTACCATTCATATTATCCGTCTCCTCCTGCGGCCACATCCAGGGAGGTTGGCTACAGTCCCGTGGATCTTAAATTTCTCAATAATATGCGCAACTGTAGTCACAGGAAAATCAAACTGCTTGGAGATGGTCTTATAGCCTTTACCTTTAACATGCTTGTCTATAATTTTCTTTCTAATCTCTTGAGACAACTCTCTCCTTTGCTTCCTCTGGTCCATGTTAAGTGTGGTACACACCATGTCGCCAAACAGCACAGTGACTACTTGTCACCATTTAAATAGGCCGACTGACTGATTACAAGTTTGTAGACACCTATGATGTTAATTAGAGAACACATCTTGGTTGAACATGTGTTTTTACAGTTTTTTCTTGTGTGGGATTTTGAATCTAATGTTGCGCAACTGGTAAATATTCTCATATTTTTTAAAGCCAACATTTTTAAATTGCCAGATTAGATTTTTTTTCCTTATTTGGGTTTTTACTTTTATCTTTTGGGACACCTGAGGGCAGATGAACAACACTGGGCTATTTTTATTCATTTTTTTGAAGTATCAGTGTAATTTTTATTAACTCAGTTGCTTTATCTCTCCGACTGAGGGAAAACAGTGAACTTTACAGGGAAAAAGGACAATGGACTAAGGGTCTGACATGACAACAGGGCTGCACCTTTGTTCCTCCCTCCCCCTGCGCCTCGCTTTTCTGCTGCTCAGCCATGCCCCTGCCCCAGGAGCCCAGCGAACGATGTTACCTCACCCCTGCTCACTGCACCCCTCCCGTTGACAACAAAGCCATGCTGGATAGCCAATTAGTTAAGTAAAAGTGCATGCATATTAATCACTGCAACCATCATCGGTACGATAAATTAAACTGAAGATTATGGAAAAATGCTGTCACTAAATAATACCCAATGACTGAAAGCTTTAAAAACAGCTTATATGACATGATTCAAAGCACAGAATAAGGTGATAATGACAATGTTTGTGCATATGATTTACCTGAGTCTGCTAATTATCAAACAGAGGTTTTAATGCTTCTTTGCATATTATTGTTCTTTTGGACATAGAAAAGTCACTCTTAACCCCTTGCACTCCGGGCAATTTTCCTAAAAATGCCAAAAAATAACATGCCCAAAGTAAATCGAAAGCTGTTCTTCAACCCTTTGCAGCATCTTCATGGGGTTGGTCTCATTTAAAAGAAAACACTTTGAATTTTTTGGGAAAAAAACATAATCTCTCTACGTGCTCCGGCCACTGAGTTACAATCATCTAAACATACTGAACTTGAAGAAAATAAATTTGGACACGGTGTTTTTTTGGATACAAATGCTTGCAAATAACACACAGCTGTCCGATCCAGCTGGAAAATGCAACAGAAATGTAGAACCAAGTGTTATCAAGCTGAGATCCAAATTTGGTAACAATACCACAAAAAATGAAAATTTTACACAGCTTTGTTCTCAGGCTGTTCCCAGGCATTTTGGAACTGTGCCAAATTGTGCCAAATGGCACAGTTTGGAAAAAACATCTGTAACTTTTGAATGATTCAACATAGAAGCTTCATTTTAGGCTCTAATGAAAGGTCACATTCAGGGCTGTGTCTGTGTGTGGGGGGGGGGGTCCCCCCGCTACAAAAGACGGAGTTCGGCCCTCGCTACGTGACGGATTACACTCCTTGCATGTTTTCACAGCGGCTCCCCCTACCCTTGCTTCTGTGTGTGTGTGTGAGGTTGTCCCCCCCCCCTCGCTACAGAAGACGGCCATCGCTACATGACGGAATAGACTCATATGATTCCCCCCGCAGACCGGGGGGCGTTCGGACCGTGAACGCCCCCCCCCGCTCCTCTTCTGCAGCGGGGGGGGGGGGGTTCACGGTCCGAACACGGCAAATGAACCGTTTATCACGGCGCACGAAGTACGACGTGCGCCGTACAGTTGTAATTTACCGATCGGTCAAAAGTCATTTTTGGATTACAGTTTTCAGGGAGAAATAATAATTTAGCTTATAACACCTTACCTCTTCACAGCAGCAGAGTCCTGGCGAACTTCTCTTCCCCATTGTCAGACGAACGCGACGCTGCTCCGCTCGTGGATCCCGATCAAAACAAAATTCCATTATTGCCGTTTTGACGAATGATTTACGACTTTTGTCGTCGGCCTCCATCGGTCTATGATGACGGAAGAGAATCCTAAACGTCTATTCTGCTGGAATGAGTGCAGGTCCCACTTGTGGGTGTTCTCCATGCTTCGGGGTCTGTAGCAGATTCATCCAGCGTCCTTTTTTTCATCTGCTGCAACAGTAAATCTTTCTTCACCAGCCCGAATTTCTGTGCTTCAATTGGCTCCTGCATTCACAGTAGGCGGGTCCTCCTTCCTAGGTTTTCATTCATTGGCTCTTCAAGGTTTCAGAAACCCAATTCAAGGCTCTTATTAGTCGAATGAGAGGTCAATCAGATGAACTAATCTGTTCGCGGCTGTATCTGCAGGTTTTTTTTTCAGTGGCGCTTGGAGGCCACACCACCTACATCACCACCATCATGCGTCATGCGTCCGAGCGCCCACGAGTGCGCTCTTGTGCGCCCTTGTGCGCCCTAGGATGCAGAGACTTGCCTGCCCGCGGAACAACGGAGCGCAAGTGGTTAATGAACGACTATGCGATTATTAAAGTTTTAACCCTTTTGCTGTTCATGACAAAACAGCAAAGCTCTGAAGTATTATAGGATTTAGAGAAAAAAAAAAAGAAGACCAATTGGTTGGTTTATTGTCTTGTCAATTTAAAGAAATGAGAGACTGTGTGAAAGTTGACACTGTAATACAATACTATAAAATCATCACTTTTTTTTTCTTAGTCTTACTATTTTTATGGGTCTGCTTGAGTAAAAGGAACTATCTTATGTTTCTCTAACCTATTGAAAATGAATCACCAAAATTAAAAACATAACATATCATTTGTGGTATTTACTTAGAGGACATGATTAAAATATTAAAGAACACAAAGATGTTGCTTTTGATGAGTTTTTGGATTAAGTAATGAAAACAAAACAACTTCATGTTACTCCTTGAGTACTATAATGCTAAAAAAATTTTACCTAGAAAAGGAACTCAGGAAGTCCCAGTCTGAGTCTCCTGTTTAAACAATATATAGTCAGTGGAATTTTTCCATTAATGAAATGGAATGCATTTCAGGGCTCGGTACAAGAGATAGCAGTCATTGCACTAACACATTTTTCTAGAATGACAGTGCATAAGAAGCACCTTGTGGAATTTAAGCCCGCAAATTTCATCAATCAATCCTTTACTACTTATCCATTCACATGGACGGCAGTCTAAGCAGAGAAGACAGACTGCTACCCGGCTGACTTATCACTATGACCTCTTTGACAAATAACTAGGAAGAGTTCAAAAGATTTAACATGAGGCAAGCAGAACATTACAGAATAAGGTTGGGTCATTTTTCTAAATGTACAGGCAAAAACAAAAAGTGAACCATTAGTAACACTAAAAATTTTAACCAACAGTAGAATAAGCACTGTAAAAGCTTAAAAGGACAAAAGTTGAATGACTATAACAGTAACACAAAAAATTTATGATAAGAGAAATTTGCACTCCTG
This sequence comes from Pholidichthys leucotaenia, assembly GCA_020510985.1. Classification (NCBI taxonomy): domain Eukaryota; kingdom Metazoa; phylum Chordata; class Actinopteri; order Cichliformes; family Pholidichthyidae; genus Pholidichthys; species Pholidichthys leucotaenia. The sequence goes on from CM035842.1 coordinate 420,996,147, forward strand.
TTTGTATGATTTCTGACGCACGGGGGGGGGGGGGGGGGGGGGCTATACCTTACCCCATTTTTTTTTTCAGGATGGCCCCGACATTGGACATTTGCTGTGGACGGGAGGACAGAGAGCAGTGTGGGGTGGGCTGGCTTTGGCAAGGGGAATAAGATATTTGTCATCAACCTGAACATCAGGATCATTGGCTGGGTGAGGCAAATGTGGCAGCATGAGGGGAGGAGGACCTCACGGTGGACAACAACATGTGACAAGCAGACCCAAAGCTAAGTAAAACAAATGAGGCTGACAATGACATAATGCTTATCAAAACCTGACTTTGACTTTTAAAATGCAGTGTTCACCTGAAATGACATTGCAGGTCTGACACATTGCAATGATATCTCTCACCAGATAATGGTATGACAGTATCACATTTCAGAAATGTGAAAGAAATAAGGAATAATTGTGTTGTACGATTTTGATGTGATACAGAGCTGGGCTGTGCTCCCAGTGCTTGTCCCCTGCTGAGCTGGGCCTCGGGACTACAGACCACACCAAAATTTAGGAAGAAATATACGGAATGAAGCATTTCTTGTGGAAAATGAAGCCAGATTCAAATTAAGCAATATGTCCACCTTTCCATTAACAGGAGGAGTGGGACATAACCTTTCACAAAGATGTACTAACAGGAATTCAAACTCTCTGTGGTCAACGGGACAGACAGATGTGGCCTTAATGAATAATTCAGAATTGGTTACAATAAAATGTTAAATCACATTAAATCTGCACAGACAGCTTAATTGTTGTAACTGACATTTGTAAACTAGATCAAGGGAAGACACTCACAAAAAGAAGCATGATTACAGAAACCTCATTTTGAGGGTGTTAGAGGCTGACCTCACATTGGAGTTTTTTGAAGGTAGTAAATTTATTACACTCACAAAGTTTCATCTAAATTAACCATATGTACATGTGCCACACATATTAATGGCGCATACTGTATCTTTAAGGAAAGTTTTCCTTCTTCTAGGAAAAAAAGGGACAACCCATCACACTGTTCAAGTAAACCACAACTTTGATGCATGGGCGGCTCCATGCATCAAGGGGCCGGGGGGGGGGGGGGGGGGGGTACCACAATAATTAATTAGCAAAAAATCCTCAGAAAAATAGATAATGAATAAACATTATCAATAAATGGTGAATAAAGTAGGAAAGAATAAATATAGGGGAAACCGCTTGGTAATGGAGTCACAACTTTCAATAGGAAAAGTTAAATTAACATCAATAAATTTGCAGGTATTTAAGAAAATTATGTGCTGAAAAATATTTGCAGATTATTGTGAAAAAAGATCCTAAGACTTTCTAAGAAATAAAGTAAACTAATAAGGAAACAGGAAAAAAAACATGCAAATTTATGGGAAAAGTTCCAAAAGTCTACGGAAAGTCCAATTTATGCTGATGAAGCTTACTGTCAGACTCAATTTAGAATCTACTACAAAGACAAAGCATATTCTTACTCAGTTATGTAAGAAGAAAACAATGCTTTAGGGAGCTCAAAACAAAAATAATTTGACCTTCCCTGCATAAACTTATTATTTTCAAAACCATTGCATGGATCTCATTGAGTTAAATAAGTATGAAGGTAAACATGCTGTTGTGAAATTATTGACATACTTACTAAATAGACAAAGGCTTTCCTTTGCACTAATCCAAATACTGCTATGGACTGTTAGAATAATTTTAAGCATAAATTATTCCAAGTCAAAGATCAGGTGGAATATTGGATCCAAGTATATTTATTTTAAAAAATAAACACATAACAACACATAAAAGGATAAAACAAAATATACCTCAATGGCCATTTTGAGGGAGAGATTACAGAGCGCGGCCTTCAGCTGACACACACACAGAATCTCTGAGCATACATTCTCTAAGCTTGGTATTTATAGCTGCTCCTCAGGATAGATAAACAAAGAAGGAAGGCCACAGACATCTGGAGCCAGGATGTCTGTAAATCTAATCTACAAACTGGAAGTTTCAGCACATTCCTAGGACACAGAAGAACAGGGCATGTCAAAGAGATTATCAATGTAGCTTTTAAGCTTGTACTGACCCTCAGTCTCAGTAGTCGCATACATTCTCTGAAGGCCACAGTTAGACAATACTTGTCTAACTGTGGTATAGTTATGGTGTCCTTGTTTTTGATTTTGGCTTTTGTTCTGTGTCTTGTATCCTGTTTATTTTCTTTGTTTTTGACTTGCTGTTTCCCTTTGTTTATAGCCCATACTGGATATTGGCAGCGTATAAGTGCATGTTTTACGTGGTTTTCCTCCTCCTGTCTGTCTTCTTGTTCCGTGATGATGGTGGCTCATTCATATAATGTCCTGATGACTGATAGCTTGTGTGCTGTGGGGTGTTCTGATGTCCATAGTAGGTATTGATCTGTGTGGGTTGGTTTCCTGTAGACTGTGATTTTTATGCTGCCGTCCTCGTTGTGGTGGATTTTCATGTCCAGAAAGGCTATGGTGCCATTTTCCTCCTCTTCGTGTGTGAATTTTATGTTCCCAGTGCTGTCCGTACTGTTCAGATGGTCAGTGAGTTCTTGTGTATGTCCTTTCCTTATTTTTTCCAGAATGTCGTCTACGTATCTCTTCCAAAGGGTGGGCTTGCATATTGTGGGTGGTGTTGATGGCTTTGTTTTCCAGATCCTCCATAAAAAAGCTGCTCATGATGGCTGATAGTGCGTCTCCCATTGCAAATCCTTCTTTTTGTCTCTAAATTTTTCCTCTGAATTGAAAATAAGTGGATTTTGCAACAAACTGTAATAATTTGGATATGTCATGAACTGTGACGTTGGTGCATCTTTTAAGGGTACTGTCATTGTTGAGGCGTTCTTGCACTATATGTAGTGTGACGTCAACAGGAGTCTTTGTGAATAAAGAGATGACGTCATGTGAAATGAGGATCTCGTCTGATTCTATTTTTATGTCTTTGAGTTCTTGTGCTAGCTCTTCTGAATTTTTGCAGTGGAAGTCTGATAGTCCAAGGAGCTGGGGCCGGCTAGGTGGATCCGACAGATCTGCTGAGTTGGCCCCGCCTACGAAAATCAACTGATAAATGTCACCTGGCAGCAATCAGCTGACTCTTCTGACGAAGGCTGCAGTACAGTTGAAACATGTAAAGAGGGTAAAGACATCTTTCTATTTTATTTTTTTGTCTTTCATATGAACAAAAGATAAATAATTAAAAGAAGACAAAATGAACCTATTTGATGTACCTGAAAATCTATTGATGTAAATTTTAACTTCTCCTACTGAATGTTGTAACTTCATTACCCAGCAGTTTCATCTATATTTTCCTCTACATTATTGATCATTTATTGATATTTTTTATGTATTAACTATTTTTCTGAGGATTTTTGCTAAATATTTTTTGTTAATTAATTGTTGTGGTACGCACATGCATCAAAGTTACAGCATACTGGCTTTATGGGTAGTGTCCTTTTTACTAGAAGAAGGAAATGTTTTGTGTTATTTATATGTGGTACACATAGTTAATTTAGATGCAAATTTGTGAGTAGTGTAGCTCCCACAAAATGAGGTTTCAATTGTCATGGCTTCTTTTGTGAGTGTCCTCCCTTGACCTAGTTTACAAATTTCAGTTAGGACAAGTAATACAGCTGTCTGTGTAGATTTAATGTGATTTAGCTTTTATTGTAACCATTCTGAATTAGTCATTAAGACCACATCCATCTGTCCTGTTGAACACAGGCAGGTTGAATTTGTGTAAGTGTATCCTTGTGAAAGGTTATGTCACACTCCTTCAGTCAATGGAATGGTGGACATATTGCTCAACCAGAATTTGGCTTCATTTTGTACAAGGAATTCCTTATTTTATATATTCCTTCCTAAATTATGGTGTGGACTGTAGTCCCGAGGCCCGGCTTGGCTGAGGCCAAACACCAGGAGCACAGCCCAGCTCTTTAGCATGTCATTGTCATACAGCACAATTATTCCTTATTACTGTCACATTTCTGAAATGTGATGCTGTCATACCATTATCTGGTGAGATGCATCATTGCAATGTGTCAGATTGCAATGTGTCATATGTGTCCTGCAATGTAAAGTCATGTAAACACTGCATTTGCAAAGTCAAAGTCAGTTAAATTGATATGCCTTATGCCATTGTCTGTGTCATTTCTTCTACTTAGCTTCGGCAATGCTTGTCCTCTGTGAGGTCCCCCAAGCTGCCACTGCGCCTCAGCCAATGAGCCTGTAGACCAAGTTGATGACAAAGTGTTTCTACCCTCGCCACAGGCACTCTGCCACACAATCTGGCCTCCTCCCATCTCCCACAAAGATCAAATGTCGGTGCCATCCTGCAAAAAGAAATTGGGGAAAGCCCAAGGCTACCCCCTGTCCATGCGTCAAAATTCAAAACAACAACAGCAACAGGAGTGCAAATGTTGTCACCCCATAAATTGTTTTCGGCAGTGTTAGTTATAATCATTCAAGTGCTTATTTCACTGTTTATTATGACATTTAATGCTAAGAAACACAAGTGAATTGTTATATTTAGTCACCAAGGATTTGTTAGAATTAAAGCTAATGGTGATCTTGTGATTTCTATTTGTCACCTTTTTGATTTTGCAATTCTAAATCCTGGTGAAAGATAAAGATTTTGTGAATGCTTTCCTTTTTCTGTTGAAAAACGAAAACATGAATAGGAATGGAGAATACCACAAAAAGAGTGTAAATTACACCTAAAGTTTCCATTATTTCAATAATGCAATTTTAACAAATCTACCTACGGGTACAAATAAAGTAACCTGAACCTGAACCTTTATATTTACAACAAGTTTTTGCTAAATATTCAGTGAATCCCTTAATGTTTTACCAATTTGCACGAGTCAGCATTATTTTAAGATCCCTTTTTAATAAAACGGTGTCATATATTAGAAGCCTCAAATCAATGCAGCATTTAGAATCAGCAATTGTTGCTTGCAAATTCAAGATAAAAAAAAAAGTGTGGTTACACACGTGACTAACTACAAGGTGTAGGCCTAATCTTTTAAGTGGGAGAGTTCTCTTCTGTTCTTATGGCAAAGCTTGTGAACTGTTTATAGTCATGTGTGGGAGAGGTCATAGTCTGTGTTCAGGATTGCATCACATGGGAAAAAAAGAAAAAAGTGACAAGCTGAGGCCAGACATGAACACAAGGCCAGCTCTAAATTTTTTTTTTTTTTTTTTTGGTTTGGTTTGTTTTTCCCCAAATCCTGTAATCCTTCAGAGCTTTTGCCTTCTTTTTTTTTTTTAAACATCGACAGTGAAAGGATTAAAATTTGAATAAGCACATAGTCATTCATTAGAGGTGAGTGTAGTATTTTGGGGAAAAAACAATACAAAACATAGAAGCACAAAGACCTTTGTTTGATATTCAGTAGCCTCAGGTAAATCATATGCACAAACATAGTCATTATCAACCTCTTCTGTTTCTTGGTTCATGTAATATATGCTGTATTTAAAATCTTCAGTGTTCGGACATTGTTAAGTGACAGCATTATACCATAATCTTCAGTTAAATTTGTCATTGTCATGCTGGTAGCAGTGATTAACATGTACACAACTGTACTTAGCTTATTGGCTTATCCGTCATGGCTTTGTTGTCGACGGGAGGAGTGTGGACAATGGTGAAGTGAAGTTGTTTTGCTGGGAGCGGGGAGCAGAGGGAAGGAGGACCCCTGTCAGGCTAATAGTCTGACGTCCTTTTTCCCTGTAAAATTCACTGTTTTTCTTCAGGCAGAGATATAATGCAAATGAGTCAATAAAAATCACAATGATACTTCAGAAAATTGTTTTAAAATAGCCCAATGTTGTTCATTTTCCAAATAAAAAAAATGGAGTAAATAAAAATACTGGCTTTAAAAATATATGTGAATATTTACCCGTGATGAAACTTTAAAGTCAAACCCCACAAAATGAAACTGTAAAACCCCTAAGCTCTGCAAAAATACCCATAAATAGATTTTTTTTTTCCCCTCTTCCCCTTCTTCTCGCTCACTCTCAAACATAAGGGCCCACACATACACACATGCAGCGCAGTCCTGTTATCTCTCTAAGGTCACTTTCGGGCAGCTGCTCACACAGAGAAACAGGACGATAGCCTTAAAACAAGCTTGAAATGGCAACCTAAAATACTTGTAAAAGCAAATCTGGCAACTCAACATTGTCATGTCAGCATTTTGTCTACCACTATGAGAACACAGTAGAATTTCTTACCCAAAGTATTATTCGCAAACGCCCACAATTTTAATCATTTCCCAAGAGGATAATAAATAATTTACCAACTCTTTTATGCTCCACAATGACCAGAAAAAATCACAAAAACAACTTTAAAGCTCTGTGCAATCTGCTCCTTCCGCCCTTGCGGAAAACTCTGTCTCTCTCTCACCGGAGCAGATTTCCCAAAGCACAAGACACAAACACAAAGAAACAGACAAACTACAGTAACTTTTAAGCAAACAAGCGCTACAACAAGACTTAAGACAATTACCGGTAACACAGAAAATCAGTGGTCACTGTATTTTTCCCCATAGTATCTCGCAAGGATTAAGGTAAAACCTGCAATATTGCCAGACAGAATGATGCAACTCAGAACACCCTGTGCAATATTATCCAGTGTTTTGTTTTTGTTTTGTTTTGTTTTTTCAAACCCAATGCTTACTCTTGCAGAGTAACAGAATCTTCCCTGAGCTTATGAATTACTGTAACAGCTCACTGCAGTATTGAGGCAGAATCTCAACCTTGATAAAATCAAAAAGTTCACTGTGCAATAATTATACAGTATCTTGCGTTAATTCCTGGGTGCAACACATCTGAGTCGCCACCTTGCCGACACAAAATTTCCCAACACCAACAAATCCTGGTTCCAACCAGCAATTTAGTGCAAGCAGAAATTTAACCAGGCTTTCCAGTGTCAAACGGCTCAGGCTTAAAACCATATTTAACTCACTGGGACTCAAACCCAATGTCCATAAGCTTAACAACACATAAATGTACTTACTTCCAACCCGCCTGTAGGATTCTTAGATCTGTCACCCAGTCAGTTCCAGCACCCCGATTCAAAATGCCTTCACTACAGTAACACTGAGTCTTGTATCCTGCCTGGGAAGGTCTTTCATCAGCTGTGCACTTGCTGAAATCAGGCAGAGGCGCCGGAAAGAAAGGAGTATTTGGATCCGCTGTTCGGTTCGCCAAAATGTTAGAATAATTTTGAGCATAAATTATTCCAAGTCAAAGATCAGGTGGAATATTGGATCCAAATATATTTATTATAAAAAATAAACACATAACAACACATAAAAGAATAAAACAAAATATACTTCAATGGCCATTTTGAGGGAGAGATTACAGAGCGCGGCCTTCAGCTGACACACACACCAAATCTCTGAACATACATTCCCTAAGCTTGGTATTTGTAACTGTTCCTCAGGATAGATAAACAAAGAAGGAAGGCCACAGACATCTGGAGCCAGGATGTCTGTAAATCTAATCTACAAACTGGAAGCTTCAGCACATTCCAAGGACACAGAAGAGCAGGGCATGTCAAAGAGATTATCAATGTAGCTTTTAGGCTTGTACTGGCCCTCAGTCTCAGCATTCACACACACTCTCTGAAGGCCACAGACAATACTTGCTCACAGACATGAAACAATAATATAAAGGGATATATGAACTTATTCTACTTGGCAATGGATATTTAAACATCAGACATGAAATAGGAAAGGCATGATACATAATAATTGGATGGCTGGATGTTCCACTTTTATATGGTCTTCGGCATGACCCGGCTGGGATTTGAACCCCTGCCTCCCAGGTGTGGGGCAGATGTTGTACCAACTAAGCCACCACTCCAGTACTAAGCCACCATGTATTAGGGAAATAGTGACAAAGAAAAATAGGAAAATTGTGAATGGCAAACCCTACTATTGAAGCCATTTAACTTAGGTGATGAGGAAGGGTTTCTGATTGATTATATGCAAACAATGAAAACTGACAGAGATGTTATCCATACTGCCCTTCCCAGGAAGGACCATGTGATGAAGGAACCGTGGGAGGTGCACCAATCTTTTGGCCAAACCATTGGACAAAAACTGGACCAAAACTCCCTGGCAAGGACAACACAAAGGTTATCCTGGCGACACCAACAGCTGTGAAAGGCGAAAGACGTGACACTTGGGTGCATCTAACATTTTACCCCACTTGGAACCCTCAGCAAGAAATTGTTTAATACATATTACAAACTCACTAAAAAAAAAAAAAATCAACAAGTGACTCTTTAACTGTTTCCCTATGCAAGTATTGGCTGATGGCACCCCCTGGCATCCATTAACGACTTTTACATAGCGAAGCAACTGTTTATCATGGAGGGGCAAAAAGGCAAGGGAAAGAGGGTGTGGTTGGTGTTGTTGCCTTTTCATCCTCATCATCCTCATAGTAACACTTTTGTTTTGGTTATTTTCAAGTTGTTACACCATAGAGACTTGCTATGTTTGTTCCTTAATGCCACTATCAGCTGGACAAATAATCTGCTTCTGCTAAAATAATGCAGCTACCACAGGCTGTTTGTTTCTCAAGAGAGGCTATATACAGGAATAACACAGCAAACATCACTTTGAATCACACCTGTCACTAGTGATGTTACATCTGACACCGAAGGCCCGAAGCCCGTGTCAAGAAAAAGGGGCGTGTCCAGATGAAGCCTGCCTCGAGACCTGTATAGTTTGTCACAGTATCACGTGACAAAAAGCAAACGAAGCCCCGTTTTCTAAAATCACGTGATTGCCTCGTTATTTGATGCGATTTGTTTAAAAAGCTGCGGGAAATACAGGAAATGTTCTGCATGATCCGAGATGATGCTGGAGATCGTGATGTGCAGAAGAGAAGAGACCAGAGAAGAGCAGAACTATGGATTTGGCCTCTGTTCCTCCTCATAATTTAAAAATTAAATGTGGTTTATTAAATATTAGGTCTCTAACTCCCAAGTCTCTGTTAGTCCATGATCTGTTAATTGATCATCAGATTGATTTAATTTCCCTTACAGAGACTTGGTTAGGGCAAGAGGATTATGTTGGTTTAAATGAATCAACTCCCTCTGGTTATTTAAACTGTCAAAATCCCAGAAGTTCTGGTCGTGGAGGAGGAGTAGCAGCAATTTACCATTCCAAATTACTAGTTAATGTAAAGCAAAAAACATGTTATAATTCCTTTGAGGGCCTGGTCCTCAGTATTGGGCACTTTAGCAATTCCAGGTTAAACCCAATTTTATTTGCCATAGTTTATCGTCCCCCATCAACCTATTCAGAATTTTTATCCGAATTTCCTGATTTCTTAGCTGATTTAGTGCTGAAATCTGATAGAATAATTATAGTAGGGGACTTTAATATACATGTGGATGTAGATAGTGACTGCCTTAATGTGGCTTTTAATTCAATATTAGACTCACTTGGGTTTTCTCAGAAAGTAGGAAATTCTACTCATTACCTCCACCATACATTGGACCTTGTTCTGACATATGGCATAGAAATAGAAAATCTGGTAGTGTCTCCTCATAACCCTGTACTGTCAGACCATTGTCTGTTAACCTTTGATTTTACTATTTCTGACTATTTGGCTCCTAAAGAAAAATATTATCACAGTAGATGCCTCTCAGATGATGCTGTTTCCAAATTTATGCAGATTGTTTCCTCTATGCCATGTGTCAACACAACGGAAATAAGCTATAGACAGCTTGCTCCTTCTGTAATTGATAACATGGTGGATAGTGTTTCAGCTTCTCTACATCAGGCTCTAGACTTGGTGGCCCCCTTAAAAAAGAAAAAGTCTAATCAGAGATTTTTAACTCCTTGGTTCAACACAGAAACTCGTAGCTTAAAACAGAAGACTCGTCAATTAGAAAGAAAATGGCGCTCTACTAATTTAGATGAAATCTATTTAGCTTGGAGAAATCATCTTTTAATTTATAAAAAATCTCTTAGAAAAGCTAGAACGAGTTATTACTCTGCATTAATAGAAGAGAACAAGAATAATCCCAGGTTTCTTTTCAGTACTGTAGCCAGGTTGACAAAGAGTCAGGACTCTGTCAATCCTAGCATCCCCTTAGAGCTTACTAGTCAGGACTTTATGAACTTTTTCAATAATAAAATTTCATCCATCAGAGATAAAATCAATCAGATTCTTCCCACAGTTAACTTAAATACTGTAACTACTACAACTCCTTCTATTGATGTCTGTCTTGATGAGTTTACTCCAATCGACCTTTGTGAGTTAGACAAAATAGTTTCCTCATCCAAACCTTCAACTTGTCTTTTAGACCCTATTCCTACCAGGTTATTTAAAGAAGTCTTCCCACTTATTGGTAGCTTTATTCTTCATATAATCAATTCTTCATTAACTTTAGGCCATGTACCGCAGGCTTTTAAAACGGCTGTAATTAAACCCTTACTCAAAAAGCCAACGCTAGATCCAGGAGCTTTAGCTAACTATAGACCAATCTCTAATCTCCCTTTCATTTCAAAAATCTTAGAAAGAGTTGTTGCTATGCAATTATTTGACCACCTGCAGGGAAATGGTTTATTTGAGGAGTTTCAATCTGGGTTTAGAATCCATCATAGCACTGAAACAGCCTTAGCGAAGGTCACTAACGACCTCCTCATTGCATCTGATAATGGACTAGTTTCTGTACTTGTCCTTTTAGATCTTAGTGCAGCTTTTGATACTATTGATCATAATATTCTACTTGATAGATTAGAACACTATGTTGGACTTAATGGAACTTCGTTGCAGTGGTTTAGATCTTATTTATCTGATAGGTTCCAGTTTGTTCATGTAAATGATGAGTTTTCTCTCAGCTCAAAGCTTAGTCATGGAGTTCCACAGGGATCTGTGCTTGGCCCTACTCTTTTTAGTTTATATATGCTTCCGTTAGGCAACATTATTAGAAAGCACTGTATACATTTTCACTGTTATGCAGATGACACACAATTATACCTGTCAATGAAGCCAGATGATACTAATCAATTAGCCAAGTTAGAAGCCTGTCTTAAGGAAATCAAAGCTTGGATGACTTGTAATTTCCTGCTATTAAATTCAGATAAGACTGAAGTCATTCTTGTTGGTCCAAAAAACCTTAGAAATTCCTTTCCAAATCAAACTTTCAGTTTGGATGCAGTTACTCTTTCTCTTAATAGCTCTGTGAGGAACCTTGGAGTTATTTTTGATCAGGATTTGTCCTTCAATTCACATATTAAATTTGTTTCTAAGACTGCCTTCTATCATTTGCGTAATATTGCCAAGATTAGGAGCATCTTGTCTCAGAGTGATGCTGAGAAGCTGATCCACGCTTTTGTTAGCTCGAGATTAGATTATTGTAATTCTTTATTATCAGGTTGTCCTAAAACATCTTTAAAAAGTCTTCAGCTGATCCAAAATGCTGCAGCAAGAGTTTTAACAGGTACTAGAAAGAGAGATCATATCTCTCCGGTTCTGGCCTCCCTTCATTGGCTTCCCATAGAGTTTAGAATTAAGTTTAAAATCCTTCTTCTTACTTACAAAGCTCTAAACAATCAGGCTCCTTTTTATTTAAAAGATCTGATACTACCGTATCATCCTAACAGAGCACTACGCTCCCAAAATGCAGGTTTACTTGTAATACCTAGAATCTCCAAAAGTACAATGGGAGGCAGAGCCTTCAGTTATCAAGCTCCTCTCCTGTGGAATCAGCTGCCAATCTGGATTCGGGAGTCAGACTCGATCTCTGTTTTTAAGAATAGGGCTAAAACCTACCTTTTTGATATAGCCTACAATTAGGGAGGGATCATGTGTTTTCTGAACCCTCCCTTAGTTATGCTGCTAATAGGTTTAGTCAGCCGGGGGACCTCCAGTAATGCACTGGGCCTCACTCCTTTCCTCACTCTCTATGAAATATTTTTTTTTTTGCTGGTCATTAACATTTGTTTGTTCTCTCCCATAGATTGAGTCCCCATCGTGCTGTTTGCTCTCTACATGTCTGTTCTTTTCTTCTTCTCTATCCCCTCACCCCCCAGCCAGTCGCAGCAGATGACTGCCCCTCCCTGAGCCTGGTTCTGCTGGAGGTTTCTTCCTGTTAAAAGGGAGTTTTTCCTCTCCACCGTCGCCAAGTGCTTGCTCACAGGGGATCGCCTGATTGCTGGGGTCTTTCTGCAACTGTGGGGGTCCTCCCTACAGTTGATAGTGCTATGAGATGACTGTTGTTGTGAAATGGCGCTATATAAATAAAGTTGAATTGAATTGAATTGAATTGAACCACCAAAAAGAAGAAGGACATCTACAGTTTGGGAGCACTTTGACCTGATTTCTCCCAAGAAGGTAAAATATAATGTACAACTGCTTCGATTGATCACATAGAACAGTGGTCCCCAAACTACGGCCTGCGGTCCACATTTGGCCCGGCTCCCTGAACAATACCAGAGATGCTTACCCCCACTCCCTCCACAGAGCTTTTCCCGCACCTCGCTTCCAAAGCCGGCTGAGCGCCGTCTCATTCCCCTGCTGAGCGTGTGCTCAGCCATACATTCTGTGCCATGCATTCTCTGTATCACTGTATAGAAGAGCTGGCTGTACATGCCTCACTATCGCACTTAGAATTCGCTCTTAGACAACTACTCAGAGCTCATTCACAGCACGCAGCCAGAGCGCTGGGTGAGCCTCGTGATGGAAGAATGAAACACCTTTAAACTTCGGCTTGCTATGTCCGCCTGCACTTATTTTTTCCTCCACACTGGTGACCTGACGTGAATGGACTGTCTCTCCCTTCTGCTGCGCTGTGGACTATTTTTTGCCTCCACACTGGTAAGCGTTATGATTTTTTTTTTTTCAGTCTGGCCACGCGATCGAGACTAATACACGCATAGAACGTGACATTCTATTCCACCCTTCTGCAGTCTATGCCCCTATCTGAAACCCTCCCCCCTCAGAAAAAAATAAATAAAAATCCTAGACTCACCCCTGTCAAATAAAACGGAATAATGGTGAAAAGGTTAGGTAAGAGAAAAATTTTTTTCCACAATATCTTTATTGAACCTTTTTTTTTTAAAACAAACATGATACAAACAATCAAACACTAACACTAAAGTACTACAAAAAAAAAAAAAATGCACTAAAAAACACCAACAACCACCAACAAAATCAGATCTTCAACAATGCTCCTCTGTTTAGTCTAGACAATCCAACACATAAGTATACATATTATGTTCACCAGTTTGGAATTTACAAGGTCCACACACATCATTCACCTTCTTCTTCAAGAGTTATGTTTAAATTTTTTACATAATCAATAAAAGGTCTCCATATATTCTCAAACACAATTTCCTTTGATTTCAGTATATATGTTATTCTTTCTAATGGAAGGTTTGTTAACATCTGTCTTAACCACTGAGTCACATCTGGTCTATGAGTCTTTTTCCATAATAGTGCAATACATTTTTTGGCATTAAGCAAACTGAGGTCTATGAATGTTCTTTCACTTTTATTAAAATTATGCTTTTCTGGGTACAGACCCAACAAAAACAGTTTAGGATTCAATAGGATTTGTTTTGAAATTATTTTTTCAATTGTTACCCTCACCTCTTCCCAAAACATTCTTATTAATCTACATTCCCATACACAATGAAATAGAGTTCCTTTACTTTCCATGCAGTTTGTGCATGTATCTGGTATATTTTTGTTATATCTATTTAACTCCTCCGGTGTAACATACATCCGCATTAACCATTTGAAATGTATCAATTTAAGGCGTACATTTATTGATTTGGTTTGAGCTTCTGTACAAGCCAATTCCCATTATTCCTCTGAAATTTCAGTTTGCAGATCTTCTTTCCAGTAGTTTAATCTTTTCAGTGAATTTTCACTTGAAAATAGTGTCAATGAGTTATAAAACTCTGAAATAATACCCTTTCTTTTACTATCTTTCATCAACATTTTTTCCAAGGATGAATAGATAGGTCGAGTGAGAGCTTTATTTTGATTTGATCGAATAAAGTTTCTAAGTTGAAGATATTTAAAAAAAATGTATTCTATTGAGATTAAATTTGATCCTCAACTCTTCAAAAGACATTATGTTTTCTGCACATGGCAAATATAAATCCTGAATCTTTTGTATCCCTTTTAAATTCCATACTTTAAATACAGCGTCCACTCTCCCTGGTTTAAAATATTGATTACCCCATATTGGACTAAATTGTGACAATAACTGTGGTTCTTTTAAATAGTTTTTAGCTTCACACCATATTTTGATCATATGCTTTACAAATGGATTTTTAGCTTGTTTTTGTAATTTTTTTGCCGAATCTGAGTATATGAATATGGGAAGAGGTAAAGGTAAATTGTATGATTCCATTTCAGTCCAGTGAGAGAGATCATTTGATGAAAAATAATATGTCATAGACCTCAGTTGTGCCGACCAATAATACAACATAAAATTTGGACATTTCAGACCTCCACGATCAAATGGTAAATATAATAAAGACAGATGTAATCTAGCCCTCCTGTTGTTCCATATAAATTCCACTAACTTTTTTTTAATTCTTGAGAATAAATCTAAAGGTGGTGGTAAGGGAATGTATTGAAATAAATAAAGTATTTTAGGTAAGATATTACTTTTAAGTATATTAATTCTCCCGATCATCGACATTGGTAGTGACATCCATCTCTGAAGTAACTCATCAATATCTGTCATTAAGGCTTCATAATTGACACTGGCGACTGATTCTAGCTTAGGCACAATTTGGATTCCTAAATATTTAAACTGATTTACAACATTGAATTGATTTACCTCAGGGGCTGGGTAATTTCTCTGGGTCTCATTTAGCATTAATATTGAAGATTTAGTTTTATTTATTTTATATCCTGATATTTCCCCAAAATTCTTTATTAAATTCAACAAGGTGGGAATTGATTTTTTAAGATTCGACATAAACAAAATTATGTCATCGGCATACAGGGAGATTTTATGTTCTGTTGGTCCAACTTTAATTCCATATATTTGTGACTGTAGACGTATTGCCATCGCTAAAGGTTCAATTGCCATAGTAAACAGTAAAGGTGAAAGTGGACAGCCTTGTCGACATCCTCTATTGATTTTTATTGATTTTGAAATATTGTTATTTGTTAGAATTTCTGCAGTAGCATTATTATATATTATCTGAACCCGTTTTATGAAATTATTTCCAAGTCCAAACCTTTGTAAGACTTCAAAAAGAAAGGGCCATTCAACTCTATCAAAGGCTTTTTCAGCATCCAGTGATAAGAGAGCTGTATCCGGTGCTTCTTTATTAGAATAAATAATATTAAATAGTCTTCTTACATTATGGAAGCCTTGTCTTCCCTTTATAAAGCCATTCTGATCTCGATTAATAATATTTGGTAAAATTTCTTGTATTCGTCTTGCTAAAATTTTACAGATTATCTTAAGGTCGGCATTTAATAGGCTTATTGGTCTCATATTTTCACATTTATTAGAGGGCTTACCTGGTTTTGGCAACAGTATAATTAAGGCATTATTCATATATGATGGCAAATTACTATTTTGAAATGCTTCTAAAACCATTTCCAAAAAAGGTTTTGTTAATTTATTCTTAAATTTTTTATAAAGGTCAACTGGAAGACCATCTGGTCCTGCACTTTTTCCTGAATTTCATATTATCAATGGCTAGTCCAACTTCTTCTTGACTAATTTTAGACTCCAGTATCTCCCTATTTTCATTTGGAATACACGGTATAAATAGTTCATTCAAAAACCCATGTAGTTTTGTTAAGTCAGATTCATTTTTGGTATCATATAATTTTTCATAGTAATCTCTAAAGGCTCTATTAATTTCTGAAGGATCTATAACTACCTGTCCGTTACTTATAATACTGGTAATTGGTGTTTTAGATTCTAATTGTTTAATCTGCCATGCCAATAACTTTCCTGATTTTTCACCTTGTTCATAAAAAGATTGTTTCAATCTTAGAAGACTCGAGGCAGCTCTATTCGCTGATTTTTTGTCATATTCAGCTCTCAAAATCAGTAATTCGTTCTCCAACCTTGGATCTCTTCCTGCATATACTCTTTCTTGAAGAATTTTTATTTTATGTTCCAATTGGACTCTCTCCTCTCGAGTCTTCTTAGATTTTGAACCTGTATAACTAATAATATGTCCCCTAATAAAAGCTTTGAAAGCCTCCCACTTTACACATGCTGATGTTTGTGTAGTATTGATATCAAAGAACTCATCTATCTGTTTTTCTATATACTTAACAAATTCCTCATCCTGAAGCCATCTATGCTGAAATTGCCATCTACCTGGTTCCTTTGTCAATTTCTTATCTACATACATTAGACAGCAGGGTGCATGATCAGAGATCACGATGTTATCATAAAAACAGTTTTGAATCTTGGACCTTAATTCTGTGGAGATCAAAAAATAATCTATACGTGAGAATGTCTTGTAGGTATTGGAATAACAAGAGTATGCTTTAACTTGTGGTTTCATTTCTCTCCATATATCTATCAATTTCAATTCTTTCATAAAATGATTAATGGTCATCCTACATCCATTGTGCGTACAGTCCAGTCCTGTTGATCTATCTATACCGGGATTCAATGTACAATTAAAATCCCCTGCTATTATATGTTGCCCTGTAAGTGATGATAAGATAAGAAATAAATTAGCAAAGAACTTTTGATCATCTATATTGGGACCATATAAGTTCACCAAATTTATGTTTTCTAATAGCAAAGATCCTTGAATGATTACATATCTTCCAAATGTGTCTCCAATTACATTTTTCACTTGAAATGGGACTGATTTATGTATGAGAGTCATAACTCCCCTGGCTCGGGATGAAAATGATGAGGTGAAAACATTTCCTTGCCATCTACTCCTAATTCTTTTTACATCTTCCTCTATTAGATGAGTTTCTTGTAAAAACACAATTTTTGAACCCATGTCTTTTATTTTATTCATAACTTGTTTAAGTTTTTTTAAATTTTGTAGACCTCTGCAATTCCATGAAGTTAAATTAAGATTAACACTTTGATTTATAATCAATAGGGAGTTTGGGATTACCTTGCAGTGTAAACATGCTCAAACAGAAAAGCAAAAAAATAAGTGGTTGAACATTCACCCTACAAACTACACACAAACAAATTCCCCCTTCCCACATTTGTGGCAATCCCCCCAAAAACAAAAGAAAAATTCCGTCTCCCGATATAGCCATCGACCGTTCCACACCCACGAGGAACAGCCAAAGCCACTCCTTCTTCATCCTCCCAATCACCCTAACTCTACTGCTTTTAATAACGTAACATTAACTCTCTTCTGTAATTTTCCAATTTAACTCCAAAATTTTTTAGCAATTTTGTACTTTTTTTTTTAATATGTAATACATTCTATATTTTGTAATCTTGTTATATGCTTCTAATCAGTTAAATGCTCAAATATTCTACCCTATATTCTGTTCATGCTTAGCTCCCACCAGTCTCTTCCTGGATCTTCTTGATGAGCTCCTGCGCCTCCTCGGGGGTCTTGAAGATGCGTGTTCTGCCCTCATATGTGACCAGAAGTCTTGCAGGGTGAATCACTCCATGACGAATCTCAAGGTTGCGCAGTTCTTTGCGGATGGGGTCAAACTGCTTCCTTAATTGTTGGATTCCTGAGGCCAAATCTGGGTAGAACCGCACCTGCTGATCTTGGTATTTAATTTCTCCTTTGGCCCGCACCGCGTTGGAGATCGTCATCCTGTCTCTGTAGCTGAGAAACTTCATAATTAGTGTCCTCGGTGCTGCCTTGTCTCTCGGTGGGCCAATTCGGTGGGAGCTTTCCAAGACGACTGATGATTTTAGCTCCGCGTTGTTCAGCGCCTCCGGGATCCACCCCTCCAAAAAGGAGCATGAATCACGACCTTTGGCTCCCTCCGGTAAACCCACCAGCCTCAGGTTGTTCCGTCTGGACCGAGATTCCAAGTCCAGAACGCTATTTTCCAGATCTTTATTTTTTTTTTCCAAAGCGCGCACCTTTATTTGAAGTCCGCTGATTTCATCCTCCGCACTTGAAACACGAAGCTCCGCCTGCGTCACTCGCTCCACGCAGTCACCCAACTCCTTTCTCATTGCATCCAACGCTGCCATAATCCCATCAAGTTTAGCGGAAAAGTCTGCTCTCATTGAGCTAATGGCAGCCAGCACTGCACCTGTGCCGCCATCGTCAGCAGCAGTTACCGCACCACCGCTAGTTTCATCCGCCATATCCGCAGCTTTTTCTACTGCGCCACAAACTTTAAAGTCCGTTAATTTGGACTGCTTCGGCGATTCAGTTTTTCCCCCTCCTGATTTCCCAGCCTTAGTCTTCACCGGCATATCCTCACCCAAACGCTGGGAAAAGTTCTGTTCCAAATGAGAGAGTTATTTGCCGAATTTTTATTTCCAGGAGCAGAGCAGAGTGATACGTATCCTTCTAGGCGGCCGCCATAACCGGAAGTCCAGGTAAGAGAAAAATTGATTCAGAATGCAGGGTATTTAACCTGCAATGGACAAACAATTATTTTTTTGTTCAATGCAAAGAAAAGGCTGTTCAACAGCGGTGTCTACAAGCCTACTGGAACCTACAAAAGAATTATAAGGAAGAAACACAAGAACTTTGAGAGACTGCTCATATGACTCATTTAAGTAAGAGATTCTGCTCTGACAACTAAGCTGAACTTTTACCTGTTAAGATTGTGCACGGCACAACAGAAAGTTAATGTTCCATGGACTTTTTTTCTGTGAAGAACCCAGAGAGGGTTATTTGGTTATTATTTATTTCATAAATAGTGTTATTTATTTCATTAATAGTGTTATTATTTATTTTCTGACTTTTTTTCCTGTGAAGATCCCGGAAAGGGTTATTAATATTTGGTTATGTGTGGCTTTCTGGAAAACAATAAATGTTTACATTTAGGCACCCGTGCAATCGTCACACTTTTTCTGTTACAAACTGACCCCGGCCCCCATCAGAGAAGGCAAAAGTTATGTGGCCCTCACAGGAAAAAGTTTGGGGACCCCTGGCTTACATACTGATGTGTACTCTTTTTGTAGGTGGTAGTAACCTGTGGCACCTGCTGGACACCACAGTAACTCAGAGGCGTGGGGCATCCAGTGCAGAGGCTGAGGCTATTGTGGAAGTGCAGCGGTACCTGGCTGAACAAAACCTATCAAGACAACAGGATCCACTGCAATATTGGCATAGTCACAAAAATCTATATCCTCATCTGTATAAACTGGCACTTCAGTTTTTGTGTATCCTTGCATCTTCAGTCCCCTGTGAACGAATATTTTCAAAGGCTGGGGAAGTTGTTTCAAAAAGAAGAAATCGCCTGAGCCCCAACACTGTAAAAAAACTTTTATTCCTGAATAAAAATCAATAAAACACCTCCCCATCCCCCACCCAACTTCCCCAGTCTAGATTATAACCCAGTCACACAAGCACTTCATATAACTATTTATCCATAAAAACAGCCACACAACAAAATGATTTATTAATATATCACAACTGACCAATTGACACTTTGATATACCGTCAATGTTATTTTGTCAGTATACCATGATCAGGATAGATTGTTTTTCATCTAGCTTTACAATACCTCAAATGATTATTTTGACATAATACTGGAATAATTATAAGATCTACTACCCTACATGTAACATACCAGCAGATGTCAGTATTCTTAAATGAGCTGTTAAATGGGGCTTTGTCAGATCAGGATTTGGTGAAGCATTTGGCCAGAAAGACTCGACACATTCAATTAAATTCAATTCAATTCAATTCAACTTTATTTATAGAGCGCCATTTCACAACAACAGTCATCTCATAGCACTATCAACTGTAGGGGGAACCCCCACAGTTGCAGAAAGACCCCAACAATCAGGCGATCCCCTGTGAGCAAGCACCTGGCGATGGTGGAGAGAAAAAACTCCCTTTTAACAGGAAGAAACCTCCAGCAGAACCAGGCTCAGGGAGGGGCAGTCATCTGCTGCGACTGGCTGGGAGGTGAGGGGATAAAGAAGATGAAAAGAACAGACATGTAGAGAGCAAACAGCACGATGGGGACTCAGTCTATGGGAGAGAACAAACAGATGTTAATGACCAGCAAAAAAAAAAATAAAAATATTTCATTGAGAGTGAAGAAAGGAGTGAGGCCCAGTGCATTATTGGAGGTCCCTCGGCTGACTAAACCTATTAGCAGCATAACTAAGGGAGGGTTCAGAAACACATGATCCCTCCCTAATTGTAGGCTATATCAAAAAGGTAGGTTTTAGCCCTATTCTTAAAAACAGAGATCGAGTCTGACTCCCGAATCCAGACTGGCAGCTGGTTCCACAGGAGAGGAGCTTGATAACTGAAGGCTCTGCCTCCAATTGTACTTTTGGAGATTCTAGGTATTACGAGTAATCCTGCATTTTGGGAGCGTAGTGCTCTGTTAGGATAATACGGTAGTATCAGATCTTTTAAATAAAAAGGAGCCTGATTGTTTAGAGCTTTGTAAGTAAGAAGAAGGATTTTAAACTTAATTCTAAACTCGATGGGAAGCCAATGAAGGGAGGCCAGAACCAGAGAGATATGATCTCTCTTTCTAGTACCTGTTAAAACTCTTGCTGCAGCATTTTGGATCAGCTGAAGATTTTTAAAGATGTTTTAGGACAGCCTGATAATAAAGAATTACAATAATCTAATCTCGAGCCAACAAAAGCGTGGATCAGTTTCTCAGCATCACTCTGAGACAAGATGCTCCTAATCTTGGCAATATTATGCAAATGATAGAAGGCAGTCTTAGAAACAAATTTAATATGTGAATTGAAGGACATATCTTGATCAAAAATAATTCCAAGGTTCCTCACAGAGCTATTAAAATAGAACTGAACTGAACGGCATTGAACGGCACTGGGTGATAGTACATACAATTATAAAGATAATTTATCATTGGCACCCCCTCCACAAATCCCGGAATCTTGGAGAAAATCGCGATTTTGAATTTCCCGCCCTGAAAAATCAGACAAATCCGTCGATTAACCGGTAGTGCAGCCGGAGTTCCGCGTGACGTCACGAGTGTGACACAGTCCTCCATGTTTACCATTGCGAGCATGTCGACACTGGTTGTTTTTGGTGCATTTTGTCGTGATAGTCGACTACAAAACACTTCCAACACCTGGGAAGATCTGTTCAGTGGCCAAGGAAAGCTGTTATGGCGACGAAAGAAAAGAAAGGGGGAGGAAAAGCGACCGGGAAGCGATGCATTTCTAGATATAGATATTACAGTGATCCCTCACTTATCGCGTTTAATGGGGACCAGAACCGACCGCGAAAAGTGAAAAACCGCGAAGTAGCATCATGTTCTAATGTAGTCCATCAGGTATCAACACGGAGAGCCCGCACAACTCAAAATCCACCTCTCTGACCACCGCTCCACTCCTCTCCGCCCACCTCTTCACCGCTCGGGAATCTCGCAAGCTGATTGGCCGAGACGTTTTACCCAGCTTCTCTCCCTGCAGAGCGCCTTCTTTATCGCTCGTGTTGCTTAGTGGCACTTTTTGCTGTTCTCTTGTGCCTTTTTGTGCAAAATAGTGCTTGTGACGCCCTTGGGGGGGGGGGTGACGCTACTTCGCGGTTTTTCACTTTTCGCGGTCGGTTCTGGTCCCCATTAAACGCGATAAGTGAGGGATCACTGTATTCCCTGGCGGCAGACCTCGCCTCTGCATCGCCGTCTGCCAGCTGCTGTCACAGGTGCATTAGGTCTCTGTCTCCCGGGCTCGCCCTTGTGCACGCCTGCCACCTGCCACACTCCTGCATCCTCCTCTGTCTCGTCACCAATCCTGAATGCCTCTTCACTCTGAAAACTCTGGTTTTCTTGACTGCTGGAACTGCTGGAACTGCAATCATCTGCCATTGTTGTTTTGTTTAGGGATCACACTCGTGACGTCAAGCAGCGTCGTCTGCACTACTTCCGGTTTGTTTGGCACTGCCAGCCAGAGGCAAAAGTTTATCGGCTTATAGCTTGGCCATCGCACGGCCTAAAAATTTCTTTTATGTGTTGAAAAATACAAAAGGTAATAAGGAATTAATCTGCTATTCTACTTTTTGGGCCAAAAGGTGGGTTCAGTTCTACTTTAAGAGAAAGAGTAACCACATCCAAACTGAAAGTTTGATTTGGAAAGGTATTTCTAAGGTATTTTGGACCAACAAGAATGACTTCAGTCTTATCTGAATTTAATAGCAGGAAATTACGTCATCCAAGCTTTGATTTCCTTAAGACAGGCTTCTAACTTGGCTAATTGATTACTATCATCTGGCTTCATTGACAGGTATAATTGTGTGTCATCTGTATAACAATGAAAATGTATACAGTGCTATCTAATAATGTTGCCTAACGGAAGCATATATAAACTAAAAAGAATAGGGCCTAGCACAGATCCCTGTGGAACTCCATGACTAAGCTTTGAGTTGAAAGAAAACTCATTATTTACATGAACAAACTGGAACCTATCAGATAAATAAGATCTAAACCACTGCGACGAAGTTCCATTAAGTCCAACATAGTGTTCTAATCTATCAAGTAGAATATTATGATCGATAGTATCAAAAGCTGCACTAAGGTCTAAAAGGACAAGTACAGAAACAAGTCCATTATCAGATGCGATGAGGAGGTCGTTAGTGACCTTCGCTAAGGCTGTTTCAGTACTATGATGGATTCTAAACCCAGACTGAAACTTTTCAAGTAAACCATTTCCCTGCAGGTGGTCAAATAATTGGTAGCAACAACTCTTTCTAAGATTTTTGAAATGAAAGGGAGATTAGAGATTGGTCTATAGTTAGCTAAAGCTCCTGGATCTAGCATTGGCTTTTTGAGTAAGGGTTTAATTACAGCTGTTTTAAAAGCCTGCGGTACATGGCCTAAAGTTAATGAAGAATTGATTATATGAAGAATAAAGCTACCAATAAGTGGGAAGACTTCTTTAAATAACCTGGTAGGAATAGGGTCTAAAAGACAAGTTGAAGGTTTGGATGAGGAAACTATTTTGTTATTTTTAACTCACAAAGGTCGATTGGAGTAAACTCATCAAGACAGGCATCAATTGAAGGAGTTGTAGTAGTTACAGTATTTAAGTTAACTGTGGGAAGAATCTGATTGATTTTATCTCTGATGGATGAAATTTTATTATTGAAAAAGTTCATAAAGTCCTGACTAGTAAGCTCTAAGGGAATGCTAGGATTGACAGAGTCCTGACTCTTTGTCAACCTGGCTACAGTGCTGAAAAGAAACCTGGGATTATTCTTGTTCTCTTCTATTAAAGCAGAATAATAACTCGTTCTAGCTTTTCTAAGAGATTTTTTTATAAATTAAAAGATGATTTCTCCAAGCTAAATAGATTTCATCTAAATTAGTGGAGCGCCATTTTCTTTCTAAGTGACGAGTCTTCTGATTTATTAAATCACCCTTATTGTCATTCAACCGTACAACCAATCATGTACAGTAGAACAAGATTGTGCTTTACAATCTCGTTAAGCTACGTTTAAGCTACGAGTTTCTGTGTTGAACCAAGGAGTTAGAAATCTCTGATTAGACTTTTTCTTTTTTAATGGGGCCACCAAGTCTAGAGTCTGATGCAGAGAAGCTGTAACACTATCCACCATGTTATCAATTACAGAAGGAGCAAGCTGTCTATATTTCCGTTGTGTTGACACATGGCATAGAGGAAACAATCTGCATAAATTTGGTAACAGCATCATCTGAGAGGCATCTACTGTAATAATATTTTTCTTTAGGAGCCAAATAGTCAGAAATAGTTAAATCAAAGGTTAACAGACAATGGTCTGACAGTACAGGGTTATGAGAAGACACTACAAGATATTCTATTTCTATGCCATATGTCAGAACAAGGTCCAATGTATGGTGGAGGTAATGAGTAGAATTTCCTACTTTCTGAGAAAACCCAATCGAGTCTAATATTGAATTAAATGCCACATTAAGGCAGTCACTATCTACATCCACATGTATATTAAAGTCCCCTACTATAATTATTCTATCAGATTTCAGCACTAAATCAGCTAAGAAATCAGCAAATTCGGATAAAAATTCTGAGTAGGTTGATGGGGGACGATAAACTATGGCAAATAAAATTGGGTTTAACCTAAAATTGCTAAAGTGCCCAATACTGAGGACCAGGCCCTCAAAGGAATTATAACATGTTTTTTGCTTTACATTAACTAGTAATTTGGAATGGTAAATTGTTGCTACTCCATGACCAGAACTTCTGGGATTTTGACAGTTTAAATAACCAGAGGGAGTTGATTCATTTAAACCAACATAATCCTCTTGCTGTAACCAAGTCTCTATAAGGGATATTAAATCAATCTGATGATCAATTAACAGATCATGGACTAACAGAGACTTGGGAGTTAGAGACCTAATATTTAATAAACCACATTTAATTTTTAAATTATGAGGAGGAACAGAGGCCAAATCATTCCATTTAGAGGCTTTATGTTTAATTTGAGTTTTACCAATATTTTGCTTAATCACTTTGGGATGCTTATATATTATATTTTTATTTACTTTGGAGGGAGCAGACAATGAATCTCTGATGGGGAAGACAGGGGCTAAGTTGAGGGGTGGCGGAAGAGGAGGAGCTGCAGAGAGGCGTGGAAGACTGCAACTCTGCTTCCTGGTCCCAACTCTGAGTAGTCAAGGTTTTGGAAATTTGGATAAAAAAAGATGCCAGATTGTTAGATAAATGAGACGCACCATCCAAAGTGGGATGAATGCTGTCTCGTCTCATAAGACCAGGTTTTCCCCAAAATGAGCTCCAATTGTCAACGTAGCCCACGCCATTTGCAGGACACCACACAGACAGCCAGTGGTTCAAGGATGACGAGCGGCTAAACATGTCATCACTGGTCAGATTGGGGAGGGGCCCAGAGAATACTACAGTGGCAGACATCGTTTTTCCAAAGTCACACACTAATTCTACATTAAGTTTCGTGACTTCCGACTGCCGGAGACAGATGTCATTAATGCCAGCGTGAATAACAATTGTGAAGTATTTACAGTTACTTTTAGCCAACATTTTCAAATTTGACTCGATGTCGCCTGCTCTGGCCCCAGGAATGCATTTGACTATGGCCGCTGGATTCTCTAGGTTCACGTTTCTGACTACACAGTCGCCAATGATCAGAGTTTTTTCCTCAGCGGGTGTGTCGCTGAGCGGGGAAAAACGATTAGAAGCGTGAACAGGTTGGAGGTGTACCGGGGCTTTGCGACTAGGCTTCCTTCTCACCGTCACCCACCCAGTCTCCTCGCTGCTGAGGAGAGCCAGAGGACCGCTAACGGGGTTAGCTATGCTAGCTAGCTCCGCTGCAGCTAAGGGGCGTCCATCAAGATTAACTGGCGCAGACGGTGTTTCAATGCAGCAGAGCCGGTATTCCAAATCAGACAACCTCGCCTCGAGCGCCTCAAAAAGACAACATTTATTACATTTACCGTTATCACTAAGAGGCAGAGGTGTAGCTATACATCTGACAGAGAGAGCACACAAGAGGAGGAGAGGAAGGAGAGCTAGTAGCCATCACTAGTGGCTAACTCAAAAGCTCAGGAGAGTGAGGAGAGCAAACCACACAGACAGACAGCAAAACAGGAAGTTACCACAAGGAAGTGACGATCAAACTCAAAATTGTTGGTACCCCTCTGTTAAAGGTCATTCACGGGGCCTCATTTCACCATCACTACCTGTCACAACACTTATCACTCCACTGATCGGAAACATGATGACACTCCTTACTCGGTGAAGACAAGGTTAATTTCATCAGAGAATTCGTCTTTTCTGAAGCAGTGATGTCCCTTTGGGCAGCTTAACACTCTCTAAGTGTGCAATGGCTTACAGTGCGTCTCTCCCCTGTACTGCTACCTGTTTGACCAACGAAGCGAGCAAGTGTTATACTAAAGATCTACATTGTCAAAGGGGGGATGGTGATCACTGGGCATACCCACACCTGGCCAGGAATAGTGCAGGGTTGTGCATCCCATTTTGGTGGCTGACCGTACCCTCATTATGTTGGCAGACCAGGTGGGCAGGGCGAAGAGAGATGCTTTCTTACCACATGATGCCACTATGGGGCACGGATGTACCAGAGCAATTTCAGATGGCACAGGAGTGAGGGTTCTTTTTTCACTGTTTCCTTGAGTGAGAGTGGGCAAGAACACTTTTTGGATTGAAACATTTAATTATAGGCTACAACCATTTGTAAAACTTGCGACATAAAATAGAATGGTTCTTGGTCAATTAACTGCCACCCATAGGGGTGTGTGCCCTGTTATAGGAGGTTATTGTTGTACTTTTACCCATGAAAATCATGCAAATGGTCATATTATTACTTTGGTTACACACAGCCTCATTGCTTTGCAGGCAATGATAACAAAATTGATCAAGTTGGAAATTCTCTCCATGGAGAAGTCTCATCATGAATTTGTTAGTTATTTTTATAGTGATAATTTTGTTTTTTCCTGTGTGAGTCCTTGTGTCCGCAATATGATGATGAGGCTGATTCATGTAAACTTAGTGATATGTCTTCATACAATCGCCGCAGATGATGAGGATGGTGAAAGGGGCGATGCTAGACTAAGGAGTGTGAAGTTGCGCAATATTGTCCAAATCTATTTTGAGTTATTCATATCATTTTCTACGTTATTTGACAGTTTAAATTGATTTTGTTTATATTCACACTTATCACTTTTAATGACATTCACTTTTATTACTACACATTATCATAGCCTTTTTTAAGTTTAAAGTACCTCATAAAATTGCTGCTAGTCTGCAAAGACACATAACGTGAATCCTTACACATATGTATCTTTATATCATTATTCATTATTATTCAGTTTACTTTCCTACCATTTTGATTATTTTTTCTTTTAATTGTGATGCTTTATTAAGCATCAAGGGGGGAATATAAAAATTCCATATTATTATTATTATATTATTCTTATATTATTCCATGACTTTTCTACTTCATGTCTGATGTTTATATATGCATTCCATGTAGAATAATTTCATATGTTCCTCTATATTATTCTTTCATATTATATGTCTGATGGTGCGTTTTGGTGAGCAATCATTCTCTGTGGCCTTCATGTCCCAGAGTCTGGGTGGATGTGCGTGTTAATGCATGTAAGGGCAGGTCATCAGAGATGTAAAGGATGACCAAGGTTACACTGATAATCTCTGTTTTTTATTGACTTGCTCTGCTAAATGTCTGTGACCAAGGAATGTGCTAAAACTCCCAGTTCATGAAGATTAGATTTATAGACAATTTGCCTTTCTCCAGAGATGTCCCAAGGATGTCTCCCTTTTTGTTTCTGTTCTGAAGGGCTATAAAAATACCAAGCTCAGAATGTATGGTTAGAGGTGTGCATGGAAGGCTCTGGGGCAGTTTGATGTACACTCTCTCCTGGCCAGAAATAAATGGCTCATAACTCAGAATCTGCCTACTGAATTTTTGACTCAGTCTCATTTATTTCAATTTTATTCTAATACAGCATCAATCTGTTGAGAGCCCTTCCCACTTTGGTCTACATTGTCCCCTCTGTCTCTGGAGGATGTAAATGCTGGTGCCATTATCCCATTCAACTTTCTTTATATTGTGCCATTTCACAACAACAGTCATATCATAGCACTATCAAACTGTAGGGGAAATCCCTACAATTGCAGAAAGACCCCAATAATCAGGCAATCTCCTGTGACCAAGTCTGGGGCATGTAGCTGGACTGAGATAAAACTGTTAGGGATGGGCATATCAATACTCAGGTATCGATACTTCAAAATTAGATGGCCAATACTTTGGAGTCGATACTTCTTTAAATATCACAATACCACCGTGTTAATACAAAATGTACAATTTATTTTCACTTCTGAGAGTTTTATGCATTAAATTTATGTGTAAAAACTGGTGAAAAACCAGCCCAGGCATGTTTTAGAGATGGTCTGCCATGTCACATGATTATGGCAGCCTATCAGATGTCAGAGCCGAAGACTCACTGCACTGGCAGCCTCAGTCAAGGAGTCACTGGCTGTTCTCAATTCAGGTGTTGCAGCCTTGTAGACTGTGGCCCAGGAGGCCAGAGCACTCAAAGGTCGGGTAGACTGCATCTAAAGGCTGATGTATGACTGTTAAATGAGACAGTCTAGTCTTTAAAAGATGCAGGTTTGCGTGACCACGCACTACCCCGTTTCCTAGTAACCATGACAATGTCAACTGAGGGTTTTGGGGGTTTTTTGCAGACATTTTTGACAGAGAGAGAACTTTACTTTTATCTTTTTTATGATGGTAATTTCTTTACCTTTTACTGAAGAATCTTCACCAGACAGAGAGGACCATGATAGATAAAATCAGACTTTAACTCATGTTAGTCAGGAGGTACAATTAAGCTAAATTAAAACTACAAAGTAGACATATGGATTTTTATTACTTTAAATATGTATACTGTAACTGTATACTATATGCTATGTGGATTAGGTGGCAGTCAAAGGCGGAGACCTTGGCGGACTGATCCCAAGCTTTCTAAACTGGCTTTTGGTACGTGGAATGTCACCTCTCTGGTGGGGAAGGAGCCTGAGCTGGTGTACGAGATTGAGCGATACCGGCTAGATATAGTTGGCCTCACCTCAACACACAGCTCCGGTTCCGGAACCAGTCTCCTGGAGAGGGGCTGGAGCTTGGCCTTTTCTGGAGTTGCCCCGGGCGAGAGGCGACGAGCAGGGGTAGGTATTCTTGTATCGCCCCACCTTGCTGCCTCTATATTGGAGTTTTCCCCGGTGGACGAAAGGGTTGCTTCCCTGCGCCTTCGGGTTGGGAAACGGGTCCTGACCATCATTTGTGCCTATGCACCAAATGATGTTTCAGAGTACCCACCCTTTTTGGAGTCTGTGACTGGGGTGCTGGAGGGTGCTCCTCCTGGAGACTCCATTGTCCTACTGGGGGACTTCAATGCGCACGTGGGCAACGACAGTGAAACCTGGAGGGGGGTGATTGGGAGGAACGGCCTGCCCGATCTGAACCCGAGTGGTGTTCAGTTATTGGACTTCTGTGCTAACCACAGTCTGTCTATAACGAACACCATGTTCAAGCATAAGGGTGTCCATATGTGCACCTGGCACCAGGACACCCTAGGCCGCAGGTCGATGATCGATTTTGTTATCGTATCATCAGACCTGCGACCGTATGTCTTGGACACCCGAGTAAAGAGAGGTGCAGAGCTGTCAACTGATCACCACCTGGTGGTGAGTTGGATCCGATGGCAGGGGAGGAAGCCATTCAGACCTGGTAGACCCAAACGTATAGTGAGGGTGTGCTGGGAGCGTCTGGCTGAGGCCCCTGTCCGGGAGGTCTTCAACTCCCACCTCCGGAAGAACTTCAACCACATTCCGAGGGAGTCTGGAGACATGGAGTCTGAATGGGCCATGTTCTCCACCTCTGTTGTTGAAGCGGCAGCCCAGAGCTGCGGCCGCAAGGTGGCCGGTGCATCTCGTGGTGGCAACCCCCGAACCAAGTGGTGGACACCAGTGGTGAGGGGGGCCATTAAGCTGAAGAAGGAGTCCTATCAAGCTTGGTTGGCTTGTGGGACTCCCGAAGCAGCTGAGGTGTACCGGCAGGCCAAGCGGAGTGCAGCTCGGGTGGTTGCTGAAGCAAAAACCCGGGTATGGGAGGAGTTCGGTGAGGCCATGGAACAAGACTTTCGGTCGGCTTCAAAGAGATTCTGGCAAACTGTTCGGCGGCTCAGGAGGGGAAAGCAGCTCCCCGTCCACACTGTGTATGGTGCGGATGGGACACTGTTGACTTCAACTGGGGATATCGTCGGGCGGTGGAAGGAATACTTCGAGGATCTCCTCAATCCCACTGATACGCCTTCCACAGAGGAAGCAGGGTTTGGGGACGAGGGGGATGACTCGCCTATCACAGGGGCTGAGGTCGCCAAGGTGGTTAAAAATCTCCTTGGTGGCCGGGCCCCGGGGGTGGACGAGATTCGCCCCGAGTACCTCAAGGCCCTGGATGTTGTTGGGTTGTCATGGTTGACACGCCTCTGCAACATTGCGTGGAGGTCGGGGGCAGTGCCTTTGGCATGGCAAACCGGGGTGGTGGTTCCTCTCTTCAAAAAAGGGGACCGGAGGGTGTGCTCCAACTTTAGAGGGATCACACTCCTCAGCCTCCCTGGGAAGGTCTATGCCAAGGTATTGGAGAGGAGAGTCCGGCCGTTGGTCGAACCTCGGATTCAGGAGGAGCAATGTGGTTTTCGTCCTGGCCGTGGCACATCGGACCAGCTCTTTACCCTCTCGAGAATTCTTGAGGGTTCGTGGGAGTTTGCCCAACCAGTTTACATGTGTTTTGTGGACTTGGAGAAGGCATTTGACCGCGTCCCTCGTGGATTTTTGTGGGGGGTGCTTCGGGAGTATGGGGTATCGGGCTTGTTGTTACGAGCTATTCGGTCTCTGTACGACCGTTGTGAGAGTTTAGTTCGCATTGCCAACACTCGGTCGGAGTCATTCCCAGTGAGAGTTGGACTCCGCCAGGGCTGCCCTTTGTCACCGGTCCTGTTCATAATTTTTATGGACAGGATTTCTAGGCGCAGCCAGGGAATGGAGGGTGTCATGCTTGGTGACCACAGGATCTCATCTCTGTTGTTTGCAGATGATGTTGTCCTGTTGGCTTCATCCAGCAATGCCCTACAGCTCTTGCTGGGACGGTTTGCCGCTGAGTGTGAAGCGGCTGGGATGAGAATCAGCACCTCCAAGTCCGAGTCCATGGTCCTCAGCCGGAAAAAGGTGGATTGTCCTCTCCGGGTTGGGGACAGGCTCCTGCCCCAAGTGGAGGAGTTTAAGTATCTTGGGGTCTTGTTCACGAGTGAGGGGAAAATGGAGCGAGAGATCGACAGACGGATTGGAGCAGCATCTGCAGTGATGCGGACGTTGTACCGGTCTGTTGTGGTGAAGAGGGAGCTTAGTTCTAAGGCAAAGCTGTCGATTTACCAGTCAATCTACGTTCCTACTCTCACCTATGGTCACGAGCTTTGGGTAATGACCGAAAGAACGAGATCGCGGATACAAGCGGCTGAAATGAGCTTTCTCCGTAGGATTGCTGGACTCACCCTCAGAGATAGGGTGAGGAGCTCAGTCATCCGGGAGAGGCTCAGAGTAGAACCGCTGCTCCTCTACATTGAAAGGAGTCAGTTGAGGTGGTATGGGCATCTGATTAGGATGCCTCCTGGACGCCTCCCACTTGAGGTGTTTCAGGCACGTCCCACTGGGAGGAGACCCCGGGGCAGACCCAGGACTCGGTGGAGAGACTATGTCTCCCAGCTAGTCTGGGAACGCCTTGGTATCCCCTCTGAAGAGCTGGAGCAGGTGGCTGGGGAGAGGGAAGTCTGGGCTTCTCTGCTTGAACTGCTGCCTCCGCGACCCGGACCTCCGGAAAAGCGGTAGAAGATGGATGGATGGATGGATGGAAATATGTATACCAGTTAGATTGAACTCTAAAATATATTCTTAATTACATGACCAGTAGAAAATATGAGTTTACTGTTTTCATTTCTGACCATCATGTAGCTAAATAATTAGATGTTCTTCCTTGTATCATTTAGTTTTAATGTTGTAAATCAGACCACAGTCCTGTACTATAGGATGATGAGCCTCAATGATGTTCAGCAGCAGCAGAACAGATTCCATCTTCAGCTTCATCTCAGATGGATCATCTCAGTAAATTTGAAAGTTGTCATGGACGTACGCTTTTACACAGCACACAATGAAAAGAGGATGAGCCCACTTGCAGGTGAAAAGTGTGTTTTATTAACAAAGAGTATATAATACAAAAGTGTCCAACATAGGTAATCAAATAATAGGCTGCAAAGCAGATGAGCTTGGTTCAGTAGGAACAGGTTGGCTACCAGCAAAAGTTCACTTCACGCCCCAGGGGAAAAAACTGGCCGCTGGGGAAACAAGAAATGTGAACCGAGGAAAGGAGGACTTACCTGTGAGTGTCTGAGCACAGCTGGGCTCTGGGAAAAAACAACACCAACCGTAGTCCTAGGGATGAATAGTCCAAACACATAGAGATAGCTGAACAACGAAGGCTAACTGTGTGCATATTACCGACTAACACTGTGACAAAGAGTGAATAAACTGATAGGGGAAAAAAATACACAGTAAACTAATGGTACAAAGTGAATAGAGGTGAGTGGCTGCACAGGTGTACTGATTACAGGCTGCACACTGCAGGACAGGCTGAGCAGCCAATGGGGAGCACCTGGAGGAAGAGTGAGAGGCAGAACAGAACACAGAATGACTCTAGACCAGGGGTGGGCAGTGAGGGCCATTCCACTGCAGGTTTTCTGTTCCACTCAGTCTCTTTCAGCAGGTGTTTGCTCTGATCAGCTTCAAGGGTTGCTAATCATTGGAAACACCTGCTAAAGAGACTAGGTGGAACAGAAAAACTGCAGTGGAATGGCCCTCCATGGCACATGATTGCCCACCCCTACTCTAGACAATAAGTGGACAAAACAAGGAAGAAAAATACAACAATAGTCTGTGTCTGGGGTCTAGGGTGAGCTATTCCTCCCGACACATGACAGAAAATCATGATTTGTCATTTAATTTTAAAAACTATAATCAGTATCATCAATATTAAATCAGGTTTAAAATGTTTCACACTGTGTGTAATAAATATATGAAAGACTCTTAGAATTAGCTTGCAAAAAATTATCTTTTTCAAAAAACTACTTCATTGAAATGCAGTAGTTCTTACTGTTAACAGTAAACATGCAACATTTTTATTTAGCTTGTGTCAGTTTGCAAAGTAAACTGCTAAAAAATCACAATCAATAAAACAATTTTTTTTAAATCTCTTTTATTGTGGTTATTTCTGTCAAATATCAGTTTAATAAATCCTATGTCCAGCCTGTTCTCTACACAGCTGACCCTTGGTTCCTGCAGGTTCTCTACCTTGGACCTCAGAAATAAACCAGAAAATACAATCAGAGAAATCTGATTATCACTTCAGATGTGATAGACATTTTTAAGATCAGCATAATCAAATTATTACAGATATCCTGTCTGTCATAAATTGCCCTTGAGGGGCAAGAAATGCGAGACCAAAGCGCTGAATTGCTAGTGTAGTTTTTTTAAACCAAAGGATAAACACAAAGTTCCAGAAAGTGCTCCAAAGAACAAAGATGCAAACGAGAGAGACGGTACTTACAAAATACTTGCCAGAGCAAAGCAGGGCTCGGGCGGAGATGTGGATGAGAAAGCTAAATCAGCGACAAAGTAGAAATGCACATGGAGCCTTTAAATAGGGCTCAAAACCCATTACATAATAATTGGCAGGTGTGGGTGCCCGAGCAGGCAGGAGAAGGCAATAATACAAGATCAGGATCAGCTGGGTGAGTGAGAGGGAGGCAAACCACAGACTGACAGCTGACAGGGCACGCCCATACGAAGCTTTATGCCCCTGACAGCTTCCAACAGAAAAAAGGAAAATACTGGAGATTAAAGGATAACACATCATGCCATAGTATACCTATGAATAAGTACAGACAATAAAAATATAACACTAACACAAAAAGAAAAATGACAAGCAGAACACAAATACATGAACCCAAAAGGCATGAAGTGCAACAGATGAATAAATAAACAGAAAAAGCCATGAGACCGAGTCTGGTGGAATTTTCCAGCACTTGGCTCATGACAATGTCCCTCCTCAGTTTCATTAATTGCTCCGCCTTCTCTAAAAAAATACCCCTTGAGTGGGGTGTGTCCCAGACACCCCATGGTAACACCAAAAGAAAAAGACCCCCCCCCCCCCAAGCAGGAACTACAATGACCTACCCAGGGTGGGTGGTGGGGGGGACAGGCAAGGGTGGAACAAAACAAACCCTGCTCAGGACCCACACCAGTCACTTACAATGGATTAGGCCACCCAGGCAAAGGAACTGGAGAGTTCAGGGGGGCGACAAAAGTCCCAGGCCTGGCAGAGGGCGAGGTGGTCCTAGTCAGATGGCCTGCCGGAGAGCATGGGCCACCCAACCCAACTGCTCAGTCCGTCAGGCGGCCAACCAGAGTTCTTAAGCCACCTGAATACGAGAGGTGGCCCGGGAGGCGGCTCCCCCATGGGGAGACCCAGTGATGGGAAGGAGAGCCAAGGAGGGGGAACCACGACAACGCTTAGTGCAGGAAGGGGAACAACGATGACGTCCAGCAGAGAAGGAGGGGCAACCATGACGGCATCCAGCAGAAGAGGAAGGGGGACCACGATGGCGTCTGACAGAGGAGGAAGGGAAACCACGACAGCATCTGGAAGAGGAGGAAGGGAAACCACAATGCCATCTGGCAGAGGAGGAAGGGGGACCACAATGCCTTCAGTCTGGCCAGCTGAACCCTTGTTGGTCTAGAACTAGGAAGAAGTTGAACTGGCAGTGACTTAACACTAGAAGACCCAGACATTAGCCCTCTTGTGGCCACTTGATGGTCCCCCTATGGGTTTTCTAGCCAAAAAGGCCAAATGGCCCCTCTCTGGGTCTTCTAGTGTTAAGGCTGGAGTGAAGTAACACCC
This sequence comes from Pholidichthys leucotaenia, assembly GCA_020510985.1. Lineage (NCBI taxonomy): Eukaryota > Metazoa > Chordata > Actinopteri > Cichliformes > Pholidichthyidae > Pholidichthys > Pholidichthys leucotaenia. The sequence continues at coordinate 421,030,831 of CM035842.1, forward strand.
GTCGTGGCTCCAGGCTGGAGCAATGCAGCACCCAGGGTGACTCCGGGATGGAACAACGCAGCACCCGGGGTGGCTCCGGGCTGGAGCAATGCAGCACCTGCAGTGGCTCCGGGCTGGAGCATAGCAGCATCCATGGTGGCTCCAGGCAGTAGCAGAGCTGCACCCTCGGTGGTTCAAGGCCGGAGCAGAGCTGCACCCTCGGTTGCTACAGGCAGGAGTGGAGCTGCACCCTCAGTGGCTCCAGACCGGAGTGGAGCTGCACCCTCGGTGGCTCCAGGCAGGAGCGGAGCTGCACCCTCAGTGAACCTGGTCTGGGCCGAAGCTGCACCCACAGGGGTCCCAGGCTGGGACAGGGCACCCGTGATGACGTCCACTGCTGGAGAAGCTGGACCCAAAGTGACCTCGGGCAGTGAGCCTGGACACACAGAGACATCTGGTGGTACTGGAACATTCCCGGTGACCCTGGGAGGAAGCTCAGACAAAACACACAGAGAGGCAGGGTCAGGTCACTGGCAGCGGTGGAGCCAGGCGAGGCGAGCTCAGGTGCAGCCACCCGCTGCACCTGGCTCTCCTCACCAAGAGCCAGGCAAGACCTCTCCAAAACTGATAAGAGAAAAACAAGAGAGAGCACTTACCTGAGCTCGAGCTCCACCTCTGTCCAGGACTCCGTCGATCCAGATGACAACGATGTTTCGGGCCCGGTCTTTTGGAGGTCCAGCTCAGCCTAGAACTCTGCTGCGGAGGCATCCACAGCAGGCATGATGGTGGTTGCTGTCTCGGTTTTCCCAGGCAAAGTGGCCCATGCTCGTGGCTCGTCCGGTGTGGCAGCTGTGGTTTGGCTCACTGTTGGCACTTGAACTTGGTCCTCCAGGGCCACAGGTTCCTCCAGCATCCGGCGGCTCAATCCTGGGGTCGGTAAACACTCAGGTGCCATACGAGAGGACATGGAGAGGGCTGGTGAGCAATGAGTTACTGCAACAGGTGGGGAGAGCTCAGGGGACTGCATGTCCTGAACCTCCCTACTGGGAATCAGGCAAGGCATATCATCAAAAAGTCAAATAGAATGAAATGACACTTGTCTGTTCTCTAGGTGTTTGCTGTTGGTTGCTGCAGCGGGGGTAACATCATCCCTCCGTGGTTATGGTGGATGTGGCCCCCCCTGAGGATTGTGGAGGAGCCGCCCCTATTGCCACTGAGATGGACATAGCCAGGGAACAAAGAGAGGACCTCTCGGCAGCAGGAGAGTATGTCATAGTGGAGCGGGGAACAGCAGCTGCAGGCCCGGAGGAAGCTGAGGATTCAGCCGGAAAAAAGAGAGAGGAAGGCTAAACTGCTTGAGGATGGTCCACCAAGCACCGGCATAAGGCTAGAGAGTTTCCGGCAAGAGGTAAAAGCTGCTGAAAGTGCAGACTCCTCCATCAGTTTGCCAGGGCCTGTAAGAAATTCGAGCAAGGGGAACGATGACGTGAAGTGGACTCCCCCGCCAAGACTCCCAGTCATCCACACTGTCGCTCCGAACAACAATGGTCGCACGTACTGCATGGTGAAATTAGACGGTGTGACGGTGCCGCTGCTAACTGACATGGGCGTGGTGAGGTCCGTGTTGAATTGGGCTATGGTGAGGAGTTTATTCCCATACTATCTGATAAGAGGTCATACAGCACCACTGTGTGGGTATGGAAGAAGGAGGTTGGCCACGGTGGGGTCGGTGGAACTGACGACCTGGTACAAGTTGGCAAAAGTGTCCAACCTGAAGTTTGTGGTGACCACCAGTGGTGAGAATTACGGGCTGCGACCTCTTTATTGGACTGGGATTCACTATCTGGTGTCAGAGAGGAGTGATCGGGCTGTGGTTTGTGGGACTGGCCGGTTCTGCTGTATGGGATGAACCTTGGCCTAGTATTCTGGAGGATTAGCAGGACCAAGCCCACTCAGGGCCATCGCGGGAAGGTTCCAGTGCTAGTGCCCAAGTTACCCTAGCGGAGGGAACTGGGTGGCATGATGGGACGCCCGTGACAGTGGGTGGAGCCGAGTGGATGGCCCATTTTGCTTCCGGAGTTCGGCTGGGAGGTACCAAGAAGAAAGGGGCCACAACGGCATTGCTGGCATTGAAAATGAAAGCAAGTGGGGCGGTGAAACAACGTGCCACTCAGGAACACTGGAAGCCGAGTCGGGCTCCTCTGGGGATTGCTGATGTGGTTCGACCAAGAGGGGAGGCCTGCTCGAGAGGTCAAGGACACTGGAAACCAAGTCGGGCTCCTCTGGGGGTCGCTGATGTGGTCTGACCCAGAGAGGAGGCTCGGTCAAGAGGGGTTTGTGGCATTCAAAAATGACAGGAGGAGCAGGGGTGGCTGCAGGTGGTGGCTGTTCAGGAGGATGGATACCTTCAGCTGTCTGATGACTCATGGAGACATCCCAATGAGCTGTGGAGCGCCAATGATGAGAAGGGGTGTCTGGGCTCTGACGTGGGTCATCTCCGGGCGCAAAGAGAAGACGATGCTCTGGACGGGACCCGGCGGACAGGTTCCCAGGGGGTGGTTGCTCCACTGGGACTGAGTGGTAATTGGAGCATTGTGTTTACTGCATGGTGTTGATATGAGTTGTATGTTTGGTTTGTTAATGGGAAATAACCTGTTTGTATATATGTTATATTGAGGGTTTGTTTTGTATCTTATTTTAGGAACAATTCAGTTTTTTTTTTTCATTTAATGGACTATACAGTAATAAAGATGGCAGAATAATCCGTCTGGCTGTGTGGGGGTGGGACTGTAGTCCACCTGTCTTCCCCTAGCTTTAGTTGTTTGTGTGCATGGTTAGGCCTTAATTATTTCTGTTTACTGTTAGTGCGTGATTCGGGTTCTAAATTCGGGAGGGTCTTGATTGTATGTGTGCATTTTTTACCTTTTGGGGGGGGGTGATGTTCATAGGACATATTATTGTGTGAGACGGGTGGTGGCTCAACCTTTCTTGTTCAGCTGCCACCCGGAGTATAAGAGGGCTGTGCGGAAGAGGGACGGTCTCTTTGACCTCACCTCTGCCTGACAGGAGTGTCTGTACTGCACAGTGAGTCAAACAATAAAGTCGTGTTCCGTTGTAACTCCAGCGTCATTATTAGTTCTCTGTTATGAACATAGCACTTAGGTGGGCAAATAAACAACATCAACTTTCCAATGTCTCTAAAGGTTTGTTTCCGGTTCCGGTTCCGCCGGACCGGTGGCACCACACGAGTAGGCTGCCCCTTGCAACAGCCTTTTTTTTTATCTTCCTTCTCTTTCTACACCTTTCACTCTGTATATATATCACGGACACACGGATCGCCCCGGGGGTCTCCCGGGTCGGCGGACGGAGCCACGGTTTGCAGCGGGAGACGTTACAGCGGGGAGGAGCTAGTGCTAGCTAGCACTTGGCCACCACCCGGTGCTAATGGGAAACTCGACATACCGGGAGCTGTAGCGAAAACGACGCAGGTGCCGGGCTGGAGTTTAGGCGGCGTGCAAGAAATATAAGACAGAATAATAAAGAGCGATGGCAAGAACCAAGCAGACCGCCCGTAAAATCTACTGGAGGAAGAAGCCCCCCAGGAGACAGCTAGCCACCAGGGCTGCTCGGAGAGGCGCTCCGGCCACCGGCAGAGTGAAGAGGCCTCGCCGTCACAGGCCCGTGGCTTGGAGAGAGATCCGTCGCTACCAGAAATCCATGGAGCTGCTCATCCGTAAGCTGCCCATCCAGCGCCTGGTGAGGGAGATCGCTCAGGACTTCAAGACCGTCCTGCGTTTCCTGAGCTTCGCCGTCATGGCTCTGCAGGAGACCAGCGAGGCCCACCTGGTGGTCTCTTCTTCGCTAAGGGGGTCACCATCATGCCCAAAGACTTCCAGCTGGCCCGCCGCATCCGCGGAGAGAGAGCTTAGACTTTCTGCTGCACATTCACCAACCAACCATAATGCTCTGCACTGTGTGTCTATATATACAGTATATACATTTATAGTAATATGGACATATGTTTACTAGATGTTGTTTTTTCTTGCCTTCTGATTGTTGCTCTGAGTGTTGCTATCCCTGTGCTGTTGCAATCCTGGAATTTCCCCATTGTGGGACTAATAAAGGCTTATCTTATCTTATCTTATCTTAGTTATTTCACCCATGTCATACATTTTTATATTACTACTTTAGTTGATGAACTGACATTAATGGAAAAAAAAAGTTTGACTTCAGAAGAAATAAGAGTTCAACATGTTTAATTAATAAATTAAGTGAAGCATGCCTCACTTAATGCATCAGAAAAAATAATGCCACTAAACAGCTGTTAGAAAAATTCTTCTTAACCTTCAGTCAAAAACCAGGCGGGATCAGATTCAGCAAATTTAATTACACTGGCCAGTGGAGAACAATACAAAAACAGTCTCAAAGCCTATTTAGGCATCATTCTGCCCCAAACACACATTGCTGTTTCCTTTAACCCTTTGACATCCTTCTATTTATGGACATAAAAAGCACACTCACTGTCAATGTTGCAGTGTTGCGCCTGTCATGTGATGTTATTACCCCCCCCCCCAGTTGTACTAAGTATGCCACTCACAAGGTGGCAGACACGTATAGCACTTTTCTAGTCACAAAAGACCACTCAAAGCGCTTTCACTATTACTAACCCTCCATTCTAAGGGCCTATAGGAAACAGATATCTAGGGACAATTTAGAACAGCCAGTTAACCTAACATGCATGTCTTTGGATTGTGGGAGAAAACTGGAGCCCCCAGAGTAAACCCACGCAGCACAGGGAGAACACACAAACTCCACACAGAAAGGTTCCAACCCCTGCCAGCCTGGGGATTCGAACCAGGAACCTTCTAGCTGTAAGGCAACAGTGCTAACCACTGCACCACCGTGCTAAAGATAAGATAACAAAATGCCCGAAACAACAAATGGTGACAAAAAAAAATAACATCCTTTGTGTAAATATCTCCAATGTCCGCTTTTGACTGAAAGTTATGTAATTCGATATGGCTACCATGGCATTATGCAAGGTAGATATGCAAATTCACTCCTATCTCAAACTTTGTATCATATTCTATTTCTTTCTAAGTGACAGTAAGCCATTATCTCTTACCACTTTCAAGTTATAGCTTTGGTAATCTCTGATATCTGAAATGAATATTTTCTTGAAAAAAATCTTGACCACCAGAGGGAGAGGAGGAAACAGCGCAATGGAGTGTGATAGGCAGTCATTGGGTTAAGCCCTTTGTTATCTGAGAGGTGGAGAAGAAATTGTCCATGATAATTGGTTCAGTGCATCTGGTCAAAACTTGGTGTACAGATTATCTCTTTCTCAGAAACCATGATGCTCACTCAGAACCAGTCACACAGGAACCGTACAAAATGAACTAAAACAAAATGATAAAGTCCAGCCTGCATCCTTGATACGTTCACACAGACTCTGAGACAAAGCAAATAACAAATATGAAACAAATATGAAACTTTTCTATCATCCCCCCCCCCCCGATGACATGCAAGACATCAAAAAAGAACAATTTATTGCATCTATAACCCCATCTGGCAGCTATGCTAAGCTCCAATGCATTTGTGTGCAACAGATTCTAACTAGCTATTGACGGGGAAAGTCTGCCATCGGCCCTGCTGCCCCAGGCATCAGTTAACATTTTAGTCCTTTAGGAGGAGAAATGAAACAATGAACTCATTTAAGGAAGAAAATAATCAATGGTAAAAATAGTGAAAACAGAATGATGATAAAATAATAAAAAAGATATAATAAGGATATATGTGTGTCATAGCTATGTGTTATTGCAGCTTATATAAAAACAAACATAAAGGATAGAACAAAACAATATTAATAATAATAATAAAACATAATAATAAAATGTAAAAACAGAAAAAAGAGTAACAAAAACAAAATAAAAGTGAAAGTAATGTTTTAAACTTCATAAATGTATTTACAAATTGGACATTTCAACTTCACATCATGATCATGCACCTCCTTTCAGTTTTCTTGCATGCCAATCATACTCTTACTCTGTACTTGGGTCATGGAGAGACACCTTGAGCTCACACTGTTTGTTCATCATCGCAACCATCCCCGGCAACTGGTCCATGGTACATCATTAAGTTAACATGCACAAGTCTAACCATCATACTATGGACACAGGGAATGACACAAGAAAAGTCCAAAAATAATATCACAAAAATCATTAACAGGCTCATGATGAGACTTCTCCATGAAGAGAGTAACTAACTTAACCAGGTTTGTTCATCAGTAACATTGTCCTTAGCTGCTGCAGCCTGCAAGGCAGTCAAGTTCTGCATGGCTGAAGCAATCACTTGACCATCTGCATCATTTTCAGGGATAAAAGTACAACAATAATCACCTACAATAGATAGATAGATAGATACATACATACTTTATTTCGAACAAAAAAGTATAACAAAAACAAAACAAATGACAAATGCAATAAAGTAACAGTATACAGTGTTCGAAAGGGAGAAGGAAGAAGTGAACACTTATTAATTCCAACTCCTATTTTCCATAAATACATCCCATGTGAATTATATACAAATTACCACATTTAAGACCCCAAGTAAACAATTAACTGTATTTTGTATATATCAACATTAACACTGATCCATCCTAACATACATTGATGTCCATACATCAAAACCAGCCTCAAACAACACAGATATACACAGTGCTGTCCCACCCACCATTCCATAGTGTCCCATAGTGTCCCAGAGTGAGCATAGTGAATTGTACATATAAATACTACCCTTCTAACCTATATCCTTTCAGCAAATAATGTTTATACCTCTTTTTGAATTGAATTCTGTTTGTACATAGTTTCAGTTCCGGCTCCAGACTGTTCCACAAATCCACCCCACAGACAGATATGCAAATACTTGTCTTGGTTGTTCGTATCTTGGGTTTTGTAAAGTTTAAGTCTCCTCTCAAATTATGATCATTGTCTCTTTTTTTAAATATTTTTTGTATATTAGTTGGGAGTTGATTATTAATTGCCCTGTACATTACTTGTGCTGTCTTAAATTTAACTAAATCGATGAACTTTATAACGTGTGACTTTAAAAACAACAAATTGGTATGGTCTCTATATCCTACATTATTTATTATCCTTATAGCTGTTTTTTGTAATGTGCATATTGACTGTAGGTTGGTCTTGTAGGTGTTTCCCCAGACTTCTACACAGTAGTAAAGATAAGGTAGAAACAGTGAATTGTACAGTAAGACCAATGATTTATAGTCCAAGATGTGTCTTGTCTTCCCCAGTATGCCTATACATTTTGCTAACTTGGCCCGGATGTGACTGATGTGAGGTTTCCAGCAGATTTTATTGTCTAGCATCACCCCCAGAAACTTATTTTCCTTTACTGTTTCTATTCTGGTATCATCTGGTATCATTCTGGTAAATCATTACCATTATTTCATGATTTATTTTATAATTTCCAAACAACATAATCTTTGGGTTTTTTTAGATTTAGAGATCATTTATTTTTGTTGAACCACTGCGTTAACTTTTTTCATTTCAGTTGTGACCACCTCTAAAACCTGATGCAAATTCTTACCAGTGCAAAGGATATTTGTGTCATCAGCAAACAAAATAAATTTCAGAATTTTTGATACTTGGCCTATGTCATTTATATACAAAATAAAGAGTTTGGGTCCCAAAACTGACCCCTGGGGCACACCACAAGTGATGTCCATGAAGGGTGATTTGTGCTCACCAATTTGTACAAATTGTTGTCTGTTACTTAAATAACTTTCCACCCAACTCAGTCCGACCTCTCTTATCCCATTCCTTTCCAGTTTCCTTTGTAGTATTCTGTGGTCAATGGTGTCAAAAGCTTTCTTTAAATTTATAAATACTCCTGCAGCAAACTTTTTTTTTATCTATACAACTAGAAATGTCTTCTATGAGTTTGATCAGTGCCAAAGATGTAGATTTATCTGCTCTAAAACCATACTAGCTGTCTGTAAGGAGGTTGTGTTTTTCAATGAAATCATCCAGTCTCTTAGTAAAGATTTTTTCAAGTATTTTGGAGAATTGTGAGAGTAAAGAGACTGGCCTGTAATTTGTGAAACAATGACTGTCTCCTGTTTTGTATAGAGGTATTACTTTTGCTATTTTCGTTTTGTTTGGAAATTTACCAGTTTGAAATGACAGGTTAAAGATGTGGGTGAGTGGCTTAACAATTCCTTCATTTACTTTCTAGCTCTGCCAGGCCGCAGGCCAGGAGGTTATGTTTTTGCCAGGGTTTGTCTGTCTGTTTGTTTGTCTGTCTGTTGGTTAGCAAGATAACTCAAAAAGCTTTCAACGGATTTCGATTAAACTTTCAGGTGTTGTTGGAAATGGTACAAGGAAGAACTGATTAAATTTTGGGGATGATCTGGATCACCGTGATCCAGGAATTTTTTAAAGGATTCTTTAACATTGTGAGATAGGGCCATTTTCAACACAGAGGATGTGGAGAATCACCGTGCTGCAGCGAGAGAAGAAATGCAGCAACTCAGGCAAGGGCTATATGCTATTGAAGCTCGTTGAGCTTAGTTTTTTTTTTTTTAATTGATTTTTTTTCTTATTACCTCCGCCCGGAGTTATGTTTTGTTTTTGTTTTTTTAAAGAAGATCTGCTCGATATTGCCAGTCATGCCTCGTTCAAAGTCTAAAAGTGTGAAACAGAGAAGGCAACAGAGTGCAGAGTGCATGAGAAAGAAAAAAAGGCAGGGAGATAACACAGAGGATGCGGAGAATCACCGTGCTGCAGCGAGAGAAGAAATGCTGCGACTCAGGCAAGGGCTATCCCCACATGCTATTGAAGCTTGTCGAGCTTAGTTTTATTTTATTGATTTTTACATCTGCAAGGAGGTTATGTTTTTGCCGGGGTTTGTCTGTCTGTCTGTTTGTCTGTTTGTTTGTCTGGTGGTTAGCAAGATAACTCAAAAAGTTTTGGACGGATTTTGATGAAACTTTCAGGCATTGTTGGAAATGATACAAGGAAGAACTGATTAAATTTTAGGGATGATCTGGATCACCGTTCACAAGAAAACCGCCATTAAGGGAAATGCCATTTTCGTGAATAACTACTCAACCACTAATCCTATCATTGTCAATCCAATTGCTAGTCATATGTTTTCATGGTCAAAGAATCTGAAAAAGTACACACAAACACTGTATGGGGGGAACTGTGGTGCTTGGCGGAGGTCTGCGCTCTCCAAGTGCTTTTCTAGTTTCACTATTGTCATGTCAATTTCATTCCAGTCCGTTGATTTCTTGTTCTTAAATTTACTCACAGTCTCGAAAAGATTGTGTTTGGATTTCTATCTTCTATTTCATTTACAGAACCACTGTTGTTTGTTTCTGTTGTCACTATTGATTTTGCTAATTCAGGACAAACATTTACAAAAAAATTATTGAAACCACTGACCACATCTTCCATATTATTTATCAAATTGCCATTTTCAATAAAATATTCTGGATAATTAGCATTCTTAGGTCAATTACTAATAATCCCATTGAGTACTTGCCATATTCCTCTTAAGTTATTTTTATTATCCTCTAATATTCTGTTGTAATATTCTTTCTTACAGGTCCTCATTATATTAGTAAGCTTATTTTTATATCTTTTATATTTGATCTCAGCCTTCACCCTTCTGCACTTAATGAATTGTTTATATAATGTATTCTTCTTTTTACATGCATTTATTAACCCCTTGGTGACCCAAGGAATATTTTTCTTTTGTTGTCTGTCACTGTATTGTTTTATAGGACAGTTTTTATTGTACAATGATTGAAATATTTGTAAAAATTTATCATATGCTTTATTTATATAATTTTCATCATAAACTATCTTCCAATCTTGTATTAATAATTCCTTTGTCAGTAAATACATAGATTCTTTTGTTCTTATTCTTTTATATTCAATATTTTTGGTATACTTTTTCTTCCTATAATCACATTGTTAGACAACAAAAATTGACAGGTGGTCATTGATATCATTCAATAAAAGCCCACTCCTGATATTATTTTCCGTAATGTTTGTGAATGTGTTATCTATTAGTGTGGCACTGTGTGACATGATTCTGCTAGGTCCAATCACACACACACACCCTCAGACGGCAGTTATTTGATCAAGAACCATTCTATTTTGGTTCAACATAAGCCTAAGAGCCGTTAATTCCTCATTTATAGCAAAAATAGCAGAAAAAGAAAAAATCACAAATGACTGTAATCTGTAATTAGTTGTTTCAATCCACAAGTTGTTCTTAGCCACAACCACCCAAGGAAACAGTGAATGAAGTACCTTCTGCCCTGTAGTTTCTAACTTGAATTCTTTCAGCACATCTGTGCCCCAGATGGGATCATATGGTGCAAAGGAGACGTCTCTCTTCGCCCTGCCCACCTGTCCTGCCGAAAATATGATGGTATGGTCAGTCACAACTACGGGGGCACACACCCCTCCCCAATTCATGGGCAGGTGTGAGTAGGCAGGATGGCCACACAGCCACCAACCCCATGTCACTATATGCGTGCCATACTTGTGAGAATCAGAAATTGCAGCACTACAGAGCTCCTGCAGGGTGACATTGCCTTCCAGACTTCTAGACTGACAAAAAGGATCTTCAGAATCAGAATCAGAATCAGAATCAGATTTATTGCCATTGTTCATGTAGTACACAAACTAGGAATTTGTGTTGGTGCAATGCTGCAACACTAAACATGGAGTAAGATAAGATAAGATAAGATAAGCCTTTATTAGTCCCACAACGGGGAAATTCCAGGATTGCAACAGCACAGGGATAGCAACACTCAGAGCAACAATCAGAAGGCAAGAAAAAAAACAAGCAAGCAAGAGCAGCTAATAAACATATGTACGTATTACTATAAAATATATATATATACACACACACACAGACACACAGTGCAGAGCATTGTAGCTGGATGGAATAAATATATGAATATATGAACACACAGTGCAGAGCATTGTAGCTAGATGGAATAAATATGTAAATATATAAACACCCACAGTACGGAGCATTGCAGCTAGGTGGAATAAATATGCAAGTATATAAACACACACAGTGCGGAGCAATGTAGCTAGATGGAATAATATGTAGATATATAAATATATAAACACCCACAGTACGGAGCATTGTAGCTAGATGGAATAAATATGCAAATATATAAACACACACAGTGCAGAGCATTGTTGCTAGATGGAATGAAACAGCATAACCGTCTACTTAGTTATCCTACATGGTATGATTATGTGCCCATACATATTCTCACCCTCCATAGCGACCGGTATGTTCCTAGTTGTATGCCGGAGAGGACCATTGTGTAAGTCTATTGCATCTTTTGCATTCAAAAAACTATTAGTTTGTTACGTCTTTTTGCTATCTCTGCGAGCAGCCCTGCTTAGGTTGTACAGTCTGACAGCCGTTGGTAGGAAGGACCTACGAAACCTCTCGGTTGTGCACCTGGGATGATGTAGTCTGCTGCTAAATGAGCTCCTCAGTGCATTCAGTATGTCCTGCATAGGGTGGAACTCGGACTCCAGCAGAGATGACAGTTTAGCCACCGTCCTTCTCTCTCCTATCTCCTCCATCGGATCAAGGCGCTGCCCCAGGACAGAGCTAGCTTTCTTAATCAGTTTGTTCAGTCTCTTCCTATCGGCTGCAGTAATGCCACTGCCCCAGCAGACCACTCCAAAAGTGATGGCTGATGCCACCACCGTGTCATAGAATGACTTCAGCAGCGCCCCTTGTACACCAAAAGACCTGAGTCTCCTCAGCAGGAACAGCCTGCGCTGTCCCTTCTTGTAGAGTGCATCAGTATTGTGTGACCAGTCTAGTTTATTGTTCAGATGAATACCCAGGTACTTATAGGATGTCACCATCTCGATGTCTGTTCCCTGTATATTTACTGGTACTGTGAGGGGCTGCCCATGCCTGCGGCAGTCCACCACCAGCTCCTTAGTTTTCCTCGCGTTGATCTGGAGGCAGTTCCGATGGCACCAGTCCACGAAGTCCTGGATAAGCCCTCTGTACTCAGCTTCATCTCCATTGGAGATGAGGCCAACGATCGCAGAGTCATCAGAGAACTTCTGTAGATGGCAGTGTGTTGTGTTGTGTGAGAAGTCCGCAGTATAAAGAGTGAACAGGAAGGGAGCCAGCACCGTTCCCTGGGGGGCCCCCGTGCTACTGATGATCGTGTCGGACACACAGTCCCGGGTTCTCACAAACTGAGGCCGGTTCGTGAGGTAGTCCAGGATCCATGATGACAGGTGCTGGTCCACCCCTGCGCGCAGCAGCTTGTCCTTCAGGATCATCGGTTGGATGGTGTTGAAAGCACTGGAGAAGTCAAAGAACATGATCCTCACCATATTCCCGGGCTTCTCCAGGTGGGACAGAGAACGGTGAAGGAGGAAGATCACCGCATCCTCCACCCCAATGCCATGCTGGTAGGCGAACTGGAGTGGATCCATCGCTGGTTCCACCAGGGGGCGGAGGTGAGCAAGGAGCAGTCTCTCCAGGGTCTTCATCAAGTGGGACGTCAAGGCCACCGGTCTGTAGCTGTTCAGGTCTTTGGGGTGGGAAGTTTTTGGTACAGGTACCACACAAGATGTTTTCCACAGCTGTGGTACCCTCCCCAGTTTCAGGCTCATGTTGAAGATATACGTCACAATCCCACACAGCTGGTCTGCACAGGACTTGAGGAGCTTTGCGCTGATGCCGTCCGGTCCCGGCGCCTTCCTCGCCTTGATCTTCCTCAGCTCCGTCCTCACCTGGGTCCTGGTCAGGGTCAGGATGGGGGGCTGTGTGTTGGGAGTGGGGGGGTGTTGGTAGAGTGGGGAGTGGGCAGCAGGACTTGATTTCTTTAGAGGCAGCAGTGGTTGTTGTGCAGTCAGGGGGGAGGGCGGTTGGTCAAATCTATTGAAAAACAGATTCAGGTTGTTCGCCCACTCCCTGCCCCCTGTGGCCTGGGGGGAGGTATTCTGGAGCCCCGAGATGGTTTTGAGGTTTCTCCAGACCCCGCTGATGTCGCTCTGTTGCAGCTTGTCCTCCATCTTCTTCCTGAAGCTGTCCTTGCCTTCTCTGATCTTTCTCCTCAGCTCCCTCTGTACGGACTTCAGCATCTCCCTGTTCCCTGACCTGAAGATCCTCTTCTTCTCTCTCAGAAGTGTTTTTATCTCAGGGTTGATCCAGGGTTTGTTGTTTGAGTGACGCCGTATGGTCTTGGTGGGAACGGATTTGTCCACACAGAAGCTGAGGTAGCCCGTGAAGGTGTGAATGAGGCCATCGATGTCCTCACCATGTGGATCGCAGAGCTGCTTCCAGGCGGTGGCTTCAAAACAGCCCTTTAGGGTGTCCATTGTCTCCTCAGACCATAACTCCACAGTGTGCATGGCCGGAGGTTGTCTGTGCACTAGGGGTTTGTACACCGGCCGGAGATGAACCAAGTTGTGATCCGATCTCCCGAGTGGGGGTAGTTGTGATGAGGTGTACGCCTCCTTAGTGTTTGCGTAGAATAAATCCAGTGTTTTATTGTCTCTAGTGTGGCATGTGACATACTGGGTGAACGTGGGTAGAATGGGAGACAGTGAAACATGGTTGAAATCGCCTGAGATGAGGAGAAGAGCATCTGGGTGTTCTGTCTGCAGCCTGCTGGTTACTGAATGGATGACGTCACGTGCTGTCCCAGCGTTCGCCGTCGGATTTGCATAAACAACAATGCAGATCACGTGTGAGTGTTCTCTCGGGAGATATGTAGGCCTCATGCTAACAGCTAGCAACTCAATGTCTTTGCTGCAGTGTCGTTGTTTAACAGTGATATGTCCCGGTCTACACCAGTTGTTGTTAACATACATGATCACTCCACCGCCCCTAGCCTTGCCACTGTCTGGTGTTCGGTCAGCTCGTATCATGTGAAAACCCTCCAGCTCAATGTTAGCATCTGCTGCTAGTTCAGTTAGCCACGTCTCAGTAAACAAAAGGAGAGAGCACTCCCGGTATGTGCTATCATAACGGGAGATAGCCGCTAGCTCATCTAACTTTCCCAGTATCGACCGTACATTTCCCATGACAACAGATGGAAGGGAGGGTCTGTACCTTATATTTTTTGTCCTCCGCCTTACTCCAGCCCGGCAGCCGCGGCGTTTTCGCCTCAGTTCTCTCGGTATGTCGAGTTTTTCCAATGGGACCGGGTGGCGGTTGAATGCTAGCAGCTGTTCTCTGCTGTATCGTATCCTGCTATAGACAGTGGCTCCGTCCACCGGCTCAGGAGACATTTAGGACGATCTGTGTGTCCGTGATATAAGTGGGGTGAAAAAAAAAGACGGATCAAAAGAGAGAGGAAGGGAAAAAGACTCGGAATCGAGCCGCTGTTGCAAAAGGCAGCCGACTCGTGTGGCGCCGAGAGAAAAAAAAAAAAAAAAAAAGTAGCACTAAAGATAAAAATAAAAAACTATGCATGCAATAAAATGTAGAATATGAATGAGTAATACTAATCTATGCAATTTAAAATATAATAACAAGCAGCAGATATTGTGGAGTTCCACATAGTGCAGTCGGTAGTGCAAAAGAAAACAGTGATAATTATCATGAGTCCGGTTGAGCTGCTGTACGTAGTGCATGAGAGTCTAATAAGTCACTTAGTGTTCAGCAGTCTGATGGCAGAGGGGAAGAAGCTGTTCATGTAGCGGGAGGTTTTAGTCTGAATGGACCGAAGTCTTCTACCTGAGGGGAGGGGGGCAAACAGTGCGTGTCCAGGGTGTGAAGGGTCAGCTATGATCCGACCTGCACGCCTCCGGGTCCTGGAGATGTACAGGTCCTGGAGGGATGGAAGCTCGCAGCCGATCACCTTCTCAGCAGAGCGCACAACACGCTGCAGTCTTAGTCTGTCCCTGGCGGTGGCTCCTGCGTACCACACGGTGATGGAGGTGGTGAGGATGGACTCGATGATGGCCGTGTAGAACTGCACCAACATCTTGGTGGGTAGCTTGAGCTTCCTCAGCTGCCGCAGGAAGAACATCCTCTGCTGGGCCTTTTTGATGAGGGAGCTGATGGCCGGCTCCCACTTGAGGTCCCGGGTGATGGTGGTGCCCAGGAAGCTGAAGGAATCCGCAGTGGTGATGGGAGAGTCTGTGACGGTAAGGGGGGGCAGAGGGACTGTGACTTTTCTGAACTCCACGATCATCTCCACTGTCTTCAGAGCGTTCAACTGCAGGTTGTTGTGGCTGCACCAGGATGCCAGCTGGGCCACCTCTCTCCTGTAGACGGACTCATCGCCGCTGGAGATGAGCCTGATGAGGGTGGTGTCGTCTGCAAACTTGATCAGCTTGACAGACTGGTGGCTGGAGGTGCAGGAGTTGGTGTACAGGGAGAAGAGCAGGGGGGAAAGTACACAGCCCTGGGGTGATCCGGTGCTAATGCTAACAGAGTCTGAGACAGTCTTTCCTGGCCGCACATGCTGCCTCCGGTCCGTCAGGAAGTCAGTGATCCACCTGCAGAGGGAGTCAGGCACGTTGAGCAGGGACAGCTTGTCCTGGAGCAGAGCGGGGCGGATGGTATTGAATGCGGAGCTGAAGTCCACAAACAGGATCCTGGCATAGGTTCCCGGGGAGTCCAGGTGCTGCAGGATGGAGTGGAGGGCCAGGTTGACAGCTTCAGGACAGCTTTTGGCCACTACACCGGTCCGGCAGGTAGCAGTATAGGGGCAAGACATATTATGCACCGTTGCACACTTAGAAAGTGATAAACTGCCCAATGAGATGTTTCCACACCCTTTTAGACAAAAGGAAAAATTCCCCAGCGAGGTTAACCTTGCCTTCACTGAGTAAGGGGTGTCATTGTGTCTCCAGTCAGTAGAGTCATAGGCAATGTGACAAGTATGATTAAAATGTTTGCTGTAATATTTCTATACATGGTCTCTTGCAAGAAACAAGCAGCTTCTGATAGTTCCATTAGTTTAGCAGTAACAGATATTTGGCCAGCTGA
The DNA here is from genome assembly GCA_020510985.1 of Pholidichthys leucotaenia. Classification (NCBI taxonomy): domain Eukaryota; kingdom Metazoa; phylum Chordata; class Actinopteri; order Cichliformes; family Pholidichthyidae; genus Pholidichthys; species Pholidichthys leucotaenia. The sequence continues at coordinate 421,046,845 of CM035842.1, forward strand.
AAGAGTTAGCAAAGAACACACATAACAATTTGAATGATTAGCTTTTTTGGCTGTGTAATTAACATGCTTCCACCACACATTATCAGCATAAATGTGATCCTCATAGCCTGGTCCTTCTAACCAGTCATGATGTGTATGAGTAATGTATCTAGCCATACGATAGATAAGTAATGGTGTCCCTAAAAATAACCAAAACAAAAGTGTCACCACAAGGATGATGATGATGATGATGATGATGAAAAAACAGGTGTACCATTCACATCCTTCAGCTACCAACCTTCTCTCTCTGGCATTTTTTCTCTCCATGATAAACAACAGTTGTTTCCCTATACAAGCCATTGCTGGACGCCAACAAGGGCACTGTCAGTCGATACTTGTATAGAGAAATGGTTTAACAGTGAAACAATCACTTGTTAAGTTTTTTTTTGTTGTTGTTGTTTTTGTGGGATATAGTTTGCAATAGGGATTAAACAGTCCAGCTTTAAACAGCCCAGATTAAACAGCCCAGTTTTTCTTTTTGATGACTTTGATAAGGACCAGATGCCCCGGTTTGGCCAAGATGGTTGATTCACCGTGGATCTCCTGGGAAGAGCAACATGAACAATATCTCTGTCAGTCAACATTCTATGCATGTAATCAGCTGAGCACACTTCCTCATCACCTGAATTAAATGGCATAAATGGTGGGAGTAAGAAAGGTTTTCCATACATTATTTCAAATGGGGATAACCCCCCTTTGGTGGGAACGATTCTCATGTAAAACAAAACTAAGGGTAGGCAATACTGTATATCCAATTTTGTCCTGTTTGTGCAATTTTTTTTTTTCTAAGCCTTTCTTTAATGGTCCTGTTTATGCTTTCCACCAATCAGCAGCAGATGACTACCTGTCCCTGAGCCTGGTTCTGCTGGAGGTTTCTTCCTGTTAAAAGGGAGTTTTTCCTCTCCACCGTCGCCGAGCGCTTGCTCACAGGGGATCGGCTGATTGCTGGGGATTTTCTGCAACTGTGGGGGTTTTTCCTACAGTTGAAAGCGCTATGAGATGACTGTTGTTGTGAAATGGCGGTATATAAATAAAGTTGAATTGAATTGAAATTGAATTTAATCCTACAGACTGTGAATGGCAGGGTAAGTGTTTTTTTAGGTTAATATTGAGTGCTGCACCTAAGTGTGATATAATCTGATTTAAAAAGTGTGTTCCATTGTCTGAGTAAATCTTTTCAGGTATTCCAAATGTGGGCATAATTTCTACTAACAGTTTCTTTGCTACTGTATCAGCATTTGGGTGAGTGCAAGGGAAGGCTTCTATCCATTTGGTAAACATGCCACAAATAACCAAACAATATTTTTTGCCTTCACATTTATCTAACTCAATGAAGTCCATGCAAATGTTTTGAAATGGAAAAGTTGATGCAGGGAAGGTGCCTTTTTCAGGCCTTAAGTTCCCTTAAGCATTATTTTCTGCACAAACTAGGCATTTCTTACAAAACTGAGTAGCAAATTGAATGAATCCATAAGCAGTAAAGGATTTGTTTAACATTGAGATCATACCCCCCTTTGATACATGGGAAACCCCATGTAGCAGAGTGGAGGCTTGCTGAATCACTTTGTGTGATAAAAATAGATTTGATTTTGCTGCATTTCTAAAGATTTGAGGTGTTGTCAAAAATCGCTTCTTTTTGGATCCATCTATAAACTTTGGCCTGTGGTACTGTTTTCTGGGCCTCAGTGACAATGTTATGTGAGAAGTTTTCTGTCAGTGTTAAAAGAAAACCTGATGTGGTGTCTTCCAGTAAGGCCGAGAGCAGCGGCCTTTGCTGTTTGATCTGCAAATCTATTGCTCTTAGAAACTGGATCTATGCCAATGGTGTGTGCTGCACATTTGCATATGGCTAATTTAGATGGAAGTTTTCCACTGTCTAACAGTTTTAAAATGAGGTCTTTGTGTTGGATTGGCTTCCCTGTTGATATAATCATGCCTCTTTTCTTCCACTGTTGTGCAAAGTGATGGATGGTAGAAAAATCATACTGACTGTCAGTATACACTGTGAGTGCTTTCCCTTGGCCTAATTTACAAGCTTCAGTTAGAGCAACTAATTCAGCTGCCTGTGCAGAATAATGTGAGGGCACTTTTTGTGCTCATAAAACGATGTCATGAATGACAACTGCAAAACCGGATAAGACTGAACCAGTACAGTCACGTTTAGAGGAGCGGTCAACAAGCAGTGTAAGATCACACTTCTCCAAAGGTGTGTCCTGTAAATTGGGGTGTGGTAATGTTTCACTCTCAATTTCTGCCAGTCATGGGCTTCGTCTTCTGTTGAGATTGGTAAAAAGCTTGCTGGATTTGTTACCATCCAACATTCAATGGTTAGATGAGGCTGTGATAATAGCACTGTCATGCATGCAAGGTGTCTGGATGGCAAGAAGACTGATATTTTACTTTTTGACAAGATGACTGATACTGCATGTGAGACCTTAAGGGTCAAGGGATGAAAAAGAACGAGCCCTGCTGAGGCCTGCACCACCATAGAGGCAGCTATGACAGCCTGCACACATGGTGGCAGTGCCATTGTGACAGGGTCAAGTCTTGTGGAATATATGCTACCAGACGCATTTTTGTGCCACTTAGCTGAAGAAGCACTGACGTCATGTGTCCCTCTCTATAACCAACCATTTGAGCAAGTGGTTTCTTGTAACTGGGGAGTGCCAGGACGTCAGTGCTGCTCAAAAGTTTTTTCTTCATCTTAAGAAATGTCTCTTCTGTCTCAGGTGTCCACTCAATTTTGTCCACCTGAGCCATGGGTGTTTTGTAGATGAGATCAGTTAAGGGTTGTGCTTCAAATGAATAATTTGCAATCAAAGAGTGACAATAATTTAGAGTACCCAAAAATGGCATCATGTCTCTTTTGTGATGGGTTTTGGTGCTGACAAAATAGCTTGTTTTTGAGCTGGATCAACATGTCTGTCTGCTGCAGATCAGAATCAGAATCAGAATCAGAATCAGCTTTATTGCCAAGTATATTTACAAGTAAACACACGAGGAATTTGACTTGACATTGGACGCGCACGTTAGGCGCATCCAATGACGCGTCGCCATACAAGGCGCCTGTCAACAGTGGAGGTAAAGAGGGGAGGGGGAGGAAAACACAATAGGAGAGAGAAAAAACATAGTAATCAGAATAAACGCTCGTATATGAGCCAAATTTTGACTACACAGGAAAAAAAACTCTCATGCATTAGCAGACAATAGATACAATCACACAGCAGAGGGAGGGAGAGCAGTGTGTGTATATTTGCATGTCATTGTTTAGTGTGAGTGTAACAGTTGTTAGTGGGCAGCAGAGGGCGCCTCCAGGCAGTGGATAGATGTTATAATCATGTGACTTATAAACAAGACCAGAGATCAGAGTCTGTCTCTCTTTTCCTCTTCCTTGCAGAAGGCACATGGGCATTGTCCTCGAGAGACCAATCCGCTGACGACAACAACTGATTGTTGATGTATGGGTAGACATAAGCCACTTCTCTGGCATTATCTTATCGAGGAGGAATGTAAACAAGGGTACCAAAACACAAGGTCAAATCTGCACAGTGCACTCAGAGAATAAAAAAAATTTCTCTCTCTTTGATTCTGTGCTTCAATTTCATACAGGCTTGAATCATACTTTAGATCATTCTCTGGAGAGCACTCAGCGATCCACAGATGTTATCCACCTACCGAAACATAGGTAAAACATGTCCAGAGAGTTCGTTCTCTCTTCAATGCATGCCAGGTAGTAAATTCCATGTTAATCCTGCCGCTGACAGTCAGTGCTCCCCCCAGCTGGACGAATTGTTGAATTTGTTAAGGGAGCTACGCCGGGGTCCGCATTTGATTAGCTCACCCAGATAATTTTGATACACTAGGAAAACTCCAGGGGCCAAAACAGAAGATCCTGTGATCAGTTCAATCTCAGTCGAATCACACAGACACATGAGTTCCAATGCCATGAGTCTCCCTTGGGTTCCCCCTGACCCGTTTCTTCTTTTAAAGGTGACAATCGCATATAAGCCGCTTTCCAGATCCATAATTTCCATTTGGATTAAGATTCAGCCAGGAGAAGAGTGACATTGCAAGCTGGGATCAGAAGGGAGAGGATTAGGAGGGAGAGGGAAGAAAAGCGTCTGCTCTCTCTCAGAAGCGGAAGTAGGATAAAATGTGGATAGTAGATAAAATGTGGCCTAAATATTTGACTTCTTTTTTTCCACAACTGTAATTTTTCCTTGTTGACTTTGTGGCCTTGTTCTGCTAAAAATTGTAGTAAGGCAATGGTGTCATGTTTGTATGTTTCCTCACCAGGTGATGTCAGCAAAATGTCATGTGCCAAATTTGGTGCCATGGCCTGTGAAAAAATGGTGGATGATTCACAGTAACCTTGTGGTAATCTGGTGAATGTGTACCTCTTGTTTTCAAATGTAAATGCAAACCAAAACTGATGATCTGGATGTATTGGGATGATGAAAAAAAGCATTGCTGATGTCTATCACTGTGAAATATTGTATTTGTGGTTGTAGATCATTCAACAAAGTGTGTGGGTTGGGGACTGAAACAACTCTTGGGATATCTGCTTTGTTTATCACCTGAAGGTCTTGGATCATTTGCGATCTGGAGGATGGTAGAGCCTTCCTCACAGTAAACAAAGGTGTGTTACATGGAGAATTTGGGCGTGGGATAATGACACCTGTTGCTTTCAGGTCCTCTATGACCTGTTTAATGCCTTCTTGGGCTTCAGGACGTAGAGGATACTGTCTTTGGTAAGGCCTATAATGAGATTTAGCAATTATTTTGACCAGCTCGGCATTTTTTATTAAGTCTACATTTGCCTTTCCTGTTGGCCACAGAGAATGTGAGATTTGTGAGAGTGCGTGTTCCTCTCCTTGTGCTAATGTAAAAAATGATCACATGGGTGAGTTGGGAACATCAATGTGGACTTATTTCTGCACTGTGGTCACCCAGTTCAAAGGCAGTGAATAGGTTTCCAGTTTTGGGGAATACTGAACCTTTGGATCAGGAGTTTGTTTCCAAGATTAACCACATTCCTCTGCTGTTATTAAAAACAGTCCTACATCCTTCCAGTGCATGTGTTTGGGTTTGACCAGTGGGATGTGGGGAGCCTCCCAGTGTTTCAAATGTCTGTTTTGTCCTCATCACACAACACAACAGATGCCCCCACATAGCCCGTTGGTGACCAATACAGATTTTTAATGACCAGTCTGGAGGATGGATTTGCAAGGAATGTTTTTTCATAATTTGGCTCTGGGCCACTCAAATGTCTGTCATAAATACTGCAACAATATTGGCCTGTGGCCTGCTGTGTAGTAGGGATATTGGACTCAAAATATTGAATATCTTTTGTGTGTAAGTCTGATGTCACTGAGTGTGGTCCAGCTGAACCCAAACACAGTGAGTAGCAGTACCTTGGCACATTGAAATCCTGCAATACTTTCACTCCTTCCACATGTGGAAAATGTGATGCTCTCATATCGTTCTCTGTTGGAATTATGGCAATATTGAGGGCTGTGAGCAAATCTCTTCCCAAAAGGTTAATGGGACATACCTGTGATAATAAGGAAGAACCTTCTGCAAGGTCACCTGTGACAGGATGTTTTTCTTTTACAGTTTTGGAGAGGTGCTCTTTGTTTAGTTTACCATTTGTGGATTTGACAGTTATTGTTTGATCTGATTTTGTGAAACCTCTGACATCTGTCCCCGAAATTACTGATCTGCATGGACCTGTATCACAGAGAAACCTTAGGGGGATGGCTTGAACCTCCATGGTCACTTCAGGTAAACACTGCATTGTTAGCATCAAGTCAAAATCAGGTAAATGAAAAATATCTTCTGTGTCAGTGTCATGAGTTGTACTTAGCTTCAGGTCAGTTAGTCACATGTTGTGGTCCTGTGAGTGCTAGGGCGGTGACTAGGTGTGAGGTCCTCCCCTCTGTCTCCACTGTGACAGGTGCTCAGGGCAGTGCTGTTGCCAATACCCATGCTGTCCACTTTGGCAACAAGCATCATATGCCCATGACTGCAGGTAGGCGGCTCCGCAAACATGCCCTCTCCTTTGCCCTCGTCCTCCTCCTCCGTGTGGTGGGTCCTGGTAAAAGACAGAAGTGGGGGAAGTCTTGGCCTCCCCCATGGGGTCAGCAATCATGTAAACAGGGGTTGGTCGTGTTTTGACTTTTTATCTTCCTTTTCCATCCTGTCCTCTTCTAATCGTTCTGCATGTTTAGCATATATTAACACATCACCAAATGCACAAGTGCAGTATGTAATCAAATGTTTGTGGATGTATTTAGCCAAATGTGGGTGCATGTTTTTTTAGGAAAACACTTTTCAAATGCTGCCCATAAGGTTCTGCACCTGTGTCATTAGCAGGCTTAATTAAACCGGAATGGCTATCAAAAATTTGTTGCAATCTGTTCCTGTAAGCTTCCACACCTTCACCTTTATTTTGAGTTGTATTTTGAATTCTTGTCCAATCATGTTTCACTCGCTATTTATTCCTAATGCGGTCATTCAGTTCTCTCACCCATTGTTGTAACACTGCATTTGTTGGAGACATTACCTGTAGTATCTTTTGAGCTCCAATCACCTGACACAGCACACCAATCAACTTTTAAAACTTTTCTGTAAGCATGTTCTGTCTCATGACCATTTAGTTTAGAGCTGTCAAGGAGATTTGCCATCCCTTCAAAAAACTGCGTGGTTTTATCTTTTGGATGTGGGATTTCTTTCACTGCCTCAGAGAAATAAGCATCAGTCCATGGTCTGTAAACTAAAAATGTGGGTTGAAACTGCGGGGCCTCTGGGTTAGCCTCGTCACGCCCAGGTGGCCCTGCATAAGCTGGATTTGAAAGTTCAGTCATAGAGTGACAGCATAAAAATTATAATTCTCAAGCTTAATAGGTCGAATTGTTGGAGAGTGTGGATGGTAAGAGTGTGCATATTTACTTATCTCTTTGGCGCCTCTGTGTGGCTGCTCCCTGGTACCCCAGTCATTGTTGCTCTTGACTTTGGGTCTGACGTCGATGGGAAGAGGAGGAGGACACTCTTTGGTGGAGGACGTGGCCGTCGCCATTTTGCTGAGGTCAGGATACAACAGAGGAGGGGTAAGGGGGAGGAGCGCGACCTAGCGCCGTCTCGTCGCACTTGTCTGCTCAGAGATTGGAGGAGACAAGTCTCTTTCTTACCATTGTCAGAATGTTGAGAGTCTTGAATTTTTTTCTTTACTGTCACAAGCTCTAAGTCAGTCTGCCGCTTTCTTGCTGCTTCAAGCCATTTCTCTGCTTCTGCCAGACCATATTTGTCTTGCTTTCACCTGCAGTTATGTCATCAACTCAATGGCATCTCTGGCACTACATCATTAGCACTTCTGAATGTCAACTCGGCTTCAGCTGCGGCAGGCGTCTCTGACTGTCTACTCGGCTTCAGTTACGGCAAAATGCAACGAGCCTCTCTGCGACCATCTCAGCTTTGCTGTGTTGTCGACCAACAGAGTACCTTGCCAAGGGACACTGCCTATGCGCCAAGCAGTGTCGTCATCATCCTAGGTGCAGCCCCACAGTTTTCAATGGAAGCACATTTAAGGAGAGTAGATATGGCTACCGCATACGGGGGAACCGATGTGCCACTCAATACGGCAGTGGCGACAAGTGGACGAAGTCCGTATACTGCTACCGTGTCCGGGGTAATCGACGAGCAACACCATCGACCTTCTGTTTCGAACTCATGCAAACAGTGCCTCAATCTCGGTGCTTGGAATGTCCGTACAACCAACGACAGTGAGTCTTTAATCAGACCTGAAAGAGCAACAGCCCTTATCTGTCGTGAGTTAGAGAAAGCGACCATTGACATCTGTGCCCTAAGCGAAGTTCGGCGACCTGGCACCGGAAACATGGTTGAGAGGAGTCACACAATCTTTTACAGTGGAGGAGAAGAGAGAACAGCTGGCGTTGGCTTTGCTATCTCCAACAAGCTAGCTGCTCAAGGTATCACCCCTACACCAATCACCGACAGGCTCATGTCAATGCGCATACAGCTAAAGGGAGGAAACAATCTAACTCTCATTAGTGTATATGGGCCGACCATGCAAAGATCTCAGGAAGAAAAAGAGCAGCTCTATGAAAAGCTTGGCAGCTGTACATCTGCCGCCAAGATGGACATCATCATCATCCTGGGCGACTTTAACGCTCAAGTGGGCAAGGACTGGAAATTGTGGCCGAATGTAATTGGAAAACATGGCGTTGGTAAAATGAACTCCAACGGGCTTATGCTCTTAGAATTCTGCACCAGATTCCAGCTCAATGTCATGGGTACTATGTTCCAACAGAAAAAACACCTTAAAGAACACATGGCAACACCTACGTTCAAAGCACTGGCACCAAATCGACCATGTACTATCCAATAAGGCCGCAAAACCATATGTCACAGTGACACGAGTCAATCGAGTAGTAAATTGCTTCACCGATCATAAGCTCCTGGTTTCTAAGTGCCTGTTCTTTATTAATAACAAGAAGAGTGGTACAAGGCCTCCCAAGAAGCTAGACATACATTTGGATGATGACAAAAAAGCATTACTGGAGCTCTTCTTAGAAGAAAAGTTGTCTACCTGTAAGACGGACTTTGATGAACTCAGAGTTATTCTCCAGAATGCTGCCACCCATGTCTTTGACAAAAAGAAACGAGTGCAGAATGACTGGTTTGATGATCAGGACCAAGAAATTCAAAAGCTTCTTCAAGACAAGAACTTGGACAGTCATGTTCTAAGAAGGCGGATCAGAGAGCTAAAGAATGACTGGTTTCGGCGCAGAGCTGAGGAGGCAGAGCGGCACTCTCAGGAGAAGAACCACAGAGAGTTCTATGCTACCCTCAAGGCCGTCTATGGCCCTAGATCCAGAAGCACCCATCCTGTGAAGTCCAAAGATGGTGAGCTCCTGACTGCTCCTGACAAGATAAAGGACAGATGGGTTGAACACTTCAGCAACTTATTAAACCAACCAATGGATGTTGACTTGAGCATCGTTGATGACATAGACCAGCTTCCAGTTATTGAATCAATGGGCCTCCCAATTGAAGACCAAGAACTTGACCAAGCCCTTAGAAACACCCGATTAGGAAAGAGCCCAGGTCCAGACGGTATTCTACCTGAAGTACTTGTGCATGGAGGACGCCGCTTAAGAGCTTTCCTACTTGTCCTATTCAACATCTGCTGGACTACAGAGATTATCCCAACCGACTGGATAGATGCCATCATCGCAATTCTGTTCAAAAAAGGTGACAGAAGCCTCTGTGGTAATTACAGAGGAATTTCACTGTTCAGTGCTGTCGGTAAAGTCTTCGCGGGCATTATCTTGCAGAGGCTTCACCTGTTAGCAGAATATATCTACCCCCAGTCACAGTCAGGGTATCGAAATGGTAGAAGTACAATAGATGGGATTTTCACCCTTTTCCAGCTGATGGAAAAAACAAGAGAGCAGCGCAGATGTTTGTACATAGCCTTCGTGGATTTTGTGAAGGCGTTTGACACGGTCAATCGCGAGCTCCACTTCATCGTCCTTGGCAAACTTGGCTGTCCTCCAAAGTTTATAAGAATCATCAAGAGACTATACATGGACGTGCACGCCCGACTTGCTATCAATGGTGAACTCACCCAATCCCTTGAATACAACAGCGGGGTCAAGCAGGGGTGTAAACTAGCTCCAACACTCTTTGGCATGTACTCAGCAGTCCTACTTTGGCTTGCTTTCAAAGAAATCAAGCACACCTGCAGCGTACAGATCACACTGCATTACGATGGCAATCTTTTTGACCTCCACAGATTAAAAGCGAAATCCAGAGTCCTCACAGAATATATTAGAGAAGCTCAGTATGCTGACGATATCGCGATTTTCAGTGATACACCAGAGGGCCTGCAGACATTATTATCCTCCTACAATGACGTCGCAAAGAGAATGGGTCTCTGCATCAACACAGTCAAAACAGAAACCATGTGTATTGGCAATACAGCTGAGTTCTTTATTGACGACATCAAATTGGCCAACGTTACTTGCTTCAAGTATCTCGGCAGTTATGACAGCAGTGACTGCTCTATGAAGGGGGAACTTGCATCTCGCATCCAAGCAGCATTGTGTGCTTTTGGCCATCTGCACAAGAGGGTGTTTGATTCACATGACCTCACAGTCTCTACCAAAGTCGCAGTTTACAATCAGTGCCTTATGCCCCTCCTGATGTATGGCAGCGAAACCTGGACCCTTTACCAGCATGAAGTCAGGCAGCTTCGTATAATCCAACAGCGTCACCTTCGCCTTATACTAAACATCAAGTGGGATGATTTCATCAGCAATGAGGACGTGCTGCGGCGGGCACACGTCGAAGACATCGAGATCAAGCTTGTAATGAGTCGCCTGCGCTGGTTAGGTCATGTCTGTCGAATGAATGATGATAGGCCGGTGAAGGAACTCCTGTATTGTGAGCTGGCTCATGGTTCTCGCAAAGTAGGTCGACCCAAACTCCGTTTTAAGGACACATGCAAAAATGCATTGAAGTGTGCCGATGTTTTAGATCAATGGCAATTGGTAGTACATGATACAGCGGAATGGAAGAACCTCACGAGGAAAGTTTGCAGGGTGCATAATTCAAAGAGAGTGATGGCTTACGAGAAAAGACAGGTTTGACGTAGAGCGGAGAGGAGTAAGGAAGGAACTGTGGATATACCCGTTTCGGGTGAAAGGCGATGATTTTTCACCTGCTGCCATCTGCTGCCTGTTTTATGTCATCTACAAGAGCCTCTCAGTCAGCCACCCTCAGCTTACCTGTAAAATCAAACCTCTGTCTCCACTTTGCCAAAAATCGTGTAATAATCCTGTCCTTCTTATACATAAATTTACTATTGCCTGACAACACAACAATCTCATTCTCATCCTCTTGCGCTACACAACAACAAGACAAGCAACCTTGATTTCTGCCTCGCTGCCTAACTTCCACGTCCTCACGGTCTATCCCTCTGCTGCAACAGTTACACATTTTTTTTTTCACCAAAGTACACTGTAAAACATTAAAACACACACAAACAAGCACGTGAACAACCAGACAAACAAACTGCAGTTATTTATTTAATACATTTATTTTATTTTATTATAATTTGAGGCTATTTTATCTTATATATATATATATATATATATATATATATATATATATATATATATATATATATATATATATACAGTATATATATATACAGTATATATATATATATATATATATATATATACATACTACCGTTCAAAAGTTTGGGGTCACTTAGAAATTTCCTTATTTTTTGAAAGAAAAGTACTGTTTTTTTCAATGAAGATAACTTTAAACTAATCAGAAATACACTCTAATATCTAGTATACATTGCTAATGTGGTAAATGACTATTCTAGCTGCAAATGTCTGGTTTTTGGTGCAATATCTACATAGGTGTATAGAGGCCCATTTCCAGCAACTATCACTCCAGTGTTCTAATGGTACAATGTGTTTGCTCATTGCGTCAGAAGGCTAATGGATGATTAGAAAACCCTTGTGCAATCATGTTAGCACAGCTAAAACAGTTTATCTGGTTAGAGAAGCTATAAAACTGACCTTCCTTTGAGCAGGTTGAGTATCTGGAAAAAATTATTATTTCAAATACAAATCATTATTTCTAACCTTGTCAATGTCTTGACTATATTTTCTATTCATGTTACAACTCATGGTGGTAAATAAGTGTGACTTTTCATGGAAAACACAAAATAATTGTCTGGGTGACCCCAAACTTTTGAATGTAATTTGAATGTTAGTGTATATATCTATATATATATATATATATATATATATATATATATATATATATATATATATATTTTTTTTTTTTTTTTTTTTTTTTTTTTTTATTTATTTATTTTTTCCCTTGTCCTGTCAGGCAGCTAGGCAAACAGAACAGGGATCTGTCACCCTTATTGTGCCAAAAGAGATTTACTTTGCCAAGAGGAGCTTATACAGTATCTAACTGCGTATTGTATATTGTTGTAAACTCCTCCCATAATAACTTTTTATATTTTATTTTAATTATTTTACCAATGGTAGACCCAACAGGATGGGGAAAAGGGAAAGGAAGTGCATGGAGGGAGAAAAGAGAAGGGAGGGGAACAGACAAAAAAACAAACAAACCAACAATTAAAACAAACAAAAGACAAACTGCTTCTTCCACCGAAGATGTCTCAACACGAGTCTGGTTTCCGCACCTGTTAAAGGAGAGACACTTGTGCGTGTACGTCTGCATACATATATATGAGAGAGCACGCAAACTAAGTGTGTGCATGTGAGTGGTTTGTCAGGGAACATACGAAGCGGAGGACCGGTCGCAGCAGCTCTCCCCCCGGGAACCCCAAGCAGGAAAGGCAGCACCACCAGCCCCCACAGGGAACAAACATCTGAGGTCACCAAGCCCCAGGAAAGCCAGGGATCCACCCCCGGAGTGATGATCAGGGGAGGCCAGGCTGCTCGTCGGTCGGTGCAGCGAGTCCACACCCCTGGAGCCGCCCGAACCCCACCACCCCAGTGGGGCCAACGCCCACCCACAGGCCCCAAACACCAGGAGGCCAGCAATCCCAACCCCCAGGACAGAGACCGGCCTGCCCCGGGGGCCCCCCAGGCACCCCCACAGTGGGCCCGCCCCAGCACCACTGCCGCACACCCCGGGGACCTCCATGCCCAAAGAAGTCCCCCCGCCCAGGGGAGCCACATTGCCGAGCAACACTACCCCCCTTAATCCAGCACCTCACAACTCGCAGACACACACCTCCCCACACCTTCACACCCACATGCTCCCATGTGCACCCATATGCACTAACTCCCTCTCACTCACCCGGACCAACCCATTGTCTCTCACTCCTGTACCCATTCAAACTCACCCCTCATTCACCCTTGTTTCATAAGGCGGCTGCGAAGCAGATGCAGCGAGACTGAACACGCACCAGTGCCCGGCAGTGACCAGGGAGTCATTGTCGCAGGCCACAGAAGCAGACCCCCACCCCCAGCGTCCACCTGAGCGACCAATCAGCAGACCAGCGCAGTCGCCCCAAGATGCCACCAGACATGCAAAGCGCCGCACAAAACTGGCCCACTATCACCATCTCCATTCATCACCCCCCTCACTCTCACTTACGCTCATATTCAGTCCCCCTCTCACTCCCTTGGTTGTATCTATACATTCGGTAGCACCCAGGGATTTTCACAACATGATATGTCCCAGGCTCCCCACCAGGCCCCCATGCCACCAGCAGGAGCAGGACAACAGGGGTGGGGGAAGACCTCCACCCCCCTTTCCCCCGTACAAAACATGGTGGCTGTATGGCGGTTATATGATGTAATTGTGTGTAAATGTGTGGACTACCAAAGTGCAATTAAAATTGGGGGGATAGTGATTGGCTGGTCATTGCCTAGCCACTGCGATGGGCAGCAGGGCCCCCATCCCCCCAAGCCCTCAGTGTCTAAAATGCAATTAAAACTGAGGTAAGTGCAGCCCCACCGCACAGCAAAGGTGTCCCCTTCGCCGACACAGTGCAGCACACCCCCACCCCAAAGCCCTAAATGTATCAAAGAAGATGTATATTCCACCCAGAGTCAGGGGGAGGGGGAGGGCGACAGGGTCTGAAATAAGACTGGGAGGTAGGCGGTCTAAAAGCAACCCCCCCCCCTTCAGAAGCCAACTTGCAAACCGTTTCATTCGGCCATCCACTGCCCCCAAATCCCAAGCCAGGGTGAGGTCCACCAGTGGAAGCAGCCCAGGACCCACCAGCATCGCGCCCCGGTACTCCCAGCACCACAAACATGATGGGGCAGCCATACCAATTCCCATTCATCTTACACACCCAAACATGGACAACAATAGTCTAACTAACTAACTAACCTGCACTTATATAGCGCTTTTCTAGTCACAAAGACCACTCAAAGCGCTTTCATTAATGCTAACCCTCTATTCTAAGGGCCTATAGGAAACAAATATCTAGGGACAATTTAGAACAGCCAATTAACCTAACATGCATGTTTTTGGCATGTGGGAGGAAACCGGAGAAATCCCAGAGTAAACCCACGCAACACGGGGAGAACATGCAAACTCCACACAGATCACTGTTGGTCGGGGGCTGGGATCGAACCCACGATCCCACGATCCCCACAATCCCCCGGCCAGGGGTAAACTGTGCTGCCACAGTGCTAACCACTGCGCCACCGTGCAGCCCAATAGTCACGATAGTGAACAATGGGCCGGACCCACACGGCGCCCAATATGCCAATCGACACCCCTGAGCATCCACGCAGGCCCACGACCACCCACCTGAGATGCACACCGACAGCCGCAGGCCGCCCTGCAACCGCAGCCACCCCGGAGCAACACGACAGAAACACAGCCACCAACCCATGCCAGTGGCCCCCCAAACAACCCCAAGCACCAACACACACCTGCCGCCAATGACACCAGGGGCAATGCGACTAAGTGCCTCATCCCGCAACACAACAGCAGGGCGGCCAGGACAGGCAGGCCCCGAAACGCCAACCCCCATGCCACTAGATGGACTGCCCAACCCCTGCCACCCAACAAAGTTCTCCTACCCATACACACATCCTCAACCCCCAGACATCCACCCACAGGTAACCGCACCCATACACACACATCCCTCACCCACCATCACACATGCCCACCTACACCCACACACAGCCCCACCTGCCCACTCACAACACATACACCCACTTCCGCATCCACTCATACACAAGCCCCCACTCACACCCACTCTCACACACATACACACATGCACACCCACACCCGCAGAGCCCAGTGGATGGGGAGGACGACCCAGGATGCAGGCACCTACCCTGGGGTGCCGCCAAGGCCCCAGGGAAAACACGACCCCGCAGCGCAAGGACGCACCGGGGCCAACCCTCACCACCGGCGCACACCCGACCCTGGCCCAGGGGGGGGGCACGCCCCTTCCAGCACCAGGGGCGCAGGGCCAGACCCAGACACCCCCCCCACCCGAGAAGCTAGGCCAGCCGGCCTGGGGCCACAGCCCAACCCCCCCGGCCCACCCCGGAGCCCCCCAACCAACTCCCCCCCAGGATCAGACAAACGGCCATCCCAGAACAGGTCCCCCGGACACCCACGGTCGGGGCGCAGCCAGCCACCAGAGGTGCCAAGGACAGTGAGCCACCGCCCGCCACCCCTCAGATTATAGAATTAATAAGAGGGGACCAGAGAGAATTAAATTCTGCCAATTGATTATTTGAGGAGGCTGACAATCTCTCCAGGCTAATATAATCCAATAGTAAGTTATTATAATAAGTCATGTATGTTATTTCTTGATTTCCAATTCATGAGGATAGTTTTCTTTGTGATGCATAAGGCAGTGAGGACCACGTGTGACATCCTTGTATCTACATTTATTTCACTTAAATCACCTAATATGCAAAGTGTGGGTGAGGATGTGACACTATACCCAAGCCATGCCAAAAGTCCTCACATGTCTTCTGCCAGAACTTTTGAACTGGTGCACAGGACCACATAGCATGCATATAGCTATCCGGCACATTGCTGGTGCAGTGAGATCAGATATTTGTGTGAGTCAGGCCCGTTTTGAACATCCTTTGTCCTGTGTAATGAATTCTATGTAGAACTTTATACCGTATAAGTTGTAAGTTAGAGTTTTTAGTCATCTTATAAGTGTCTAAACATATTTGTGTCCAGAAACTTTCCTCCTTATTGATCGATAGGTCTTTCTCCCATTTTGATATTGGAAGAGATATGGACTCATCCAGCTTTGATAATAGTCCATATATTTTCAATATCAATTTAGGGGAATGAAGATTTAGAAACTCTGCCACCTTAACTGGTACCTCTAAATCTGTCTGATTAAGATTAAATCTTGCTTTTATTATGGATTTAAGCTGTTGGTATTCAAAATACTTTTTATCACTGATGTCGTACTGTGACACTAGTTCCTGAAACTGGATAAAATTTCCACCTTGAATAAGATGTTCTAAATTATTTATTCCCTTCTCTTGCCATAGTGGAAATTTTAATGTCCTCTTTTGTTGCAAGATATCAGGATTATTCCAAATGGGTGTGAGTTTACAGGGGACAAGTGAAGACCCCGTTATTTTTAAAATTTTCCACCAAGCCATCAGAGAGGAGCTGATATTAATACTTTTAAAACAGTCATGGTGTTTAATACAGGGACTTGTAAAAGGTAAGTCAGAGATATTTAGTGACCCACAGAGAGCCTGTTTAGCATCTAACCATGGGTTTCCTAGTGGGGTTGATTTTGTCCATTTTGAAACAAACTGTAGTCTGTTGGCTAAAAAGTAATTAAAAAAATTAAAAATATTGGTAGATCTAAGCTTCCGCACTCTTTCACTTTTTGGAGGGTTTTTAAACTAATCTGTGATGGTTTATCCTTCCAAAAAAATTTACTTATATTTAAGTCTAGAGACTTAAACTAGGCCATTGATGGTTGGGTAGGAATCACTGAGAACAAATAGTTGATTTTAGGAAGGACCATCATTTTAACGGTTGCAACTCTTCCCATTAGTGATAAAGGCAGTGTCCTCCAGCACGTAAGGTCATCTTGTATTGTTTTTAAAAGGAGAGTGTGATTTAGTCGCAATGACTCTGAGAGCCTGGGGGAAATATCTATTCCTAAATATTTAATATTACCTGATTGTATTGGAATAGTAGATGTATTTGAGAAATTGCAATTTATAGGTACAGTAGAACAATTGATTTTACCCAGTTAATAGATTAGCCTGATAATGATGAAAATTTATCAATGAGCGCCACTGTCTGAAGAAGAGATCTTTGTGAGTTTTCAAGGAAAATCAATACATCATCAGCATAAAGACTTATGTTCTTTTTTCTCCAGTTTGAATACCTCTGATATCAACATTTTGCCATATGGCTGCTGCTAATGGTTCACTAAAGATGGTAAAAAGTGAGGGAGAAAGTGGACACCCCTGCCTAGTACCTCTCTGGAGATTAAAGCTTCAGGAAGTCTGATCATTTGTTCAGACAGACGCAGCTAGACAGCTATATAGTGTTTTAATCCAGTTTATGAAAGTTGAACCAAACCCGGACTTGTTTAACACCATAAAAAGAAATTTCCAGTTAACACGGTCAAAGGCTTTCTCTGCATCCAGGGACAAGATTGTAGCTTCTACGTTACTGATCTTGCAGTAGTCTACTAAATTAAATAGCCTACGTGTATTATCAGCCGAGTGCCTACCCTTGATGAAACCTGTTCAATCTGGTTGTATAATAAATGGAATTATCCTTTCCAGTCTTTTGGCGAGAGCTTTGCAAATTATTTTAAGATCGACATTCATAAGTGAGATGGGATGGTAGCTGGATGGAAGCATAGGTTCTTTTCCAGGTTTAAGGAGCAGGATAATACTAGCCAAATTCATATTTGGAGGAATTACATTATCTTCTTTAATTTGGTTCACCATTTAAAAAAAAAAAATAGGTGCCATCACAGGCCAAAATTCTTTATAAAATTCTACTGGAAAACCATCTGGTCCCGGAGCTTTGTTGTTTGGGATGTGCTTAAGTCACCTCCTGGAGTTCAGACACCTGAAGATGTGCATCCAGAGCTGCAATCTGTTCATTATTTAATCGTGGTAAATTAATATCGTCCAAAAATTTATTTATTTCTGAGTCAGATGGGTTAACCTGAGATGAGTAGAGGTTTTCATAAGACTTTCTGAAGGAGTTATTTATTTCTTCAGGCTCATGGGTAATATTTCCAGTCATATCCTTGATAGAGTGGCTAGTTGTTTTTTCTTTATTCAGTCTAAGCTGGTTCACAAGATATCGCCCTGATTTATTACTGTGTTCAAACTTCTCAAGACGCAGTCTTTGTATTAAAAACTGTGCTCTTTTGCTTGTAATTTCTTTTAATTCCAGCTTTAATTTTCTCAGATTGTTAAGTGTCTGTTCCCGAGGGGAAATGGCATAGGTTGTCTCCAGTGATTTAATTTTCTGTTCGAACTCCAGTACCAGTGCTTTTTCTTTTTTATTCTTTTATGAACAGTAAGAGATTATTTTACCTTGCATGGCCACTTTTGCTGCTTCTCAAAGAACACCTAGGGATATTTCTGGCACATCATTATATTCCAGATATGATTCCCACTCTTTATTAAAGTAGTTAATAAAGTCTTTGTCTTTCAGTAGTGATATATTAAATTTCCAGCTCCTAGTTTCCCTTGTAGCTTTCCTATTTACTAGTGTAAGAAATACTGGATGGTGATCACTAATAGCTTGATTTGAACATATTTCAGCATCTGTGATGTCCCTCACAATAGAGTTATTGGCTAAAAAGAAATCTAGACGTGAATGTGAACTATGAACTGATGAAAAAAAAGTGTATTCCCGAAGAGTTGGGTGAAAACACCATTCTTCGCAAAAACCAAAATCATTCATGTACTGTTTGAGAGTGTCAGTAGCCTGCCATTTTTGGTAATTCCCTGATGTACTGAGCCTGTCGATTGCAGGGTTTAATACTAGATTGAAGTCCCCTCCTATTATAATTGTAGTGTCCAAGTGCTCAAAAAGAGAAGTGAAAATAGTGTGAAAATAGGATGGGTTGTCAACATTTGAGCCATAAACACTTGCAATACATAGATCAAATTTTGGACTGGTATTTTTAGTATTATAAATCTACCTTCCAGATCTGTTATGGTGTTATTCACAACAAAGCGTATTCATTTGTTTTCCAGTACAGCTACCCCCCTTTATTTAGAATTAAAGACGACTGAGTACATGTGGGGCAATTCTAGGGTGGTGAGCGCATCTACAGACGACTTAGAAGCATGTGTCTCCTGCAATAAGACAAAGTCAGCCTGTAGATCGTTCGGTCAATTAAAAACTTTTAGCCTCTTCTCCCTGGTACCAATTCCACTTATGTTCCACGTGACAAACTTAAATGTGGACATGTATTCACTAACTGGTTATGTACTAAAGACTAATTAAATGTGCCAATGTGATTATATGTCTGTAATTATGCATATATGTGTATATATATGTTGTGTGTAAAATATACACCTACACATGTATAATTAAGATAAGATAAGATAAGCATTTATTAGTCCCACAATGGGGAAATTCCAGGATTGCAACAGCACAGGGATAGCAACACTCAGAGCAATAATCAGAAGACAAGAAAAAACAAGAGCAGCGAATATACATATGTACATATAAATATATAAACACACAGTGCGGAGCATTGTAGCTAGATGGAATAAAAATATAAATATATAAACACACAATGCAGAGCATTGTAACTAGATGGAATAAATATATAAATATATAAACACACAGTGCGGAGCATTGTAGCTAGATGGAATGAACAGCATAACCGTCTACTTATTTATCCTACATGGTATGATTGTGTACCCATACATATTCTCACCCTCCGTAGCGACTGATATTTCCCTAGTTGTATACCAGAGAGGACCATTGTGTAAGTCTATTGCATCTTTTGCATTCAATACTATTAGGTTGTCATGTTTTTTTGCTATCTCTGTGAGCAGCCCTGCTTAGGTTATACAGTCTGACAGCCGTAGGTAGGAAGGACCTGCGAAACCTCTCGGTTGCGCACCTAGGATGATGTAGTTTGCTGCTAAATGAGCTCCTCAGTGCGTTCAGTATGTCCTGCATACGGTGGGACTTGGACTCCAGCAGAGATGACAGTTTAGTCACCATCCTTCTCGCTCCTATCTCCTCCACTGGGTCTAGGCGTTGCCCCAGGACAGAGCTAGCTTTCTTAATAATAATGCATCAGATTTATATAGTGCTTTATCATAGACACTCAAAGACATTTTACAAGTAGATACAGGATTCATTCACTCCAGACAGACAATGGTAGTGGCAAGCTCCTACTGTAGCCACAGCTGCCCTGGGGCAGGCTGATAGAAACGTGGCTGCCAATCCGCACCAACGGCCTCTCCGTCCACCACCGAACATTTAAACATGTTTTATACATTTATACACATACATACATACATACCCAGTGTTATGGGCACTGGAGGCAATGCGGGTGAAGTGTCTTGCCCAGGGACACAACGGCAGGATATCTGGGGAGAGCGGGATTCGAACCGCCAACCATCGGGTTATTAGACGACCTGCTCTACCTCCTGAGCCACTGCCGCCCCTTGATCAGTTTGGGTGTGTGCGCATGATGTCTCTGTTCCATTTGCCTGCAATTCCAAGCAAATGGGGTACATGTATTTCAAGTTATTTCCTATAAACCAGAAGTATGAGAAAAAACGGACATAAAGGTTTGTAAGTGGTGAAAAAATGCAGATAACATACAACAATGACCAAACAACTTCAAAAACATTAACTACAACAGACAAACAAACAAACAACAACCTCAACAACAAAGAAATAAACATTTTGACAAATGTTAACAAATTAAACTGAGATCGAGTAAGAGTAAGAGACCTGCACACAATCGCATTCTTTTTCCACCTGTAGCTAAAAAAAAAAAAAAAAAAAAAACATAGGCTCTAGAATAACCAGGGTGTTATAGTTTCATCCATAAACAGCTTGCCATCTATATCCAGTCTATCCACAGAAACAATAGCTCACTTACTTTCTTGGATGTTTTGTTTCCTAATGGGAAAAAAAAAGCTTCCTTCTTCTTTCCAAGATTCCAGCAGCACTGAGCAGCAGCACTGAGCAGCAGGATTAAATACTACCTGTTCAAGAGGTAATAGAACTTCAATTCTTCACCTGTGGCTAGTTCTGGACTTTTGGACGTGATTTGGTTGACACTTGGCAGTGGATTGGTGGCTTGGGGGAAGATTCTGGTGGATTTAGAATTGGGCCTTTCTGCCTTGGAAGCAGACTGGCAGCCATTACTACTAGGCCTCACAGGCAGCCACGACCATCAGGCTCCACAGGCAGCCGCCACCACCAGGCTTCACGGGCAGTTCTCACCACCGGGCTTCACAGGCAGTTACCACCACCAGGCCCTGCAGCCACCTCCATCAGGCTTCAGGCCTGGCACTAGGCCTTACACGTATTCCTGTTGTTGTTGCTGCTTGAATTTTTCATCAACACTGAAATAGTCTTGGAAACAGACTCTTGTCTCCTTGTCCTTTGCAAATTATTGCAAAACTGCAGCAAAATGCCATCTAAGCCAAAAGCAGAGGCCAAATCCGAGGAGGAATATGTGTCCCTCGCACAGGTAAATGACTTACTGCAACAGCAAAAAGAACTGTTTTCTGCATTGTTAAACCAACAACAGGAAACTTTCAAAAGCCTCATCAAAGTGATCATAGACTCAACTAATGCAAGAGAGGACACGATGATGAGAGAGTTACAGGACATTAAAACCAGTCTACTGTTCACTCAAAAAGACGTAGATGACATAAAAGCTGATTTGTCTAAACAAGCAGACCGCAACAGTGTGCTGCAATCAGATGTTTCTAAAGTGTGTGACAGTCTGTTGACTATCACCGACAAATTTGAATATCTGGAAGGACAATCCCGGAGAAATAATCTAGTCTTTGATGGTGTTGTGGAGGCACCAGGAGAGACCTTGGTCGACACGGAGGAGAAGATTAAAAATATTCTCATGGAGAAACTACAGTTACCACCAGGGATCGAGATGGAGAGAGCCACCGCACCGGGAAACCTGGAGGAGAAAGACAGCGGCCCATTGTGGCCAAGTTCCTGCAGCATAAGGACAGGATGACCATTCTTCAAAGAGCCAAGTCCCGCAAAGGACCAAAAATCTTCATCAATGAGGACTTCACTGATTTGGTAAGAAGGAAGAGAAAAGAATTAATGCCAGAGCTGAAAGCTGCAAGAGCACGGGGGGACATAGACTACTTAAGGTATGACAGACTCATTATTCACCCACGCCAGTAACAGTACACCAAAATCAGTGGAGCCAAAAGTCAACCAGAAATGATTGACATTTCATTATCAACTTAGAGATATAAACTGCATTTTTTTTTCATTGACTGGAATAATTAAGATGCAAGCTTTTATAGGAAACAACTGTCACGACTCGCCGCTCATCGTCTGCCTCAGCTGCGCGCACACCTGCGCCTTGTCAGCCGCAAGCTATTTAGCCCACTCAGCCCTGTGCAGCGGTCTGGAGCCGTCTGTTCGCATAGGCACTTCTTCGCAGCTGCATCGTCTCCAAAACGACTGCAAGACTACGCTTCTACATAAGCATTCCATTCCCTTACCTTTTGCAAGTCTTCTCCCCTGTACACAGGTGGATTCCCTGGCGGCGGACACCCCGTCATCAGAATCAGAATCAGAATCAGAATCAGCTTTATTGGCAGAGTATGCACAACACATACAAGGAATTTGACTTTGGCTAAAAACTTGCTCTCGTTGTTCAGGTGGAGGATTTAAATAAGATTCAAATAAGGATTCAATGACAACAGAGTATGTACAGTAAATTACAGTCTGTCCATGTTTCTATAAAAGGATGCAAATATATACAGGAATATATGCAGTTATTTACTCAGACTATCCACACTTTGCAGAAATATATGAAAAAAATATACAGTCATACAGTATTTCAATGTGAACTCAGATTCAGTGATATAATGTGAATGAAGTAAAAAGCAGTGTGAGAGTTATATGCAATGTAAGAGTGGATGAAAAGTCATGCGTACAGCAACAGGTAGGACTAGGTGAATGTTAGGAGTTCATCAAAGTGATGGCTTGAGGAAAGAAACTGTTCCTGTGACGGGTGGTTTTGACCTTCAGTGATCTGTAATGACGACCAGAAGATAGAAGTTCAAACAGTTTGTGGCCGGGGTGTGACGGGTTAGCACAGATGTTTCCCGCCCGTTTCCTGGTTATGGACCGATATAAGTTCTCAATGGAGGGTAGGTCGGTACCAATGATCCTCTCCGCAGACTTAATGATCCGCTGCAGTCTGGTCTTGTCCTGTTTAGTGGCAGATCCAAACCAGACAGTGATGGAAAAGCAGAGGACAGATTGGATGATGGCAGTGTAGAAGACAACCAGCAGCTCCTGAGGCAAATCAAACTTCTTGAGCTGACGCAGAAAAAACAACCTCTGCTGGGCCTTTTTCCGGACAGTGTCTATATGGGAGGACCACTTCAGGTTCCGGGAGATTGTGGTACCCAGAAACTTGAAGGAGTCCACAGTGGACACTGTGCTGTTGAGGATGGTGAATGGGGGGAATGAAGGAGGGTGTCGCCTGAAATCCACAGTCATCTCCACTGTTTTGGCTGGGTTAAGTTCAAGATGGTTCTGGCCGCACCAGAGGATCAGCTGCTCCACCTCCCGCCTGTATGCAGACTCATCACCATCCCGGATCAAACCGATGACTGTGGTGTCGTCCGCAAACTTCAGGAGCTTCACCGAAGGGTCCTCTGAGGTGCAGTCGTTGGAGTAGAGGGAGAAGAGCAGTGGGGAAAGGACACATCCTTGGGGGGCGCCAGTACTAATTTTTCGGGAGCTGGATGTAAATCTCCCTAGCTTCACCTGTTGCCACCTGTCAGTCAGAAAGCTGGAGATCCACTGGCAGGTGGAGGGGGGCACCTTGAGCTGGAGGAGTTTCTGATGAAGAATGCCTGGGATGATGGTGTTGAACGCTGAGCTGAAGTTGACAAACAGGATCCTGGCGTACGTCCCTGGGGAGTCGAGGTGTTGATGGATGTAATGTAGTCCCATATTCACTGCATCATCGACTGACCTGTTTGACCGGTAGGCAAACTGCAGTGGGTCCATCAGGGGGCCTGTGACGACCTTCAGGTGGTTCAGCACCAATCTCTCCAAGGATTTCATGACCACAGAGGTCAAGGCAACAGGTCTGTAGTCGTTTACTCCTGTAACAGAGGGTTTCTTGGGAACTGGAATGATGATGGAGCGTTTGAAGCAGGAAGGCACATCACACAGCTCCAGTGATCTATTAAAGATCCGGGTGAAGATGGGGGCCAATTCGTTGGAGCAGACTCTCAGGCAGGACAGAGACACACCATCAGGTCCTGCAGCCTTCTTGATCTTTTGTCTCTGAAAGACCCGGCGCACCTCCTCTTCACAGATCGTTAGTGCTGGTGGGAGGTCAGAGTGGAGGAGGGATGGAGTTCCTGGGGCTGCAGATAATCCTTTTGTGTGGGTGGGAGGTGAGAACTGTAGGTTCTTTTCAAACCTACAGTAAAAGCTGTTTAGGTCGTTAGCCAGCTGGAGGTTTTCCACAGGGTGGAGGGATGGTCTCCTGTAGTTGGTGATATTCTGCAGGCCTCTCCATACAGAAGCAGAGTTGTTGGCTGAGAAGTTTTTTTTGTAACTTCTCACTGTAGCTCCCCTTAGCAAGCCTGGTCTCCTTTGTCAGCATGTTTCTGGCCCACTTGTACAGAGTCCAGGCACCAGTCCTGTAGGCCTCCTCCTTGGTCTGACGTAGCTGCTTCAGTTTAGGAGTGAACCAGGGTTTATTGTTGTTGTATGTGCAGAAGGTCTTGGTCTGCACACACATGTCCTCACAAAAACTGATGGATGATGTCACAGTGTCAGTGAGTTCATACAGGTTAATGGCATATAGGTTAATGTCATCGCCATCCTACCCTCACCGTCGTCACAGGCTCTGCAGGACGCTGTCTTCCGGGCTTCTCCCTTGGCCAACGCCAGCCACCTGTCATTCACAAGTAAGCGGCACACGACTCATAATCCCTGTCTTGGTGTGGTTCCCTTTACCCCTGTCCTCTACTCTCTCCATAGGGTTGCCCGGCTGTACGGCGCACCGCTCTGCTTCCTATGCATCGGCGTTCACCCTCATCACATATACATATCTTACACATCCATCCATACACGCTTGCTTGTTGAATAAAGCTGTTAAATCTATCCTGAGCTTGCATGCGTGTTTCCTGAGCCGGACATTATGTCAGTACGGCTCCAGCAGAGCGGCTCAGCAGACAGCGGGCTCGCACGCCGTCTTTCCACCCTCAAGGCTCGGGTGGATTTAATAGCCCACCAACAGCAGGTGATATTGAATCAATTGGTTAACATCCCTCACTGGTTAGACCGCTTGGACCCCCAGTTGGCGTTCCCCTCGGCTCGTCAGGGAGGGGTAGCTCCTGCCACTCCGGTGGCCGGCCAGTCTGCCATGGGAACGCCAACCCGGCTCACACCTATCCCAACCCCCGCCCGCTTCAGCGGGAAGCTTGGCGGAGCGCGGGGGTTCATCATGCAGTGTGAGTCGGTGTTTTTGCGCGTTCCCGGGGATTTTCCCTCAGACCACAGCCGAATTGGCTATATTGGTAATCTCCTGGAGGGGCAAGCGTTAACTTGGGCTTACGCCGTTATGGCAAAGCCCAGTTACGCAAACCTCTCCTACAGCCAGTTCGTGCAGAGCTTTCTCGAGGTTTTTGATCATTCCCGGCGTGATAGCGTCCTCACTGACCATCTCCTTGGCCTCCAACATGGAAGCCGGTAAGCGGCGGATTACGCTATCGACTTCCGGGTCGCAGCGGAGGAGGTAGGCTGGGGTGAGGCGTCACTCTGTGGTATCTTCCTCCGCAGCCTCAGCTCTGGTCTGAGGGATGAGCTGGCCGGTTGAGACCTTCCGGGGATGCTCTCGGAGCTAATTAGCTTGGATAACAGGCTGCATGAACGATCCACCGAGCGGAAGTTAATCGGCCGCTTGCGTGGAGGCTCCGTCCGCACGCCTCAAGCTCGCCCCCTGGCGTTACCTCCTCCGGAGTCTTCCGAGGAATCCGAGGCAATGGTGGTCGGTCGGTCAAGGCTCCCCCTAGCGGAGAAACAGCGCCGCCGGGAGTTGGACCTCTGCATGTATTGCGGAGGTAATCAACATACCGTGGAGCATTGCCCGGAGAAGCCAAACGGGGAGGTCCGCGAGTCACTGTAGGGGGCCTCGCGGACTCTAACTGGTCAAATCCCCTCACTAGTCTATCACTGCCCATTCGATTTTGTCACAATGCCACGGGGCACCTCACACACGCACTGGTGGACTCAGAAACAGAGCAGAGCTTTATTTCAAGGAGCCTGGCAACCCAATTGGGCATCCCCTGACACCTTCTGGCCGCTCCTCTCAGCCTGGTCACCCTCTCCTGTGCGCCCCTTGGACAAGTGACTCATCTCACCCAGCCGGTCCCTGTTATCATCTCAGGTAACCACCGGGAAGATCTCACCCAGTACGTCCTGTCCTCCTCTGTGTCGCCTGTCATCCTAGGTTACCCCTGGTTGCGCCTGCACAACCCTGTGCTGGATTGGCAGACAGGAAGAATCGCTGCCTGGAGCTCCTTCTGTATGGGTACCTGCCTACAGTCCGCAGCCTGCGCCCCGTCCTCTCCCCCTCCCGCCAAGGACGCCGCGCCTCCGGATCTCACCCTGGTGCCCTCGGAGTTCCATGACCTGGGTCTCGTGTTTAGTAAGTCCAGGGCGATGTCTCTTCCTCCTCACCGGCCCCACGACTGCGCTATCAACATCCACCCAGGGGCGCCCTTGCCATCCGGACACCTCAGCGCCGGAGCGAGAGGCTATGGATAGCTACATCAAGGAGTCACTCAACGCGGGAATCATCTGCCCCTCCTCGTCTCCGCTCGGCGCAGGGTTCTTCTTCGTCTCTAAGAAGGATGGGTCACTCCACCCCTGTATCGATTTTCGGGCCCTGAATGACATCATGGAGAAGGACCGTTACACCCTGCCTTTAATGGACACTGCCTTCCACTCCCTTCAGGGGGCGACCTGGTTCACCAAGTTGGATCTCCGCAGCGCGTACCACCTCATCCGGATCCAGGAGGGGGATGAGTGGAAGACGGCCTTTCGAACACCTAGTGGTCACTTCGAGTATCTGGTGATGCCGTTTGGGCTGACCAACCGCTGTGTTTCAACGCCTCATCAACGACGTCCTGCGTGATTTCCTTGGCCTCTTCGTGTTCGTGTACCTGGATGACATCCTCATCTTCTCCAGGTCACGGGAGGAACACCAGGTCCACGTGAGGTGGGTCTTTCAACGACTGCTGGAGAACAGGTTGTACGTCAAGACCGAAAAGTGTGAGTTTTACGCCAAGACAACCTCCTTCTTAGGATTCGTAATCTCACACAACCAAGTCCTTCCCGACCCCGCCAAGGTCAAAGCGGTGGTTGAGTGGCCCACGCCGACCTCTAGGAAGTAGGTACAACAGTTTATTGGGTTTGCCAACTTCTACCGCCGTTTTGTGCCCAATTTCGGTGCCATCGTTGCCCCGTTGACCCGTCTCACTTCTCCCAAAAACCCCTTCTGGTGGACCGAAGAGGTCGCAGCAGCATTTCAGGCGTTGAAGAAGGAGTTCTCCTCCTCCCGAGTCCTGACCCAGGTTGACCCCGCCCTGCAGTGTTTGGTGGAAGTCGATGCGTCTGATACGGGACTGGGGGCGGTGCTGTCCCAGCGATCACCCACCGACGGGGGTCAAGCGACCCTGCGCCTTCTTCTCACGATGTCTGTCTCCGGCCGAGCGTAACTACGATGTCGGGGACAGGGAGCTTCTCGTCATCAAGCTCGCCCTGCAGGAGTGGCGCCACTGGCTGGAGGGGGCTGGGTTGCCGTTCGTGGTGCTGACGGACCACAAGAACCTGGAATATCTAAGATCTGCCAGACGTGTGAATGCCCGCCAGGCGCGCTGGTCTTTGTTCTTCGCCCGGTTCCGTTTTACCATCACCTACCGCCCTGGTTCTAAGAATGGCCTGCCCGATGCCCTGTCCAGGCAGTTTGCCCCCGAGATGTCAGAGGAGCTGGGTCATACCATTCTGCCCAGCTTGTGTGTTGTGGGGGCAATTTCCTGGTCCATCAGGAACAAGATCCGGAGGGCGCAGGAGACCGAACTGGACCCTGGCGGCGGACCGGAGGGGAAGCTGTTTGTTCCATCTACTGTCCGGGGGGGGGGGGGGGGGGGGTCATCCATTGGGTTCACACCTCCAAACTCG
This sequence comes from Pholidichthys leucotaenia, assembly GCA_020510985.1. Lineage (NCBI taxonomy): Eukaryota > Metazoa > Chordata > Actinopteri > Cichliformes > Pholidichthyidae > Pholidichthys > Pholidichthys leucotaenia. The sequence goes on from CM035842.1 coordinate 421,074,871, forward strand.
CCTGTCACCCTGGTGTTTCCCGGCTAGTGGATCTCCTCCAGCGTTCCTTCTGGTGGCCAGGTCTTCAGAAGGACGCCACCAACTACGTCCGGGCGTGCCCTGTGTGTGCCACCGGCAAGCCAGGAAACTCTCCCCCTGCGGGTCTGCTCCAGCCCCTGCTGATCCCTGGCAGGCACTGGTCCCACACAGCCCTCGACTTCATCACCGGTCTCCCGGTCTCCAACACCTATGACGCCGTGCTGACCATTGTGGATCATTTCTCCAAGGCTGCCCACTTCGTGCCACTCTGGGGCCTCCCAACGGCACAGGAGACAGCGGACCTTCTGGTTTAACACGTGGTCAGGCTGCACGGGATACCGGTGGACGTCGTCTCTGATCGGGGGCCCCAATTTGTCTCAGAGGTATAGAAGTGTTTCTGCAATGCCCTGGGGGCCACGGTAAGCCTCTCCTCCGGTCACCACCTGCAGTCCAATGGGCAGTGTGAACGGGCCAACCCGGAGCTGGAAGCTGCCCTACGCTGCGTCACTTCCTCCAACCCGTCTTCCTGGAGCGCCCACCTGGCCTGGGTAGAGTATGCCCACAACTCGGCACGGTCTTCTGCCACAGGGATGTCCCCCTTCAAGGCGTCCTTGGGATACGACCCACCATTGTTCCCGGAGCAGGAGGGTGAGCTGGCCATTCCATCCATCCAGGTGCACCTGAGACGTTGTCGGAGTCTGTGGACCAGGGCGCGCGATGCGCTTTTACGCACGGCGACGCGCAACAGCACCATGGCGAATCACCACAGGAGACCGGCCCCTGCCTACCAGGTGGGCCAACAAGTCTGATTAGCCTCTCAGGACATTCACCTCAAGGCTGAGAAGAGGAAGCTGGCCCCACGCTTCATTGGCCCTTCACCATCTCAAAGATCATTAACCCAGTGGCTATGCATCTGCCCCCCCCCATCTCTCCGCATATGTCCCACCTTCCACGTGTCTAAAATCAAGCCCGTGGTCTCCGACCCCCTCTGTCCCCCGCCCGCGGCACCGCCCGCGCCTCTGATGATCGACGGCCACCCGGCCTGGAGAGTCACTTCCATCATGGACTCCCGGCACCGAGGTCGCGGGCTGCAGTACTTGGTGGACTGGGAGGGATTCGGTCCTGAGTGGAGGTCCTGGGTGCGCTCTTCCTTGGTGTTGGACAGGAGTCTCATCACGGAGTTCCACCGGGTGCATCCGGACAAACCAGCGCCAGGAGGCGCTGCTGGGGGGGAGTACTGTCACAACTCGCCGCTCATCGTCTGCCTCAGCTGCGCGCACACCTGCACCTCGTCAGCCGCGAGCTATTTAGCCCACTTAGCCCTGTGCAGCGGTCTGGAGCCGTCTGTTCGCATAGGCACTTCTTCGCAGCTGCATCGTCTCCAAAACGACTGCAAGACTACGCTTCTACGTAAGCATTCCATTCCCTTACCTTTTGCAAGTCTTCTCCCCTGTGCACAGGTGGATTCCCTGGCGGCGGACACCCCGTCATTGCCATCCTACTCTCACCGTCGTCACAGGCTCTGCAGGACGCTGTCTTCCGGGCTTCTCCCTTGGCCAACGCCAGCCACCTGTCATTCACAACTAAGCGGCACACGACTCATAATCCCTGTCTTGGTGTGGTGCCCTTTACCCCTGTCCTCTGCTCTCTCCATAGGGTTGCCCGGCTGTACGGCACACCGCTCTGCTTCCTGTGCATCAGCGTTCACCCTCATCACATATACATATCTCACACATCCATCCATACACGCCTGCTTGTTGAATAAAGCTGTTAAATCTATCCTGAGCCTGCGTGCGTGTTTCCTGAGCCGGACATTATGTCAACAACCTCATTTTTAAAGGATAAGAATATACTGAGCATAAGCCACACAGTGTTGAATATGAAACCAATCCTGAAAATCACTTTTTCAACAGTATAAAACATCAGTGTAAATACTTTAGCTCAGACCAACTAAAAAATACAATTTCTGACCAATCATTGTCAATAATACACTTTAATAGTAGAAGTCTCAACATAATTTTTTTTCCAAAATCCAGGACAGTTTGTTGCAATATGACACATATTTTTCTGCTGTTGCAATTTCTGAGACTTGACTAAAAAATGACCAACTTCATACAATGCAAATGAGAGGCTATGATTTATATACCACAAACAGAACAAACAAAAAGGGGTGGTGGTGTTGCTTTATATATCAGGTCCTGCTACCAAAGCCAAGTTGTAGAAAATATGTCTTTTGAAATGAAAAACATCATGGAGTGTGTAACTGTGGAATTAATTACAACTACAAAAAACATCATAATAAGTTGTATTTATAGAGCACCGGGTACCGATATTGACATTTTCAAAGAAAAATTGTCTGAGCTTTTCAATGCAGTAGGTAATAAGAAGCTGGTATTTATTTGTGGAGACTTCAATATTGACTTATTAAATCCAAATGACCATATCCAAATAAGTGAATTCATAAATTCCATGTTTTGTATGGGTTTCTACCCTTCAATAACATACCCAACTAGAATAGCAACACATTCAGCAACGCTTATTGATAACATTTTCACAAATGTTACTGAGGGGAATGTAACTGCTGGTCTTATTATCAATGATGTGACAGACCATCTGCCTGTTTTTGTTTCTTCGCACACTGGTGGAACACAGAACGTTGAAATAGATCAGGTTTTTAAATAACTTGTAACAGAAACCGCAATCAACAATCTTAGAAATGATCTAAAAATACAAGACTGGAGCGGTGTTTATGTTGACGCATTGACACAGCATATGGAGAATTTGTCTCTATTTTATCACAACTATATAATAAACATTGCCCTCTAGCAGTAAAGGAAACTAAAGTTAAATACAGAGAGAAGCCTTGGATCACCAAGGGCCTGCAAAATGCTTGTAAAAACAAAAACTTGTTATACAAAACGTTTCTGAAATAAAGAACTGTGGAAGCAGAAAAGAAATACAAGACTTATAAAAATAAACTCATTAGTATTTTAAGATCGAGTAAAAAAACATATTACAGTAAATTATTGGAAAATAAAACTAATACATGTAATACGTATATGGAAGGTGTTAAATAATATAACAAAGAGAGGAAAACTAAATTCCAACCACATCTCTTATTTAAATTCAGATAATGGAATAATCAATGAAAATAGCTTGATCTCCAACACGTTTAATGAATATTTTGTTAATATACGAGAAAAGATCGCCAACTCCACTGTATCATCAGAAAATACAAGTGGCGCTGACAATGTCGTCAACATAAACGCTTACTCAATGTTTATGAAAAAAACAGATGAAAAAGAAATTCTTGACATTGTTAACAAGTTCAAAGACAAAAAATCAACTGATTGTAATGATTTCAGTATATTCTTGGTTAAATGTATTATTGATTGCATTGTTAAACACTTCACTTTCATATGCAACATATAACTTACTGCTGGTAAATTTCCAAAGAAAATGAAAACAGCAAGAGTTGTTCCTCTGTATAAGACTGGTGACAAACACTTATTGTCAAACTACAGACCCATCTCCTTGTTACCTCAGTTCTCCAAAATACTGGAAAAAATATTTGTTAAGAGACTAAATGATTTCATTGATAAGCACAATATACTCTGTGAACAACAGTATGGATTCAGGAAGAACCGGACCACCTCACTGGCACTCATGGACTTTGTTGAACAGATTACGGATGCAACAGATAGAAGAGAATACACAGTTGGAATATTTCTGGACTTACAAAAGGCATTTGATACAGTTGACCATAAATTACTCCTCAGTAAATTACATAAGTATGGCATCAGAGGAATTGCTTTTGACTGATTAAACAGCTATTTAGAAGACAGATATCAATATGTTCATGTGAATAATACAGACTCTGAGTTGCTGAAGATGACGTGTGTGGTACCACAGGGTTCTGTGCTTGGTCCATTGCTGTTTATTTTGTATATTAATGATTTATGTTCTGTGTCTAAATTGCTCAAGTGTATTTTATTTGCAGATGACATAACTTTTTTTTTTTTTTTTTTTTTTTGTAGTGGAGAAAATCTTAAGCAGCTTCTGGATTCAGTAGAAAATGAACTTAAACAAATCAATCAATGGTTCACTGCCAATAAATTATCTATTCACCTTGGAAAAACAAAATGTATAATATTTGGAAACCGCAAATTATATAATCACAGAAAAATTAAAATAAACAATGTGAAGCGGATGATAAGATAAAGGCAGCGATGAGAGTTTTAAGTAGAGTTTATTAAATCATACCGCCTTCACGGGAACTTGGCTCCAGCCCATAGTGTGAGCAGGCTGAAGCTGAATTCCTCAGGCTCTCAGAGAGGAGACACAGTGTGTGTCAGCAGCAGTTGCAGGAATCAGATTGAGAGTGAGAAGGTGAGCATGGATTACAGTGCAGTATATATACCTAACTACAACAATACATAAAAGAGCATTCCCAGCAGTTGGTATGATCAAAGAGATTGCAGAACAGGCATGAAACATTTGCATTTGAGAGACATACATCACAATAGGCAGATTGCTGGCCTCTGCTCCAGCTGCAGGACAAAGAGGTTACAAGGCACATCTACATATTGATCTCAGTCTCTAGGTCACAGTAAGGACAGGACACATGAACACAATGCATGAAAGGCACATTAACATCACAGTAGTGAGCCAGAAGAAGCGGGGCTGCCTGTAGACATTAATACACACATTTCACTGTTCTGTTAATTGCTCTAGTCGAGCGCTGTGTCTGTCCAGTCTGTTGTGGGGGTTACACCAACCCGCCACACGCTCCCTCCCAGAGGGCTCGACAGGAGGCCGAGGTCTCGATCATGCAGCTTGGGCAGCGAGTAGGAGAAGCTCTGTGCAGGCGGAGGGGGGGTGGGGGGTGGTAAGTGCCGGCCGGGAGCGGTGAAATCGTCCTGGCCGCGCAAAAATTGCTTGCTGTTCCGCGATGTCGAGGGGCTGTCCCGTTGAACTTGCGGAGATCACAAGAAGAAAAATTAGTCTCTGACTCCTCTCGTGACCATGAAGAAAAGCAGGAGCGGCTGTAAGAAAAAAAAGCAACAAAAGCAGAGGGACTTGGCGTGTGGGAAAAGCTGATGGCTGAATCCCTTGTGCGTTGTGGCTGAGACCATTAGTGAATCCTGTGGGCGAGCTGCGAGCGTGCTTCAGGTGTGCGGGCAGCCCTGAAGGTTCCGAGGGTGGTGATCAGCCGTTTTTCTCGGGCATGTGCAGCGGCGGAGGACGATGGCGGTCTCTGGAGCCGTTATTGTCCCGTGCGTGGTGCGCCGTCCTCGTAACTCCCCGGTGCGTGCGCCGGGGTTCCGTGATGGATGGGCCAGCTGGAGAGGAGAACCAGGGTCAGGAATCTTGGTGGAGATCGGCGCAGTTGGCGCCGATAAACATCTATATTGAGCTGTGGCTGCAGATTAGTCATGGTGCGTTGGAGCATTGAGGGGAAATAGACGATCTTTGTCCCTCAGGCTCAGGTAGATGCGTAGGATCGCTGAGAGGGAGGAGGAGCGGTGAGAGGGAGAAAACGTTCTGTGTCCCTCGGCCGGTCCAGCGTGGACGTCCCGATCTCAGGCGAGGGTCGCGCCATGACGTTTTCTGCAGTTTTCCCGGTCGTGGGTGATGTCCGGAGAGTAGCTCACCTGTGTTGGCTCTTCGTCGAGGTCTCCCTGAAGCAGAAGGGAGGGCAGCTCGTTTGCGTCAGGCTGCTGTGTCGTTGGCAGCGTGTTTTTTTCAGCGTCGGGTCGCCAGCGTGGCTGTCCAGGCCAGAAGGTTTGCTTTGCACAAAGCGTGTGCATTCTTGGGATCACCAGTGAAGCGGATGATAAGATAAAGGCAGCGATGAGAGTTTTAAGTAGAGTTTATTGAATCACACCGCCTTCACGGGAACTCGGCTCCAGCCCATAGTGTGAGCAGGCTGAAGCTGAATTCCTCAGGCTCTCAGAGAGGAGACACAGTGTGTGTCAGCAGCAGTTGCAGGAATCAGATTGAGAGTGAGAAGGTGAGCATGGATTACAGTGCAGTATATATACCTAACTACAACAATAGATAAAAGAGCATTCCCAGCAGTTGGTATGATCAAAGAGATTGCAGAACAGGCATGAGACATTTGCATTTGAGAGACATACAGTACATCACAATAGGCAGATTGCTGGCCTCTGCTCCAGCTGCAGGACAAAGAGGTTACAAGGCACATCTACATATTGATCTCAGTCTCTAGGTCACAGTAAGGACAGGACGCATGAACACAATGCATGAAAGGCACATTAACATCACAGTAGTGAGCCAGAAGAAGCGGGGCTGCCTGTAGACATTAATACACACATTTCACTGTTCTGTTAATTGCTCTAGCCGAGCGCTGTGTCTGTCCAGTCTGTTGTGGGGGTTACACCAACCCGCCACAAATGCTGAAATTGACAGTTTTTGAAACCAAGTTCCTAGGGGTCATTGTTGATAACAAACTAAACTGGAAATCACACATAAATTATGTCAAAACTAAAATGTCTAAATCCATTGCCGTACTGTATAAAGTTAAGGATTTCCTGTGTCAGAAATCTCTTTGCATTTTATATAATTCACTGATAGTTCCTTTTATGACATACTGTGTGGAGATCTGGGGAAGCACATATAAAACACACACAAACTTAATCTTTTTACTACAGAAAAAAGCCGTACGCATTGTATCAAAGAAACCTTACCGTGAAAAACAACAAATCCAATATTCATTCAATTACATACTCTTAAATTTAGAGATCTGGTAGATTATAATGTCATTCAAATCATGTACAAAGCAAATAATAACCAATTACCTGTAAATATTCAGAGACTGTTTAAAAAAAGGGAAAGCAAATATGAGCTAAGAGGTAACTCGGTTTATAATAAGCCAAAGGTTAGAACAAATACAAAGTATCATTGCATGTCTGTCACTGGAGTTAAACTGTGGAACTGTTGCTCTGAAAATATTAAAACATGTTCAACTCTGAAGCAATTCAAAAAATTGTATAAAGATGAGAAAATCTGCCAGTATCTCACTGTAAATGCTGGGAGATAAATTTGTAATAACTTAATTTTTTTTTTTTTTTTTTTTTTTGTCTAATTGTTCTACTTGATTTTCTTTGTTGATTTTGGGTAAGACTTAAATTTTTATGTTATTGATCTTAAAATTGTAATGGGGTAGGCACTATATAAGCACTAGCTTCAGCCTACACCCTTTCGGTTGTTCTTTTGTGTGTTCTTATTGTATTGTATGTGTTTATTATTATTATTACTGAATAAATTCATTCATTCATTTAGTCATTCCAAGATTTCCTGTGGAATTTGATCATTTAGACCATAATTGGTGTTTTTAAGCTGCCTACCCTGCCTCTATACCAAAATTTTTTTTTTAAATGCTCAAATTTGGTAACAATAGGTCTGGGCCATTTATTCTGGGAATTTTTTTGCCCAATTCGGTGGACTCGGTGAAAGGTAATTGAATTTGTGACTTCAGGGGATAGTTTTAGTTGTGTTGAGATAAATTCACGGACCAGCTGTTCTGGATTTTCATTATTTTTTTCAACAATTCCAGAAAAAAACAAGGTTATCTCTCATGCTGCATGACTGCAAACTGAGAACTGATTCGTTCATTTTTCGGTTTTCTCCCTCAATAACGCCAAGCTGCATGGTTAGTGTGTTTACTGACTTTTTTAGGCTGTTATTTTCCTCTACAAGAGAGACGAGCTGTGTTTGACTGAACTCTAAACTCTCCCGCAAACTCTGGAACTCTTTATGAAGGAGCTCAACTAGCACCAGTCTACCATCCGTGCTGGTAAGTTTATTCTCAATGGAGAAAAGGATGTCACTAACCTCAGTGCCCTGCTGTGATTTCTCGGGCATTATTTTTGGCAAATCTGCAGTCTCAGTCGTTTAGACTGAGAAGCAGGGACGGGACACACACTCGCCTGCTCCATGACACAGCAACAGTAATAAGACTTGTCGATGTAGTTCTCTAGTTCCTCCAGCTTCGTACGAAAAAAGAAAGATAAACACAAACAATCAGTTAATGAATTAATTACAAAAAAGAAAAAAAAACTACCTGTGGAAAAGTTTGTTTTAAGCTCGGTCGACAGCAGTCACCATTTGGATTATTGCGCAAATAGCCTCAAAACGTCTCGCGATCACAGCATCGGCCCCAGAGAGATTTTTTATAACAACATACTTTTACAGACACCTGTGCATAAGTTAGATGCAGTAATTGTATCATCTGTCTTTTATCGGGGCCAGTTCAGACTCATTCAAAGGGTAGTTAACAACATTACTCCCTAATTTACTGCAATTGCACTCATTTTATGTTTGAGTTGTGATTAAAGTGCTCTCTGCTGTTTTAACAGATGAAATTACCCGATTCTACAGCTTGGATTTGCCCTGTAAATGTTGGAGGTCACTGGATTTTAGTGGTACTTCTTGTCTTCCTTGTGGTTTCACTAAACAACATTTTCTACAGAAAAGTTTCTATGTACATCCCACAACTTTTAATACTTTGTAAGGCTTGAAATCAATTCATGCTGTAAACTTTTGACAAATTATCAAGATGGATGAAAGGTCGGTCATTGTGATAGACCCCTCGGGAATGAAAAGCTTTATGAAGGGAAAATGCTCTGTAATTGGAGGTAATGTGGTATAAATCTTTAAACTAATTCACTTTGTTATACTTTTTGTCATTTGGATAACTGTAAAATGTTACTAAAACCTTAATTTGGGCAATTGCACAGAAATTTTGGGAGGACAAGAAGTCCTGGTGAAGAGCAGTGGAGAATAATGACCACACCACACAAACTGCAGCAGGACATGTCAAATTGCAGAGTCTTAATTTTGAGAGTATGAACAATATTTATTTATGCAGTTGAGGTGAATGTGTATCTGTGAATGTTTAATGTGTAGCTTAACACTTACACTGCCCGTACGTACACACATGGACAAAATTGTTGGTACCCCTCTGTTAATGAAAGAAAAACCAACAATGATCACAGAAATAACTTGAATCTGACAAAAGTGGCAATAAATAAAAAGTCTATGAAAATTAACCAATGGAAATCAGACAATGCTTTTGAATTGTGGTTCAACAGAATTATTTTATAAAACAAACTCATGAAACAGCCCTGGACAAAAATGATGGTACCCTGCCACCCCCATCAAAAATGATGGGGGCGGGCAGTGGCTCAGGAGGTAAAGCAGGTCGTCCAATAACCGCATGGTTGGCAGTTCGAATCCTGCTCTCCCCGGATATCCTGCCGTTGTGTCCCTGGGCAAGACACTTCACCCCCAATTGCTCCTGGTGGGTCTGGAAGCACCATGTTAGGTAGCATGCTGCCATCAGTGTGTGAATGGGTGAATAGCAGGATCTGTAAAGCACTTTGGTCATCAAGAGATGAGAATAAAAGCGCTACATAAGTGAATACCATTGAACTTAATATTTTGTTGCACAACCTTTTGAGGCAATCACTGCAATCAAACGATTTCTGTAACCGTCAATGAGACGTCTGCACCTCTCAGCAGGTATTTTGGTCCACTCCTCATGAACAAACTGCTCCAGTTGTCTCAGGTTTGAAGGGTGCCTTCTCCAAACGGCATGTTTCAGCTCCTTCCACAGATGTTCAATGGGATTTAGATTAGGGCTCATAAAAGGCCACTTTAGAATAGTCCAATGTTTCGTTCTTAGCCATTCTTGGGTGTTTTTAGCTGTGTGTTTTGGGTCATTATCCCTTTGCAAGACCTATGACCTGCGACTGAGACCAAGCTGTCTGATACTGGGCAGCACATTTCTCTCTAGAATACCTTGATAGTCTTGAGATTTCATTGTACCCTGCATAGATTCAAGACACCCTGTGCCAGATGCAGCAATGCAGCCCCAGAACATAACAGAACCTCCTCCATGTTTCACAGTAGGGACAGTGTTCTTTTCTTGGTATACTTCATTTTTGCACCTGTGAACATAGAGCTGATGTGCCTTGCCAAAAAAGTTCCAGTTTTGTCTCGTCTGTCCATAGAACATTCTCCCAGAAGCTTTGTGGCTTGTCAACATGCAGTTTGGCAAATTCCAGTCTGGCTTTTTTATGATTTGTTTTCAACAGTGGTGTCATCCTTGGTCATCTCCCATGAAGTCCACTTTGGCTCAAACAACGACGGATGGTGCAATCTGACACTGATGTACCTTGACCTTGGAGTTCACCATGAATGTGTTTAGAGGTTGTTCTGGACTCTTTTGTTACCATTCATATTATCCGTCTCTTCCATTTTTCATCAAGTTTCCTCCTGGGGCCACGTCCAGGGAGGTTGGCTACAGTCCCGTGGATCTTAAATTTCTGAATAATATGTGCAACTGTAGTCACAGGAACATCAAGCTGCTTGGAGATGGTCTTATAGCCTTTATCTTTAACATGCTTGTCTATAATTGTATTTCTAATCTCCTGAGACAACTCTCTCCTTTGCTTCCTCTAGTCCATGTTTAGTGTGGTACACACCATGTCGCCAAACGGCACAGTGACTACTTGTCACCCTTTAAATAGGCCGACTGACTGATTACAAGTTTGTAGACACCTGTGATGTTAATTAGAGGACACATCTTGGTTGAACATGTCCCTATGGTCACATTATTTTCAATCTTTTCTAGGGGTACCATCATTTTTGTCCAGGCCTGTTTCATGAGTTTGTTTTTTTAAAGTAATTCTGTTGAACCACAATTCAAAAACATTGTCTGATTTTTATTGGTTAATTTTCATAGAATTTTTATTTATTACCACTTTTGTCAGATTCAAGTTATTTCTGTGACCATTGTGGGTTTTTCTTTCATTAACACAGGGGTACCAACAATTTTGTCCATGTGTGTAGGTTTGCAGAACAGTATCTGAAAGGTAGAGACCTCAACCTTGTTGCAACCAACAAAGAAGAGATCTCCGCTGCAAGACTTGAAATTGCAACCACTCTTCTGAAATGACGAGGTAGCCATTATAAAGTGTCAGGAATCTCTGAAAACACTCAGAATGTGATTGTATATTAGTTTGTTACCTCAATAAAGATTTGAGACACAAGAATATTCTTTTAAGAGTTTTTACTTGTATAAATTGTATACAAGGAGCACGAACCTCAGGTTGCAGGAGGTCAGTACTGAAGACTGGCTTCAGCGAGCAGGCTTATATTTGAGAGACAGTTGCAATACACAAACGGTTTCAGCTGAATACATCACAGACAGAAAGGGGTGAAACAGGTCTGGCACATTATTAGCAGAGTTCACAGAGTTTGTTAATCCGGAATCAGGTGTATTGACCTTCTTAAAAGAACAAAGGGGCCCCTGCTGCCTTTCTCGCTCCGCAGGGGGCTCTTTGTGTCCTCTTGCTCCACAGGGGGCTTCCTGTACCTTTCCGGCAGAACTGGCTTCCTGCATTCAGTCTTAGTGTTAATCCAGAGGAACACGCTTCTCTATGCGGTCTCGGTACTTTTCCACACTTCTACACTTGTATAAGGCTTAGACATAAAAAATGATAACATATGTGTACATTTTTCTGACAATTCCCTCCTTTTTATCATTTTATCATTGTTGTATTCACATGCAAACATCAGTACAATGCATCTTCTCATGATTTTCTACATTGTCATCATTGAGCATCACTTCCAAATCTAAACAGTAGTTCTGTCATCACAATCACCATCACTTCGTTGTCTCAATGCAGTATATTGTACAGGAACGTCCCTTTGGAGCATAACAGATTGTAACATGAAAGTGTGTTGAGCAAGAGCTCTACTTATCATGGACCTAATGCAGGGAATGACACACATGAATAGTACACAAGATAGAATCAATGCAACTGTTACTGGAGTTAGCCACTTCAACAGAACTTGACACCATTGACCAGAAAGGAACCAAGAGGACAGGTCCCAATTTTGTGGCACATCCTTCAAGCCATTCAAGTGTTGTTGCAGTCCTTTCAGCCAATCGATTATGCCTCCTTTCTCTCAGTGAGGTCTCCAAAGCCCAAAATACATCATTCATTCTGTGACTCAAATAGGCCACTCCAAATGAGGGGAATGCTGTCATAGGCTGTCGTCTCCCTCTTGGTTGTCAAGTTGGCGTCAGGGGAAGTGATCCATATTATTCCTGCAAACACACCTGTCACACCAGCGGCAAGTAGCAGTGCCTTCATTTTTACTTCCACCTGAGAGAGTACCCCTCTGGGCCTCTGTCTTCACCAGGTTTGAGATGGCCGTGTCCTTAAAAGGACATGCCCCCTTTGTAACTGGACTTACTCAGGGAAGCAGGTTAGTTCACTTACAGGTAGTGTTGTAGTCAAGACCTCATCAAGACCAGAGTCTCCCAAGACCAAGACCAAGACCAAGACCGAGAAAAAGTTGAGACCAAGACCCACATACAAAGTGGTCTTAACTTGGTCTCAGTTTTGGGATTCTGGTCTTGGTTTGCTCTCGACTACAACTCTATGGGAAGCAAAGGAGCAAACATTGCCATCGCTTATTGTGAAGAATGCATAAATAATATGCGGGTATTGCAGACATGCACATTTATATGCAGTATTAATATAACCAGTGTTGGGCAAGTTACTAAAAAATAGTAACTAATTACAGTTACTAGTTACTTCTTTTCAAGAGTAACTGAGCTACTTTACCAATTACTGCATGATTAAAGTAACTAGTTACTTGGAAATAGAGTTGTAGTCGAGAGCAAACCAAGACCAGAATCCCAAGACTGAGACCAAGTCAAGACCACTTTGTATGTGGGTCTTGGTCTCAACTTTTTCTCGGTCTTGGTCTTGGTCTTGGTCTTGGGAGACTCTGGTCTTGATGAGGTCTTGACTACAACACTACTTACAGGCACCTTTAGTCTCTCCACGTGTGACAGGTGGATCCAGGATGGTCGTTCAGCGACCCTCACTGAGTCCCAATGCTGCCGGTGATGATTTTTCATGAAGAAAAAGTCACCAGGCTGCAGTGGGTTGATCACTTCCTCCTGTGGAGTGTAGAGAGCTTCGACAGAGTCAATGTATTCCTTGGTGTTGACTAAGAGCCTTATGTTTGTGTGGTATTAGTAATGACAGACCCGTCAGTACATAAGGGCGGTGAAAAGCACCGTCCAGTTTTCTTATCTGGGATGGTATTAGTTATTAATTTCACTATCTTAAGAGCTTCAGGCCACATAATGGCCTTACCATGCGTGGTTTTTGCCAGCATTTGTCTGATTGTCTGCATAAATGATCTCTGGTATTCCAAAAGTTGGGAATATACTATTTTGCAAAAACCGTACAGAAAAACTTTTGCATCTGCCTTAGTAGTAGGATGTATTTCTGTCCATTTTGTAAATGTGTCAATGAGAACAAAGCAGTATTGGAGTTGACCCACTTTTGATAATTCTATAAAATCCATGCACCATTGAGAAAAGGGTGCTTTTGGTAGTGGAAAACTCCTCTGTCTAGTTCTCATTGCACCTTGGGCATTATTTTGACTGCAAACTTTTTCCATTTCTTTTAGAATTCCTGGACAGAAGAAGTGTTTTTCAGCTATCTTAATCATATCCCTCCTGTTGGCACATCGTGCCATCCAGCAGTGCAGTGATGGAGGGAGAACAATTTTGTCATTGGCAGTGCAGTAAAGTTTGTTGGCATTCAAGTATGTGTGGGGAGGCATAGTCATGTTTTTCAGCTCATACTAGCATGCAAATTTCCTTGTGGGCCCTGAAGTAGTGCGTACATTGGAGTCGTGTGTTGTGAGAGGTTTGGCAACCACTGGTGGCAGTAGTTCAGGGTACCTAATAGTGCCTTTTTTGTTGTAAAGTTGCTACTTTTTCACATGAATTTGCTACTTATTTTCATAAATCTGCAACTTTTTTCTCATAAATTTTATTTTGTTTTGTAAACATGTAACTTTTCTCCTCATAAATTCACACATTTTTTCATCATAAATCTACAACTTTTTGTTGTAAATTTATGACTTTTTTCTTTTAAATTTGCTGATTAAGTTTGCTTTTTTTGTCTGTGGCAAAGGTAAGTTTTGAATGTCTTTATTCTATCTGGTTCCAATGTTTTCCCGTCGGCCATAAGCATATGGCCAAGGAATTAAACCTCAGGTTGACAAAACTGCATTTTTTTCTTGCCACGTTTTAGTCCATGTTCAAACAGGAAGTGCAGCAGGGCCAAAGAGTTCTGTCGACATTGTTCCTCAGTGGGGGAGGCAACCAAAATGTCATCCACATATAACATAATTTTTGAACCGGCTGGTGGGCTAAATTTAGCCATTAGAGCAGTCATTTCCTGTGAGAAAATAGTCGGACTTTCACAATAACCTTGAGGTAATCTGGAGTATGTGTATCTTTTTCCCTTAAACATAAATGCAAACTAAAACTGGCTTTCTTCATGCACGGGGATAGTAAAAAATGCATTACTCAAATCTACCACAGAGAAAATGGATGAATCGTGACCCAAAGGGTCATGACCACTTGTAAAGGCGCCATAAATAGTCCTGTGGATTGTGAGTATTGCACATTTTGCTTAGGAGTTTTCACCCAATCGATTACATGATTTGCCTTTTCAACCATTTGTCCACAAGCAGCCCAAAAGTAATTGCCCTGTCCCCATAGGGAGTGTTAACATCATGCAAGGAGGTAACATCTTCAGGCAATTTCACCGACAGTGCAGCTGCTCCTTGCTCATTGAAAATCAAATTGTCCATCTGCACTGTCATACAATTTGTCAGCCAAGGCACAATCAAAAAGTTCAAAACATCTGATATATTTCATAGTAACGTGCAGTGGCTGTGGACTTCCTAGTCCTTCAAGGATATGACCTGGCAGTACAGCAGCCATGAGGGCGGTGCTCTTTTGTGCACAATGTCGTGACTGCTGTACTGTCTTAGCCAAACAATGTGCCTCATCCTTCATCATTGGGTTCGTCATTGTCTGCCAGAAATGTCTGCTCTGTTCTTAAAATGGTATAATCATCTTTTAATTTATATAGAAAATCTTTTAGAAAGGATAAAACAAGTCATTATCAGTTATTGATAATTTTTATTTATTACCTGCTTTTCTGAGTATTGCCAATTATTTGCTAATTAATTCCCCTGATACCCCCTGTTTTGATACATGGAGACACACATGCAGCAAAGTTACAGGGTATTTGCTTGATTCTTCTGTTGAAAGGAAGTGTGCTACCATTTTTAATTTTAGATAAAATTTGCGGGTAGCCCAGTTCCCTCAAAAATAAGATTTCAATAGTCCCAGCTTCTTTTGTGACACTACAGATTTCATTTAAGAAAAACAAAATAACCATCTGTGCATTTTTGATATGCTTCAGCATTGATAAATAAGATCAGTTTGTCCAGTTGAACACAGATGGGTTAAATTTGAATAAATGAATAAAAGTTGCGTCACACTCTTTCAGTCAACGGAAAGGTGGACATTTTGCCTAATTAGAATTTGATTCAAATTTTTTCCTTGAATGCCTCATTTTATATATTCCTTGGTAAATTGTGGAGTGAATGTAGTTTACCCTGACCCAGCTTGGCCACCACCGAATCAGGAAAAACACATTTCTCATTACTGTCATGTTCCTGAAATATGACGTATTATATATTACATATATCATATATCACACCATTATGAGGTGAGTAACATCAAATGCATACCCTCTGTTGGGGAGGAACATAACTGGGGTGTTAGATTGACTTTAAATAACCGAGTATATAGTAAGGCTATAATCTTCGCTGTGAGTGTTTGCTCATTACTAAATAAATGTTAATATTCACAATTAAGGAAATGCACTGAAAGAATGGACACCTAATGCCTCATTGCTGCTTTAAGTACTTGGAAACATTTAAGATGGCTGCCTGCATTTGTGCCTTCTTCCTGGCACTCCTAGCCAAAAATTTAACTTATTTATTGTTGGTTTTCTGTTTGTTTGGTTTTTAAAGCTACAGCTTCAAATCTTACGTCAACGTAAGATTTGGTTACTTTGGTTACACATTCTCTGCTTTCATTTCTTTTTCCATTTCCATCTCAACATCAGAAATATTTTCTACACTTGCTAAACCCACCGTTCTTCTTCTCTTCCCCTACGTACTTTTTCCATCAGAAACACTCACTCAATTTGTTTCCATCCACTATCATCTATCAATGTTCTCGACAAGAAAATAGAAAGTGGATTATTGATAAATGATATAAGCGACCACTTGCCAATCTTTGCACTTATCCATGGCCACACGGGGCCCAACCCAGAAAAAATCTCAAAATCGTTCAGACACAAATCACCAAACGCAATCAGTTCTTTTAAAGAGGACTTGCTGAAGCAAGACTGGACAGAAGTCTATGTATCAGATGTAAATGAAGCCTATGACACATTTACAAACATTGTAACCACTCTTTATGAAAAAAACTGCCCATTAGTTAAAAAAAAGCTTAAACACAAATTTACTGACAAACCATGGCTAACCAAAGGACTACAAAAGGCGTGTAAAAAGAAAAATTTATTATATAAAGCTTTCATAAAGAAAAGGACAAAAGAAGCAGAGCAGCGGTATAAAACATACAAAAATAAGTTAACATATATAATAAGATGTAGTAAAAGAGACTATTACAGTAAAGAACTGGAAAAAAACAAAGACAATATTAAAAATACATGGACAATAATCAACAGTATCCTTGGAAATAAAAGCAGAAATACCAGCTACCCAACTAACACTCCAAAAAATAATAAATCGACTCCGAATGTGAATATAGCTTCACCTGCAGATGAATTTAATAATTTTTTTGTTAACATTGGACCTAAACTGGCCCGAGAAATACCCACTACGGTGCCAACAGGTGATTCAATATGCAATAACACTGCTGTAAAAGACACCATCTTCATAAAGAACACAGACGAAAGAGAGGTCATTGAAATTGTTAAATCGTTCAAAAGTAAAACATCTACTGACTGCGATGGTATTGATATGCTACTAGTCAAAACTGTTATCGAATGCATAGTGAAACCACTGACGTATATCTGTAACCTGTCTCTCCAATCAGGTATATTTCCCAATGCAATGAAAATAGCTAAAGTAATTCCAATTTACAAGACAGGCGACAGAGGGGAACTCTCCAACTACAGACCAATTTCACTATTACCGCAATTTTCCAAGATACTTGAAAAAATATTCTATGAGAGAATTGACAACTTCATACTGAAGAATGATTTATTGTGTGAGCAGCAATATGGGTTCAGACACAAAAGGACAACAGCATATGCCTTAATGGAATTTACAGAAAAAATATCAACAGCCATTGAAAATAAAGAGTATTCAGTTGGAGTATTCCTGGATCTTAAAAAAGCATTTGATACAGTAGATCACAATCTATTATTAAAGAAACTACAAAATTGTGGTATCAGAGGGGTAGCACTGTCCTGGTTAAGAAGTTGCTTAAAGAATAGATATCAGTTTGTATGTGTTAACAACAAAAACTCAGAGCTACTGAAGGTCACCTGTGGAGTCCCACAGGGTTCAGTTTTGGGACCATTATTAAGAGATAAGATAAGCCTTTATTAGTCCCACAACGGGGAAATTCCAGGATTGCAACAGCACAGGGATAGCAACACTCAGAGCAACAATCAGAAGGCAAGAAAAAAAACAAGCAAGCAAGAGCAGCTAATAAACATATGTACGTATTACTATAAAATATATATATATACACACACACACAGACACACAGTGCAGAGCATTGTAGCTGGATGGAATAAATATATGAATATATGAACACACAGTGCAGAGCATTGTAGCTAGATGGAATAAATATGTAAATATATAAACACCCACAGTACGGAGCATTGCAGCTAGGTGGAATAAATATGCAAGTATATAAACACACACAGTGCGGAGCAATGTAGCTAGATGGAATAATATGTAGATATATAAATATATAAACACACCCAGTGCTGAGCATTGTAGCTAGATGGAATAAATATGCAAATATATAAACACACACAGTGCAGAGCATTGTTGCTAGATGGAATGAAACAGCATAACCGTCTACTTAGTTATCCTACATGGACATGTAGGATACATACATCCTACATTATTCAATATGTATATAAATGATATATGTAAAGTTTCAGAAAAAATGGACTTAATATTGTTTGCTGATGACACTAACCTGCTATGCAGTGGAAACAACTTGGAACAACTTCTGGATACACTCGGAAAGGAATTAGGAAAGCTGAAACTGTGGTTTGATTCAAACAAATTAACACTCAATTTAAGCAAGACAAAATTTATAGTCTTTAACAACCATCACAACTACCCAGTACCCAAACTCAGTGTAAATGGTGTAGAGATTGAAAGGGTATCCAAAACTAAATTCCTTGGAGTAATAATTGATAACAAACTGTGTTGGAAGCCACATATTAATTATATAAAAGGTAAAGTATCCAAATCAATTGCAATATTACACAGAGTGAAAAATTTGCTGAATCAACCCACACTATACACCTTGTATCATTCATTAATACTCCCATACATGACATATTGTAATGAAGTATGGGGAAATACATATAAAACAAACATATATCCACTCTTTATGCTTCAAAAGAGAGCTATTAGAATAATCAACAAAGCAGCTTACAGGGAACCAACAAACCCACTTTTTCTTAAACAAAAAACTCTCAAGTTGAAAGATCTGATCGACTTTAAAACCGCAATAATAATGTTCAAAGTGAAGAATCTATCACTGCCCGCAAATATCCAAAAGTTGTTCCAAACAAGGGAGAAACGATATCACTTCAGAGGAACATGTATATTTCAAAAGCCTACAGTGAGAACAACTACCAAGCAACACTGTATTTCAGTGCAAGGTGTCAGATTATGGAACGATTTTGGACCTGAATTAAAATCATGTACAAAGCTTGGACAATTTAAACAAAAACTAAAGGAAGAAATACTCCAAACATATTTACAAGACGACATGTAAACTCACATAAGGATTGACATTTCCAGCCTGTGTTGTGTTATAGCTTAGTTTTTCTTTTTTCTCTGTGACACTATGTCTTAGATTTGTTTTTGAATAGTAACCGCTTAACTTAGACTAGCTCAGTTTTCTTTTTCTCTCAGTCATATTTTGTCTTAGCCTTGTTTTAAATTGTAATCGCTCTTGTCTTGTTTTCTCTTTTTTCTCCTTTGAATTCTTGGATGGAATATGGGTGGGCAATATAAGCTGCGGCTTCAGCCATCACCCATTTCGGATAACTCACGTGGAATTGTATAGTAGAAGGAGTCTTTGTCTAATTTGACCTTGTTGTTATATTATACAGTTTCTTTTAACCTGTAATGTACTATCCGAAATAAATTCATTCAAATTCAATTCAAATTCAATTCAAAAATTCTGTGTACAAGACTTCACCTTTCCCTGGACTAGCTGATAAAACATCTTACATCTATAATCTCTTTCAGTATTAAAACTTCCTTCATCCATCTGGTCTCCATTCTCTTCAGCCTTCATCAACATTCTGTTACCACCTGGTGAGAAGAGTACAGTAGCACTTTCTAGAAATTCCTTAATTTTCTCACTACCTTCAGGCTCCCCCTTAGCTGTTTGTGATGGCCCGTTTTTAATCACCATCAGGGGGGCCATTATTGTGGTTGTTGATTGCATAGCCAGGTCCCCCTGCGGGGGGAGGGGGAGGAGGGGCGTTTTCACATCCTACAGACATTCCTCTGTCATGAATTTGTTTGACCCATCTGGCAAATCTCTTCCTTCCTTTCTTTTGATCTATGACTGGGACCCTTGTGTGATAATCCATAGCCTCTGGCAGATCATATGCACAGACACATTAATTATCAATCTCTTTTGAACCTCTGTGCTCTAAATCTCACGTTGTCACACGTCAGTCCTTCCTATAAAGTGCACTGTCATGCTTCAGTCAAAGAAAAAGGTCAGTTACAGCACTTCAAAACCTGATCCTTCAGCCTCTGAGGAAAAAAGGGGACAGAGAGAGAGAGAGAGAGAGAGAGAGAGAGAGAGAGAGAGAGAGAGAGAGAGAGAGAGAGAGATTTTGATTTTTCAACACACCTTTATTGTCACAAATTCAACAGAAAAACACAACAACTAAAAGAAGCAATGGAAAAGAAAAATGTCTCACTGACAAGAAATCAAAGACACAAGTAACCAAACAAGGAAAACTAAAACAAAAAACTTGCTTCTTACATCAGGATTATACCATAGATAATTTTCCCCTCCTTAACACAACACAGGATGTGCTTAAAGCACCACATAGCCTCAAAGGTTTCAACATTCTGCATCAGATGATAGTAATTGTAATCAATCACTATTCGAGCCTTAATCATGCCAACCAGCATGTCTTTTACATTACAATCCAGCAGTTGTTCAATTTTTCTTTTCCTACTAACATAAATAGCCATTTTAGCCTGACCCAGGATGAAATTTAAAGAGTTCACTCTTTTTCTTAGTCCTCTGTCTATATGGAAAGCCCAAGATAAAAATCTGCTGGGAAAAGACTTCTCCAAACAGATAAAACAGCTTCCCCAAAAAAACAAACAACAATTGCAGTCTGTTACAGTCCAGAAAACAATGGAACACAGTTTCTTTCTGAGGACAAAATGGACAAACCTCAACAACATTTGGGTTTAAAAGAGAGATAAAAGCATTTACAGCCACAGCACCATGTAAAACTCGCCATTGTAGGTCTCCAACCTTCTTAGTTAATGGTGGTTTATAGAGTGCTCTCCAGGCAGGCCTCACCTCAGGACCCAGACCCAAGTGTTTCCTCCATGGTGTATCAGCTCGACCTTTTAACTTATTCACATTTAGAATTTTCACCAAAAGTCCATACATTTTTTTACCAGGAGAGTCACAAATGTTAATGTGCTCAGAGTTTAAAAACACACCAGTGCCATCTTTAAAATCAGGAGATAAAATACTAAAAGGAAAAGGTTCATCAGCAGTTTGTACAGAGTTTTCGCAGTGTAAAACAATAGCAGAGTGTTCTTCTGCAGACAGGCAGTCTCTCCAATCTTTCAACAAGTTCATTATAACTCTGACTGAAGAGACGCCAAGAGCCGAGCACAGGGCAACAGCATTGTCCAAGTTAGGACCACATAAATTCACCAAATGTCCCAGCATTGTAACCTTTGCAAAAATAAACTTTTTTAAAACAGAAGGTCCTAAAACATTGCTCACATCAAAACGGGTCCCGAACACAAGTGGTTCCTTTAAAAGCCAGAAAGGCGACAAGGAAGCCTGGGGAGAGTTCTTTTTAAAAAGTCCCCAGATTTTAAAAGCACTTTGGTAAAACTGGGGAAGTTCTGGGAGTTTTTGGCCCCTTAAATCCATTAAAAGCAGCGACTCCTCTAGTCCAAGCCCTCCACAGCGAGCCAGGACAGCCCTGGCAATAGGTCTCCACACAAGGTCAAGGGGGCCACTCAGCAGTCGCTGAATGAACTGCAGGCGAAAGACAGCCCCCCTGCTGGCCAGATGGATGAGCCCTTGACCACCTTCTTCCCTCGGTAAAAACAGGATACTCTGTGGAACCCAGTGAAGACAGTCCCAGAAAAAGTCCACGACTATAGATTGCACTCTGGCCAGCAAATTGGGTGGAGGGTCCAGACAAGACAGTCGATGCCACAGCATTGAAGCAATCAAGTTGTTGATAATTAAAACACGACCTCTGAAGGACAAGTTTGGCAGAATCCATTTCCATTTTTTTAGTCTTCCTTCAGTTTTTTCTAAAAAACACTCCCAATTTTTCTCAGTAAAAGTCTGATTTCCTAAAAACACACCAAGATATTTAAAACCACCTTGTGTCCACGAGAGGCCACCAGGTAGGGCAATTTTTTGTGGTCTCCCCCCCACCACAACATCTTCACTCTTACCCCAATTCACTCTCGCTGAGGAGCACTCACCAAAAAGATTAACAGTTCTTAAAAGGTAGTCTACATCGTTTTGATTTCTTGTAAAAACAACAACGTCATCAGCATAGGCAGACACTTTAAAAACAGAGTCAGAGTTGGGGACTTTAAAACCAGTGAGGCCTTGCCTTAGTTTACAAAGGAGGGGCTCAATGGCAAGAGAGTACAGCATACCTGAGAGGGGGCAGCCCTGTCGGACACCCCTCTCAACTTTGAAAGGAGCACTCAAACCACCATTAATCTTAAGAATACTCTCAATGTCTCTATACAAAGCCTGGATCATGGCGATGAACCCTGAGCTGAAACCAAAGGCCTCTAATGTCTGCCAAAGGTATGGATGTTCAACTCGGTCAAACGCCTTTTCTTGGTCTATTGAAATAAGACCAAGTTCTTTGACCAATGAGCTGGAGAGGTCCAAAACATCACGAATTAAAAAAATGTTGTCTGTAACCAACCTACCAGGTACACAGTAGGTCTGGTCTACATGGATGACCTGCTCCATCGCCTTCCTCAGTCTGGTAGCCAACACTTTGGAGAGAATTTTGTAGTCAGTACAGAGGAGGGCCACCGGACGCCAGTTCTTAATGTCTTTCAAGTCGCCTTTTTTTGGAAGGAGGGTGAGGACTGCTCTCCTACAACTTAGGGGCAGGTGACCCTTCCGCAGACTGTCAGACAGTACTTCCAGCAAGTCCTCACAGATCTCAGACCAGAACGCCTTGTAGAACTCCGCTGGTAGGCCATCTATCCCTGGGGCTTTTCCACACTGAAGAGACTGGACAGCCACTGCCAGTTCTTGCAGAGTGATCCCGCTCTCCAGCTCCGCATTCACGCCAGCCATCACTTTTGGCAAGTCCGTCAAAAAATGACTCAGTGCGTGTGGATTCTCAACAAATTCTTTCTTAAAGAGATCCTTGTAGAAAGCAACTGCAAAGCGACGGATCTCCGCAGACTCATGGATCGGCCGCCCGTCCTCGGAGCTGAGAGAGTGGATCATCCTCCTCTGACCATTCTTCCTCTCCAGACCAAAGAAAAAATGAGATGGAGCGTCCATTAGTGCGATGTTCTGGAACCTACTGCGTACCACAGCGCCCCTGGCAGCCACACCCAGTAGGTCAGTTAGAACAGACTTTTTGCCATTGAGGGCCTCAAAATGTCCTCTTTCTCCTGTGGAGCCTGCCAAAGACGGCAGCTCCACTACTTCTCTCTCCAGGTCCCTGACAGACCTGGCCAAGTCTCCAGAGACATTGCAAGTATACTGTAGGCACAGATTCTTTATTTGGCTCTTCCCTACATCCCACCACTGCTGCAAAGAACTAAAATTTGATTTTGTCAATTTAAAATTACTCCAAAAAAACATAAAAGCAGTTTTAAAACTGTTATCTGATAAAAGTGACGTGTTAAAATGCCAGTATGCACTACTGCACTTTATATTCTTGATAAAAACACAACACTGAACCAGGGAATGATCTGTGAAGCCAACAGGGACTATAAAAGCACTTTTAAAAATGCTAAAATGGTGCTTAAAACTGTAAACCCTATCCAGTCTAGCTAAGGACAAAATATTGTCCTTTCTATGGCTCCACGTGTACTGTCTAGCCTTGCCAGGAAAATTTCTCCACACATCACACAGATCATGAGCTTCTATGAAACCTTTTAAAACTCTTTGGGATGCAGCATGTGGCTCTGGGTGATTCCTATCCATAAGAGGATTTTCTGTACAATTAAAATCACCTCCCACAAATAAAAAGTCATCATCACTGCAATTTTTGATCGTGTCATCTAAAATATTTAAAAAGGCCAATCTTTCTGTGCCTACGGTTGGAGCATACACATTTATAAAAACAACTTTCACATTCTCAAAAACAGCTCGAACTTTTAAAATGTGGCCTGCAATTATCTCATCAATGTCATAAGAAAGTGGAATAAAATCTCGAGAAAATAAAATACCCACCCCACCACATTTGCTGCTTCTATGACTAAAAATAATTTCACCCTGAAATTCCCTCCTCCAGTCAGCAGCATTGTCCTCAGAACTATGAGTCTCCTGAACAAACAGAACATTAATTTTCTTGCATTCTGCAAGAGTAAAAACACTCGCTCGCTTGGACATTTCTCTTGCCCCATTGATGTTGAGTGTGCCAAAATTAAAACTACACATGTATATAAGAGGGCAAAGCCAATATAAAAACAGAAAAGAAAGAATGAGCGATAAAAGACTAATCATCCTGGGCAATTTGGTTCTTAACTTTTAGTACAAGCTTTTTTAGTCTGTAGATCTCCTGATCAGTAAAACTTTCCTGCTCAAGCTCTCCTCTATTTTTCATGTAGGCCCGAGCAGAGTCAACAAAGTGTTTTAGATCAGGGAAGAAGCTTTCAACTTTAACCATTCTGACCCCCTTAGTGTCTTGCAAAAACTTCTGTATTTTTGTGAAGGGGTAACCGCCTCCACTGGCCACATCATCACTGCTTTCACCATCACTCTCTATCTCAGACCCAGCATAAGAATCTGGCTGAGATAGAGAAACCTCAGAACTGTCTTTAACAACCCTTTTTACTTTGATCCTCTGCTGTTTGGTTTCCAAATTCTTCCGCTTGATGGGGATTTTACATAACTCTTCATCTATTTCGATGTCATCCTCATCCTCCAACACTGACTCAGCCACCCTGGTAGCTGTCTCTTCCTGTCTTTCGCTCACCCTGTGCTGTGCTTTTATATTCATCTTTCTGGTCCCACCATCTACCTGGGCCTCATTTGGCTCCTCTGTCTGACCCTCAGCGCGATCCCTCTCGGTAATCTCACCCTTGTCTGCAATGTTGGTCTGTGCAGCAGCCCCGCGATGTGCTTTAACTGTTGTTGCTGTTTCAGTTATGATCGACAGGCTGGCTGCGGAGGGCGGCAAAGCCGCCCCGCCGCCAGACAACCTCGCGGCCTCGGCCGAAGCGCCACGGCCAGACGGCCCCGCGGCTTTGGCCGAAACGCCCGACGGCGCGGCAGCGCCGTCAGCCTCGGAAGGCGGCGAAGCCGCTCCGTCGCCAGACGGCCCCGAGGCCGCACTAGCGGCCTCCCCCGAGTGATCACCCCCCACTCCCTGAGGGCACGATCGAATCAAATGTCCCTCCATTCCGCAGCCGAAACACTTCATATTATCGGAGGTGACGTGGATGGTATAATCAAAGCCGTCAATCCGGTATTTAAACACGAGGTTGAGGCTTTCCTCGCTATTCTTTAAAATCATGAGCACCTGTCGCCTAAAAGACATGACATGCTTTAAACGCGGGGACTTACAATCGAGAGGGATGTGCTTAATGGGGGACAAAAGCTGCCCGTGTCTCGACAGCTCCTTCTCCAACAGCTCGTTCTTTAAAAATGGTGGGACATTTGAGATGGTAATTCTCTTCGCGGGATTCACCAGAGACAGAACAGGAACCAGTGTGTCTTTAATCACAACCCCGCTCTCCACTACCCGGTTAACTTTTTCAATACTATCCAGGAAAATCACCACGGCACTATTCATTCTCGAAGCTGATCTAACGCTTTCATAACCGACCAGCTCCCCCACAGCCAGACTACACTCCTCCACTGAGCAGCTGACAGCCGGTGTCAGTTTGACAGCATGGCGGCGTGTCAGCTGCTCAAAACCGGAGCCTCGCTCCAAAACCATGCTGACCAGCAGAGCTGGCAGCAGAAACCCCCCTCCCAAAACGCCTACCCCACCCCAGCTACAGAAGACAACAAAAATTAAGATTATTTAACAGAAAAAAAACCCTTTAACACAAAAAGACAGAGAAAAATTTGAGATAAATCACTCACGCTGTCACACGCTCTCAGCTCGCACTCACGACCACACCCACTCAGAGAGAGAGAGAGAGAGAGAGAGAGAGAGAGAGAGAGAGAGAGAGAGAGAGAGAGCTGCTCCTTCAGCAGCCCCTCCTTTCACATTTACTGTTCATGATTCTATTTTTTACAGAGCAAGCCTGTCGCTCGCCTCTCTGATCATTCTGAAATCTTCTTCTACCTCTACTTGGTACCCTGCCACAGAGCAAGCCTATCGCTCGCCTCTCTGATCATTCTGAAATCTTCTTCTACCTCTACTTGGTATCCTGCCTCCAAATCCACCTCTTTGGCCAAACCTGCAATCACGGGCCCAGTGACCAGGTTTGCCACAGTTAAAACAAACATCCCAATTTCCATCATTCACTTGCATTGACCTGCCTGTGTTGGGTCTAACCCCACAGAGTTATTGAAAAAATAAAAACCCAAAACCTTGTAAAAGTACCCATATTTAGACCACTTTCTTCACAGATCAACCACACACACACAAACAGAGAACAGAGGAGTTTTGTTCTCTCTACACTGCCGCTGCCTCTATCTAAGGCTCACACACAAAGAATAGATAAAATAACTGTTTCTCATTGTCCATTTTAACGTTATCCGGTTTTGTTGCCATTTAATCCGTCCGTCTTTAAATATTATGGTCTAATTATTATGATTTTATTTACTTTCTCCTTTTCCCAACCTCTTGGGCTTCTTTTAATAATTTGCTGTATGGACCCTCCTTAGGATCGCGGCATTGATTAGTTGGGGGAGGATTATCTTTTTCATTTAATAATGGTTCGGTGCTCGGTTGGTTTTGATATTTATCTCTTTTTGTTGTAAGTTTTTCCGTCGACGTCAGACTGTGCATTCATCCACATCTAGTGTGGGTTTAAGGGAATAATCTTTTTCCCCATTTGTTTAAATATTTTTCAGGATCCTTTATCTGATCTTTTTCTTTTAACCGGTTATTGTCATTTTTTTACAGTTCGGTGCACAGTTTTTCTCTTTTTTCTTTTGCTTATTTTTCGCTATAGTTGTTTTTCCTGTACAGTTACCCATTTTTTTTTTGTTTATATAGTCAGGAACATCGTCGGTCCGCCCACCGCGACACTATTACTGCCCAATAGGTGCCCTCACCTTTCAATGGAACTAGATGCTCACGCAGCTTTTAAAATGTGCTCACCTTTCGCTGGAACTAGATGCTCACGCTGTTTTTCGGGGGTTTTTAGAATTTGCTCACATTTCGATGGAACTAGATGCTCACGCTTTTTTTCTTTTTTTAGAATGTGCTCACCTTTCGATGGACCTAGATGCTCACGCTTCTAGGATGCGCTCACCTTTCGATGGACCTAGATGCTCACGCAACCTGTATTAGGATTCCTGTAATTTCTTACAGGATCATTACCTGGTATGATCAGATAGGAAAAATATATAGGATGCCGCCTTATATTACCATTACTAGCTAAAGCTTGACCTATCAGTCAATACACAGCACCTTTTACTTTTCTTTTACTTTTTAAACCTAACTCTTCGGCCGGAAAACACACAATCGGGACTTTAACCCGAGCAAAACCTTTTTTTCTTCGTTGCAACTACTCGTCCACGTGCTTCACTCTCTTATCGCGTTAGTCACTCGTGGTTGGATTTAGGAGGATTTTGTAACATATTTAGGAGCGCATCCTATTTTACATTAGTAATATGTTGGAGCGGCCTATTTTACATTAGTAATATTTTTAGGAGCGCATCCAATTTTACATATTGGAGTGGCCTATTTTACATTAGTAACATATTTAGGAGCGCATTCCATTTTACATTAGTAACATATTGGAGCGGCCTATTTTACATTACTCACTCAAGGCTGGATTTGGGAGGATCTTCTAACGCATATAGTGTATACTATATCCTTTTTCTTTAATAATAAAAAGACGTCACTTACTTTATGACCCTACTAGTTAGGATGACCGTCACTAGACAGAGTCAGGAGCCAGTCTCCTCCCCGGCGTTCCCTGAAGGCGGGTTTCCAAAACTGACCGTTGGTCAGACCATGCATGGGTTTTGCAAACCGGGGAAGGCTTGGTTGTCCTGGCTCGTCTAGGGTATTGGTCATCCGGGTCACAGCACCACGTATGTCAGGAATCTCTGAAAACACTCAGAATGTGATCATATATTAGTTCGTTACCTCAATAAAGATTTGAGACACAAGAATATTCTTTTAAGAGTTTTTACTTGTATAAATTGTATACAAGGAGCACAAACCTCAGGTTGCAGGAGGTCAGTACTGAAGACTGGCTTCAGCGAGCAGGCTTATATGTGAGAGACAGTTGCAATACACAAACGGTTTCAGCTGAATACATCACAGACAGAAAGGGGGTGAAACAGGTCTGGCACATTATTAGCAGAGTTCACAGAGTTTGTTAATCCGGAATCAGGTGTATTGACCTTCTTAAAAGAACAAAGGGGGCGCTGCTCCCTTTCTCGCTCCGCAGGGGGCTCTTTGTGTCCTCTTGCTCCACAGGGGGCTTCCTGTACCTTTCCGGCAGAACTGGCTTCCTGCATTCAGTCTTAGTGTTAATCCAGAGGGACACGCTTCTCCATGCGGTCTCGGTACTTTTCCACACTTCTACACTTGTATAAGGCTTAGACATAAAAAATGATAACATATGTGTACATTTTTCTGACATAAAGTATATTTACAACTACTGTAGTCTGAATAGTGTGTAGTGGGAGTATGTCCAAGTAAAAGTGAAACAAAGTCTTGATTAATTTCTTGCTGCAGTGGATATAAATCCCCTTATAAACATCTAAATTGTCTACAATTGTATCTTATGCTCATTTCCCCCCCCCCCCAAAAAAAAACTTTCATTGTCTTACAGTTGCTTGTAAAAATCTTTTCCCTTTTCCTCCTCCTTCAGACACCAAAGTCTAATTAGGCCAACTCACATCCCACCCACCAGAACACTGACGCACTGGCTCTCCTCCAGGACCACAGCACTCAGATGTCAGCAAGCTGTCAAATTTTAACAGTCAGTGCTTAGTCCTAATTGGTTCACCTGTCATAGTGACATCACCAAAATGCTGAACAATTTAGACAGACTGCCATGGGCAGCAACAGTGCTCCCCCGCCTTCCTGTTCATCTCTCCTCAGCTCATCAGCACACCTGAGTGACAGGACACACCTGCGCCCTCTCATCAGTCTGCGTTCATCAGGAGGCATCCTTCAATGATTCAACGCTAGCTCGTCTGGGTATACTGCTGACTAAAGACAGCAAGTATTTGATTCACACTTGTTAAAAAGTTCTTAACCTGTGTGCTTTTTCCCTTCCTAAGGTTGCTGCCATCATGCGGGTGTGTCACTGGGACTGCGCGCACTCTCCTGCCACATCTCCACTCATTCTCAGCCAACCTCCACCCGGTCGGGCACCACCAGCTCATTCCCTCACCCTGCTGTTTCGTCTAGTCCCCGCTGGGGCCCTGCTGGTTCTCCCTCGGCGCTCCCGTAAGTGGCAACTTGGCTAGCCCATTTCCGCTTACTTTGTTCCTCCTCACTCAGCTCTTGTCTTCTCTCCACAGACTCCTTCCTCTGGAGAGTGACTGTTTCTGTAGCTGTGCGAAGATTTGCCATTTAATAAAAACCTAATGTTTGATTGTCCTTTTTTGTTGCTGCATCGTGCACGTGGGCTGATTATTTATTACAGCCATGACACAGACGAAATCTCAGTCTATGTTCTATGCATAATGTATGATTAGGGGTTTTACACAAAGGGTTTTTGTGTTGTTGCCACTGTGTGGCATTATGGGATAATTTTATATATTTGTGTATACCTTTGTATTAAATATCCCTACATTTTGTATACTATTTATTAGTCATCGAAGGAACTGCAAGCTGTAAAACCTCTAACTCCATAAGCAGGTTAAGCGGTATATAGATCATTTTTGTGAAACTATGATTTATCTAGTACAGACATGATTGTCTTGTCTGTACATAGATACAGTACATCATAGTTGTTTTGTTTATTTCTACACTATTAGTGTTGTATATGTATCACAAGAAAAACTTCTGTGTGAAAAGAACCTATTCTTTTCTTCATGAATGTGCAACCCCTTCTGCTTGAAAATTAATTACATCTTTTATTTGAACTTTTTTTTGGAAGACCCCTGATATAAACTATAGAAATGCTGTTCTTTGATCTTAAATATAGCCATCAGAACATTATACCCCTCATCTTAAATATATCTATCAGAACGTTACATCACTATTGACTATATAAATGCTACTGTTTGACCTTAAATATACCCATCAGAATGTCATAGCACTGTATAAACTATAGATATGCTATTCTGACAAAGTATGCTAAACTGATAGCTATAGCTATCAGTTTGCCACAGGGCTATGGTATTCTGATGACCTACGGTAAAATAGCAGAACACCAGCCGCCACTGAGCAGCACGGCATCTCTGTGCAGCCTGAGAATGCCAGCATTACAGCGGAGGAGCTGTCAGAGGTGAGACAGAGTCCGGACGAGAACAGCACTGCGGTGAGTGATGAGAGGGAAGAGGGTGTGGATGAAGCAGAGGAAGGGATTGGGGAAACATGTGAGGTAGAAAGTAAAGTGGGTGAGGTGGTAGATGGTGTTGTGGGTGAGAAAAAAAGGTGATTTGAGTGATGAAACAGTTGAGGCAGGTGGGGTCACGGGTGAGCTGGACAAACTTGGTGCTGTAAACAGTGAAATGAGAAATGTGGGTGAAGGAGATAAAATAAGTGGAGAGCTGTGTGAAGAAGCTGAGGTGGCTGGTGAGTTGTGTATGACTGGTGAAGGAATAAGTTGGACAGCGCGAGGCAGGTGAAGCATCAAGAGGTCTGTGTGAGGATGGTGCTGCAGCTGATGTAGAGGATATGGAGATGTGTGAATCCTGTCAGGTTTCTCTTAAATGCCATAGAAACAAAGCTCCACTTGTGTCTGCAGGTGGTAAAGCTGGTCGGATGATGGTCCGACAGAATGTTGCAGATGGTGCAGCTCTGTCTGACAACATTAGCCACGGTTACATGGGCAAAAATTCTTCAATCTGTTTACAATTCAGATCAGAACTTTACTGTTTACATGGATCCTGAAAAAGCTGATCTGATTAGGACGTGGGTTTCCATGTGTCACACGTTTGAACAGATTAAATCATTTTGACATGCGCATGTCGGCATTTCGACATTCTGAAAATAGTAGAAGAAGAAGCATCTTCCAGTGTAAACAAGCCCCGCTTCGTGTCTTTCTCTTTTTGAAATGGACCTGTATTGTGATATTCAGACTGTACTTTTGCTTCTGCTGGTCTCCATAATGAAGCTACAAGTACATACTTCAGCATATGACGAGCAGAGGGAGACACCAGGATGATACAGACCAGTTTGGTTTTACTCCCACTATGTCTTCCGCTAGCTGCTGTAAAGGCGGAAATACGTCACGTCGACATGTGGCTGATGTACAGACATGCGCAGTAAACATATTTTCTGCCCATCCTTCGGAATAAATGTTTTCATGTGCACCATTTGGACAATCGGCATAACCCACCCGTCTCAATGAGAATGAAATTTTGAGCCGGATGAGCATGATCAGGTCAGAATATTCAGATTGGTGTGTTTAAATGAAGCATTTTTATTCCGATCTGGCTTTTAATCTGGTTACTTGTGTCCATGTAACCATGGCTAGTGACAGTGAGGCCTGTTTGTCTGACGGCAGTGTATTTTTTCACAATAGCACACAGCTTCCTGTTAGTCAGGAGGACATCATTTATCCTGCAAAAATGTTCAAATTGTTTTTACAGCAGACTAAGGGCATGGAGGGGCTGGATATACAGCAATATTTTCCTGATAAGCAGGCTTTTTACAACTCTGCCAGGCAGCTCATAAAATGCAAAGCTGAAACAGACCTCACAGATCAGGAAATTTATAGACTGAGAAAACAGATGAATAAACAAATTGGCTTTTAATGATGATGAAGAATATAATGTTTTCTCTTTTGTTTTTCTTCTTAATAGTTTTTTACTCTGGTTTTAATACTCCTCTAGGATTTTTTAAAGGTGGGGAGTTTAAATGTAAATGGCACCAGAGAACCTAAGAAAGGGCACTGGTTTTTGAAACAGCAAAAATGAAGCACACCGATGTATTGTTTTTACAGGAAACACACAGTGATCCGAGCATAGAGACAGACTGGAGTAGAGAGTGGGAAGGCAAACTGATTTTAAGTCACAACACCACAGCCAGTGGAGAGGTGGGCTTTTTATTCTCCAGGAAGTTTGATCCAACGTCTCTGGAGGTTGAGCATTTTATCGAAGGCAGATGTCTTTTAGCCATAGCCCATTTTGAACATTTCACTGTGCTTTTTATCAACATTTATGCTCCAACCAATGGTACTGAGAGGAAGAGTTTTTTTTTTTTTTTTTTTTTTTTTTTACAAAAGATTAATGATAAATTAAACAGTTGCAGTTCAGAAGACTTTTTTTAATATTGGGTGGGGATTTTAATTGTACTGAAAATGAGTTTTTAGATCAAAACCACACAGAGCCACATCCAGCCTCTCAACAGGTTCTGAGATGGCTGGTCTATTCTCATGGCCTGGATGTGTGGAGAAGGATGCACACTGACTGTCGACAGTACACATGGTCCCACCTCAAAGAGGATAGGATTTCTTTAGCCTGACTTGATCGACTGTATTGTTTTAAGCACCACTGTAATGTTTTTAAGTCCTGTCAAATTTTACCAGTTGGCTTTACTGATCATGCGCTTGTTGTGTGTTAGCTTTTTATAAAGAATTTGGCCCCAAGAGTGCATATTGGCATTTTAACTCAGTTTTAACATTTGATAAAGGTTTTAAAGAGGCTTTAAGGTTTTTCTGGACTGCTTTTAG
Source organism: Pholidichthys leucotaenia (assembly GCA_020510985.1). Lineage (NCBI taxonomy): Eukaryota > Metazoa > Chordata > Actinopteri > Cichliformes > Pholidichthyidae > Pholidichthys > Pholidichthys leucotaenia. The sequence continues at coordinate 421,107,538 of CM035842.1, forward strand.
ACAAAGGAAAAAATATTTTATGCGTCTTAGGCAGTGGTGGGACCGTGGTAAAACTGAAATTAAATGATTGTGTCAGCAGTATACACTCAATGTCACACATGACATCTGTAGATCTATCAGAGACCTGGAGATAGATATTGTGGAGTTAGAGACCTTTAGTGAGTCCACAGGAAATCGAGGATGTATTGAAGTCCTCAAATCCAAAAAAAAAAAAAAAAAAAGACCTTAGCGCAGCTGTTGGACACTAAAGCTGTCGACACTAAAGCTGTTGGACACTAAATCTGGGATCTTGGATCGTCACTTCCTTGTGGTAACGTATCGTCACTTCCTGTTTTGCTGTCTGCCTGTGTGGTTTGCTCTCCAGCCACTAGCTAGCCACTAGCTATGGCTACTAGCTCTCTTTCCTCTCCTCCTCTGGTGTGCTCTCTCTGTCAGATGTTTAGCTACACCTCTGCCTCTTTTAGTGATAACGGTAAATGTAATAAATGTTGTCTTTTTGAGGCGCTCGAGGCGAGGTTGTCTGATTTGGAATCCTGGCTCCGCTGCATTGAAACACCGTCTGCGCCAGTTAATCTCGACAGACGCCCCTTAGCTGCAGCGGAGCTAGCTAGCTTAGGCCCCCCTGTCAGCGGTTCCCCGGCTCTCCTCAGCAGCGAGGAGACTGGGTGGGTGACGGTGAGAAGGAAGCCTAGTCGCAAAGCCCCGGTACACCACCAACCTGTTCACGTTTCTAATCGTTTTTCCCCGCTCAGTGACACACCCGCTGAGGAAAAAACTCTGATCATTGGCGACTCTGTAGTTAGAAACGTGAACCTAGAGAATCCAGCGGCCATAGTCAAATGCATTCCTGGGGCCAGAGCAGGCGACATCGAGTCAAATTTGAAAATGCTGGCTAAAAGTAACTGTAAATATTCCACAATTGTTATTCACGCCGGCATTAATGACATCCGTCTCCGGCAGTCGGAAGTCACGAAACTTAATATAGAATCGGTGTGTGACTTTGCAAAAACGATGTCTGCCACTGTAGTATTCTCTGGGCCCCTCCCCAATCTGACCAATGATGACATGTTTAGCCGCTCGTCATCCTTGAACCGCTGGCTGTCTGTGTGGTGTCCTAAAAATGACATGGGCTACATTGACAATTGGAGCTCTTTTTGGGGAAAACCTGGTCTTATGAGACGAGACAGCATTCATCCCACTTTGGATGGTGCTTCTCATTTATCTAACAATCTGGCATCTTTTTTATCCAAATTTCCAAAACCCTGACTACTCAGAGTTGGGACCAGGAAGCAGAGTCGCAGTCTTACACGCCTCTCTGCAGCTCCTCTTCATCCGCCACCCCTCAGCTTAGCCCCTGTTTTCCCCATCAGAGAATTGTTGTCTGCTCCCTACAAAGTAAATAAAAATATCATGCATAAGCATCCCAAAGTGATAAAGCAAAATATTGGTAAAACTCAAATTAAACATAAAGCCTCTAAATTGAATGAATTGGCCTCTGTTCCTCGTCATAATTTAAAAATTAAATGTGGTTTATTAAATATTAGGTCTCTAACTCCCAAGTCTATGTTAGTCCATGATCTGTTAATTGATCATCAGATTGATTTAATTTCCCTTACAGAGACTTGGTTAGGGAAAGAGGATTATGTTGGTTTAAATGAATCAACTCCCTCTGGTTATTTAAACTGTCAAAATCCCAGAAGTTCTGGTCGTGGAGGAGGAGTAGCAACAATTTACCATTCCAAATTACTAGTTAATGTAAAGCAAAAAACATGTTATAATTCCTTTGAGGGCCTGGTCCTCAGTATTGGGCACTTTAGCAATTTTAGGTTAAACCCAATTTTATTTGCCATAGTTTATTGTCCCCCATCAACCTACTCAGAATTTTTATCCGAATTTGCTGATTTCTTAGCTGATTTAGTGCTGAAATCTGATAGAATAATTATAGTAGGGGACTTTAATATACATGTGGATGTAGATAGTGACTGCCTTAATGTGGCATTTAATTCAATATTAGACTCGATTGGGTTTTCTCAGAAAGTAGGAAATTCTACTCATTACCTCCACCATACATTGGACCTTGTTCTGACATATGGCATAGAAATAGAAAATTTTGTAGTGTCTCCTCATAACCCTGTACTGTCAGACCATTGTCTGTTAACCTTTGATTTTACTATTTCTGACTATTTGGCTCCTAAAGAAAAATATTATTACAGTAGATGCCTCTCACTATGCCATGTGTCAACACAACGGAAATAAGCTATAGACAGCTTGCTCCTTCTGTAATTGATAACATGGTGGATAGTGTTTCAGCTTCTCTGCATCAGACTCTAGACTTGGTGGCCCCCTTAAAAAAGAAAAAGTCTAATCAGAGATTTCTAACTCCTTGGTTCAACACAGAAACTCGTACCTTAAAACAGAAGACTCGTCAATTAGAAAGAAAATGGCACTCCACTAATTTAGATGAAATCTATTTAGCTTGGAGAAATCATCTTTTAATTTATAAAAAATCTCTTAGAAAAGCTAGAACGAGTTATTATTCTGCATTAATAGAAGAGAACAAGAATAATCCCAGGTTTCTTTTCAGTACTGTAGCCAGGTTGACAAAGAGTCAGGACTCTGTCAATCCTAGCATTCCCTTAGAGCTTACTAGTCAGGACTTTATGAACTTTTTCAATAATAAAATTTCATCCATCAGAGATAAAATCAATCAGATTCTTCCCACAGTTAACTTAAATACTGTAACTACTACAACTCCTTCTATTGATGTCTGTCTTGATGAGTTTACTCCAATCGACCTTTGTGAGTTAGACAAAATAGTTTCCTTATCCAAACCTTCAATTTGTCTTCTAGACCCTATTCCTACCAGGTTATTTAAAGAAGTCTTCCCACTTATTGGTAGCTTTATTCTTCATATAATCAATTCTTCATTAACTTTAGGCCATGTACCGCAGGCTTTTAAAACGGCTGTAATTAAACCCTTACTCAAAAAGCCAATGCTAGATCCAGGAGCTTTAGCTAACTATAGACCAATCTCTAATCTCTCTTTCATTTCAAAAATCTTAGAAAGAGTTGTTGCTACGCAATTATTTGACCACCTGCAGGGAAATGGTTTACTTGAAAAGTTTCAGTCTGGGTTTAGAATCCATCATAGTACTGAAACAGCCTTAGCGAAGGTCACTAACAACCTCCTCATTGCATCTGATAATGGACTAGTTTCTGTACTTGTCCTTTTAGACCTTAGTGCAGCTTTTGATACTATCGATCATAATATTCTACTTGATAGATTAGAACACTATGTTGGACTTAATGGAACTTCGTCGCAGTGGTTTAGATCTTATTTATCTGATAGGTTCCAGTTTGTTCATGTAAATAATGAGTTTTCTTTCAACTCAAAGCTCAGTCATGGAGTTCCACAGGGATCTGTGCTAGGCCCTACTCTTTTTAGTTTATATATGCTTCCGTTAGGCAACATTATTAGAAAGCACTGTATACATTTTCATTGTTTTGCTGATGACACACAATTATACCTGTCAATGAAGCCAGATGATAGTAATCAGTTAGCTAAGTTAGAAGCCTGTCTTAAGGAAATCAAAGCTTGGATGACTTGTAATTTCCTGCTATTAAATTCAGATAAGACTGAAGTCATTCTTGTTGGTCCAAAAAACCTTAGAAATTCCTTTCCAAATCAAACTTTCAGTTTGGATGCGGTTACTCTTTCTCTTAATAGCTCTGTAAGGAACGTTGGAGTTATTTTTGATCAGGATTTGTCCTTCAATTCACATATTAAATTTGTTTCTAAGACTGCCTTCTATCATTTGTGTAATATTGCCAAGATTAGGAGCATCTTGTCTCAGAGTGATGCTGAGAAACTGATCCACACTTTTGTTAGCTCGAGATTAGATTATTGTAATTCTTTATTATCAGGCTGTCCTAAAACATCTTTAAAAAGTCTTCAGCTGATCCAAAATGCTGCAGCAAGAGTTTTAACAGGTACTAGAAAGAGAGATCATATCTCTCCGGTTCTGGCCTCCCTTCATTGGCTTCCCATAGAGTTTAGAATTAAGTTTAAAATCCTTCTTCTTACTTACAAAGCTCTAAACAATCAGGCTCCTTTTTATTTAAAAGATCTGATACTACCGTATTATCCTAACAGAGCACTACGCTCCCAAAATGCAGGATTACTTGTAATACCTAGAATCTCCAAAAGTACAATGGGAGGCAGAGCCTTCAGTTACCAAGCTCCTCTCCTGTGGAATCAGCTGCCAATCTGGATTCGGGAGTCAGACTCGATCTCTGTTTTTAAGAATAGGGCTAAAACCTACCTTTTTGATATAGCCTACAATTAGGGAGGGATCATGTGTTTCTGAACCCTCCCTTAGTTATGCTGCTAATAGGTTTAGTCAGCCGGGGGACCTCCAGTAATCCACTGGGCCTCACTCCTTTTCTCACTCTCAATGAAATATTTTTTTTGCTGGTCATTAACATTTGTTTGTTCTTTCCCATAGATTGAGTCCCCATCGTGCTGTTTGCTTTCTACATGTCTGTTCTTTTCGTCTTCTCTATCCCCTCACCCCCCAGCCAGTCGCAGCAGATGACTGCCCCTCCCTGAACCTTGTTCTGCTGGAAGTTTCTTCCTGTTAAAAGGGAGTTTTTCCTCTCCACCGTCGCCAAGTGCTTGCTCACAGGGGATCGCCTGATTGCTGGGGTCTTTCTGCAACTGTGGGGGTTCCCCCTACTGTTGATAGTGCTATGAGATGATTGTTGTTGTGAAATGGCGCTATATAAATAAAGTTGAATTGAACTGAATTAAAGTACAAGGCGCCCTAGTCCGGTGCCGAATTCAAAACATCGCTGAGATGGATGCTCCCTCTAGCTTCTTCTTTAGTCTGGAGAAGAAGCATGGACAACAAAAGGTAATCCACTCCCTGGTCTCCAACACAGGGCAGGAACTGATCGAGCCTGAACAGATCAGAAAGCATGCCATTGAGTTCTATTCCTCTCTGTCATGGACGGGGCTGTTGTTCCAACCCCATTCCATGATCTGTGGCTGTAGTCTCCTGATTGTTGTTAATTATTTCCAGCTGACAGGTTATTAGAACCTCTGAGTCTGGGCTCCCTGCCAGTCTACAGCCACGCCTCCTCCTCTCAGGCATTCACCAGCTGTGCCATCACTTTTTGTGTTTCACACACACACACACACACACACACACACACACACACACACACACACACACGCACACACGCACACACACACACACATTCATTCTTACTCACATGCTCTGACATTCACTCACTCACCTGCTCAGCCACACTCCTGCATCCACTTGACATCATGAGCTCACTGGGTATTGATGTTCGTCAGTTAGTGCACTCAGTGTGGCGGCAATAGTCAATAGTGACTAGTCTATAGTCATTAGTCTAAGCCTGAAGGCAACACTTTACCAGTCTACTCTACACTAGTCTTCATTGATGTCCTGAAGATGTTGGTTTCTTTTCCCTGTTGGACTATGCTGGGAGTTGTTTCCAGAGCCAGTTTGCTCCAACCCTACATGTAAGTCTTCCCTTATTATTATTAGCCCTTCCTCTCCGCTGCCCAGTCCCATCTGGGAGCGCGTGAGGGTCCTCCTCCTGCCAACTGAGATTGGACATTCGTCACTTTGTGTGTCAGACTGTTTTTCCATTGAACATTCTGTGTGTTTTGTGTTTTCCCCTTTTTGTTAATAAACACGCTCACTTCACCTGCATATTGGGCTTGCATCAGTTCATTTGTTCACTGCACATTTATGCAGCGGACATGACACTCTCTGTACACCAGTGACTACAGGGAGGACAATGGCCTGGTGGAGGGGGTTCTGCAGTGGACTACCTCATATCTCAGAGGAGACCAACTCACAGTTAAACCGGCCTCTTCAGTTACCCAAATTGTCTGCTGCCCTTCAAGGCATGAAGGGGAGGAAGGTTCCGGGAATAGATGGCCTCACTACTTGCTATGACATCAACGATAAAAGGACTCGCTATGACATCATCAAAGATCATAGGACTCGTGATGACATCATCAGAGATCATAGGACTCACTATGACATCAACAGATCAAAGGCAGGCATCATAGGACTCGCTATAACATCATCAAAGATCTAAGGCAGGCATTATAGGACTCACTATGACATCATCAAAGATCAAAGGCAGGCATCAAATATCAAAGGCAGGTATCACTGAATGACTGGTGACATCAAAGATCAAAGGCAGGTTTCGCCAAGGTTACTGTTGCCATGGTAACAGTAACTTTCTACAGGGATGCAGAAATGCTTGCTTGCACCTGCTTTCCACAGGCATAGGCATGCAGAAATGCTTACTTTCTTGGTTGCTACGGGCATGCACGGGTATGCATTAGTACTCTTAAATTTAGAGATATAGTAGATTATAACACCATTCAAATCACATACAAAGCAAATAATAACCAATTACCTGATAATATTAAGAGACAATTAATAACCAATTACCTGATAATATTAAGTGACTGTTTAAAAAAAGGGAAAGCAAATATGAGTTAAGAAGAAACTCTGTTTTTAACCATCCAAAGGTCAGAACAAATATAAAGTATCATTGCATGTATGTCACTGGAGTTAAACTGTGGAACTGTTGCTCTGAAATTATTTTTCCATCCATCCATCCATCCATCCATCGTCTACCGCTTTTCCGGAGGTCCGGGTCGCGGAGGCAGCAGTTCAAGCAGAGAAGCCCAGACTTCCCTCTCCCCAGCCACCTGCTCCAGCTCTTCAGAGGGGATACCAAGGCGTTCCCAGACTAGCTGGGAGACATAGTCTCTCCACCGAGTCCTGGGTCTGCCCCGGGGTCTCCTCCCAGTGGGACGTGCCTGAAACACCTCAAGTGGGAGGCGTCCAGGAGGCATCCTAATCAGATGCCCATACCACCTCAACTGACTCCTTTCAATGTGGAGGAGCAGCGGTTCTACTCTGAGCCTCTCCCGGATGACTGAGCTCCTCACCCTATCTCTGAGGGTGAGTCCAGCAATCCTACGGAGAAAGCTCATTTCAGCCGCTTGTATCCGCGATCTCGTTCTTTCGGTCATTACCCAAAGCTCGTGACCATAGGTGAGAGTAGGAACGTAGATTGACTGGTAAATCGACAGCTTTGCCTTAGAACTAAGCTCCCTCTTCACCACAACAGACCGGTACAACGTCCGCATCACTGCAGATGCTGCTCCAATCCGTCTGTCGATCTCTCGCTCCATTTTCCCCTCACTCGTGAACAAGACCCCAAGATACTTAAACTCCTCCACTTGGGGCAGGAGCCTGTCCCCAACCCGGAGAGGACAATCCACCTTTTTCCGGCTGAGGACCATGGACTCGGACTTGGAGGTGCTGATTCTCATCCCAGCCGCTTCACACTCAGCGGCAAACCGTCCCAGCAAGAGCTGTAGGTCATTGCTGGATGAAGCCAACAGGACAACATCATCTGCAAACAACAGAGATGAGATCCTGTGGTCACCAAGCATGACACCCTCCATTCCCTGGCTGCGCCTAGAAATCCTGTCCATAAAAATTATGAACAGGACCGGTGACAAAGGGCAGCCCTGGCGGAGTCCAACTCTCACTGGGAATGACTCCGACCGAGTGTTGGCAATGCGAACTAAACTCTCACAACGGTCGTACAGAGACCGAATAGCTCGTAACAACAAGCCCGATACCCCATACTCCCGAAGCACCCCCCACAAAAATCCACGAGGGACGCGGTCAAATGCCTTCTCCAAGTCCACAAAACACATGTAAACTGGTTGGGCAAACTCCCACGAACCCTCAAGAATTCTCGAGAGGGTAAAGAGCTGGTCCGATGTGCCACGGCCAGGACGAAAACCACATTGCTCCTCCTGAATCCGAGGTTCGACCAACGGCCGGACTCTCCTCTCCAATACCTTGGCATAGACCTTCCCAGGGAGGCTGAGGAGTGTGATCCCTCTAAAGTTGGAGCACACCCTCCGGTCCCCTTTTTTGAAGAGAGGAACCACCACCCCGGTTTGCCATGCCAAAGGCACTGCCCCCGACCTCCACGCAATGTTGCAGAGGCGTGTCAACCATGACAACCCAACAACATCCAGGGCCTTGAGGTACTCGGGGCGAATCTCGTCCACCCCCGGGGCCCGGCCACCAAGGAGATTTTTAACCACCTTGGCGACCTCAGCCCCTGTGATAGGCGAGTCATCCCCCTCGTCCCCAAACCCTGCTTCCTCTGTGGAAGGCGTATCAGTGGGATTGAGGAGATCCTCGAAGTATTCCTTCCACCGCCCGACGATATCCCCAGTTGAAGTCAACAGTGTCCCATCCGCACCATACACAGTGTGGACGGGGAGCTGCTTTCCCCTCCTGAGCCGCCGAACAGTTTGCCAGAATCTCTTTGAAGCCGACCGAAAGTCTTGTTCCATGGCCTCACCGAACTCCTCCCATACCCGGGTTTTTGCTTCAGCAACCACCCGAGCTGCACTCCGCTTGGCCTGCCGGTACACCTCAGCTGCTTCGGGAGTCCCACAAGCCAACCAAGCTTGATAGGACTCCTTCTTCAGCTTAATGGCCCCCCTCACCACTGGTGTCCACCACTTGGTTCGGGGGTTGCCACCACGAGATGCACCGACCACCTTGCGGCCGCAGCTCTGGGCTGCCGCTTCAACAACAGAGGTGGAGAACATGGCCCATTCAGACTCCATGTCTCCAGACTCCCTCGGAATGTGGTTGAAGTTCTTCCGGAGGTGGGAGTTGAAGACCTCCCGGACAGGGGCCTCAGCCAGACGCTCCCAGCACACCCTCACTATACGTTTGGGTCTACCAGGTCTGAATGGCTTCCTCCCCTGCCATCGGATCCAACTCACCACCAGGTGGTGATCAGTTGACAGCTCTGCACCTCTCTTTACTCGGGTGTCCAAGACATACGGTCGCAGGTCTGATGATACGATAACAAAATCGATCATCGACCTGCGGCCTAGGGTGTCCTGGTGCCAGGTGCACATATGGACACCCTTATGCTTGAACATGGTGTTCGTTATAGACAGACTGTGGTTAGCACAGAAGTCCAATAACTGAACACCACTCGGGTTCAGATCGGGCAGGCCGTTCCTCCCAATCACCCCCCTCCAGGTTTCACTGTCGTTGCCCACGTGCGCATTGAAATTATTTTTTTTTTAAAAAAAGGTTCTACTCTGAAGCAATTCAAAAATTGTACAAAGGGGAAAAAATCTCTCAGTATCTCATTATCAATGGTAGGAGCTAAACTTGAAATAACTTTAAGGTTTTTGTTTGTTTGTTTGCTTGCTTGCTTGTTTGTTTGTTTTTTGTCTAACCGATTGTTTTTGATTTTCTTTGTTGATTTTTGGGTATGATTTAAATTTTTATGTTATTGAATTTAAAATTGTAACAGGGTAGGCACTATATCAGCACTAGCTTCAGCCTACACCCTTTCAGTTGTTCTTTCATGTGTCCTACATATTTTTATTGTTTTTATTGTATGTTCATTAATGAATAAAATTCACATCCATTCATTCATTCAATTGAATTGAATTATTTCTTCCCAGTAAAAAGAAGAGACAAAAGATTTTTTTCTTGATTAGGAGGGTGGAACACCATGAGAAAAGCACAATGAGCAATGGCTTTAACCACTCTATTACATCAGCGGTTTATATGCTTCTGTGTCTTGTTTTTCTAACATGTTCTGAACTCCAGAGGAACCACAAACCAGTTTGATGATGTTAATTATCCAGATAGAACTGTTGCTCATCCAACTGCAGCACTTTTTAAGTATAGTACTTGTTAGATACTCTACCTTAGTACACCTCAGATCAGATGGTTGATAGTGTAACTATATTTATTTTATTGTTTAAAGTTTTATTTATTCTTTAGCTCAGCAGGGACATTTAAGCTGAGCTGCAGTTGAACCTTAATTGACAAGAACCTTGACAAGAATTTAAACAATTGTTATGACTTCACCACACCTGCTTTTATTGAGCTGATGCTACCGCCTCTTTGTCATTTAATTATAGGAGTTTTTCAAGCACACATGCTATTTTTGGCTGCCATTTGTTATTATACCATACCACTTTATTCATTTAAAACCATCAGGAGGGGCCATGGGATTACCTTCTAATTGTCTGCTATGTTGCTGTTATAATTTGTCAAATACTTGTTAATAGACACTTGAAAAAAATAAGATCAGGTTCTAGTTTGTGTACAACGGAAGAAAATAATTATTAAAAATTATTATATAATCTTTATAGGTCTTTGTATATACTCATTTACATTTATGTCTTTGTATATAGACACACACACACACACACACACACACACACACACACACACACACACACACATATATATACACTACCGTTCAAAAATTTGGGGTCACCCAGACAATTATTTTGTGTTTTCCATGAAAAGTCACACTTATTTACCACCATGAGTTGTAAAATGAGTAGAAAATATAGTCAAGACATTGACAAGGTTAGAAATAATGTTTTGTATTTGAAATAATAATTTTTTCCTTCAAACTTTGCTTTCGTCAAAGAATCCTCCATTTGCAGCAATTACAGCATTGCAGACCTAATATGATTGCACAAGGGTTTTCTAATCATCCGTTAGCCTTCTGACGCAATGAGCAAACACATTGTACCATTAGAACACTGCAGTGATAGTTGCTGGAAATGGGCCTCTATACATCTATCTAGATATTGCACCAAAAACCAAACATTTGCAGCTAGAATAGTCATTTACCACATTAGCAATGTATAGAGTGTATTTCTGATTAGTTTAAAGTTATCTTCATTGAAAAAAAGTGCTTTTCTTTCTAAAATAAGGAAATTTCTAAGTGACCCCAAACTTTTGAACGGTAGTGTATATACAGTATATATATATATATATATATATATATATATATATATATATCCCCGAGTAAGGAGAGGAGTCTGGCACCAGTTAATCACGCAATTGATAAGTATTGCCTGATATGTATATCGATATGTAAATGTGCCATACATTCTCTCTGGTCTGTATAAAAGAGCTGACTTTACATGCTTCAGGTAGCGCACTCACAACAGAGCACACACAGCACACAGCGCTGCAGTGTGTCTCATGAGGATGGAGCAGAGTGTCGGAACTGGAGCAGAACACCCAGGTGAACGACGTGATCATCACGGGGCTCCACATTAAATCACGATCTTACGTGTGAGCGGTGGCCGCGGCCAGCGAAGGGAGGCTCAGTGAGCTGGAAGACAAAGCCACGGAGCAACAAGTGGCGGCCTTCATGCAGTCCAAAGGAATCCAGCTGGACTGTAACACCATAGAGACCTGCCATCCTCTGCCCAGGAAAAACAGCGGCAAACCGGCTGTGATCATGAGATTTGTCAACAGAAAACACAAGACTGCGCTGTTAAAACAAGGTAGGATACTGAAAGGAACGAACATTTATATAAACGAGCACCTCACAAAAGAAAACGCATAAATAGCCAGAAAAGCAAGATACCTGAGAAAGCAGAAAAAGATTCAAAACACCTGGACATCAAACTGTAAAATATACATCAAATATACACTGCACGGTGGCGCAGTGGTTTAGCACTGTAACAGCACAGTTTTACCCTCGGCCGGGGGACCGCGGGGATCATGAGATCGTGGGTTCGATCCCAGCCCCCGACCAACAGTGAGCTGTGTGGAGTTTGCATGTTCTCCCCGTGTTGCGCGGGTTTACTCCGGGATTTCTCCGGTTTCCTCCCGCACACCAAAAACATGTAGGTTTAGGGCGCTCGCGCACGCAGCGACCAGCAGCCGGTGGCTTGTCACCAGACTGCAAACCAAGTCTACCTACGGGTACAAATAAGTAACAAAAAAAAAAAAAAAAAAAAAAAAATCAAATTAAACGGATCACCTGAAGAAGCCAAGGTCAGTAACATCCGTAATATTATGGAACTGGACAAATATCAATGAATATTATGAACTGGAGTCACAGCAACAAAATACAATTGTAGGACACTGAAGGGATATACTCATCTGCTACAAGACATTTAAAAACATGAAACAAAAGATCAACAAACAGGAACAACAGGAACTGAAAGTTTTTGAATATACAGATCACAACCCACAGGACGTAGAATATAACATAGACCCTGATAATAATTTATTTAGCTCCATCAATAATAACTGTAGTTACTACACGGATGAACAGTTTAACACAATGGTCACATCTGATTTCAATATTTCTATGATCCACTTCAACAGCAGAAGTCTCTATGCCAACTTTAATAACATTAAAGATTATTTACATCAGTTTAAAGAGCCATTCAATATTGTGGCAATATCAGAGATGTGGCTCAGTGAAGAGAAAGGAGTGGATTTTACCATGGATGGCTAGGAATTAAATTATATAAATAGAAAAGTGAAAAAAGGAGGAGGAGTTGCAATTTATGTTGACAAGAGCTTGAAATACAAGGTTGTTGAAAATCTGTCAGTAACTGTGGATGATTTATTTGAATGTATTACAATAGAAATCTGTCTGAACAATGTGAAGAATGTAGTAGTGAGCTGTGTATATAGAACACCTTGATCAAACATTGACTTATTTAAGGACTGGATGGAAAAAAATGTACGCAAAACTAACTCATAAAGTTATGTTCATCTGTGGGGATTTCAATATAGATCTGATGAACTCAAAACAACATAGTTTGACAGAAGAATTTATCAACACAATACACAGTATGGGCTTACATCCAACAATTACCGGACCTAGCAGAATCACGTCACACAGTGCCACACTAATAGATAACATATTCACAAACATTATGGAAAATAATATCAGAAGTGGGCTTTTATTGAATGATATCAGTGACCACCTGCCAATTTTTGTTGTCTATCAATGTGATTATAGGAAGAAAAAGTATACCAAAAATATTAAATATAAAAGAATAAGAACTGAAGAATCAATGTATTTACTGACAAAGGAATTATTAATACAAGATTGGAAGATAGTTTATGATGAAAATGATATAAATAAAGCATATGATAATTTTTTACAAATATTTCAATCATTGTACAATAAAAACTGTCCTATAAAACAATACAGTGACAGACAACAACAAAAAATATTCCTTGGGTCACCAAGGGGTTAATAAATGCATTTAAAAAGAAGAATACATTATATAAACAATTCATTAAGTGCAGAACAGTGGAAGCTGAGATCAAATATAAAAGATATAAAAATAAGCTTACTAATATAATGAGGACCTGTAAGAAAGAATATTACAACAGAATATTAGAGGATAACAAAAATAACTTAAGAGGAATATGGCAAGTACTCAATGGGATTATTAGTAATCGACCTAAGAATGCTAATTATCCAGAATATTTTATTGAAAATGGCAATTTGATAAATAATATGGAGGATGTGGTCAGTGGTTTCAATAATTTTTTTGTAAACGTTGGTCCTGAATTAGCAAAATCAATAGTGACAGCAGAAACAAACAACAGTAGTTCTGTAAATGAAATAGAAGATAGAAATCCAAACACAATCTTTTTGGGTGCAGTTACTGAAAAGGAAATTATCGAGACTGTGAGTAAATTTAAGAACAAGAAATCAACGGACTGGAATGAAATTGACATGACAATAGTGAAAAAAGGAATTGAAGGAATTGTTAAGCCACTCACCCACATCTGTAACCTGTCATTTCAAACTGGTAAATTTCCAGAGAAAATTAAAATAGCAAAAGTAATACCTCTATACAAAACAGGAGACAGTCATTGTTTCACAAATTACAGGCAAGTCTCTTTACTCTCACAATTCTCCAAAACACTTGAAAAAATCTTCATTAAGAGACTGGATGATTTCATTGAAAAACACAACCTCCTTACAGATAGCCAGTATGGTTTTAGAGCCGATAAATCTACATCTTTGGCACTGATCGAACCTATAAGATAAGATAAGATAAGATAAGCCTTTATAGAAGAAATTACTAGTTGTAAAGATTAAAAAAAAGGTTGCTGTAGGAGTATTTATAGATTTAAAGAAAGCTTTTGACACCATTGACCACAGAATACTACTAAGGAAACTGGAAAGGAATGGGATAAGAGGGGTAGGACTGAGTTGGGTGGAAAGTTATTTAAGTAACAGATAACAATTTGTACAAATTGGTGAGCACAAATCACCCTTCATGGACATCACTTGTGGTGTGCCCCAGGGGTCAGTTTTGGGACCCAAACTCTTTATTTTGTATATAAATGACATATGCCAAGTATCAAAAATTCTGAATTTTATTTTGTTTGCGGATGACACAAATATCCTTTGCACTGGTGAGAATTTGCAGCAGGTTTTAGGGGTGGTCACAACTGAAATGAAAAAGTTAACGCAGTGGTTCAACAAAAATAAATTATCTCTAAATCTAAAAAAAACAAAGATTATGTTGTTTGGAAATTATAAAATAAATCATGAAATAATGGTAACAATAGATGATACCAGAATAGAAACAGTACAGAAAAATAAGTTTCTGGGGGTGACGCTAGACAATAAAATCTGCTGGAAACCTCACATCAGTCACATCCGGGCCAAGTTAGCAAAATGTATAGGCATACTGGGGAAGACAAGACACACTTTGGACTATAAATCATTGGTCTTACTGTACAATTCACTGTTTCTACCTTATCTTAACTACTGTGTAGAAGTCTGGGGAAACACCTACAAGACCAACCTACAGTCAATATGCACATTACAAAAAAGAGCTATAAGGATAATAAATAATGTAGGATATAGAGACCATACCAATTTGTTTTTTTTAAAGTCACATGTCATAAAGTTCATTGATTTATTTAAATTTAAGACAGCACAAGTAATGTACAGGGCAATTAATAATCAACTCCCAACTAATATACAAAAAATATTTAAAAAAAAGAGACAATGATCATAATTTGAGAGGAGACTTAAACTTTACAAAACCCAAGATACGAACAACCAAGAAAAGTATGTGCATATCTGTGGGTGGATTTGTGGAACAGTCTGGAGCTGGAACTGAAACTATGTACAAACAGAATTCAATTCAAAAAGAGGTATTAACATTATTTGCTGAAAGAATATAGGTTAGAAGGGTAGTATTTATGTGTACGATTCACTATGCTCACTCTGGGACATTATGGGACACTATGGAATGGTGGGTGGGACAGCACTGTGTATATCTGTGTTGTTTGAGGCTGGTTTTGATGTATGGACATCAATGTATGTTAGGATGGATGGGTGTTAATGTTGATATGTAAAAAATACAGTAAATTGTTTACTTGGGGTCTTAAATGTGGTAATTTGTATATAATTCACATGGGATGTATTTATGGAAAAGAGGAGATGGAATTAATAAGTGTCCACTTCTTCCTTCTCCCTGACATGATTTACGACCCAAGAGACAGACGCTGACACGAGGGATACAGACAATTATCTTTATTGTGAATGAGTGAGTGAAGTGTGAGTGAATGTGTGAATGCTCGTCTGGCCACTGGAGATGAGCCCGTCTTGTGGTACCCTGGCAACCCTGGAAAACACAAGCACAAGGTTACTGTTGTTCAGTAGCAATGTTCGGCGGGTTTGCTGCAGGGGCTTACTTGCGGGTGCCACAATGGGAGGCTGACTGACTCCTGGTGTCCGTGCGACGTCATGCTCGTGGTGCCCGTTGCTGTGGAGGTGAGGAGGAGCTCCGCGGAGCGGGAGACGATGCCTCGTCAGTAGAGGAGGGAGGTCCGCCGCCAGGGAGGTCCACCTGTGCACAGGGGAAAGGGCTAGAAGAGGAATTGTGAAGAGATGGCTTACGTGGCCTGGTTTGGCAAAGCGTAGAGTTCTTCACGAGAGGACGAGATCTTGGCACGTTGCTCAGTGAGATTGACAGACGACTCCGTGCTGAGGCGTCCGTGCGTTGGGCTTTTATGGCCCGCTGATTGCCACCTGCTGAAGTGAGTGCAGCTGATGATGATGCTGATGATGGCCTAGCGGCCATCATGACAGTACTACCCCCTCTAGAGGTGCCTCAAGGGACCTGCCCAATCCTACCTGGATGCGCCCGATGAAAATCGTGGATCAACTGCTTGTCAAGGATCAACGCAGGGCGTATCCAGGAGCAGTGCTCAGGACCAAACCCCTCCCAGTCCATCAAATACTGAAGGCCCCGACCCCTCCTGCGGACATCCAGGATTGCCGTTACCCCCCAGGCCGGATGGCCATCAATCATCCTCGTGGGAACGGGAGCCGCAGGGGGCTGGCACAGCGGGTCGGCGACGTAGGGCTTGACCTGGGAGACGTGGAAAGTGGGGCAGATGCGCATGTGAGAGGGGAGAGCAAGATACAGGGTTGAAAATGCGGGAGATAACAAAGGGACCGATGAAGCGCTTGGTTAGCTTACGCTTCTCGGCAGGCACACTGACATTCTTTGTGGACAACCATACCTTGTCACCCACCTTGTAATCTGGGGCAGGCCTCCTATGGCGGTTGGCCACCTCAATGTTCCGTTCCGTGGTCCTCAGAAGGGCTTTGCGGGCAATGAACCAAACTTGCCGACAGCGTCTGGCGTGAGCCTGAACGGACGGGACTGCTACCTCCCCCTCCTCCTCCGGGAACAAGGGTGGATCGTACCCCAGTGATGCCTTGAAGGGGGACATCCCTGTGGACGAGGACACCGTGGTGTTATGAGCGTACTCGATCCACGGGAGGTACATGCTCCATGAAGAAGAGCAGGAGGAGATGACGCAGCACAGCGCAGCCTCCAGCTCCTGATTGGCTTGCTTGCACTGGCCATTACTCTGAGGATGGTATCCAGAGGAGAGACTGGCCGTGGCCCCAAGCGCCGTACAGAATGCCTTCCAAACCTGCGAGATGAACTGTGGCCCTCGATCCGAAACAATGTCAGCGGGGATTCCGTGAGGACAAACCACATGGAGAACGAGGAGGTCCGCCATCTCCCGTGCTGAAGGCAACCCCCGGTGAGGCACAAAATGGGCAGCTTTTGTCTCAAAAAAAAAAAAAAAAAAAAAAGACATCATGATCACGCTGAGAGCCGTCCATGAAGGATTCAACGTCCAGCACTGAAGGATTAAAGTACTGAATCTGTAAGAGAATATAAAGTCTCTTTCTCTGGGATCAGTACTATTCGACTAATCTGACCCCCTCACACAAGTCCTCCAGATTATCTGCAGTCTTTTGTTTCCAAAACATTTGAGCTGCATTGACTCTACAGACAGCCAGCTGCATGGCTCAAGGACAAATGCCAACCGCTAAGACAAAACATCTCCTGCCAAAGAGACCTTGTTGTTCTTAACTGATACAAACACCTACACTCAACACTACACCCACACTGACTCAAATAAACTGATGAAAAAGATCATTCACTCACTGCTCCCTTTGTGTCTTTGTGTACATTCTTGTCTGCTAATTGTGCATTGAGGGCTTTTTTTCTTGTAATCATAATATTGATCATATATGACCGGTATTCTGACAATCAATGGTTTTTTGCTCTTTCCTATTGTGTTATCCTTTTCTTCCCTATGCATCCTGTACCCATCTGATGACAGGCGCGTTTTTCAGACGCTGCCGCGTCACCGGAAATGCAGGTCGTTTTCTGTGTCAAGTCAAATCCCTCGTATGTTATCAGTTGTTTACTGTTAATGTACTTGGCAATAAATCCTTTCTGAGTTCTGAGCTTTAGAAAAACAGTCCACGATGGTTAAAACGGTTGTGAAGTGGCCGGAGGGGGGCAAACCGGTCACAAAGTCCATGGCTACATGGGACCAGGGGCGGGAGGGAACGGGCAAAGGATGAAGCAGACCTGCCGGGGCAGATGATGATGTCTTCCCCGTGGCACACTGAGTGCAGGCCCTGACGTAGTTGTTAACGTCCCTTCACAGCCCTGGCCACCAAAAGGTTCTCTGGAGGAGATCAATGGTCCGACTCACACCCAGATGGCACGCCAGCTTGGACGCGTGACCCCACTCTATTACTTGGCTCCTGACAGGACGAGGGACGAACAAGCGACCCGGGGGCCCCCCACCCGGATCGGGCTCCACCTCCTGTGCTCTTCTGACCTTATCGCGGATGCCCCAGGTCAACGCACCAACCACACATGCAGGTGGCAGAATAGGCTCCTCCCGGTCGTCAGCAGAGGGCGCGTCAAACTGCCTGGAAAGGGCGTCAGGCTTGCCATTCTTACTCCCTGGCCGGTAGGTGATCGTAAAATTAAAACGGCCGAAGAAGAGAGACCAGCGGGCCTGACGTGCATTCAACCGCTTGGCAGTCCTAAGGTATTCAAGATTGCGGTGGTCAGTCCAGACGACAAATGGCTGGGCAGCCCCCTCCAGCCAGTGTCTCCACTCCTCCAGCGCAAGTTTGACAGCCAATAGCTCCCTGTCGCCGATGCTGTAATTCCTCTCAGCAGGTGTCAAACGATGAGAGAAGTAAGCGCAGGGGCGGATCTTCCCGTCTGTCGGGGAGCACTGAGAGAGTACAGCCCCCACCCCCGAATCCGATGCGTCCATTTCCACCAGGCATTGAAGCTCCGGGTCCACCTGGGTCAACACACGGGCCGAAGCAAACTCTCCCTTCAGCCTGTCAAATGCCGCGGCAGCCTCCTCACTCCAATGGAAAGGGACCTTCGGGGATGTGAGTGCAGTCAGAGGTCTGGCGATGTTCCCAAAATTTGGCACGAAGCGCCGGTAAAAATTGGCGAACCCCAAAAACCCCTGTAGCTGTTTCCTGGATGTGGGCGCAGGCCAGTCCACCACCGCCTTGACCTTGTCCGGGTCGGGAAGCACCTGGTTACGGGCGATTATAAACCTCAGAAAGGAGGTGCGATCCATGTGGAACTCACACTTCTCCGCCTTGACGAACAACTGATTCTCCAGGAGGCGCTGTAGGACCCGTCGTACATGCACCTGATGCTCCTCCAGTGTGCACGAGAAGATGAGGATATCATCAAGATAAACAAAGACGAAGGAATTCAGAAAGTCCCGGAGAACGTCGTTTATTAAGCGCTGGAACACTGCCGGAGCGTTGGTTATCCCAAATGGCATCACCAAATATTCAAAGTGGCCGCTCGGGGTCCGAAAAGCAGTCTTCCACTCATCTCCTTCCCGAATGCGCACCAGGTGATAGGCGTTCCGTAGATCTAGTTTAGTAAACCAAGCAGCCCCCTGGAGGGAATCGAAAGCAGTGTTCATCAAGGGAAGAGTGTATTTGTCTTTAATAGTAATGTCGTTGAGACCCCGGAAATCGATGCAGGGGCGCAGCGACCCGTCCTTCTTCCCAACAAAGAAAAACCCTGCCCCAACGGCCGTGGAGGATGGACGGATGATACCGGAGGCCAGGGACTCCTTGATGTATGTATCCATGGCCTCGCGTTCCGGAGCTGACAGGCTGTACAGGCGGCTCGCCGGGAGAGGGGCCCCAGCCTTGAGATTAATCGCGCAGTCGTACGGGCGATGGGGGGGAAGGGACAACGCCCGTGACTTACTAAACACCTGGCCCAAATCATGGTAGACGTCAGGCACCTTTGACAGGTCCGGAGGAGGTGTTGAGGGAGGCGTCATCGGCACTGAGGGAGCGCATGCAGCGGACTGAAGACAGGCGCTCAGGCAGAATGAGCTCCAAGCTGTTATTCTCCCAACTTGCCAGTCGAATGTGGGGTTATGCAACCGGAGCCATGGGTACCCCAAGATGACGGGTGAGGAGGAGAAGGACAAGACCAGGAACTGTATTTCCTCCCTGTGATTACCAGAAGCTATCATTAACACAGGTGCCGTCTGATGGGAAACTGACGTCAAAGATGTTTTTGACTGGGTGACCAGATGGATAGGCGGGCGTAGAGGTTGACAGCTGAGGCCCATCAGGGTTGCCAGGTCTCTGGAGATAAAGTTTTGCTCAGCCCCAGAGTCAACTAAGGCAAGTGTGGTGTGTTCCTTGTGTTTATGAATGAGCTGAATGGGAATGTGGCAACTAGTGAGGGGCTTTGTCTGATTCTTGTCCGCGAATCCCCCTACCGTGATCCGCGGACCTCCTCTTTTAACGGGCAATCGACTACTCCATGTGTCCCATTCCCACAGTAGAAGCATAACCCCTGCTCCCTGCGGCGCTGTTTCTCAGCCGCTGTAAGACCTGATTGCCCCATAACCATATCCTCCTGCTCCGGAAGTTCTTCAGATGTGGGCAGAGCAAGGAGGGGGGACCTAGCGGAGTGAGGGCGAGACTTATTTGCACGGATAGCTGTTCGCCGTTCTGCAGCTCGCTCCCTCAGTCTGCTATCTAGGCTGATGGTGAGGGAGATTAATTCCCCAAGTCTGTCTGGTTTCTCCTTTGCCGCTGGCTCGTCTTTTAACTCGGAGTTAAGGCTGCGGAGGAAAATTCCACAGAGCGCTGGCTCCCCCCACCCAACCTGACAGGCTAATACCCGGAAGTCCACAGAATAATCGGCGGCAGATCTACTGCCCTGCCGAAGTCCCAACAGCCGTTCAGTTAACACCGCGCCCCGGTCCACATGATCGAACACTTCCATGAACTCCGCCACGAACTGCTGGTAAGTAAACAATGAATAATTTGGTTTGGCCATGATGGTATAAGCCCAATCAAGAGCCCTGCCTCCCAGCAGGTTGATGATGTACCCAATCTTATTCATATCAGTGGCGAAGTCCCCCGGGACGCGGAGAAAAACTGACTCACACTGTAGCAAAACCCCCCGCGCCTCCCCCAGTTTACCAGTAAAGCGTGCGGGGGTTGGTACAGGAGTTAGGCGATGTGTGGAAGATGGGCTGGTTTGGCTAGTAGCCACAGCTGCGGGTGCAGAAGGCGCCCCGCTAGCCGGGGGGAATGCCTGGTGACCTTCCAGGTGATCCAGCCGGCTGTTAATCTGAGTTAGTTGGTTTAAGATTACTGTCTGCTGGTGGGAAATCATGTCTACTGGTGCGCTGAGTGTGTTAAAGCGGCGCGACAGCGCGCTGTCTGATGGGTCATCGTGACGGAGTCGTACTGACATGATTTATGACCCAAGAGACAGACGCTGACACGAGAGATACAGACAATTATCTTTATTGTGAATGAGTGAGTGAAGTGTGAGTGAATGTGTGAATGCTCATCTGGCCACTGGAGCTGAGCCCGTCTTGTGGTACCCTGGCAACCCTGGAAAACACAAGCACAAGGTTACTGTTGTTCAGTAGCAATGTTCGGCGGGTTTGCTGCAGGGGCTTACTTGCGGGTGCCACAATGGGAGGCTGACTGACTCCTGGTGTCCGTGCGACGTCGTGCTCGTGGTGCCCGTTTCTGTGGAGGTGAGGAGGAGCTCCACGGAGCGGGAGACGATGCCTCGTCAGTAGAGGAGGGAGGTCCGCCGCCAGGGAGGTCCACCTGTGCACAGGGGAAAGGGCTAGCAGAGGAATTGTGAAGAGATGGCTTACGTGGCCTGGTTTGGCGAAGCGTAGAGTTCTTCACGAGAGGATGAGATCTTGGCACGTTGCTCAGTGAGATTGACAGACGACTCCATGCTGAGGCGTCCGTGCGTTGGGCTTTTATGGCCCGCTGATTGCCACCTGCTGAAGTGAGTGCAGCTGATGATGATGCTGATGATGGCCTAGCGGCCATCATGACACTCCCTTTCGAACACTATATACTGTTACTTTATTGCATTTTTCATTTGTTTTGTTTTTGATATACTTTTTTTTGTTCGAAATAAAGTATCTATCTATCTATCTATCCTGCTCCTAGCTTTCTTTTTGCTGCCTGTCGGAGTGTGAACAGATCAGCGCGGACCTTGTTAGCCCGGGTGACGTCTGAGCCGGTACGAGTTGCTTTCTGATTGACCATTTCATGAAACTGCTTACAAAGTATTTGAGTACCGCTAGCTTTTGCTGGACTAGCAGCACATTCTTGGCAGATAGAAGTATTATCAGTGGCAAGGACAGGCCAAGACAAACTGACTCCAGTATTTGTTTTAGTGACTGACCAGATGATAGGTTTGTTTATCTCTGCTCTTTGTGTAGTGCATGTCACGATGCACAGACTGGAACAGTCCACCACAGACCTTGTGACAGATGTGTTTATCTGCCAGGATATCCAGTCTCGCCCCATGTAACTGGGGGTGGTCCACCACAGACCTGTGGTAGATATTGTTTTTAGCTCTGCCAGGATGCCCAGTTTCACCCTCCATGCCCTCGGAAGGGCGGGGATGCTGGTTTAGTCGCTGATGGCCCGACCCATGAGACAGGTAGTACTAGTTTTCATGGTTATCCGGCAGCAAGCAAGCCAATGCTTTACCTGACAAAACAATAAATAAATAAATAAAATATATATATGGAAATCTTTTCTCCCCACACTCTGGATTTGTACACACACACACACACACACACACACACACACACACACACACACACACACGCACACACACCCATAAACACACTCTCACAACCACCCACACACATTCACACAGATGTACACACATGTGCACACACATGCATGCACACATACCCCCCTAACCCCCCGTCCCCCCCACCAGGAACTCGGGTACCAGCCCCCAGAATGCTACCAGGACCCAGAGGGAGTGCAACCCTTCCCTGCCAGGACATGCCCAATGAAGCCCCCACACAGGCCGGACTCCCGCCAGGAAAGGAGAAGCCGCCATTTTCTGGGGAAAGCACCCACCCCGCTGGGCGGAAAGGGCCAGACATCCAAGGGTCACAGCACACACACCCAGCCACCCACCAGCCCCACTCCCCCACCGTGGGATGTTCCACCTGTGGGCCACACACAACCCCACCAGGGTGGACGCACAGCCACCCCAGGACAGCAGCTCCAGTTTGGGAGTTTAGAATACTGCATAATAGTTTACTGCATAAAAGACTTTAGGTCTCGGCTAGGTCTCAGTCTGATGATTAGGAGATGACCTATTAGGAGCAAAACAGATTATCAGAAGGAATGTGTTTAACAGAGTATGTGGCGATTATCACCATATGTGCCTCATCAGATGTCAGTCTGACTTGACCAAGGCCAAAACTATAGGCCAGAGCCCATAGTCAAAGACCACAAAAAAAAAGAAAAGAAAAAAAAGAAAACAGAAGGGAGGGGGATTGGGGAATGTTGAAAATGTTCTCTATAAAAATGTCCAGAGACTCCAGACACATTTACATTTGCTGTATACACACTGCTGTCCTGTCATTCGTATCACAATAAACTGAAAATTACACCACTTCCTTTTGCCTACCTTGCCTGAGGGTGAATAAATTGTGCTCTCCCCCCACATTAACTTCTACCTCTGTGGTTAAATATGATTATTTTTAGAGCAAGAAGCTCTCATTTACTGTCTGCAGTTGTGCAAATTTGTTTTCATATGACAGAGAGAAAAAGTGACTAAACTACAATATGTTGCTGTAAAGAGCAAATGAAGCTTCTTCTGAGGTGAACTTTTGTTTATCTGTGATTATCTACGATCAGGGACGTAGGACTGAATTTTGGGCCCCAGGTACAGCACTGTGTGTGGGCCCCTCAAAAACAAAAAAAAAATTGAATTGTACATTCAAAGGTTTAAGATGTGGCCATTTCCATTAAAAGCCTTGAGGTTTGTAAGCTCCACTGTTACGGACAATTTGATGCTAGTATATGATTTGTTTATCTGTCGTTGAGAATATGTTTACTGTCATCATTATTTTCAAACCTCTTTGTCCAGGGGATGAGCAAACTACTTTCTGAGGAAGCTGAGTTCCTTCAACATGTGCAACAAGATGTTGCAGCTTTTCTTCCAGGCCGTTGCTGCCAGCGCCATCTTCTTTGCTGCTGTCTGCTGGGGTAGCTGTATCAGAGCCAGTGACACTAACAGGCTTGACAAGATTATCAAGAAGGCTGGCTCTGTGATTGGTCCCAGGCCGAGACCTTTGAGACTGCGGTGGAGAGGAGGACACTGAACAAACTGTTATCCATCATGGACAATTCTGATCACCTCCTACACCACACACTGGACAGACAGCGGAGCACTTTCTGCAGCAGCCTGCTACAGCTCTGCTGCCAAACGGTCAGGTATAGGAAATCTTTCCTGCCACATGCTGTTTCACTGTAAAATAACCCTGACGTTGAATTCTGGTCATAACTATGCTGTCATACCGCACCTTGCAGTCTAATTGGTACCACACATTGCACCCTGCACCTGATTGTCTTGGGGCTGCACGGTGGCGCAGTGGTTAGCACTGCAGCAGCACAGTTTACCCTTGGCCGGGGGATTATGGGGATCGTGGGATCGTGGGTTCGATCCCAGCCCCCGACCAACAGTGATCTGTGTGGAGTTTGCATGTTCTCCCCGTGTTGCGTGGGTTTACTCCGGGATTTCTCCGGTTTCCTCCCACATGCCAAAAACATGCATGTTAGGTTAATTGGCTGTTCTAAATTGTCCCTAGATATTTGTTTCCTATAGGCCCTTAGAATAGAGGGTTAGTATTAATGAAAGCGCTTTGAGTGGTCTTTGTGACTAGAAAAGCGCTATATAAGTGCAGGTTAGTTAGTTAGTTAGTAGTAATTGTCCTGCATTGTGCAGCGAGTACGATTCATGCATCCATATGGGTCACAATCTGTGATGTACACTACCGTTCAAAAGTTTGGGGTCACTTAGAAATTTCCTTATTTTTGAAAGAAAAGCACTTTTATCAATGAAGATAGCTTTAAACTAATCAGAAATACACTCTATACATTGCTAATGTGGTAAATGACTATTCTAGCTGCAAATGTCTGGTTTTTGGTATAATATCTACATAGGTGTATAGAGGCCCATTTCCAGCAACTATCACTCCAGTGTTCTAATGGTACAATGTGTTTGCTCATTGCGTCAGAAGGCTAATGGATGATTAGAAAACCCTTGTGCAATCATGTTAGGTCTGCAATGTTGTAATTGCTGCAAATGGAGGATTCTTTGACGAAAGCAAAGTTTGAAGGAAAAAATTATTATTTCAAATACAAATCATTATTTCTAACCTTGTCAATGTCTTGACTATATTTTCTATTCATTTTACAACTCATGGTGGTAAATAAGTGTGATTTTTCATGGAAAACACAAAATAATTGTCTGGGTGACCCCAAACTTTTGAACGGTAGTGTATATAAAATTATCTAGGCAGTTTTATTTTCCTTTGTCTGTTATGCTGTGTGTGTTTCTGTCGTTTTGGCAGTCTGTTGTCATGCTGCTGTTACAATGTAATTTCCCAGTTTGGGATGAGTAAAGTAGATCTATCTATCTATCTATCTATCTATCTATCTATCTACAGCCATGGACAAAATTGTTGGTACACCTCTTTTAATGAAAGAAAAAACCCACAACGGTCACAGAAATAACTTGAATCTGACAAAAGTGGTAATAAATAAAAAGTCTATGAAAATTAACCAATGAAAATCAGACAGTGCTTTTGAATTGTGGTTCAACAGAATTATTTTAAAAAATAAACTCATGAAACACGCCTGGACAAAAATGATGGTACCCTTAACTTAATATTTTGTTGAACAACCTTTTGAGGCAATCACTGCAATCAAACAATTTCTGTAACTGTCAGTGAGACTTCTGCACCTCTCAGCAGGTATTTTGGCCCACTCCTCATGAGCAAACTGCTCCAGTTGTCTCAGGTTTGAAGGGTGCCTTCTCCAGATGGCATGTTTCAGCTCCTTCCACAGATGTTCAGTTGGATTTAGATCAGGGCTCATAGAAGGCCACTTTAGAATAGTCCAATGTTTTGCTCTTAGCCATTTTTGGGTGTTTTTAGCTATGTGTTTTGGGTCATTATCCTGTTGCAAGACCCATGACCTGCAACTGAGACCAAGCTGTCTGATACTGGGCAGCACATTTCTCTCTAGAATACCTTGATAGTTTTGAAATTTCATTGTACCCTGCACAGATTCAAGACACCCTGTGCCAGATGCAGCAAAGCAACCCAGAACATAACAGAACCTCCTCCATGTTTCACAGTAGGGACAGTGTTCTTTTCTTGGTATGCTTCATTTTTGCGTCTGTGAACATAGAGCTGATGTGCCTTGCCAAAATGTTCCAGTTTTGTCTCGTCTATCCATAGGACATTCTCCCAGAAGCTTTGTAGCTTGTCAACATGCAGTTTGGCAAATTGCAGTCTGGCTGTTTTATGATTTGTTTTCAACAGTGGTGTCCTCCTTGGTCGTCTCCCATGAAGTCCACTTTGGCTCAAACAATGACGGATGGTGCGATCTAACACTGATGTACCTTGACCTTGGAGTTCGCCATGAATGTGTTTAGAGGTTGTTCTGGGCTCTTTTGTTACCATTCGTATTCGTATTAACAGTACTTGGAGAGTGAAACATTAAAAGATAAATCTGTCTGGATATTAAAAGTAAACCATTTATAATTGCTATAACAAAAGCTAAAACACTGATTGGATTTTGTCAGCATACAGTCTTACTATATTCTGAACATTACCATTAGTATTATCCGTCTCTTCCATTTTTCATCAAGTTTCCTCCTGCGGCCACGTCCAGGAAGGTTGGCTACAGTCCCGTGGATTTTAAATTTCTGAATAATATGTGCAACTGTAGTCACAGGAACATCAAGCTGCTTGGAGATGGTCTTATAGCCTTTACCTTTAACATGCTTGTCTATAATTTTCTTTCTAATCTCCTGAGACAACTCTCTCCTTTGCTTCCTCTGGTCCGTGTTTAGTGTGGTACACACTGTAGCATCATCGTCTCCTCAAACCAAGACAGAAGATCACTTCTCTTCATTTTATAGGAATTTCACTTTATTCATTACACAGGAATATCACTTTTCTGCCTTTTCAGGAATATCACTGGCTTTTATGTCGACTCATGCCAGGCCTCTTCCAGGCCTGACCAAAGATGCTTGCTTTCCCAGGACCCCAATGTAAACAGTTGCCTCTTGCAGAGATTGTAAGGATCAGAATTTGCTTTTAAAGGCTCAAAGGAACATAAAACTCAGGAGACCAGACCTCTCAACGTGAACACTGCATTTGACAAGGTACCTTTTCACAGGAAACCAATGTTCTTAAGAGTCATAAACCACTTAATCTGACGGGTTTATAGCCGATGCTGTCCAGACCTTCGCCCAGATTCTAAAGGAAATCATCTACAGCTCAACAGTACATCCTAGCGGATACCTACAGAATGTGTTTTCAGTATGTAGGATGACTTTTAATTTGTTCTAAACATTAAGTTTCTTTCAGCTTATCCTCTGGATCCTAAGGACACTGAAAATCATCCCTCTTTTATCACCAACCATGGTTTGCTGCATGTTTTGTTGCATTTTGATCTAAATATGAATGCATGTATTATAATTATGTATAAGAAATGTTATATTCATGAGTGTTATTGGAGTAATGGTATAAATGCATGATCACCAAATATTAGCCAAGTCATTTAATTTAGTTAGATTTTATATTGAGCATTTATTTCATAAGAACTGACTGAGTGTTGATTTTCCCTCTGAAATTTCATGGGATGGTGTCTTCATTTGATTGGCTGCTCTCAAACAAAGAAGTGTTCTCACATTGGATAGCAGCCATTTCAAACTGCTTCTGAAAAAGCCGATTGGTCAGTCTTGCGACCGACATCATCAGTTTTACGAGCCGGCAAGGTAACTTTAAAAGAGAGAAGTTAGATTTGAGTTTAGTTAAGAAAAAGGGTAGAAAAAAGTAAGAGTTAGATTAGCTAGAAGTAGAGACAATGAACAGGCAGGAAGATTAGAACAGCAAAACAGAGAACGGTGATAAGATTAAGAATTAGAAACACAGAAAGAAGAAAGAAAGAGATTTTGAGAAGGATTAGGAACTAAATTAAGATTAAAGAAGCAGAATAGTAATCTAGATCTCAGAAGATTTTATTCCACCGTTTCAAGGCCCTGTGAAGTTTTATTTTATTCTCTGTGTGTTTGTCAAGTCTTTCGTTATATTCTGGTCACTGAGGAGAAACCATTTTTCTTTAGAGCTCGTCCCTTTTAGAGAATCAAATTCTCAAACTTTTTCCTTCACCTCAGAAGCCATTTTTATCCTAGTAAATGTTTTTCTCATTTTTTTTCATGACTTTTCACGCCATTAAAGTGGACCTTTAATTTGCCTAATTTAAAGTGAACAGAGACTGAGAAGTTTCTCCTTCAGTTTTTGGGTCGATCCCGCTACAAGAGACCCCAAATTTGGACTCTTTTTCAAGGACTTTTCACGCCACCCTGAGACAAACCATCCACGGCTGCAACTGTCTGCTTGAAGGGCCCCCAGCTGAGTTATCACCTTCATGGCTGTGAGGACAGCAGCCGCTTCCTCCGACGTCCTAACTTCAAAACCCAGCGATACCGACCCGCGGAAACGTGGACCTACGGCTGTTGTGTGAGTGAAACTCTTATTTCTCCTATCTGCTGGGTTAAAACGTGATGTCCTAACAATTAAATTACAATTGAATATGGCCCGTATTTCAGGGCTCAATTAGTCTCTCAGCCACAGGATAGAGCTGTAACCTGAAGGAAAACTCTTAGTCATTTTTAAGTAACTGCCCTTAAATTTTTGTAGATTAATTCAGAATTCATTTTTTTTTTAGATAATTAGCTTATGAACTTTCCCCATAAAATTGCGTTGTTTTGTTAAAACATTCCAGCCTCATTTACCGTTGAAACATAAGTCTGTTCCTCCTAGGTTATACAGAGGTGTAACACTGGAGTTTATGTTCAGGAACCCAATATCAGTTGATGTGATATATTACGCTGTTATCATCTGAATCTGTTTATTCATCATTTGAACGCTATGCCATGTAAACTGAATGAGTTTTAATAAAAGGGTGAATTAAAGAAGTCGAATCGTTTTCCTTTCGCATATACAGGTTTCCTAATCACGGCAGGACAAAAACTCACTGAAATTTTGAGAATGATTCATTAAGTAATTTAAGGTACAAAATTAATTGAAATTAAAGTTAATATTATTGTCCGTTAGGACTGGTGCCCCTTTTACGAGTGCTTTTATTTAATTTAGCGGGTGTAGAAGTGAAGGTTTAACTCCGCCCCCTTTCACACCCACTATTAAATAAAATAAATAATTCCTGTAACTTATGACAAATATTTTTATAGGCAATTCACGCTACAACACCATGTCACCAAACAGCACAATGACTACTTGTCACCCTTTAAATAGGCTGACTGACTGATTACAAGTTTGTAGACACCTGTGATGTTAATTAGAGGACACATCTTGGTTGAACATGTCCCTATGGTCACATTATTTTCAATCTTTTCTAGGGGTATCATCATTTTTGTCCAGGCCTGTTTCGTGAGTTTGTTTTTTAAAATAATTCTGTTGAACCACAATTCAAAAGCACTGTCTGATTTTCATTGGTTAATTTTCATAGAATTTTTATTTATTACCACTTTTGTCAGATTCAAGTTATTTCTGTGACCATTGTGGGTTTTTCTTTCATTAACAGAGGGGTACCAACAATTTTGTCTACGTGTGTATCTATATATCATCTATCTATCATCTATAATGCACTTTTGAGAATCAACCTGAAGTATTTTTTTCTTTACACACTTGTTCATTTATTTATTCTATTCCATTGATCTTATTTTTTTATATTCTCTCAATATTTGGCAAGTAAAGCATCTTTAATAAACCCAGTTTCCTACTGAGATCAATATCCTGTGATGTGCACAGACATTTTGGGTGACAGGTGGTCAACCAAAAGAAAAGTACTCTTAAATAATGAAAAAATGAAAATTTACATACAGTAGTGCAAATTTTACTGTAGTTGTTTGGTGTATCTATTTTAAGATAAAATAAGATAAGCCTTTATTAGTCCAACAATGTGAACATTACAGGAGTGCAGTAGCACTCACAGCAATAGTTATTAAGATAAGAACTGGTTTGTCAAATCAGTAAATAAATATACATAGGTACACAGTCATATACACAGTGCAGGAGCATTGCAGTTAGATGGTATCAAAAGCATTACAGTTAGTTAAATCACTCGGCAAAATATAAATACCTTTCCAGACAGTATATCTCACATTGAATGAACAGTGTTGTTGCCACCCTCCATAATAATTGTAATTGTCTTAGTTGTGTATTGTTTAATATGTGACATGTTTGGGACCCAGGAGACAGACACTGACACGGGTAGATAGTGACAATAATTCTTTTATTGAAGAGTGAGGGTGTGTAGTGCATGATTGAGTGCAAGTATAGAGTTCTGGTTGCTGGAACTGAGCAGTCCGGATGGAGACCTGGCAACCCTGTAACACACAAGCAGATACAATTACCACTGTTCAGCATTCGTGAGTAATTGTAGGTGAAGGGGCTTACTTGGGTGATCCACAGGTAGCATCCAGCTGACTCCCAGTGGCCGTGCAAAGTGGAGGTGAGTGTGCTCGTGGCTGTGGTAGTGAATCCACCTGTTGCTGTGGCGATGGCAGTTCCTGTGATGATGACGGCAGTGATTCCACTGACCGTGACGATGACAGTTCTGATAGCAGTGCTGGCAGTGATTCCACTGATCGTGACGATGACAGTTCTGATGGTGGCGATGACAGAGATTCCACTGATCGTGGTGATGATAGTTCCTGCAGCTGAGACAATAGCAGCTCTTGCAGCTGAGGAGTAAGACGTACCCGTAGCAGAGGTGGTAGCGAGGAGCTGCGTGGCTGAAGTGGCAACGCCCCGTCGGCTGGGGAAGCTGGTCCGCCGCCTGGGAGGGCCACCTGTGCACAGGGGTAAAGGCAAGGAGTTGAGTAACACACAGTTCTCTTACGTGGTAGTTCCTGACGAGGCGTTCTAGACGTAGCTTGAGAACGAAGCTCTGGTTCATGCTCCGATGAGGAGGACAGACGACTCCGTGACGGGCTGTCAGCAACGCTGGCTTTTAACAGCCGCTGATTGGCACCTGTTGGTCTGTGCGCAGCTGGGACTGATGAAGCCAATGACGGCCCAGAGGCCGCCATGACAGTACTCCCCCCTCTAGCAGTGCCTCCAGGCACCTGCCCAATTCTACCTGGATTCGCCCGATGGAAGTCGCGGATCAGCTGTTTATCCAGGAACAACGCTGGGTGAATCCAAGAACGATCCTCCGGTCCAAAGCCCTCCCAGTCCACCAAATACTGAAGACCACGACCTCGCCTGCGAACGTCCAGGATGGCAGTCACCCCCCAGGCCGGATGGCCATCGATCATCCTCGGGGGGGCGGGGGCCGCAGGAGGCGGGCACAGGGGGTCAGAGATGTACAGTTTGACCTGGGAGACATGAAAGGTGGGGCAGATGCGCATCGAAGAGGGGAGAGACAGGCGCACAGACACAGGATTAATAATACGAGTGATGGTGTAAGGACCAATGAAGCGCTTGGTAAGCTTACGCTTCTCAGCCGGTACACCAATATTCCGGGTTGACAACCAAACCTTCTGACCCACCTTGTAGTCCGGGGCGGGTCTCCTATGCCGGTTGGCCACCTGGATGTTGCGTTTAGTAGTCTTTAACAGGGCTTGGCGGGCGATGAGCCAAACTCGCCGACAGCGCTTGATGTGGGCTTGGACCGAGGGAACCGCTACCTCCCTCTCCTCCTCCGGGAACAGCGGTGGATCAAAACCAGATGACGCCTTGAAAGGGGAGACGCCCGTAGCCGTAGAGACCGTGGTGTTATGGGCGTACTCAATCCAAGGAAGATACTTGCTCCAGGAGGATGAGCAGGAGGAGATGACACAGCGCAATGCGGCCTCAAGCTCCTGATTAGCCCGCTCACACTGGCCATTGCTCTGGGGATAATAACCAGAGAAGAGGCTGGCTGTGGCTCCCAGTGCCGCGCAGAAAGCCTTCCAGACCTGCGAGACAAACTGTGGTCCCCGGTCCGACACTATGTCGGCGGGGATGCCGTGGAGGAGGACCACATGTTGAATGAGGAGGTCCGCTGTTTCCTGGGCTGAAGGCAAACCCCGAAGAGGCACAAAATGGGCTGCCTTCGAGAAACGGTCCACAATGGTTAAAACTGTAGTGAAATTATCCAAGGTGGGCAAACCAGTCACAAAATCCATAGCAACGTGGGACCAGGGGTGAGAAGGGACCGGCAACGAGTGTAACAGGCCCGCCGGGGGGGATGATGTCGTCTTCCCGGTGGCGCACTGAGCGCAACCCCGATGTAACCTACAACGTCCTTCCGTAGCCCTGGCCACCAGAAGGTCCTCTGGAGAAGATCCACAGTCCGGCCCACCCCTGGATGACAAGCCAACTTGGAGGCGTGACCCCACTCAATCACTTGGCCCCGAATGGCACGTGGAACAAACAGCCCCCCCCCCCCCCAGGGTCCGGCTCAGTCCTCTGAGCCCAGCAAACCATCTTGCAGATACCCCAGAACAGAACGCCCACGACGAAGGAGGGCGGCAGGATAGGAGTTTCCTGGTCCTCAGAGGATGGTGCGTCAAACTGCCGCGAGAGGGCATCCGGCTTACCGTTCTTGCTTCCCGGCCGGTAAGTGATGGAAAAATTGAACCGGCCGAAGAAGAGGGACCAACGAGCCTGGCGTGCATTCAGGCGCTTCGCCGTCCTGAGGTACTCCAGGTTACGATGATCAGGCCATACCACGAACGGTTGAGCAGCCCCCTCCAGCCAGTGTCTCCATTCCTCCAAAGCGAGCTTCACTGCCAGCAGCTCCCTGTCTCCTATGCTGTAATTTCTCTCTGCTGGGGATAGACGATGAGAGAAGTAAGCACATGGGCGAATCTTACCATCCTCGGGAGAGCATTGGGAGAGTACCGCTCCTACCCCCGAGTCAGAGGCGTCCACTTCCACCAAGCACTGCAGCTTCGGGTCCACCTGAGTTAGGACCCGGGCCGAAGCGAACTCCCTCTTCAGTTTCTCAAACGCTCCGGCTGCCTCCTCACTCCAACAAAACGGGGTCTTAGGGGAGGTGAGCGCAGTCAAAGGGTGAGCAATATTACCAAAGTTGGGCACAAACCGCCTATAGAAATTTGCAAAACCCAAGAACCCTTGAAGCTGCTTCCTAGAGGTGGGTGCGGGCCAATCCACTACTGCCTTGACCTTGGCCGGGTCAGGGAGCACCTGGTTCTGGGCTATTATGAACCCTAGGAAGGAGGTTTGGTCAGTATGGAACTCACATTTCTCGGCCTTGACGAACAGTTGGTTCTCCAGGAGGCGCTGTAGTACCTTACAGACATGCACCTGATGCTCTTCTAGTGTGCGAGAAAAGATCAGTATGTCGTCAAGATATACAAACACAAACGAGTTCAGGAAGTCCCGCAAAATGTCGTTTATTAAACGCTGGAAGACGGCTGGAGCGTTGGTTAACCCAAACGGCATTACAAGATACTCAAAATGCCCACTTGGGGTCCGGAAAGCCATCTTCCACTCGTCACCTTCTCTTATGCGCACTAGGTGATAAGCATTCCTGAGGTCTAACTTAGTAAACCAGGATGCCCCCTGGAGGGAGTCAAAGGCAGTGTTCATCAAGGGCAGAGTGTATTTGTCTTTTACCGTTATTTCATTGAGACCCTGGAAGTCGATGCAGGGCCGTAATGAGCCGTCCTTCTTCCCGACAAAGAAGAACCCGGCTCCCACAGCCGAAGACGACGGGCGGATGATTCCAGAGGCCAGGGACTCCTTGATGTATGTGTCCATAGCCTCGCGCTCCGGAGCTGATAGGCTGTATAGGCGGCTAGCAGGAAGAGGGGCCACAGCCTTCAGATTAATTGCGCAGTCGTAAGGGCAATGGGGGGTAAAGACAACGCCCGAGACTTGCTAAAAACTAACCCCAGGTCATGGCAAACCTCTGGCACCTTGGACAGGTCCGGTGGTGACGACTGAGGTGGAGGCACCTTGACAAACGGGGCACACGCCACAGATTGGAGACAGGCACTCAGGCAGAACGTACTCCACGCTGTAATACTCCCAGCTTGCCAGTCAATGGTGGGGTTATGCAATCGAAGCCAGGGGTACCCCAGGATGACGGGCGAAGAAGAGACGGGCAGGACTAGGAACCTAATCTCCTCCCTGTGATTTCCTGACACAATTATAGATACTGGGGCCGTCTGATGGGCGACGGTGGTCAGGGACGCCTTGGACAGGGTGATGAGTTTAACAGGGGGATCTAGAGTCTGACAGCTAAGGCCCATCCGGGTTGCCAGGTCTCTAGAAACAAAATTCTGCTCAGCTCCTGAGTCAATTAATGCTAATGTGGAGTGTTCTGTATGTGCATGGATCAGTCTGATGGGTAAACGGCAACTAGTAAGGGGTTCTTCTGAATTCTTGCCCGTGAATCCCCCTACTGCGATCCACGGGCCTTCCCTTTTAATCTACTGGGACACTCGAAAACCCCATGTGACTCTTTCCCACAGTAGAAACAAAGGCCCTGATCCCTGCGGCGCTGTCTCTCAGCTGCTGACACTTTAGACTGACCTACAACCATAGCCTCTTGATCCGGGGATTCCTCTGACGTGGGTAGAGTGAGAAGAGGAGAGTTAGTGATGCGAGGGCGGGGTCTAACCGAATGGGAAGTAGCTCGCCGTTCTGCCGCCCGCTCCCTTAATCTGCTATCCAGGCTAACCGTTAGGGCAATCAAATCACGCAAGTTGTCCGGTTTATCCCGTGCCGCTAATTCATCCTTCAACTCATCATTAAGACTGCACAGGAAAATACCACACAGTGATGGCTCCCCCCACCCAATCTCTGCGGCCAGGACCCAGAAATCAATAGCGTAGTCAGCAGCTGATCTCTTTCCCTGCTGTAGGCTCAACAGCCGTTCTGTCAACACTGGTGGCGCAGTGGTTTAGCACTGTGGCAGCACAGTTTTACCCTCGGCCGGGGGATCGCGGGGATCACGAGATCGTGGGTTCGATCCCAGCCCCCGACCAACAGTGAGCTGTGTGGAGTTTGCATGTTCTCCCCGTGTTGCGCGGGTTTACTCCGGGATTTCTCCGGTTTCCTCCCGCACACCAAAAACATGTAGGTTTAGGGCGCTCGCGCACGCAGCGACCAGCAGCCGGTGGCTTGTCACCAGACTGCAAACCAAGTCTACCTACGGGTACAAATAAGTAACAAAAAAAAAAAAAAAAACACCTCACCCCTATCTGTATGATCAAACACGGACATGAATTCTGTCACAAACTCCTGGTAAGTCAGCATGGAGTAGCTTGGTTTAGCCATGATAGAATATGCCCAATCTAAAGCTCTACCCGCCAACAAATTAATGACATAACCAATCCTGTTTGAATCTAAGGCGAAATCTCCCGGAACGCGGAGAAAAACTGATTCACATTGTAATATGAATCCTCGGGCTTCCCCGAGTTTTCCGCTGAACCAGGCAGGCGTGGGAACAGGGGTGAGGCGAGGGGTCGAAGAGGTGTTAGCTTGACCTGACGCTAAGCCCGCAGGGGCTGAGATATTTGCGGTCGGGGAGAGCGTCTGGTGTCCTTCCAGATGATCCAGCAGACTGTTAATTAAAGTTAACTGATTTAGGATTACCGTCTGCTGGTGTGATAACAAATCTACCCGAGCGCTAAGTGTGTTGAGTTTGCGTGACAGTGAACTGTCCGCTGGGTCAACGTGACGGAGTCGTACTGACATGTTTGGGACCCAGGAGACAGACACTGACACGGGTAGATAGTGACAATAATCCTTTTATTGAAGAGTGAGGGTGTGTAGTGCGTGAGTGAGTGCAAGTATAGAGTTCTGGTCGCTGGAACTGAGCAGTCCGGATGGAGACCTGGCAACCCTGTAACACACAAGCAGATACAATTACCACTGTTCAGCATTCGTGAGTAATTGTAGGTGAAGGGGCTTACTTGGGTGATCCACAGGTAGCATCCAGCTGACTCCCAGTGGCCGTGCAAAGTGGAGGTGAGTGTGCTCGTGGCTGTGGTAGTGAATCCACCTGTTGCTGTGGCGATGGCAGTTCCTGTGATGATGACAGCAGTGATTCCACTGACCGTGACGATGACAGTTCTGATAGCGGTGCTGGCAGTGATTCCACTGATCGTGACGATGACAGTTCTGATGGTGGCGATGACAGAGATTCCACTGATCGTGGTGATGATAGTTCCTGCAGCTGAGACAATAGCAGCTCTTGCAGCTGAGGAGTAAGACGTACCCGTAGCAGAGGTGGTAGCGAGGAGTTGCGTGGCTGAAGTGGCAACGCCCCGTCGGCTGGGGAAGCTGGTCCGCCGCCTGGGAGGGCCACCTGTGCACAGGGGTAAAGGCAAGGAGTTGAGTAACACACAGTTCTCTTACGTGGTAGTTCCTGACGAGGCGTTCTAGACGTAGCTTGAGAACGAAGCTCTGGTTCATACTCCGATGAGGAGGACAGACGACTCCGTGACGGGCTGTCAGCAACGCTGGCTTTTAACAGCCGCTGATTGGCACCTGTTGGTCTGTGCGCAGCTGGGACTGACGAAGCCAATGACGGCCCAGAGGCCGCCATGACAATATGACCTCTATGAACAGCACCGGTTAGATTATACAGTCTAATAGCCGTAGGTAGGAAAGACATGAGGAACCTCTCACTCAGGCACTTAGGATGGCACAGCCCACCACTGAATGAGCTCCTCAGCGGATTCCGCTTCTCCTGCATTGGGTGGGACTTGGACTCCAGCAGAAATGACAGCTTAGGCACCATCCTCCTCTTTCCTGTCTCCTCCAATGGGTCGAGGCGTTGCCCCAGAACAGAGCTAGCTTTTTTTGATCAGCCTATTCAGTCTCTTCCTGTCAGCTGCCGTGATGCCACTGCCCCAGCAGATCACTCCATACGTAAAGGCTAATGCCACCACTGATCATAGAAGGTCTTTGTGAGTGCCCCCTGCACTCCAGAAGATCTGAGTCGCCTCAGGAGGAACAGCCTGCACTTCCCCTTCTTGTAGACCGCATTGGTGTTGTGTGACCAGTCCAGTTTATTGTTCAGGTGAGCACCCAGGTACATGTAAGATGTCACCATCTCTATGTCTGTTCCCTGGATGTTTACCAGTGCTGTGGGGGACTGTCCACGCCTGCAGCAGTTCTTTGATTTTCCTGGCATTGATTTGGAGGCAGTCCTGGATAAGTCCTCTGTACTTCATGTCATCCCCCTCGGAGATGAGGCCGATTGTCCCTCAGAATCACTGGTTAGATGGTATTGAAAACACTGGAAAAATCAAAAAGATGATCCTCACAGTGCTCCCAGGCTTCTCCTGGTGGAACAGGGAATGATGTAGGAGAAAGATCACTGCATCCTCCATTCCAATGCCATGCTGGTAGGAAAACTGAAGCGGGTCCATCTCTGGTCCAACCAGGGGGCGGAGGTGGGTGAGGAGCAGCCTCTCCAGGGCCTTCATTAGGTGTGATGTGAGGGTCACTGGTCTGTAGCTGTTCAGGTCCTTGGGGTACCGAGTCCTCAGCATGGGTACCACGCAGGATGGTTTCCACAGCTGTGGTACCCTCCCTACTTTCAGGCTCAGATTGAAGATGTGCTCCACGATCCCGCATAACTGATCTGCACAGGACTTGAGGAGCCTCAAGCTTATGCCCCCTGGACCTGCAGCCTTCCTCTCTTTGATCTTCTTCAGCCAAGCTTTCACCTGGGTTTTAGTGAGGAACAGATTGAGGCAGGGGGGCTGTGTGTTGGAAGGGGGGTGTTGGGTCTATGCAGGGAAAATTAGCAGGGGATGTGCACTGAAAGCTGGGGGCTGTAAGTGTGGGGGTGGAGGGAGGGCAGTGGACAGTGGCACTAGATGAAGGTGGGGGCAGTCGGGGTTTGTGGACAGGCGGAGAGGAGGGTGGTTGGTCAAACCTGTTAAATAACAGGTTCAGGTTGTTCACCCACAACCTACACCCGACGGCCTGGGAGGAGGAACTCTCGTGCCCAGAGATAGTTTTGAGGCCTCTCCAGACACTGCTCATATCACTCTGCTGTAGTTTGTCCACCATCTTCTTCCTGTTAGTGTCCTTCTCCTCTCTAATTTTCCTCCTTAGCTCCCTCTGTACGGACTTCAGCTCCTCCTTGTTTCTTGTCCTGAAGATCCTTTTCTTCTCCTTCAGCAGTGACTTTATCTCAGAGTTGATCCAGGGTTTGCTGTTTGAGAAACACCGTATGGTCTTGGTGGGTACGGTGTTCTCTACACAGAAATTGATGTAATCTGTGATGGTGTTTGTGAGGTTGTCCATGTCCTCACCATGTGGATCCAAGAGCTGCTCACACACAGTGGATCCAAAAAAGTCCTTCATAGCATCCATCGCCTCCTTGGACCATATCTTCACTGTGTGGGTAACAGGAGGTTGCCTGTGTACCAGGGGATTATACAAAGGCAGGAGTTGAATCAGATTGTGATCAGATCTTCCAAGGGGGGAAGGGGTGAGGAGGTGTAAGCCTCCTTGGTTTTTGCATAAAATAATTCCAGTGTTTTATTGTCTCTAGTGTGGCACATGACATACTGGGTGAAAGTGGGTAGAGTGGAGGACAGGAAAGTATGGTTAAAATCACCAGAGATGAGCTGGAAAGCATTTGGGTGCTGTGTCTGCAGCCTGATGCTTACTGTATGAATGACATCACATGCTGCCTCGGTGCTTGTGGAGCGGGATACATAGATAGCAATCACAATGATCTGTGAGAACACTCTGGGGAGGTATGCCGGTCGTATGCTAACGACTAGTACTACCACTACTAACAGCAACTCAACGCCCTTGTTACAGTGTTGTTCTTTAATCATGATGTGCCCAGGATTACACAGTCCCCTGTTTACAAACAGTACCAGACCCCTGCCTCTGCTCTTCTCACTATCAAGTGTCTGATTTGCCCGTATAAAGTGGAGATCCTCTAGTCCAATGTTGGCATCTGTTGTTAGCTCTGTTAGCCACATTTCCTTAAATAGCATGATCCTAACCTCTCTGAAGGTGCTCTCATACCTGGTCAGAGCCACTAATTCATCTGTCTTGTTGTAGCCCTGCCACATATGTGTTTTCATGGCCCCTTTTATGGAGAGAATGGTACCACATAAAGGGAGAGCAAAGGTATCTTAATTGATATGATGCAATATTTAAAAATGCTCCATTTCATGTCTGTGCCTCATGATTAGTCATGTACCTCTTTCTGAATGTACTGTATGTATGTATGTAACAACCTAATCTACCTGTCATTACATCAGCTGGTAATGGGAGGGGCCATCAGCTGATTTCCAGCAGCTGGGAGCGGCGTTATTAGGAAGACGGAAGTCGCCATGTGACACTCGCTCACTCACTCACTCACACAGACTGACAGGCCCGCTGACATGGAGAGCGGCCGTTGCACGGAGGAGTGAAATAAAGGCTTTTTATGAGCCCACAGGAGCAACCAGGAGGAGCGCCGGTCCACTGGGAGTCTACGTGGGACCGGCGGCTGACGGCACATTCCTCGCCCTGAAAGAGCAGTTTGGTTGGCCCAGGAGGTGGACGCTGGACCGGGGAATTCGCTGTGTAACCTGAGAGAAGGGCAGCAGACCTAAAGCTGGTGAGATCGTTCCCTCTTGTCTTTCGCTTCATTTTTTCTCTCATACCCATTTTGACTGAGCTCCAGGATTTTCTGGACAACCATACAGGAACGTCCTGGTTTGTTTGGGGGACTTCATGGGAACACTTCATTTTTTTAGTCCTTTTGTTATGCTGGCCGGCAAAGATATGGAAATAGTAATGGACAATTGAACACTATATTGAATTATTCTTAGCCGAATGTGAATTGTGTAAATACATTGTGGGGTGATAATTAAGGTGTCTGGAATTTCTTGCTGTATAAACATTATTTGACACACTTTTGAACTACAATAACAATCCACCAAACCATATAAGCGTGTTACGAGTGAAATCATTTCATCCCTTGTATTAGTAATATTCTCTATTTCATAGAAGAGTGTTACATTGTTAAGCAGCAGTCTCACATTTCCCATAATAACGGATGGTAGAGCGGGCTTCTACCTTTTCTTTCTCACGTGTCGCTTCGCCCCAGCTTGACATCCTAGTTTCTTGAGGAATATCGGGTTTCTCCATTAGCACCACAGAAAGCTGCGTAATGCTAACAATTAGCTCCTACTGTAAACAGTGGCTCCGCCACTCACCGGGTCAGCAGTCATTGGCAATATGAATAGAAAGATGGCTAATATCAACGGCAGTAAGGTGATATTAGAGTCCATGGTGTCCGTGATGGATATGGGGTGACAAGATCAGAAAAGTTTTAGCAAAGAAAAGACTGATAGTAAATAAAAAAATGAGAAAGAAACATCAGAACTGAGCCGCTGCTTCAAAAAGGCAGCCGACTCGTGTGGCACTGGACATTAACCCATTAACTTCCATTAACCATTTTATGTTAATACCTGTACGCTCATGGACACATTTAATACCCCATAGATTTTTACAAAATTATCAACTAACACAGAGACCATGGTCTTCATCATTAATTATGTAACGGTCAATGACAAAATATGGGCAGCTTCCATTAAAAAATAAATCTGTTCAAAATAAAAAAAAAAAAAATCTTTGCAAAAGTAGGAAAATTATTATGTTCAATAAATAGAATATTAAACCTCCATTCAAATTAATAAATATTTGCAAAAAAACTTTAAAAAGTCTATTGCCCTTGTAAGCAAAATGAGCCAAAATCCTCCCCTCTGTTAACCTGCCTTCTGCATCCCCATAAAGACTGTAAAGAAAGTTTATACAGGGAAATTTAGTTTATCAGTGACAGGAGAGGAGCAAATGGGCAAGAAAAATCAGAAAAATTCAAGGGAAAAAGTTGCAAACTTTATAGAAAAACTTTATAGGGAAGATAACATTTTTATGATAAAACATGGCTAATTTGTAGGAAAAAAAGAGTAACAAATTTATCAGGAAAAAGTTGCAAATGTATTTTGAAAAAAGTTAACTTTCCAAGAAAAATATTTACAACTAAATCCTCACTAATTGGTGAGAAAAGTGCACATTTATGAGGGAAAAAAGGTTATATATATATATATATATATATATATATATATATATATATATATATATATATATATATATATATATATATATTGTGGGACACATATGTATCACTTTAAGCTTCACATCTCAGAGTAGAACAAAGAACTGGGTCTCCTTGGAGATAACAGGAAGATATGAAAATTTAGTCTTTGGTATGAAAGAGACGGCCTTGGGGGATTTCCTGGCCTGCCAGAGACTATGAGGAGGATGTTATAGGATTTAAGAGGAGATGCATTGTTACTTGTGATTAAATGCAATGTGACTGTGAGCTTTGAAGGTCCTGGATATATAAAGGACGAATGTCTGTGTTTTTCCTCTTTCTGCTTGCTGATGTTGGAAGATGTGAATAAACCTGACTCGTGAGATAAACTCCGCCTCATCATTTTCACATTTCCACACTGGTGACCCTAAGACGTATCATGGATGAAAGAAATTCCCCCGGGCCAGACTCATCGGGAGACCCCAGCCCAGCGTATGCTGCTACGGTCCAGCTACCGGACTTTTGGCAGGACAACCCGCGCTCCTGGTTCCACTTGGTGGAAGCACAGTTCGCCCTCAGGGGGATAACGGTAGATGACACGAAGTTCTACCATGTGGTTGCAAAGCTCGACAACCGCACGGCTCGGCATGTGGAGAGCCTATTGGAGCAGCCACCGGCCAACGACAAATACGGCAGGTTGAAGGCTGCGCTCATCCAGTGCTTCACTCTCTCAGCCGAGGAGGGGAGCAGAGAGGCTCCTGGCTCTGAACGACTTGGGAGATGGCACGCCCATTGACCTGATGGAGAACATGCTGAGGTTGAGGGGCTCAGATGACGACGACTTCATCTTCACCCACATTATCCTCAGGACCCTACCGTCGGCCACGAGAGCGACCCTGGCCAGTTCGCCGTTGTTGGCCCAGCGGGACTTCCGCGCGCTGGCCCAGGAGGTGCACCGGATTCTCAACGCCAACAAACAGTGCGCGGCCACCACAGCAGCGACGGAGTTCGGCGCGACGGCCGGAGATGGCGGGGGGCCAGAGACGGCGGTAGCAGAACCACCGACGACGGCGGCGGCGGGGGCCAAGGATCGCGGAGGAGACACCCTCTGTTTCTACCATCGCCGCTTTGCAGAGAAGGCACGCAAATGTATACCACCGTGCCAGTTCAAGCGCTCAGGAAATGCCAAGACTGGGGGTCGGTAGCAGCTGCGGCCCTCGGGGAGGAGAACAAGCTGCTCTACTTGAAGGATGCACGCTCGGGGAGGCATTTCCTCGTGGACACAGGCTCCCAGCTGAGTTTCATCACACCTTCCTCCGCTGACCGGCTGGCGGTTTCCAGAGGTCCCGGGGTGTCAGCAGCAAACGGCTTGGAGATTAAGACCTTTGGTGAGAGGACTCTGTTTCTGTCCCTACATGGCCGTACATTTGAGTGGACTTTTGTCATAGCTGCAGTGAATTTCAATATGTTGGGGGCTGATTTTCTGTGCTCACATGGTTTGTTGGTTGATCTTGCTAACAGGCGCCTGGTTAATGCACTTTCTTTTTATTCTATTCCCTGTACAGCCCGAGTGGCCCCGCCAACAGCACAAGCCAACGTCACAGCTGCAAGCGGTAAGTGCCACACACTGCTCACTCAGTTTCCAGCACTCACGGTCCCCACATTTTCAACGGCCGTCGCCAAACACGGGGTGGAACATTTTATTACTACCACCGGACCGCCCGTTTTTGCAAAAGCTCGGTGCTTGGATTCAGCTAAACTGACCATAGCACTCGAGGAGTTCGCCAACCTGGAAAGGTTGGGCATCATCAGGCGTTCGAACAGCCTATGGGCTTCCCCGCTTCACATGGTCCCGAAAGCTGACGGCTCGTGGCGACCTTGCGGAGATTTCCGCAGGTTGAACAACGCCACAGTGCACGACCGCTACCCAATCCCGCATATCCAAGATTTTTCCATTTATTTGGCGGGGGCGCGCATTTTTTCTAAGATAGACTTGGTCCGCGGTTACCACCAAGTCCCAGTGCGCGCTGAGGACATACCCAAAACAGCGGTAATAACTCTGTTTGGTCTATTCGAGTTTTTGCGCATGCCATTTGGGCTTAAAGGCGCTGCGCAGACGTTCCAACGCATGATGGACGAGGTGTTGCGCGATCTCCCCTTCGTATTCGTCTACCTGGACGACATCTTAGTAGCCAGCGCGTCTGAAGACGAACACGAAAACCACCTCACGGCAGTTTTCAAGAGGTTGGGAGAGCATGGTTTAATAATCAACCCAGCGAAGTGTCAGTTCGGGGTGACGCAGATTGATTTTTTGGGGCATCGCGTCTCTCCAGAAGGAGCGGTTCCGCTGCCTGACAAAGTGAGCGTGGTAGCAAATTTTCCCCAGCCACAAACGGTCAAGGCGTTACAGGAGTTTTTGGGAATGGTGAATTTTTATAACCGTTTCATCCCCCGCGCAGCGCAGCTCATGCAACCATTGTATGCTGCAATCAAAAAACAAAAATCCTCAAATAAGAATGGTCTCCGGAG
Organism: Pholidichthys leucotaenia; assembly: GCA_020510985.1. NCBI lineage: Eukaryota > Metazoa > Chordata > Actinopteri > Cichliformes > Pholidichthyidae > Pholidichthys > Pholidichthys leucotaenia. Next base: position 421,151,032 of record CM035842.1, read on the forward strand.
CGAGAGCGAGCATTCTCGGAGGTCAAAACAGCCCTGGCAAACGCTGCATTGTTAGCACATCCAGACCCAACAGCCTGCATAGCACTCACTACTGACGCGTCAGATGTGGCCATAGGGGCGGTCGTGGAGCAGCATGTAGCCGGGGCTTGGCAGCCGCTCGCCTTTTTCAGCAGGACTTTGCGCGATAGTGAACGAAAATACAGCGCATTCGACAGGGAGTTGTTAGCTCTCCATTTGGCCATTCGCCACTTCCAGTTCTGGCTGGAGGGATGCCGTTTCACTGCGTTTGTTGACCACAAGCCGCTGACATTCGCGATGGCCAAGGTTTCAGAACCGTGGTCAGGCCGGCAGCAAAGACAGCTGGCCGCCATCTCAGAGTTTACTACTGATATTCAGCACGTGGCGGGTAAACTGAATGTAGTGGCAGACTGTCTCTCGCGCGCCGTGGCGGCCCCAGTCCGCGTAGGGATAGATTATGCAGCCATGGCCGCGGATCAGGTTAGCGATGCGGACGTGCGCGCGCTCCAGTCTGGACCAACAGGGTTAAGGCTGGAGAACAGGGTGCTGCGAGACAGTATGCCCCCCCTAATCTGCGATGTCTCCATTGGGCGACCGCGTCCTGTGGTACCGGCCGCGTGGCGCCGCCACGTTTTTGACTCGATTCATTCTCTGGCGCACCCGGGAGTGCGTGCGTCTGTCAAAATGGTAGGAGAGAAATTTGTATGGCCAAGCCTACGCAAACAAGTTAAGGAGTGGGCAGCAGCCTGCATGGCTTGTCAACGAGCCAAGGTACACAGACACACGAGAGCTCCCTTGGAGCCATTTCACATCCCGGCCAAGAGGTTCGATCATGTTCACGTGGACCTCGTAGGCCCCCTTCTGACAATGGTGGACCGCACCATGCGCTGGCCGGAAGTGGTCCCACTGGCGTCAACCACAGCCGAGGAGGTGGCGCGCGCATTTTTAACAGCATGGGTAGTGCGCTTTGGAGTCCCGTCGGACATTATGTCCGACAGAGGTCCTCAATTTGTTTCCGAACTTTGGTCAGCAATGGCCCGCAGCCTGGGTGAACGATCCACCGCACAACCGCGCACAATCCGCAGGCTAATGGGTTATGCAAACGTTTTCATAGGTCATTGAAAGCAGCTCTCAGAGCGTCGCTGACGGACGCAAATTGGGTAGACAGGCTACCGTGGGTTTTATTCGGGTTGCGTTCTGCACCTAAAGAGGACTTAGAAGCCTCCCCGGCTGAGTTAGTTTTTGCGCAGCCTCTTCGGCTGCCCGGGGAGTTTCTCCCAGATAATCCTGCGCCAGATAGCTCCCCGTCTCAGCGGTTGCAGCATGGCACGGAACCGGGCACGCTGCCTGGCCCTGTTCACCACAGTTTTCCGTGTGTTTTTGTGCCTAAGGCTTTGAAAAATGCGGAGTTTGTTTTTGTCAGACACGATGCTCATCACCCGCCGCTGCGGCCACCTTATGATGGACCATTTAGAGTGCTGGAAACAGGGGACAAGCATTTTTTGCTAGATTTGGGGGGCAGGAAGGAAAAGATTGGCATAAACAGGCTCAAACCCGCCTTTGTGGTGGCGGACGAGGATGTGCTGTTGGCCAGGGCTCCTCGGCGCGGCAGACCCCCCCAGGGACATTCCCCAGAACACCCACAGGGAGTGACAAACAGTTCTCACCTCCAGACAGCAGCTCCCCAGCAGGATGGCACCGCAGAAGTGGCGAAGCCCGCTTACAACAGATACGGGAGGAGACTGAGGCCCAAGCAGCACGTGGGTTAATGTGTAATGATTTTATCAAGACATGCAGACTGTTTTTCTGTTGTTCTGTGGGTGACACATATGTTGGGCTCACATTTTCCACAGAGGTATGACTGCATGTGTATTGGAGGCTTCACGTCTGGAAGGACAAAAGACTCAAATCTGCAGAAGATAACGAGGAGGTGTGAGATTTGGCTTTTTGTCCCAGAGAAGATGCCCCAGAGAGATTTCCGGTTCATCAATGAATGAGAGACAATGGTGAAGGTTCAAAGGTATGCTTTGTGACTGTATGTTTACTGAAGCACCATGTGACTTGAGTTCTGATGCTGGAAACATATAAAAGGGTTATGTGATATGGTTCTTTCTCTTCTTCCTGCTTTGAGAATGCTAGAGTATGTGTTCTGTCAATAAAGCTGAACCTGAGAAATAAAACTCAGCCTCATCATTTGAACGCATCCTCTACACTGGTGACCTACGACAAAGAATGAGCAGACAGAATTCTCCCGAGCGGGGCTCGGCGGAAGCCAGCCTGATGGCCACCTCCGCGATCCGGCTGCCCGATTTCTGGCAGCACAGCCCGCGCTCATGGTTTAGCGCGGTCGAGGCGCAGTTCAACCTCCGGAGAATCTCTAACGACGACACAAGATTCTACCATGTGGTAGCGAAGCTGGACAGCCACACGGTCCAGAGGGTAGAAGATCTGGTTAATCATCCACCGGACAGCGACAAGTACAATGCATTGAAGGACGCGCTGATCAGCCATTTCACCCCTTCGGTCCAACAGCGAGCAGAGGGGCTCCTAACGTTGACGGAGTCGGAGAACGATAGACCTGCGGACCTGATGGTGAAGATGCTGAAGTTGAAAGACTCCGAGGATGGCGAATTTATTTTCGCCCACCTTTTCCTCCGGACCCTGCCGCCAGCAGTGAGAGTAGCCCTTGCAGAGTCGCCCCGATTGGCCAGGCGAGACTACCATGGGCTGAGCAAGGAGGCGCAGCGGCTTGTCGACGCCCACAAGCGGAACGCGGTTTCGGCCACAGCAGCTAGCCCAAGAGCGATGTCTGGAGATAGCTTGGAACCAGTGGCTGCGGTGCCAGACGCACCGACGATGGCGGCGACGGGGACCAGGCGGCGCGGAACGGATGACGGCCTGTGCTTCTACCACCGCCATTTTGCAGAGAGAGCACACAAGTGCATCCCACCGTGCCACTTCAAGCGCCCGGGAAATGCCAAGACCGAGGGCCGGTAGCAGCTGCGACCCTCGGCCAGGAGAACAAGCTGCTTTACCTGATGGATGCACACTCGGGGAAACAGTTCCTTGTGGACACAGGCTCCCAGCTGAGTTTCGTCACACCCACCTACGCGGAACAGCTGATGCCGTTCTAAAGCTCCCTGGGTATCAGTGTCAGCAGCGAACGGCTCAACGATTAAAACTTTCGGTGAGAGGACTATGCTCCTGTCCTTACAGGGCCGTTCATTTGAGTGGACTTTTATTGTAGCAGCAGTCAGTTTCAACATGTTAGGGGCTGACTTTTTGTGCTCACATGGTTTATTGGTTGACCTTGCTAATAGACGTTTGATTAATGCACTGTCTTTCCATTCTATCCCCTGCACAGCTCGGGTGGCCCCGCCGACTGCACATGCCAGCGTCTCAGCTGCGGGTGGTAAGTTTCACACATTGCTCGCTCAGTTCCCAGCACTCACAGTCCCCACATTTTCGGCGACAGTGGCTAAACATGGGGTGGAGCATTTTATCACCACCACCGGGCCCCCCGTTTTTGCAAAAGCTCGGTGCTTGGACCCAGCTAAACTGGCCATCGCGCGCGAGGAGTTCGCTAACCTGGAAAAACTGGGCATTATTAGACGCTCCAAAAGCCCCTGGGCTTCACCGCTACACATGGTGCCAAAAGCTGATGGCTCGTGGCGACCTTGTGGCAATTTCTGCAGGTTGAACAACGTTTCAGCACATTACCGCTACCCGATTCCACACATCCAGGACTTTTCTGTTCATTTGGCGGGGCGCGCATTTTTTCTAAAATAGATTTGGTGTGCGGTTACCACCAAGTTCCAGTGTGCGCGCAGGATATACCCAAAACAGCGGTTATAACTCCTTTCGGCCTTTTTGAGTTTTTGCGCATGCCATTTGGCCTCAAGGGGGCCGCGCAGACTTTCCAACGTATGATGGGTGCAGTTTTACGCAACCTTCCTTTCGTGTTCATTTATTTGGATGACATTTTAGTAGCCAGCACGTCCGAAGGCGAACACGAAAGCCACCTCACAGCAGTTTTTCGAAGGCTGGCAGAGCACAGGTTAATAATTAACCCAGTGAAGTGCCATTTTGGGGTGGCGCAGATTGATTTTTTGGGGCATCGCGTTTCAGCAGAAGGAGCGGTTCCTCTGCCCGATAAGGTGCGCGCAATAACAGATTTTCCGCAACCTCAAACGGTCAAGGCGCTACATGAGTTTCTGGGAATGGTTAATTTTTACAATCGGTTCCTCCCAAGCGCAGCGCGGCTCATGCAACCATTATACACTGCATTAAAAAAACAAAAGCCCGCAAATAAAGTTGAATGGTCTCCGGAGCGGGAGCGCGCTTTTGCCCAGGTCAAATCAGCCCTGGCAAACGCAGTTTTGTTAGCGCACCCAGTTCCAACGGCCCGCAAGGCGCTCACCACTGACGCTTCCGATTTAGCAGTGGGGGCAGTTGTTGAACAGTTTGTGGCAGGTACCTGGTAACCCCTCGCGTTCTTCAGCAGAACCCTGCGCGATAGTGAGCGTAAATACAATGCGTTTGACAGGGAGCTTTTGGCCCTACACTTGGCCATCCGCCATTTCCAGTTCTGGTTGGAAGGGCAACGTTTCACCGCGTTTGTGGATCACAAACCGCTAATGTTTGCGATTGCCAAGATTTCAGAACCCTGGTCAGGCCGGCAACAAAGACAACTAGCCGCGATATCGGAGTTCACCACTGATATCCAGCATGTCGCGGGTAAACACAATGTAGTGGCAGACTGTCTCTCGCACGCGGTAGCAACACCAGGCCCCATGGGAGCGGACTCTGTAGCCGTGGCCGCGGGCCCGGGCAGCGACGCGGGAGCGCGCGCAGCCCCTGTCTGTGTAGGGTTAGATTATGCAGCCATGGCCGTGGAGCAGGTTAATGATGCGGACGTGCGCGCGCTCCACTCTGGACCAACAGGGTTAAGGCTGGAGCACAGGGTGCGGCAAATTGGTATGCCCCCCCTTATCTGCGATGTCTCCACGGGACAGCCCCGCCCCGTGGTTCCAGCTGCATGGCGTCGCCGCGTTTTTGACTCGGTCCATTCTCTGGCGCACCCGGGGGTGCGCGCACTGATTAAGTTGGTGGGGAGAAATTTGTTTGGCCCAGGTTGCGCAAGCTAGTCAAGGAATGGGCGGCGGCCTGCGTAGCGTGTCAGCGAGCCAAAATACACAGACACACTAAGGCTCCGTTGGAACCTTTTCACATCCCCGCTAAGCGTTTTGATCACGTGCATGTTGACTTGGTGGGCCCGCTTCCACCATCACACGGGCACACACATCTTTTGACGATGGTGGATCGCACCACGCGTTGGCCAGAGGCTATCCCTCTGACTTCAACCACAGCGGAAGAAGTTGCGCGAGCATTTTTAACAGCGTAGGTTGCGCGTTTCGGAGTCCCGTCGGACATAACGTCCGACAGGGGGCCCCAATTTATTTCCGAACTATGGTCATCGATGGCCCGCAGCTTGGGGGTGAAGATTCATCGCACTACCGCGTATAACCCCCAGGCTAACGGTTTATGCGAACGCTTTCACAGGTCGTTAAAAGCAGCCCTCAGAGCGTCGCTGACGGATACAAATTGGGTGGACAAACTTCCATGGGTTTTATTGGGGTTGCATTCTGCACCTAAGGAAGATTTGCATGCTTCCCCGGCTGAGTTAGTTTTTGCACAACCTCTCCGTTTGCCGGGGGAATTGCTCCCAAATAATCCCGCACCAAATTGCCCCCCCGCTCGGCCGTGGCAGAGCGACACAGGAGCAAACACACTCCCTGGCCCGGTTCATCACAGTTTCCCACGCGTTTTTGTGCCAAAGGCTTTAAAAAATGCGGAGTTTGTTTTTGTTAGACATGATGCTCAGCGTCCAAGTTTGCGACCGTTTTATGATGGACCTTTCAGAGTGCTGGAGACCGGGGAGAAGCATTTTCTGCTAGAATTAGGGGGCAGAAGGGAGTTTATTTGCATAAACAGGCTCAAACCCGCTTTTGTTTTGGCTGATGAGCAAATGCAGCTGGTGAGGCCCCCCCGCCGTGGCAGGCCGCCGAGAAGACATTCTCCAGAACCTTCACAGAGATGTGCTAACAGCTTTAATCCACAGATGCAGAGAGGCGCTGCAGGGGTAGCAAAGCTAGGTTACAGCAGATTCGGCAGAAGATTAAGACCCAGGCAGCTGGTGGATTGATTGGTGATATGTGGAGTGTTTTGTGTTGTTGTTTTTTTTTTTTTTATGCCATGCATGTTTTGCCCTTAATAGATGTTTGGAGGGGGGGTTATGTGGGTGACACATATGTTGGGCTCACATTTTCCACAGAGGCTTCTGTATTCTGTATGTATTGGAGGCTTCACATCTGGAAGGACAAAAGACTCGAATCTGCAGAAGATAACGAGGAGGTGTGAGATTTGGCCTTTTGTCCCAGAGAAGATGCCCCAGAGAGATTTCCGGTTCATCAATGAATGAGAGACAATGGTGAAGGTTCAAAGGAATGCTTTTTGACTGTATGTTTACTGAAGCACCATGTGACTTGAGTTCTGATGCTGGAAACATATAAAAGGGTGATGTGATATGGTTCTTTCTCTTCTTCCTGCTTTGAGAATGCTAGAGTATGTGTTCTGTCAATAAAGCTGAACCTGAGAAATAAAACTCAGCCTCATCATTTGAACGCATCCTCTATAGTTCCATCTTAGATGTTTGGGGGGGGGGGTCATGTGGGACACATATGTATCACTTTAAGCTTCACATCTCAGAGTAGAACAAAGAACTGGGTCTCCTTGGAGATAACAGGAGGATGTGAAAATTTAGTCTTTGGTATGCAAGAGACGGCCTTGGTGGATTTCCTGGTCTGCCAGAAACTATGAGGAGGATGTTATAGGATTTAAGAGAAGATGCATTGTTACTTGTGATTAAATGCAATGTGACTGTGAGCTTTGAAGGTCCTGGATATATAAAGGACGAATGTCTGTGTTTTTCCTCTTTCTGCTTGCTGATGTTGGAAGATGTGAATAAACCTGACTCGTGAGATAAACTCCGCCTCGTCATTTTCACATTTGCACAATATATACACTACCGTTCAAAAGTTTGGGGTCACTTAGAAATTTCCTTACTTTTGAAAGAAAAGCACTTTTTTCAATGAAGATAGCTTGAAACTAATCAGAAATACACTCTATACATTGCTAATGTGGTAAATGACTATTCTAGCTGCAAATGTCTGGTTTTTGGTGCAATATCTACATAGGTGTATAGAGGCCCATTTCCAGCAACTATCACTCCAGTGTTCTAATGGTACAATGTGTTTGCTCATTGCGTCAGAAGGCTAATGGATGATTAGAAAACCCTTGTGCAATCATGTTAGGTCTGCAATGCTGTAATTGCTGCAAATGGAGGATTCTTTGACGAAAGCAAAGTTTGAAGGAAAAAATTATTATTTCAAATACAAATCATTATTTCTAACCTTGTCAATGTCTTGACTATATTTTCTATTCATTTTACAACTCATGGTGGTAAATAAGTGTGATTTTTCATGGAAAACACAAAATAATTGTCTGGGTGACCCCAAACTTTTGAACGGTAGTATATATATATATATATATATATATATATATAGTATATATATATATATATATATATATATATATAGATAGATAGATAGATAGATAGATAGATAGATAGATAGCTACATACATATAGTACGTAGCTAGATAGATAGATAGATAGATAGATAGATAGATAGATAGATAGATAGATAGATAGATAGATAGATAGATAGATAGATAGATAGATAGATAGATAGGCTACATTAAAATGTTTCAAAAAGTATTTTTTCTTGGAACTTAGTGACTTTACCGTTGTAAATTTCAGATTTTGCTCTGGTTCTTCTCATGAAAATTTAGTGTTTTTCTCATAAATTTGGGACTTGTTTATCATAAATATATGACTTTTTAGGATGTAAATTACCACATTTTATCATATTTTTGCCCCTCATGGAGGTATGCATTACACTGCTTTGTCCCTTCCTCGAGCTCCCAGGTGAACCATCGGTTTCATTGCCGCATTGGCTGAAGGCCTATCAAACGTATATTACGGCGCTGGACCTTGGGAAGCTCGATAAGGTGAAGGCGTGAACGCTTCTCGTCCACAACCTGGGTAGTGAGGGCTGGAGAGTCCTAAGGACACGCGGCGCGGCGGACTTGTATGAGGTAGCTGTGGAGCTGCTAGCTAAACATTTCTCCACCCCAGACAACGTGGCTGTTCGTAGAATTTGTTTTCCCCAGAGACGCCATTGTGTAGGTGAGCCTAGCTGCCAGTGTGTCATTGGCTTGAAACAGCTATCCAGCGAGTGTCGTTTTGGACCACTTGAAGATGAGATGGTACGTGACCAACTAGCAGAGCACACGTGCAATGCTGAGCTGCATGCTAGGCTATTAGTGGTGCCTAGTGACTTAACATTAGCTAAAGCAGTGGATCTAGCTCTCCAGCTTGAAGCAGTTGATAAGCTAGTTGTGGAGCTAAATTGGCACCAGCCATAGAAGCTGCAGGAGCCGCCAGCCTCAACTAATGTTGCAGACCCTGATAGCGAGGATAGCTCAGACGAAGATTTTTGGGAAATCAACGCTGCCAGCCAAAGGTCTGCACCGGGAAACTCCCATTGCAGGGGTTGTTGGTTCTGCAACATACCGCCATGAAGCTGGAATGTCCGGCGAGAGAAAAATGTTGTTGTAGATGTTGACACTTGAATCACTACTCCAGGGTGTGCTGTTTGTCTTACCTGGGGAACTCAAAGGAGAAATCACCCCGCTCATCCCTGATAGACAGTGGGAGCGAACGGTACGAAGAGCTAAGGGACACCCTTGCTTTAAAGTCGACCAGTTTTCGCCCGGGGTCGGTACCCATGCCCATGAGCAACACCATGTGAGCCCCAGATGCCTCAAGTACTTGGCCACAGTTGGATGGGGGGTCTGCAGCTATGATGGTGTTGTGGGAGACCTAGATGTTACATTTTCTACTCAGACTGAATGGCATAGGAGGAGAGAAGCCGACGGGGGGTCAAGACGGGAGAGTGGAGGTGGAGATGCTAAAGGACTGTTAGGTGGATGCGCCGGGCAGACTGTGGCTTCTCCACCGGGCTGCATGATAATGTGATGACACACATTATGATTGTATGTATTGTGGTGTGAACCCCCCAGGTCGCTCGGCGAGGATGTAAGATATAAAAGAGAGATGCCCAGTGACCTGGGTTATTCTTGTTGACATGTGGTTAGAGAGAATAAAGTCCACTCTGATCCAGCTCACTGCCTCGCCTACTCATTTCTCTCTACACTGGTGACCTTTGACGTAGAATGGAATTTGAGGCAAACACCCCGGAGACGACCCGGACTAGAGGCGCCAGCACCATGTGCGCCATTTTGGTCAATCTCCCAGACTTTTGGCTACATGACCCGAAGGCTTGGTTCCTCCACACCGAGGCCCAGTTTGCGCTCCGTGGAGTGATGCCGGATGGCACCAAGTACTACTACGTGGTTGCAGTGCTAGACACACGCATAACACAGCAGGTGGCGAACCTGCTTCAACAGCCCCCAGCCCACGGCAAATATGACGCTCTCAAGACCGCGCTGACCCAGCACTACATGCTCTACAGGCTCCTGACGCGCTCCGAGTTGGGAGATGGCTCGGCGGTCGAATTAATGGAGATGTTGGTGTTGATGGGCACAGATGGCGAGCAGTTCCTCTTTGCCCACCTTTTCCTCTGGAACCTTCCAACAGTGGCTAGATCGGTCCTCGCCAATTCGCCGCTGCTGGCCACACAGATCTTCCGGGCACTGGTGCAAGAGGCAGATTGGATTATCCTGGTGACCAGAACCTTCGCTGTGAATACAGCGGCATCGGAACCCAGTAAAATGGCCAGTGAGGGCGAGGAGCCATCAATGGGGGCCGCTGCGGAGGCCAAGAAGCACCAGAGGGGCACGCTCTGCTTCTACCACCGCCACTTTGGAAAAGACGCACCCCGATGTGTGCCACCGTGCCAGTTCAAGTGCTCGGGAAATGCCAGGACCAGCAGTCGGTAGCAGCTGCAACCGCCGGTGACACAACCAAGCTGCTCTATGTGACGGACTCACGCTCGGGGAGATGGTTCCTTGTGGACTCTTGCTCCCAGAAGAGCCTCATCCTGTCGTCCAACGCAGACCAGCTGGCTGGAAGTAGCGGCCCCAAGCTGGCAGCCGCAAATGCCTCAGACATTAAGACTTTTGGTGAGAGGACACTGACCATATCCTTGCATGGCCATACCTACCAATGGTCCTTCGTCATAGCGACATGTAACTCTCCTATTTTGGGCACAGAATTTTTGTGTGCACACGGACTATCAGTCAATGTGGCTAACAGACGCCTGATTAATGCTATGTCCTTTGATTCTCTGCCCTGTACAGCTCGAGGAGCTGGGTCCACAACACTGGCCAATGTCACAGCTCCAGGGGGTAAGTTCCACACACTACTCACCCAGTTCCCAGCACTCACGGTTCCGACATTTTCGACGGCTGTCACTAAGCATGGGGTAGAGCACTTCATTACCACCACGGGGCCACCCATTTCCGCACGACCTCGGCACCTGGACACAGCTAAACTGGCCAGTGTGCAAGAGGAGTTCACCAACTTGGAAAGGTTGGGGATCATCAGGTGCTCAAACAGCCCATGGGCTTCCCCACTACACATGGTGCCTCAAGCTGAGGGGTTGTGGTAACCATGTGGAGATTTCCGCAGATTAAACAATGCCACAGCGCATGATCACTACCCAATCCCCCATATTCAGGATTTTTCCATCCTTCTCACCGGGGCACGCATTTTTTCCAAAGTGGACCTGGTCTGCGGGTACCACAAGGTCCTGGTGCATGCAGAAGACATACCCAAAATGGCAGTAATAACCCCGTTTAGTGTTTTTGAGTTCCTACACTTGCCTTTCTGGTTAAAAGGCATGGTGCAGACATTCCAACGCATGATGGATGCGGTGCTGCGCGATCTGCCATTTGTGCTTGTCTACCTGGATGACATCCTCGTGGCCAGCGCGTCCAAGGACGAACACGTAGCCCACCTCAGGACAGTTTTCCAGAGGTTGGAAGAGCATGGGTTAATAATCAGTCCAGCGAAGTGCCAGTTCAGGGTTACAGTAATCAACTTTTTGGGTCACCACATCTCACTGGAGGGTGCGATACCCTTACCGGACAAAGTGCAGTGGCAGATTTTCCCCGGCCTCAGACAGACAGGGCGCTGCAGGAGTTTTTGGGGATGGTTAACTTTTACAACCATTTCCTCCGATGCGCAGCCCAGCTCATGCAGCCGTTGTACACCGTGCTTAAGAAACAGAAACCGGCGGACAGCATTAACTGGACTCCTGAGCGGGAGCAGGCATTTTCCAATGCCAAAACAGCCCTAGCGAACGCCACACTACTGGCGTACCCGGACCTGGCGGCTCGGATAACGCTCACTACCGACACATCAGACATGGCCATAGGGGCCATCGTGGAGCTTCCCGTTGCCGGTTCTTGGCAGCAGCTCGCCCTTTTTAGTCGGTCTTTGCGCGACAATGAGCGTAAATACAACGCGTTTGACAGGGAGTTACTGGCTCTCCACCTGGCCATATGCCACTTCCAGTTCTGGCTGGAAGAGCGCAGCTTCACTGCCTTTGTGGACCACAAGCAACTAACATATGCTATGGCCAAGGTTTCGGAACCATGGTCGGTCCGGCAGCAGAGGCAGCTGGCCGCGATCTCGGAGTTTATGACCGACATTCAGCATGTGGCTGGTAAACTCAACTTGGTGGCAGACTGCCTCTTGCGTGCATTAGTGGCCCCAGTCTATGTAGGGATAGATTACACGGCCATGGCCGCCGAGCAGGTCGACGACGTGGACATTTGCGCGCTCCAGTCTGGACCAACAGGGTTAAGGCTGGAGAGCAGAGTACTACAAGACACCCCCCCCCCCAATCTGTGACATTTCCACAGGCCACATGTGCCCGGTGGTCCCACGTGCTTGGCGCTGCTGGGTTTTCGAGTCGGTTCACTCCCTGGTGCACCCGGGAGTGTGCACATCTGTCAAAATGGTGGAAGCAAAGTTCGTCTGGCTGCGCCTGTGCAAACAGGTGAAAGAGTGGGCTGGAGCCTGCGTAGCGTGCCAATGAGCCAAGGTGCACAGGCACACAAAGGCCCCCCTTGAGCCGTTCCATGTCCCGGATAAGAGGTTCGACCACATTGACGTGGACCTCATGGGCCCCCTCCCATCATCGCAGGGGTTTACGCACCTCCTGACAGTGGTGGACCGCACCATGCGCTGGCCTGAAGCGGTGCCGCTAGCTTCCACCACGTCTACAGAAGTTGCACTTGCTTTTTTGGCAACATGAGTGGCATGCTTCAGTGCCCCTTTGGATATCACGTCTGACCGGGGCCCGCAGTTTGTTTCCAACCTCTGGTCCACGATGGCCCAGACCCTGGACGTCATTATTCATCGCATGACCACATGCAACCCCCAGGCCAATGGATTTTACGAGCATTTCCATAGGTCGCTTAAAGCAGCGCTCTCTGCCTTTGTAATGTGTGATCTATTGTCTGCTAATTGTGCATGAAGGGTTTTTTTTTTCTGTGTGATCATAATCTGGCTCATTTGAGCTTATATGAGCTATATGAGCTTATGTGAGCTTATACGAGCGTTATTCTGATAACTATGTTTTTTTATCTCTGCCTATTGTGTTTTCCCTGACCCTGACCCTTGCCCTCTTTACCCTCCTGTTCGACTGGTGCCTTCGGGCTGCCGCGGCTATGGGATGCGCTTACAGAAGCGCGCCCAGTGTCAAGTCAAATTTCAATTCTCCTGTATGTATTGCACGTATGGTAGTATTGACAATAAACCTTTTCATTCATTCATTCATTCATTCATTCATTCATTCATTCAAGGCTTTGCTTACGGACACAAATTGGGTGGACTGGTTGCCGTGGGTTCTATCAGGGTTGTGTTCCGCACCGAAGGAGGATTTGGCAGCCTCCCCAGCAGAGCTTGTTTTTTTCCCAGCCGCTGCAGCTCCCCAGAGAATTTTTGCCTGACAACCCCGCGCCGAACACTGATCCGTCCCCGCCTTCACTACATAGTGCAGAAGCAGGGACGATACCCGGCCCGGCTCACCACTGTTTTCCCCGCACTTTCATCCCAAGGACCTTGAAGGATGCATCGTTCGTGTTTGCCCAGTGGGGTCCAGTGGGCAAGATGTCCACTGGACCCCAATGCCCACTGGACCCTCCGTTGTGCCCGCCCTACGACGGCCCGGTCAGAGTGTTGGAACCTGGGGATAAACATTTTGTGTTAGACTTGGGGGGACGCAGAGAAACAGTCTGCATAGACAGGCTTAAGCCCGCCTTCGTATCAGCAAACGAGCAGGTGTTGTTGGCCCGAGCTCCTCAGCGTGGACGACCCCCACTGAGAGCTCCCCAGGTAAACGACTCGTCAGCTCAGTCACAATAGCATGGTGAAGATGTGCCCCCCCCCCCAATGCTCCCCCACAGACGGACGCACTTCCAGGAATTGCCCACCAGCACAGCAGTGCCTCGGAGCCGGCAACCCCCCCCCCCCCCGTTACAGCCACTACGGACGTTGGCTGAAGCCCACAGGACATGAGGGTTAAGGCCCATTCTGAGTGTTCGGGGGGGTGGCAGTGTGGGGGACCTAGACGTTACATTCTCCACTCAGACTGAATGGCACAGGAGGAGAGAAGCCGACGGGGGGGTTGAGCTGGGACAGCGGAGGTCGAGATGCTAAAGGACTGTTAGGCGGATGGGCAAGGCAGACTGTGGCTTATCCACTGGACTGCATGATAATGCGCCGCCAGCTTTGTGTTGAGACGCATTGTGATTGTGTGTATTGTGGTGTGAACCCCCCAGCTCGCTAGGTGAAGTTGTAAGATATAAAACAGAGATGCCCAGTGACCTGGGTTATTCTTGTTGACTTGTGGTTAGAGAGAATAAAGTCCACTCTGATCCAGCTCACTGCCTCGCCTGCTCATTTCTCTCTCCAGTGTACACTACAGAATTTATAGAAGAGGACGGGGACAGACCAACGAGCATGGAGTTACCACATGCCTAGCAGCAGCACATTGGGCCGAGTAAAATTCCATTCCGAGTCATGGAGTTGGTTTGGGTTCGGAGTGAAGGACATCCACGGTGAAGATGGGCCAAACAACAGCCTGCAAAACATCAAGCACATCTGGCATTTCTTTGGCCAGAGTCACGTGACCAGTGACTTAATGGTTTTAAGAAAGTGAAGTATTGGCAGGATTTGTGGTGTGTTGGTGGAGATTTTACGTGAGAGACATGGAACCAGCAAGGAAGAGAGGACATTCTGCCGTGTGGCAATATTTGAATTGATTTTGGTCAGTCAGGTAGGTTTGGTAGCTCTGTGGCAAGAATGAATGAACTGAAGTAGCACAGGTGCGATGAGAAACTATGGAGTGTGACCAGCATTTTTGTAAGTCTTAATTTTTTTTTCAAACATTGTTGGTCATACAGCATTTTAGGCTTCTTGATGAACTCTTCTAACCTATCAGCGCTCAACAACTTTCATATTTACAAAAACAGACACTGTGTTTGTGTGCAGGCTGCACTTTTGAGTGTCGCATTTAGCGCCACAAAAAGCAGGATATGTTTTATTCCAGAGGGGACTGTCCTGAAAAAAAGAGCAGACGTGAGGTGAACCGAGATGCATAGATGGCTGACGGGACAGACGGCTCTCTCCTCCACTACTCCAGGTTCTGGGGGTGACTGAAAAATGCTTTTCCGTTTCTTCTGTTCTTGCTGAGCCAACAGCGGGTTCATTTTGCATGGGTCTCTGGAGGAGGAATGTGGTGGAGAAGCTCCATGATGAAGGCTGTTTTCACATCTAGTCTAGCGGTGTCAAACATAGAGCCCGCGGGCCAAAACTGGCCCATTAGTGTGTATGATATGGTGAGTGTGTTTAGTGGTTAGGACTGATGACTGATGTAGAAATGTATACAAATTTAAAATAATTTCTAGCTCTTGACAAGTTCATTTTAATTATAAAGTGAAATACTGTATTTTTTTAATGATTAAACTGCACTACTTGCATGGTGGTACAGTGGTTAACACTGTTGCCTAACAGCTAGAAGGTCCCAGATTTGAATCCCCAGGCTGGCAGATGTAGGAACCTTTCTGTGTGGAGTTTATATGTTCTCGTTGAGCTGTGTGGGCTTAGTCCAGATGCTCTGGTTTCTTCCCACAATCCAAAGACACGCATGTTAGGTTAACTGGTGATTCTAAGTGGTCCCTACGCATCTGTCTCTGATAGGCTCTTAGAATAGAGGGCTAATACTTGTGAAGCCCTTTGAGTGGTCTTTGAGATTAGAAAAGTGCTAAATAAGTACAGGTCCTTATCCTTGCAGTCAGTTTTAGAGAAGTAACTGATGTTATTGTGCTACAAGTTTTTGTCTGGTGCTACATGACTATGAACCTCTGTAGCACCAGTGCTATGAGCAAAAAAAGTTAACCATAGTATAAATAAATAATGAATAAATAATATAAATAACGATATCTGCATTATGTGTTCACATTATCAGTTCATAAGCATTTACACTGCCCAATTCCTAAGCACTTTCTCAGTTCACAAGAACTTCTACCCCCAGGTCAACCCCCCCCTCCCACACACACACACACACACTACTTCTACGCAAACACTAAGGAGGCGTACACCTCATCACAACTCCCCCCACTTGGGAGATCGGATCACAACTTGGTTCATCTCCGACCGGTGTACAAACCCCTAGTGCACAGACAACCTCCGGCCATGCACACTGTGGAGTTATGGTCTGAGGAGACAATGGACACTCTAAAGGACTGTTTTGAAGCCACTGCCTGGAAGCAGCTCTGCGATCCACATGGTGAGGACATCGATGGCCTCATTCACACCTTCACGGGCTACCTCAGCTTCTGTGTGGACAAATCCGTTCCCACCAAGACCATACGGCGTCACTCAAACAACAAACCCTGGATCAACCCTGAGATAAAAACACTTCTGACAGAGAAGAAGAGGATCTTCAGGTCGGGGAACAGGGAGATGCTGAAGTCCGTACAGAGGGAGCTGAGGAGAAAGATCAGAGAAGGCAAGGACAGCTTCAGGAAGAAGATGGAGGACAAGCTGCAACAGAGCGACATCAGCGGGGTCTGGAGAAACCTCAAAACCATCTCGGGGCTCCAGAATACCTCCCCCCAGGCCACGGGGGGCAGGGAGTGGGCGAACAACCTGAATCTGTTTTTCAATAGATTTGACCAACCGCCCTCCCCCCTGTCTGCACAACAACCACTGCTGCCTCTAAGAAATCAAGTCCTGCTACCCACTCCCCACTCCACCGACAGCCCCCCCCACTCCCAACACACAGCCCCCCATCCTGACCCTGACCAAGACCCAGGTGAGGACGGAGCTGAGGAAGATCAAGGCGAGGAAGGCGTCGGGACCGGACGGCATCAGCGCAAAGCTCCTCAAGTCCTGTGCAGACCAGCTGTGTGGGATTGTGACGTATATCTTCAACATGAGCCTGAAACTGGGGAGGGTACCACAGCTGTGGAAAACATCTTGTGTGGTACCTGTACCAAAAACTTCCCACCCCAAAGACCTGAACAGCTTCAGACCGGTGGCCTTGACGTCCCACTTGATGAAGACCCTGGAGAGACTGCTCCTTGCTCATCTCCGCCCCCTGGTGGAACCAGCGATGGATCCACTCCAGTTCGCCTACCAGCATGGCATTGGGGTGGAGGATGCGGTGATCTTCCTCCTTCACCGTTCTCTGTCCCACCTGGAGAAGCCCGGGAATATGGTGAGGATCATGTTCTTTGACTTCTCCAGTGCTTTCAACACCATCCAACCGATGATCCTGAAGGACAAGCTGCTGCGCGCAGGGGTGGACCAGCACCTGTCATCATGGATCCTGGACTACCTCATGAACCGGCCTCAGTTTGTGAGAACCCGGGACTGTGTTTCCGACACGATCATCAGTAGCACGGGGGCCCCCCAGGGAACGGTGCTGGCTCCCTTCCTGTTCACTCTTTATACTGCGAACTTCTCACATAACACAACACATTGCCATCTACAGAAGTTCTCTGATGACTCTGCGATCGTTGGTCTCATCTCCAGCGGAGATGAAGCTGAGTACAGAGGGCTTATCCAGGACTTTGTGGACTGGTGCCATCGGAACTGCCTCCAGATCAACGCGAGGAAAACTAAGGAGCTGGTGGTGGACTGCCGCAGGCATGGACAGCCCCTCACAGCACCAGTAAATATACAGGGAACAGACATCGAGATGGTGACATCCTACAAGTACCTGGGTATTCATCTGAACAATAAACTAGACTGGTCACACAATACTGACGCACTCTACAAGAAGGGACAGCGCAGGCTGTTCCTGCTGAGGAGACTCAGGTCTTTTGGTGTACAAGGGGCGCTGCTGAAGTCATTCTATGACACGGTGGTGGCATCAGCCATCACTTTTGGAGTGGTCTGCTGGGGCAGTGGCATCACTGCAGCCGATAGGAAGAGACTGAACAAACTGATTAAGAAAGCTAGCTCTGTCCTGGGGCAACGCCTTGATCCGATGGAGGAGATAGGAGAGAGAAGGACGGTGGCTAAACTGTCATCTCTGCTGGAGTCCGAGTTCCACCCTATGCAGGACATACTGGATGCACTGAGGAGCTCATTTAGCAGCAGACTACATCATCCCAGGTGCACAACCGAGAGGTTTCGTAGGTCCTTCCTACCAACGGCTGTCAGACTGTACAACCTAAGCAGGGCTGCTCGCAGAGATAGCAAAAAGACGTAACAAACTAATAGTTTTTTTTTGAATGCAAAAGATGCAATAGACTTACACAATGGTCCTCTCCGGCATACAACTAGGAACATACCGGTCGCTATGGAGGGTGAGAATATGTATGGGCACATAATCATACCATGTAGGATAACTAAATAGACGGTTATGCTGTTTCATCCCACCTAGCAACAATGCTCTGCACTGTGTGTGTTTATATATTTACATATTTATTCCATCTAGCTACAATGCTCTGCACTGGGTGTGTTTATATTTATATATCTATATATTTATTCCATCTAGCTACAATGCTCAGCACTGGGTGTGTTTATATTTATATATCTATATATTTATTCCATCTAGCTACATTGCTCCGCACTGTGTGTGTTTATATACTTGCATATTTATTCCACCTAGCTGCAATGCTCCGTACTGTGGGTGTTTATATATTTACATATTTATTCCATCTAGCTACAATGCTCTGCACTGTGTGTTCATATATTCATATATTTATTCCATCCAGCTACAATGCTCTGCACTGTGTGTCTGTGTGTGTGTGTGTATATATATATTTTATAGTAATATGTACATATGTATATTAGCTGCTCTTGCTTGCTTGTTTTTTTTTTTTTTTTTTCTTGCCTTCTGATTGTTGCTCTGAGTGTTGCTATCCCTGTGCTGTTGCAATCCTGGAATTTCCCCGTTGTGGGACTAATAAAGGCTTATCTTATCTTATCTTAATGTATATACAGTAAAATGCACATGTCCACTAATTACATAAGCATGTGGGAGACAGGGACCTTACAGCACAAGCATACTCCCAAGCTATTCTAAGATTGTGCTGTACATTAATATATATGATTTTTTATGTTTACAAACATCAAAGGGAGCTCACACCATGGCACATACTTAAGCAAGGGAAGTTTATTTATCAAAATTATTGACCATTATTTCTAAACCCCCCCAAAAAAAGAAAGAAAAGAAAAGAAAAGAAAGCATGTTCAAAGTACCACGATGATAGCCCAATATCAGAATTGTCACATAACAATAAACAAAAGCTCTCAACTTTAGAGTGGGAAACCATAAAGCAGTTCACTTTGGGCCAACGGATGGCACCAAATAGGACTGTGTTGAAAACCTTCAAGTAGTGAACCCTTTTTAGATACAAGCTTCAGTGCTTCAGAAAGCTTCATTTGTCCGTCACTAGTAATGATGCACTAACCTGGCTCAGGAAACAAACATGCTGCAGGAAAAGGCTGCAGGTTGCTGTGACTGGTCCTGCTGTTGAATCAGCAAGGTGCAGGTGTGTGGACTAAAATATTTTGCAAATTTTTAAAGGGGTGATGGGGCCTCAGAGAACATCCATCATTACTGTTAATGCAAAATCCATTTTCTCAAACACTTCATTCAGCCGGGGTGAATTTTATTATGACATTAAGTCGAAGTTAAAAGAATGCAACACAGAAAATTGTTTTCATTCCAGGCTTTTTGTGGGCCCCTCCCTGCAGTGAACCCTGGGGAAGGAGTACCCTTCTCCCCCCAGTCCCATACTCCTGTCTTTGATATCTGTGATATGGAACTTTTTCATGGAAGTAAACCTCTAATTATGTATTTTAATGTGCTGGTTCAGGTGTGTCAAACATGTGGTCTGTGGGCCAAAAATGATTCACTTGGGGGGTTTGAGTTTTTCTATGAATTTGCAGCTTTCTTTCTAGTAAATATCTGACTTTTTCTACAGATTAGAATAGTTCATGTAAATTTGAGACATCTTTCTCCTAAAGATGAGACTTTTTTCCTCATCAGTTTTCTTTTTCTTCTTTTTTTCTGGTGAAACAGGTAGTGTAGATTTGGATTAAATCCATCAGCAACTACAAATGATATTGTGCAGCCATGAAAGTAATTTTTGAACTATAAAATTGTGGCTAGTGATAAAGCTGAATGGCTAGTAACTTTGGAAAATCACTAGCCACAGTGGCTGGTGAGCAAACAAGTTAATGTCAGTCCCTATATATATATATATATATATATATATACTGTATATACTGTATGTGTGTGTGTGTGTGTGTGTGTGTGTGTGTATGCATATATGTGAATATGTACTGTATATATGTATATGTATGTGTGTGTGTGTGTGTGTGTGTGTGTGTACACAAAAAGTTAGGGATATTTGGCTTTCAGGTGAAATTTATGGGAAATGTAAAAAGTTCAGGCTACAGTGACATTATATCATGAAAGTAAAGCATTTAAGTAGAAGCATGCAATGGTGATTTCCTCATCTCAAACAATGTATTGAAACAAAAGCCAACAAAAGTGGTGGGTATACCACAACAAAAAACGTCAATGTTTCAATAACTTGTCATGTGCCCTTGAGCATCAGTTACAGCTTGCCAATGATGTCTCATGCTGTTCACAAGTCGACTTATTGTCTACTGAGGCAAAGCATCTCGTTCTTCTTGAAGGGTGGTCCTCAGGTCATTGAAGTTGTGGGGTGCAGGGTTACGAGCCTCTACACGGCGACTCAGCTGATCCCGTAGGTTTTCTATGAGATCCACGTCTGGAGAAAGTGTAGGCTACTCCATTTGAGGTACCCCAGACTACAGCAGCCGTTCTGTAAGGATGTGACCTTGATGAGCTGGAGCACTGTCGTCCATGAAGATGAAATTAGGCCTGTGTTGTCCATGCAAGGGCACAATGACTGAATTAATGATGTTATTCAGGTAGTATTGGTTTGTCACTGTACTATTCACAAGGTGTAGGGCAGTTCTGTATTGACTAGACACACCTGCCCAAACTGTAACACCACCACCACCAAAGGCTTGTCTGGTGACAACAGTGTCTAATGCATAGCGCTCTCCTTGACATCTCCAACATCATTGGCTGCCATCATTTCTGCGCAATGTGAATCGGCTTTCATCAGAGAACAGCACTGACACCACATGGTCCCTTGTCCAGCATAAATGCTCCCTGGCCTATGCAAGACGATGACACCTGTGCCTGGTGGTGTGGTCAGGTACCCTTGTACATCGTTTAGCACACAGACCACGCTGGTGTGAATGGTTTTGAATGGTCTGATGTGACACTTTGGTGCCTTTCACCTCCCTTAAATGTGCCTGGAGTTGAGTAGCATTCATCATACGGTTTTGCAGGGCACTGTTCACAATGCAGCGGTCATCACCGTGGGATGTGCCCAAAGGACATTCACTTCTATGCCTTTCTATGACTCTTCCAGTCTCTCTGTATCTCTGTTGCAACCTGCTGATTACACTCTGACACTCGAAGCTCAGTGGCCACTTCCCTCTGAGAACATCCTGTTTGAAGCCTTGCAATGACGAGGTACTGTTGATCAGTTGTTAGGTGTCGCTTCTGTCTCATGATGTCAAAATGTGAACAGCATGATGAAGAGGACTGTTTAAATACCAATTCTAAATGACCCAGAAAATTTATTAGTCGATTCAAGGATCAAACATCTGTTGTGAATTTTGCCATTAAGCACCTTGTTAGAGAACAGCAAGTTATGCAAAAAGTACTGAAACACTGAACAGTTGGACATGTGCATTCAAAAGGTTAGATAAGGTCAAACTAAGTTCACCTGGAAAGGTTATAGTGCATTTTAGGTGCATCGTGAAATTTCACCAAAAAGCCGAATATCCCTAACTTTTTGTGAGTAGTATATACACTGGTGTGAAAAAGTGTTTGCTTCCTTCCTGATTTCTCCTTTATTTGTATGTTTGTCACGCTTAAATGTTTCAGATCAAGCAAATTTAAATATTACACATAGATAACACAAGTAAACCCAAAATGCAGTTTTTAAATGAAGGTGTTTGTTATTAAGGAAAACAAATCCAAACCTACATGGCTGTGTGTGAAAAAGGGATTCCCCCCTAAACCTAATAACTGGTTGGGCCACCCTTAGAAGCAACAACTGCAATCAAGTATTTGTGATAACTGGCAATGACTCTTTTACAGCGCTGTGGAGGAATTTTGGTCCACTCATCTTTGCAGAATTGTTGTAATTCAGCCACATCGGAGGGTTTTTGAGCATGAACCGCCTTTTTAAGGTCATGCCACAGCATCTCAATAAGATTCAGGACTTTGACTAGTCTTCATTTTGTTTGTCTTAAGCCATTCAGAGGTGGACTTGCTGGTGTGTTTTGGATCATTGTCCTGCTGCAGAACCCAAGTGCACTTCAGCTTGAGGTCACGTACAGATGGTCGGACATTCTCCTTCAGGATTTTTTTGGTAGACAGTAGAATTCATGGTTCCATTTACCACAGCAAGTCTTCCACGTCCTGAAGCAGCAAAACAGCCCAAGACCATCACACTACCACCACCATATTTTACTGTTGGTATGATGTTCCTTTTCTGAAATGCTGTGTTACTTTTACGGCAGATGTAATGGGACACACACCTTCCAAAAAGTTCAACTTTTGTCTCATCAGTCCACAGAGTATTTTCCCAAAAGTCTTGGGGATCATCAAGACGTTTTCTGGTAAAACTGAGACGAGACATTGTTCTTTTTGGTCAGCAGTGTCAAGCAGGTCCTATTTAAGTAATTTCCTGATTGAGAACGGGTGTGGCAGTAATCAGGCCTGGGTGTGTCAAGTGAAATTTAACTCAGCTTTCCAAAGATCTGATAAACCACAGTTCACACCACTATATATATACTGTATATATATATATATATATATATATATATATATATATATATATATATATATATATATATATATATATACATATATATTTATATACAGTGGGGAAAAAAGTATTTAGTCAGCCACCAATTGTGCAAGTTCTCCCACTTAAAAGATGAGAGAGGTCTCCAATTTTCATCATCGGTATACCTCAACTATGAGAGACAAAATGAAAGTTAAAAAAATCCAGAAAATCACATTGAAGGATTTTTAATGAATTAATTGGTAAATTCCATCCATCCATCCATCCATCTTCTACCGCTTTTCCAGAGGTCTGGGTCGCGGAGGCAGCAGTTCAAGCAGAGAAGCCCAGACTTCCCTCTCCCCAGCCACCTGCTCCAGCTCTTCAGAGGGGATACCAAGGCGTTCCCAGACCAGCTGGGAGACATAGTCTCTCCAACGAGTCCTGGGTCTGCCCCGGGGTCTCCTCCCAGTGGGACGTACCTGAAACACCTCAAGTGGGAGGCGTCCAGGAGGCATCCTAATCAGATGTCCATACCACCTCAACTGACTCCTTTCAATGTGGAGGAGCAGCGGTTCTACTCTGAGCCTCTCCCAGATGACTGAGCTCCTCACCCTATCTCTGAGAGTGAGTCCAGCAATCCTACGGAGAAAGTTCATTTCAGCCGCTTGTATCCGCGATCTCGTTCTTTCGGTCATTACCCAAAGCTCGTGACCATAGGTGAGAGTAGGAACATAGATTGACTGGTAAATCGACAGCTTTGCCTTAGAACTAAGCTCCCTCTTCACCACAACAGACCGGTACAACGTCCGCATCACTGCAGATGCTGCTCCAATCCGTCTGTCGATCTCTCGCTCCATTTTCCCCTCACTTGTGAACAAGACCCCAAGATACTTAAACTCCTCCACTTGGGGCAGGAGCCTGTCCCCAACCCGGAGAGGACAATCCACCTTTTTCCAGCTGAGGACCATGGACTCGGACTTGGAGGTGCTGATTCTCATCCCAGCCGCTTCACACTCAGCGGCAAACCATCCCAGCTAGAGCTGTAGGTCATTGCTGGATGACGCCAACAGGACAACATCATCTGCAAACAACAGAGATGAGATCCTGTGGTCACCAAGCATGACACCCTCCATTCCCTGGCTGCGCCTAGAAATCCTGTCCATAAAAATTATGAACAGGATCGGTGACAAAGGGAAGCCCTGGCGGAGTCCAACTCTCACTGGGAATGACTCCGACCGAGTGTTGGCAATACGAACCAAACTCTCACAACGGTCGTACAGAGACCGAATAGCTCGTAACAACAAGCCCGATACCCCATACTCCCAAAGCACCCCCCACAAAAATCCACTAGGGACGCGGTCAAATGCCTTCTCCAAGTCCACGAAACACATGTAAACTAGTTGGGCAAACTCCCACGAACCCTCAAGAATTCTCGAGAGGGTAAAGAGCTGGTCCGATGTGCCACGGCCAGGACGAAAACCACATTGCTCCTCCTGAATCCGAGGTTCGACCAACGGCTGGACTCTCCTCTCCAGTACCTTGGCATAGACCTTCCCAGGGAGGCTGAGGAGTGTGATCCCTCTAAAGTTGGAGCACACCCTTCGGTCCCCTTTTTTGAAGAGAGGAACCACCACCCCGGTTTGCCATGCCAAAGGCACTGCCCCCGACCTCCACGCAATGTTGCAGAGGCGTGTCAGCCATGACAACCCAACAACATCCAGGGCCTTGAGGTACTCAGGGCGAATCTCGTCCACCCCCGGGGCCCGGCCACCAAGGAGATTTTTAACCACCTTGGCGACCTCAGCCCCTGTGATAGGCGAGTCATCCCCCTCGTCCACAAACCCTGCTTCCTCTGTGGAAGGCATATCAGTGGGATTGAGGAGATCCTCGAAGTATTCCTTCCACCGCCCGACGATATCCCCAGTTGAAGTCAACAGTGTCCCATCCGCACCATACACAGTGTGGACGGGGAGCTGCTTTCCCCTCCTGAGCCGCCGAACAGTTTGCCAGAATCTCTTTGAAGCCGACCGAAAGTCTTGTTCCATGGCCTCACCGAACTCCTCCCATACCCGGGTTTTTGCTTCAGCAACCACCCGAGCTGCACTCCGCTTGGCCTGCCGGTACACCTCAGCTGCTTCGGGAGTCCCACAAGCCAACCAAGCTTGATAGGACTCCTTCTTCAGCTTAATGGCCCCCCTCACCACTGGTGTCCACCACTTGGTTCGGGGGTTGCCACCACGAGATGCACCGACCACCTTGCGGCCGCAGCTCTGGGCCGCCGCTTCAACAACAGAGGTGGAGAACATGGCCCATTCAGACTCCATGTCTCCAGACTCCCTCGGAATGTGGTTGAAGTTCTTCCGGAGGTGGGAGTTGAAGACCTCCCGGACAGGGGCCTCAGCCAGACGCTCCCAGCACACCCTCACTATATGTTTGGGTCTACCAGGTCTGAATGGCTTCCTCCCCTGCCATCGGATCCAACTCACCACCAGGTGGTGATCAGTTGACAGCTCTGCACCTCTCTTTACTCGGGTGTCCAAGACATACGGTCGCAGGTCTGATGATACGATAACAAAATCAATCATCGACCTGCGACCTAGGGTGTCCTGGTGCCAGGTGCACATATGGACACCCTTATGCTTGAACATGGTGTTCGTTATGGACAGACTGTGGTTAGCACAGAAGTCCAATAACTGAACACCGCTCGGGTTCAGATCGGGCAGGCCGTCACCTTATCGTGGTGGGGGGGTTTGCGTGCCCCAGTGATCCCAGGAGCTATGTTGTCCGGGGGCAATTTGCCTCTGATAGGGTCTCCCAAGACAAACTGGTCCTGGGTGAAGGGCCAGACTAAGAACGATCCAACAGACTCTCATGATAAATTGTATATCAAGGATTCAGTGTACCCCGCCCGGTATGGGGTTACCGGGGCCCCACCCTGGAGCCAGGCCTGGGGGAGGGGCTCGAAGGCTAGCGTCTGGTGGCCGGGTTTCCACCCATGGGACCCGGCCGGGCTCAGCCCGAAGGAGTTACATGGGTCCGCCCTCCAGTGGGTTCACCACCTGCAGGAGGGATCATGGGGGTCCGGTGCTATGTGGATTAGGTGGCGGTCAAAGGCAGAGACCTTGGCGGACCGATCCCAAGCTTTCTAAACTGGCTAAACTGGCTTTTGGTAAATTCCTCGGTAAAATAAGTATTTGGTTAATAACAAAAGTTCATCTCAGTACTTTGTTATATACCCTTTGTTGGCAATGACAGAGGTCAAACATTTTCTGTAAGTCTTCACAAGGTTTTCACACACTGTTGCTGGTATTTTGGCCCATTCCTCCATGCAGATCTCCTCTAGAGCAGTGATGTTTTGGGGCTGTTGCTGGGCAGCATGGACTTTCAACTCCCTCCAAAGATTTTCTATGGGGTTGAGATCTGGAGACTGGCTAGGCCACTCCATGACCTTGAAATGCTTCTTACGAAGCCACTCCTTCGTTGCCCGGGCAGTGTGTTTGGGATCATTGTCATGCTGAAAGACCCAGCCACGTTTCATCTTCAATACCCTTGCTGATGGAAGGAGGTTTTCACTCAAAATCTCACAATACATGGGCCCATTCATTCTTTCCTTTACACGGATCAGTCGTCCTGGTCCCTTTGCAGAAAAACAGCCCCAAAGTATGATGTTTTCACCCCCATGTTTCACAGTAGGTATGGTGTTCTTTCTCCTCCAAACACGACAAGTTGAGTTTTTACCAAAAAGTTCTATTTTGGTTTCATCTGACCATATGACATTCTCCCAATCCTCTTCTGGATCATCCAAATGCTCTCTAGCAAACTTCAGGCGGGCCTGGACATGTACTGGCTTAAGCAGGGGGACACGTCTGGCACTGCAGGATTTGAGTCCCTGGCGGCGTAGTGTGTTACTGATGTAGCCTTTGTTACTTTAGTCCCAGCTCTCTGCAGGTCATTCACTAGGTCCCCCCGTGTGGTTCTGAGATTTTTGCTCACCATTCTCATGATCATTTTGACCTCACGGGGTGAGATCTTGCGTGGAGCCCCAGATCGAGGGAGATTATCAGTGGTCTTGTATGTCTTCCATTTTCTAATAATTGCTCCCACAGTTGATTTCTTCACACCAAGCTGCTTACGTATTGCAGATTCAGTCTTCCCAGCCTGGTGCAGGTCTACAATTTTGTTTCTGGTGTCCTTTGACAGCTCTTTGGTCTTGGCCATAGTGAAATTTGGAGTCTGACTGTTTGAGGTTGTGGACAGGTGTCTTTTACACTGATAACGAGTTCAAACAGGTGCCATTAATACAGGTAACAAGTGGAGGACAGAGGAGCCTCTTAAAGAAGAAGTTACAGGTCTGTGAGAGCCAGAAATCTTGCTTGTTTGTAGGTGACCAAATACTTATTTTACCAAGGAATTTACCAATTAATTCATTAAAAATCCTTCAATGTGATTTTCTGGATTTTTTTTTCTCATTTTGTCTCTCGTAGTTGAGGTATACCTATGATGAAAATTCAAGACCTCTCTCATCTTTTAAGTGGGAGAACTTGCACAATTGGTGGCTGACTAAATACTTTTTGGCCCCACTATACATATATATATATACGTACTGTATATACAGTATATATATATATATATATATATATATATATATATATATATATATATATATATATATATATATATATATATATATATATATATATATATATGCTTATGTAATGGGTAATGTATTGGCTTTATTGTGCTTATGCTTGCAGATTTAAGGGGAGTGTGACAACAATGGAAAATCAAAGTGGTTGTTGGAGTTTTTAAGGTTATGCTCTGCTGCACTCTACAGGGAGCTTGCCAACAGAACAATAGCAGAGTGTAAAGGTGATCTGGAGCTTACTGATAAATTTCTGGTGTATGGTGGCAGATTAAAGTAAAAATATTTGTGCTATGGAAAGTTGTAACATGGGTCGGCGGCAACACACAACAGTTTGTTCAAAGCACTGTTAAAAATCTGGTCAGTTGGTCAAAATGTTTAACATTAAAGTAGAGGCAGAGCAGTGGAATATTTGGGATGAGCTTACTGTGGGGAAATAAGTATTGAACAATTCAGCATTTTTCTCATTAAACATATTTGTGATGGAGTCATTGACCTGAGATTTTCGTCAGATATCAGTAACCCAAGCAATCCATACATACAAAGAAATCAAGGCAGCTGTGTTCACAAAACAAGTTATATTTAATCAAGTGGAATGAAACAGGGAATAAGTATTGAACACATGAAGAAAAAGAGGTGCCAAAAGGCATAGAAATCCAAGAAACTTGCTGAAACCCATGAGCATTTAGGAAGCAATTCCATCCTCCATCAGTGCAAATTCATTTCCGCTTATTAAGCCCTGAATGATAGCCTTTAAAAAGGTCTGTGAATATCAGATTGTCACACCACAAATAACTCATGATGGGTAGAAGCAAGACCTTTGCAATCTTACTGTTGCAAAACATAATGATGGCACTGTTTACAGGTGCATTTCTATACTGCTGAATGTTCCAGTGAGCACTGCTGGAGCCATCATTTGGAAGTGGAAAGAACATCATTTTACCATAAACTAGCCACGACCAGGAGCTCTTCACAAGATTTCTGACAGAGGAGTCAAAAGAATTATCAGAAGAGTTATCCGTGAGCCAAAGACCACTTCTGGAGAATTCCAGAAAGACCTGGAGTTAGCAGGTACTGCTGTTTCTGTCAGAGGAGGGGAAAAAGGATGAGGATTTAGGAGCAGGCTACACCACATATTTATTAGACACAGGCACAGACCAACAGTTCCAACAGACATTAGCCCTCAGAGTAATAAAGAGTCCTCCAGGACGCCCAACAGACACGGGAGGAATAAAACTAGGCGACAGCCAAAGCGTAGCAAGTGTGCTGCACAGGGAGAAATGCTTCAATAAAGCGTAGCAGCACAACTGCGTACAGAAACGCCGACAGTTTTTACTCACGGAGTCGGGGCAGTCCAAGTAGTCCAAATATGGCTCTGTGGGAACACAATCCTTTGTTGACTTGGCTTCAAATGGTGAAAGATGACCACATGAAGCACAATGACCCAGCAATGCATGTCTGGAAAAAGGCCCCTTAAGTACATGCACTGCTGGATCCACAAATTGAGCACACCTGGGCGAGGAGCGGGGAGATGGCACACGGGAGTGGGAACAGCTGGCAGTAATAGAGAGGGGGCATGGTCCGACTGGCAGACAGTTAGACAGCGCTCACTCCAGCGTGAGCCCAAGAGGCTGCCTCACCGCTGACAGCCAGAAAGCAGTGGCTATGGGTATGGCAGAGCAACAGAAATACATACTAACATACATACCACTTGGTATGTACCCACAGAGAGGCCAGGACCAAGCTGGGGGAAACCAAGCCAGCTTGGTTCCTGACAGTTTCAAAGAAAACAATAAGTAATGCACTCAACCAACATGGGCTCTATGCCCGCTCACCTCGCAAGACTCCATTGCTGAAGAAAAATGTGTTGAAGCTCATTTAAATTTTGCTGCACAACATTTGGGCAAGCCAGTAAAATGCTAGGAGAATATAGTCTGGTCAGATGAGACCAAAAATGAACTTTTTGTATGCCACAACACACAGCAGGTTTGGAGAAATGGCACTGCACATCCCATCATGATGCTTTTTTTTTTTTTTTTCAGCTCATGGTACAGGCAGACTTCATATAATTGAAGGAAAAATGAATGGAAAAATGTACAGAAACCTCCTTGATAAGAACCTGCTGCTATCTGCCAAGATGTTGAAGATGAAATGATGGTGGACATTTCAACAAGACAATGATCCCAAACACACAGCCAAGGAAACTCTCAACTGGCTCCAGAAAAAAGGAAAATAAAGCTGCTTGAATGGCCCAGTCAGTCACCTCACCTGAATCCAATTGAAAATCTATGGAACAAACTGAAGATCAGAGTTCATCGAAGACGCCCACGGAACCTTCAAGATTTGAAGACAGTTTGGTTGGAAAAATGAGCTAAAATCACTCCTGAGCAATGCCTGTGCCTAGTTTCTCCTTACAGGAAGTGTCTGGAAGCTGTTATTACCAACAAAGGCTTTTCTACTAAATATTAATTGAATTTCACCAAGTCTGTTCAATACTTATTCCCTGTGTAATTCCACTTTATTAAATATAACTTGTTTTGTGAACACAGTTGCCTTTATTTCTTTGTATGTATGGACTACTTTGGTAGTCAAAGGACTCCTAAACTTCCACATATCTGGAGGGCTGAAATTCAGGGACGCACACACTCGTAACCTCAGCAAAGCACGTATCAAATCTGAGGTCAGTCTGACAAATGGTTTGAGATATGAGCATGGAACAGACAGAGAGACAGAGCTAGAGAACCCTTGCATTATAATATTGCTAGTGCATGCCCGTAGATAGCAAGTATTCCTGTCTGAAAGAGGTAGTCCCATCAGGCTTTACAGGCCCAAATGTAGGCTGTGTTTGAAAGTAGAATACAGAGGTGTAGCCTATATGTAGGCAATTGCACATGTTAGACTTTGACAAATATGAAAGGGACTGAACTCAGATTTATTTGATTGTGTGAATATTAATTACAGAATAATTGAAAATGAATGGGACATGCAATATTAGCCATTGTTTAAGAACCTCTTGTTTATTTGTTTATTTATTTATTTTTTGTCAGATCACTTATTTGTGTGATCTTTTATCAGTTCTATTCATAATAGTGTATCTTGCACTTTGGGGAATGGGATTTGTTCAGTCACCATTATAATTTAGTTTATATGTGTAATTTATAGTCTATCGTCAATAAACTCATGCAGTACTATAACAGGACACATTACAAATATTTGAGACCCATTGTAGTGCATCATTTTATACTGTATTTTAGCAAAATTATAAGTACAAAACACCACACACTTATAAAATCTAATTCCAGTCTGAACGGTTCAACAGATATGCGTAGGACAGACAGACACACAGACAGATTTTCTGCATTTACAGAGATATTAGTTGATACCATCTGATAGTGAATGAGTGTGCATGTATGAAATATCACCTTTTGTTGTAAACAAAAGTGCACTGCTGATTTTGATGTGCATTTTTTTTTTCAATAAAGTGTTGTTGATTATACTGTGGGAAAAGCAGTGTTTGTTAAAATGATTTTTTTGGTAAAAGTTTAGAAGATGAATTTGAGTGGATGTTGGTTGTAAACTGATGCAACTCTAATTATTTTATCTACAAAAGGTGTTTGTGGTCATTTATGTTTGATTATTGGCAACAGAAACTTGGTTTTTTTTTGTATTATTGCTAATTTTGTAAAAACAGAGCAATCTGTGTTTATCGCATGAGTATAAATAAGTACATTTTTATTTAATAGATGAAGAAGATCGTGTTTTTGTTTAAAAACCTGTTTAGGGTGGTGGAGATGTGTGTGTGACTTTGCCTCCTAACTGAGAACATTTAGGGGAAAAGTAATGGCTATTTGTAGTTGACGGTTTGATTAGGGCATCTGTGGAATCAATAGAAAGGGGAAGAACCAAATTTAAGAAAAGAAATACAGGTACATCTCAAAAAATTAGAATATCATGAAAAAGTTCAATATTTTTGTCATTCATTTCAGAAAGTGAAACCCATATATTATATGTATAGCTTCATTACACAGAGAGTGATATATTTCAAGTGTTTATTTATTTTAATTTTGATGATTATGACTTACAGCCCATGAAAACCCCAAATTCAGTTTCTCAAAAAATTAGAATATGACATAAAATTAATTTTAAAAAATAGTTTTTTAATACAAATGTGGACTGACTGAAAAGTATGTCCATGTACCACTCAATACTTGGTCTGGGCTCCTTTTGGATTAATTACAGTATCACTGTGGCGTGGCATGGAGGTGATCAGCCTGTGGCACTGCTGAGGTGTTATGAAGGCCCAGGCTGCTTTGATAGTGACCTTCAGCTCGTCTGCATTGTTGGGTCTGGTGTCTCTCATCTTCCTCTTGACAATCCTCCATAGATTCTCTATGGGGTTTAGGTCAGGAGAGTTTGCTGGCCAATCAAACATAGTGATGCCATGGTCATTAAACCAGGTTTTGATACTTTTGGCAGTGTGGGCAGGTGCCAAGTCCTGCTGGAAAATGAAATCACCTCCTCCATAAAGCTTGTCAGCAGAGGGAAGCATGAAGTGCTCTAAAATTTACTGGTAGACGACTGTGCTCTTTGGTCTTGATAAAACACAGTGGACCAACACCAGCAGATGACATGGTTCCTCAAATCATCACTGACTGTGGAAACCTCACACTAAGCCTCAAGCAACTTAGATTCTGTACCTCTCCACTCTTTCTCCAGACTCTGGGACTTTAATTTCCAAATGAAATGCAAAATTTACATTTATCTGAACAGAGGTCATCTGCTGGTGTTTGTCCACTGTGTTTTATCAAGACCAAAGTCAGTGCAGTCATTTACCAGGAAATTTTAGAGCACTTCATGCTTCCCTCTGCTGACAAGCTTTATGGAGAAGCTGATTTCATTTTCCAGCAGAACTTGGCACCCCCCCCCCCCCCACTGCCAAAAAGAATCAAAACCTGGTTTAATGACCATGGCATCACTGTGTTTGATTGGCCAGCAAACTCTCCTGACCTAAACCCCATAGAGAATCTATGGAGGATTGTCAAGAGGAAGATGAGAGACACCAGACCCAACAATGCAGACGAGCTGAAGGCCACTATCAAAGCAACCTGGACCTTCATAACACCTCAGCAGTGCCACAGGCTGATCACCTCCATGCCATGCCACAGTGATACTGTAATTAATCCAAAAGGAGCCCTGACCAAGTATTGAGTGGTACATGGACAAACTTTTCAGTCAGTCCACATTTGTATTAAAAAAACTATTTTTTTAAATGAATTTTATGTAATTTTCTAATTTTTTGAGAAACTGAATTTGGGGTTTTCATGGGATGTAAGCCATAATCATCAAAATTAAAACAAATAAACACTAAAAATATTTCACTCTCTGTGTAATGACTCTATATAATATATGGGTTTCACTTTTTGAAATGAGTGACAA
Organism: Pholidichthys leucotaenia; assembly: GCA_020510985.1. Classification (NCBI taxonomy): domain Eukaryota; kingdom Metazoa; phylum Chordata; class Actinopteri; order Cichliformes; family Pholidichthyidae; genus Pholidichthys; species Pholidichthys leucotaenia. The sequence continues at coordinate 421,183,649 of CM035842.1, forward strand.
AAAATGTTGAACTTTTTCATGATGTTCTAAGTTTATGAGATGTACCTGAAAATAAATTAATTAAAAAGTTTGAGTATTTTTTTTATTTTGTTTTACAAAGACGATAAACAAATCAACTTCAAAATTCAAGGGGTGACAGCTTAACAGGTATCATGACTGTCTGCAACAAGTAAAAAGATTAATCCGTCATGTACATGTACTAGTACATGAACGGTACTACACTGTACATGTGCATGTAAGACTACTTGTGGAGGTCATGTACAGTATACATGTGCTGCATGTGTATGCACTAAGAGGAGTCAGCAGAGTAGCTGCAGAGAAAGCCAGAGTAGCAGCAAAGTGGTACTTTTACCGCATGCACATTTACATGGTGAGCAAATCAACAAGCAAAAAGATTAATTGTCTCAGCCAACTCTTATGATTGCACATGATACCAGTCTACAAGAAAGCCAGCGATAGGTGAGATACTTATCTAAACCACTACTATGCATATTTTCCATAAGCCTTGGGGCATTTTACTCAATTGTGTGTTCAACTGTAAGTTCTGCACTCTGCACTCTTATGTACATAGTTCCACCAACGTAGCCACTAGCATATCTGTGCATATTTCCATAATCCTGGGCAATTTTTATTTTATTTCAGTCGTGTTTAATCGTGTGCTCTGGAACTGTTTTATCTAATCCTTTGTGGCACATATATTTGGTTCATATTTCCCACAAGAGTGTGGCACATATGTCTGGTTCATATCTCCCACAAATGTATGGCTTATGTGGATTGGGGCTTCACGTCTGGAGGAACAAAGAGTCTGGATCGACGGGGGCCGACAGGAGATGTCGAGGAGGTGTGAAGTCAGACCCTTGTCTCAGAGAGGAGGCCCTGGGGGGATCCCCGGAACACCAGAGAATAAGAGACAATGGTGAATCTTCAGAGACTTGCATTGTGATTAAATGTTTGCAGAAGCACCATGTGACTTGAGTTCTTAATCCCCCGGAGGTATAAGAATGTGATGTAACATGATTCTGCCTCTTCTTGCTTTTTGAGAATGTTGGATGACTGTGTTCTGCAATAAAGCCAAACCTGAGGAATAAACTCAAGTCTCGTCATTGAACACATCTTCCACACTGGTGACTCACGACAAAGAATGAGCAGAGAGAATTCTCCCAAGCGGAGCTCATCAGAGGCCAGCCTGATGGCTGCCTCCACGCTCCGGCTGCCCGATTTCTGGCAGCACAGCCCGCGCTCCTGGTTTAGCGCGGTCGAGGCGCAGTTCAACCTCCGGAGAATCTCAAAGGATGAAACGAGGTTCTACCATGTGGTAGCGAAGCTGGACAGTCACACGGTCCAGAGGGTGGAAGATCTGGTTAACCACCCACCGGACACCGACAAGTACGACGCATTGAAGGAGGCGCTGATCAGCCATTTCACCCCCTCGGTGCAACAGCGAGCAGAGGGGCTCCTAGCGTTGACGGAGTCGGAGAACGACAGACCGGTGGACCTGATGGTGAAGATGCTGAGACTGAAAGACACCGAGGATGGCGAATTTATTTTCGCCCACCTTTTCCTCCACACTCTGCCGCCAGCAGTGAGAGTGAACCTGGCAGACTCACCCCGATTGGCCAAGCGGGACTACCATGGGCTCAGCAAGGAGGCGCAGCGACTCGTCGACGCCCACAAGTGGAGCGCGGTTTCGGCCGCGGCAGCTGAGCAGAGGACGGCGCCCGGAGATGGTTTGGAGCCAGTGGTGGCGGCGCCAGACGAACTGACGACGGCAGCGACAGGCGTCAGGCAACGCGGAGCTGAAGACGGCCTGTGCTTCTACCACCGCCGTTTTGCGGAGAGGGCACACAGATGTCTCCCACCGTGCCGCTTCAAGCGTCAGGGAAACGCCAAGACCGGGAGCTGGTAGCAGCTGCGTCCCTCGAAGAAGAAAACAAGCTGCTTTACCTGACAGATGCACACTTGGGGAAACAATTCCTCGTGCACACGGGCTCCCAGCTGAGTTTCGTCACGCCTACCTACGCGGAACGGCTGATGCCGTCTAAAGCTCCCTGGGTGTCAGTATCAGCAGCGAATGGCTCAGCGATTAAGACCTTCGGTGAGAGGACCATGCTTCTGTCCTTACAGGGCCGTTCATTTGAGTGGACCTTTATTGTAGCGGCAGGCAGTTTTAACATGTTAGGGGCTGATTTTTTGTGCTCACATGGTTTATTGGTTGATCTTGCTAATAGACATCTGGTTAATGCACTGTCTTTTCATTCTATCCCCTGCACAGCTCGGGTGGCCCCGCCGACTGCACACGCCAACGTCACAGCTGCGGGTGGTAAGTTTCATGCTCTGCTCACTCACTTTCCAGCACTCACAGTCCCAAAGTTTTCGGTGACAGTGGCCAAACACGGGGTGGAGCATTTTATCACCACCACTGGGCCGCCCGTTTATGCAAAAGCCCGGTGCTTGGCCTCAGCTAAGCTGGCAATAGCGAGCGAGGAATTTGCCAACCTGGAAAAACTGGGCATAATTAGACTCTCGGACAGCCCCTGGGCTTCACCGTTACACATGGTCCCAAAGGCTGAGGGCTCATGGCGACCTTGTGGCGATTTCCGCAGGTTGAACAACGTCTCGGCACACGACCGCTACCCGATTCCGCACATCCAGGATTTCTCAGTTCATTTGGCGGGGGCGCGCATTTTTTCTAAAATAGACTTGGTGCGCGGCTACCATCAAGTCTCCGTGCGCGCGCAGGATATTCCCAAAACCGCGGTAATAACTCCGTTTGGGCTTTTTGAGTTTTTGCGCATGCTGTTTGGGTTAAAGGGCGCCGCGCAAACTTTCCAACGCATGATGGACGCAGTTTTGCGCGACCTGCCATTCGTGTTCGTCTATTTAAATGACATATTGGTAGCCAGCACGTCCGAGGACGAACACGAAACCCACCTCACAGCGGTTTTTCGGAGACTGGCAGAGCACGGGTTGATAATTAACCCAGCGAAGTGCCAGTGCGGGGTGGCGCAAATCGATTTTTTGGGGCATCGCGTTTCGCCAGAAGGAGCGGTTCCACTGCCTGAGAAAGTGCGCGCAATAACAGATTTCCCCCGACCTCAAACGATAAAAGCGCTGCAGGAGTTTCTAGGAATGGTTAATTTTTACAACTGGTTCCTTCCGAGCGCAGCGCGGCTCATGCAGCCACTGTACACGGCACTAAAAAAACAAAAACCCACGAATAAGGTTGAATGGTCTCCAGAGCGGGAGCGCGCTTTCTCCCAGGTCAAATCAGCCCTTGCAAGCGCCGTTTTGTTAGCGCACCCGGTTCCAACAGCCCGTTTGGCACTCACCACCGATGCTTCTGATCTAGCGGTGGGGGCAGTCATTGAACAGTGTGTGGCAGGAACCTGGCAGCCGCTCGCGTTCTTTAGCAAATCCTTGCGCGATAACGAGCGTAAATACAGCGCGTTTGACAGGGAGCTTTTAGCCCTACACTTGGCCATCCACCATTTCCAGTTCTGGCTGGAAGGGCGTCGTTTCACCGCTTTCGTGGACCACAAACTGTTAACTTTTACGATGGCCAAGATCTCAGAACCTTGGTCAGGCCGACAGCAAAGACAGCTAGCCGCAATATCGGAGTTCACCACCGATATCCAGCATGTCGCAGGTAAACACAATGTAGTGGCGGACTGTCTCTCACGTGCTGTGGCAATGCCAGGCCACATGGGGGCAGACTCGGTGGCTGTGGGCCAGGGCAGTGACGCGGGAGCGCGCGCAGCCCCGGTCCACGTAGGTTTGGATTATGCAGACATGGCTGCAGAGCAGGTTGGTGACGCGGATGTGCGCGCGCTCCAGTCTGGACCAACAGGGTTAAGGCTGGAGCACAGGGTGCAGGAAATAGGTATGCCCCCCTTAAAATGCGATGTCTCCACGGGATGAGGTTCCAGCCGTGTGGCGCCGCCACGTTTTTGACTCGGTCCATTCGCTGGCGCACCCGGGGGTGCGCGCATCGATCAAGATGGTGAGGAGAAATTTGTCTGGCCGGGGTTGCGCAAACAGGTCAAGGAATGGGCAGCAGCTTGTGTAGTGTGCCAGAGGGCTAAGATACACAAGCACACGAGGGCCCCTTTGGAGCCTTTTCGCATCCCGGCTAAGCGTTTTGATCATGTGCATGTTGATCTGGTGGGCCCGCTTCCCTCATCTCAAGGGCACACACACCTTTTGACGATGGTGGACCGCACCACGCGTTGGCCGGAAGCGGTATCTCTGGCGTCAACAATGGCGGAAGAGGTTGCGCGCGCGTTTTTAACAACTTGGGTCGCGCGTTTTGGAGTTCCGTCGGACATAACGTCCGACAGAGGCCCTCAATTTGTTTCCGAACTGTGGTCGTCTATGGCCCGCAGCTTAGGGGTGAAGGTACACCGCACTACCGCGTATAAACCGCAGGCCAACGGTTTATGTGAACGCTTTCATAGGTCGTTGAAAGAAGCCCTCAGAGCATCGCTCACGGATACAAATTGGGTGGACAAACTGCCATGGGTTTTATTGGGGTTGCGTTCTGCACCTAAGGAGGATTTGCAGGCCTCCCCAGCGGTGTTAGTTTTCGCACAACCTCTCCGTTTGCCGGTGGAATTTCTTCCGGAAAATCCTGCGCCAAATTGTCCCCCCGCTCAGCTGTTGCAGAGCGGCACAGGATCAAACACGCCGCCTGGCCCAGTGCATCACAGTTTTCCACACGTTTTTGTGCCAGAGGCTTTAAAAAACGCAGAGTTTGTTTTTGTTAGACATGATGCACAACGCCCAGGGCTGCGTCCGCCTTACGATGGACCGTTCAGGGTGCTGGAAAAAAATGAGAAGCATTTCTTGCTAGATTTGGGGGGCAGAAGGGAGCTAATTTGCATAAACAGACTCAAACCCGCTTTTGTTCTGGCTGATGAACACGTGCAGTTGGCAAAAGCCCCCCGCCGGGGCAGGCCACCGAGAAGGCATGCTCCAGAGCTCCCACAGAGATGTGCTAACAAATCTAATCCCCAGGTGCGAGGAGACGCTGCAGACGCAGCGAAGCCGGCCTACAGCAGATTCAGCAGGAAGTTAAGACCTAAGAGATTGGGGGATTGATTGTTGGTTATGTGGTAATGTCTTTTATGTTATGCATTTACGAGTATGTTTGTCCCATGCAGACGTTTGGGGGGGGTCATGTGGCACAAATGTTTGGTTCATATCTCCCACAAATGTATGGCTTATGTGGATTGGGGCTTCACGTCTGGAGGAACAAAGAGTCTGGATCGACGGGGGCCGACAGGAGATGTCGAGGAGGTGTGAAGTCGGACCCTTGTCTCAGAGAGGAGGCCCTGGGGGGATCCCTGGAACACCAGAGAATAAGAGACAATGGTGAATCTTCAGAGACTTGCATTGTGATTAAATGTTTGCAGAAGCACCATGTGACTTGAGTTCTTAATCCCCCGGAGGTATAAGAATGTGATGTAACATGATTCTGCCTCTTCTTGCTTTTTGAGAATGTTGGATGATTGTGTTCTGCAATAAAGCCGAACCTGAGGAATAAACTCAAGTCTCGTCATTGAACACAACTTCCACACCTTCTCTGTTACTTGGGTGGCACATGAACATGCAGCGGCCTCCCTTCTGTCTTCGTGTTTTTGTGCCAGTTAGTGTTGTTTAAATTATGCTTATTCATGTGTTTAATGTACACATTTGATGCTGTGCACAAGCTACAGTCACCACAGCCTCCTGGAGATGAGGAAAATGACCAAACATTACGTCCTGGATCAGAGCGTTATAGAGGAACTCCATGGCCTAGGTCTCCACCACCAGACCTCCATACCCCCGGACTCAACTATAGAGTGATGCTATAGAGTGAAGTACGTGGCGGTAATGCACCTGTACCTAGTTGCCAACCACCAATCAAATCTAAAAGAAGAAGAGACGCCATAGACAGTGTAAGCAGCGACAAAAGAGATAAACGTGGAGGTATCTGACCAAAGCTAACCACTAGCCCACACAGACTCCTGATTCCTTCCAGCCAACGTACGCTCACGTGACAAAAAAATAGACCACATACAGCTCCTGAGAACTACGCAGCATGATGTGTGGAACTGCTGCTTTTATCTTTACGGAAACATGGTTAATTGAAAAAATACTGGACTCTGCCATTCAGCTAGCAGGGCTAACATGCTATCGTGCCGACAGAGTGTTCGAGGAAGGAGGGAAAACGTGAGGCGGAGGAGTCTGTGTCTACATCAGTGACGCTTGGTGCCGTGATGCTACTCTTGTGCATAAACACTGTTCTCCATTGGTGGAGTTTATGATCATCACGTGTGTGCACATGAAGAGGAGCAGTTTAAGCAGAAGCATGTACGTGGAGGGAAGCAGTCTCTGCAGGAGCGTGCATGTGGAGAGGAGCAGTGGCTGCCAGCGACTTCATCCTCTCGAATGTAGAGGCCGTGGAGGGGGAGACGACCTCAGGGGGAAAAGGGAGAGCAGAGATGAGAGGCGGTATGGAGATGGCAGCAGAAACGGTGGCGAGGAAAATAGTAAATGGTGTTCACTTATATAAGTTTTTTTCTTATCTCAGATCCTGCTATCCAGCCATTCACACACACATTCACACACTGACGACAGTGGAGATGTCATACACAGGCCTGACCCACCAGGAGCAACTGGGGGTTAAGTGTCTTGCTCAAGGAGACTTCGACATGCAGACTGCAGACAGAGTGGGAATTGAACCACTGACCCTCCGATCAGTAGTCAGCCACACTACTCCTGTGCCACAGCTGCTCCTCAAGGGACCAGAAACAGTGGGCGGCTGTGACTGGGAGCCCTCACTCAGAGCAAGGCAGTATGTTTCATTAAAAGGTGTTAAAACAAATGAAAGCACTTGCTTTGCTCCACCCTCTGCCGCTACTCAGGCTGTTGCTGGTGATCCGAGGAAATTCCTCTGAGCCACTGCAGGAAACCCTTGCAGCGTGGATAAGATGGCCTATGGAGATGTCGCTAGTGCAGATAAAAGGGCCCCGGAAGACACTGGTGGAACGCTGATCTTGAGATGGGAAGCTGACAAATGTACAGGTGAGGAGGTAGGGAATGAAGCAGCGGCTGAGGTGGTCTTTGGCAATACTGCGGAGGTGATCTCTGGTGTTGGGCCAGAATGGCGAGAGGAGCAGCGTTTCCTTGAGACACAGTCCCTCGCTGGCTCCTTTGAAGCCAGTCGGTCCTCTCGCACAGGGGATAAGAGCCAGGGCTTATAATCCAATAAGATAGCTTCTTGTAAGAGGACCACCTGCCTCCGCTCTTCCTGCTCTGTAGCGTCTGCTACTATGCCTGGTGGAATGGAGGTGGCGGGCAGCGTAGGAACGAAGGGGAAGGCGGAAGGTGGATTACTGGGAGCTGGAGAAGGGGTTGATGATACGGAGCCAGGCTGAGAGGAGTAGTGTGGGGGACCCAAACGCCCAAGCGAGTCTTAAATACGGGATATGCTGGCATACAGTCTAGCTAGCTCGGGAACATTTAACAGGTCCGGACGGCTGAGAAGGAGTTCCTCCATTTTCACCAGATTCCCCAATCCCTCCAGCAGATTGGGATAATCAAAAAACTGGTCCATGAGATGGGAGAACTGGTGTACAATCTCCTTTACTACCTCCAGGCTCAGTAACCCCCTCCTCCTGGCGTCTTCGCCCGCTGAGTCCTTAACTGACAGCATTCTACTGTCAGGTTTGCCCATTTGGGGCTTAATGACGGACTCAAATGCGGGGCCCTGTTTTGGCATATTTGTTGACAAAAGAAAGGAAAGTTAGCTCGTGGGCTGAAACATAATTAAGCTGTATTGGCAGATACAACTTACAAATAATGACAATACAGAGAGAAAGTGATAGGTAATGATGAGTACACCATACAGAGATGGGGGCAGCGCCCAATTAATAAGGCTGATCATAATTAGGGCGATGAGACCCAGCCGAGAATAACTAACAAAACAGGAGTAACAGGACGGGAATAAGGGCTGTTGCGATAACTGCAACTATGTAGTACCACGCTATGAACAAGCCAACCGCGGAGGATAACAAGCAGTTGCAACAACCGCGGTGTATAACCCCCTGAAAGGTTTATTATTCTATGCACTGAAGTAAAAAAGCAGGCTTTTATTTTTATAACGGTGGTTTTGTTTTCGCTTCCTGTGCCTGCCTGTGGAATTGTCAGTAAGGCTACAGCGCTTAGCAGAGACAGTGGAGCTACAAACACTAACGTTAATCTTTTTATGGATGCGTAATGAGGCACAAACTCTTACAGTGGTTATAGTTTATCTTTTTTACTTAATATGTACTGTGCTAAAACAAGAAAATAAAACTGTAAACTTCACCAGCAGTCAAGAACATCATATGGGGATCCGTACACGCAATGTTCACTTTTTGTGTGTGTGGCTAAATCTCATTGTCACTTATGTGCCCCTATTGTTTATTAAATAAATTGCTAAATGCTGTGTATTTTTATTGCCAACAGCATGCTCGCGCCTGGTACTGTGGAAGCTTCCATAGCACTGTGTGGGGGACCCTCTAGACTGACTCCTTGCTAAATACATCCGTGATAGTGAGCACTGAAAGGGCACAAGGTAAGGTAAGGTCAGGTAAATTTATTTATATAGCACAATTAAACAGCAAAGTGATTCAAAGTGCTTGACATAAAAACAAAATGCATTACGATATACAAATTTAGTTAAAAATAGAAGAATTAAAGCACAGTAGTAAGAATTATTAATCATAGTAGGATATCAAATGCAGTGGCAAAAAAGGAAAGTCTTAAGATTTGATTTATAAGAAGCAACAATTTTGGCAGACTTGCAATTTTCCAGTAGTTTATTCCACATATATGGTGCATAAAAACTGAAATCAGCTTCTTAGACCTGGAGTGATATGATCCACTTTTCTGGTCTTGCTGAGGACTCGAGCTGCAGCATTCTGAATTGGCTGAAACTGTTTGAGTGATCTTTTAGGCAGACCAGTAAGTACACTGTTACAATAATCAAGTCTACTTAAACAAAATAAATGTATGGACCAGATCTTCTAAGTAACTCTGAAACATCCATCCAACCATCCATCTTCTTCTGCTTAATCCTTTTTGGGTCCCGGGGGGGGGGGGGGGGAGGCTGAAGCCTATCCCAGCATCTTTAGGCGAGAGGCAGGGCACACCCTGGACAAATCGCACCCTGAAACATTAGTCTTTTAATTCTAGAAATACTCGTGCATACCTGTGCATACCTGTGCATGCCCGTAGAAACCAAGTATTAGCATGTATTTCTGTATGCCCGTAGAAAGCAGGTGTAAGCAAGCACGTCAGCACTTGTTCAGTGATGCCTGCCTTTGATATTGGATGGTGTCATAGCGAGTCCCATGATCGTTGATGATGTCATAGCAAGTCCTATGATCGCGAGTGGTGACTAGCTTGGATCTTTGCTGATGTCATAGTGACCTCATAGCAAGTAGCATAGTGATCTCCTAGCAAGTCCTATGATGTTGTAGTGAGTCCTATGATCGTGACATCCTGACATCCTGACAGACAGAGATTTCTTGAATTATATATAGAGTGATGATATTCCTTGTGTCCAGGACATAGGTATCAGCCCACATCCTGGCTTTAAGTTGGGATTTTCTGTATTTCACCTTTTTATTATTATTATTATTATTATTATTATCCATCCATCCATCCATCCATTTTCTTCCACTTAATCCTTTTCGGGTCATGGGGGGGCTGGAGCCTATCCCAGCATCTTTGGGCAAGATGCAGGGTACACCCTGGACAGATCGCCAGTCCATCGCGGGGCCAACACAGAGAGACAACCATTCACTCTCACAGTCATACCTAAGGACAATTTAGAATCCCCAGTTTGATGCCAATTAACCTAACTTGCATGTTTTTGGCATGTGGGAGGAAACCGGAGAAATCCCGGAGTAAACCCACGCAGACATGGGGAGAACATGCAAACTCCTCACAGATCACTGTTGGTCGGAGGCTGGGATCGAACCCAGGATCCCCCCGCCAAGGGTGAGTTGCTGTGCTGCTGCAGTGCTAACCACTCCGCCACCGCGCTGCCCATTATTATTATCCTGGGTTGCTAATATTGTTATTATTCCATACTCGTGCATACCCGTCCATGCCCGTAGAAACCAAGTATAAGCAAGTTTTTCTGCATGCCCGTTTCTGAAGGGTCTCCTCCTGTCTCAGACAACTGTGTTGTTCACAGTCACGCCTGCAGCGTACTGCTGGAACCTGAGGTGTTTCATGTTAACGGAATCTTTTCTGACATGCAACGGTTCTCCTCATTCTATTGCTCTCCATCTGGTGGGTCTTCTTCTTCTTCGTTCAGACCACTGGTTGAGGGATAGGTGCGTTGTAATTCCAGTTAATGGGTAGGATCATGAAAATAGGTCTGAGCAAAAAGTGGCTTTCGACCCTATTCAGGAAGGCCTGTGCATGCCCGTAAAAAGAAAGAAACCAGAGCACCCGGAGAAAATCAACACTTTGCTTGGCATTTTACACATTTGTAGTGTAGACTGGCATTCTTCAAGGTTACACATTTTTACTGTGTCAGCACCTCTTTAAAAACAACATTGCTGAGAAAGTGACGCTTTTGCTTAGTTTCTTCATCTTGAGCAACAATATGAAGACTGCCTGATTTGGCCTCTGTTCCTCCTCATAATTTAAAAATTAAATTCGGTTTATTAAATATTAGATCTCTAACTCCCAAGTCTCTGCTAGTCCATGATCGGTTAATTGATCATCAGATTGATTTAATATCTCTTACAGAGACTTGGTTAGGGCAAGAGGATTATGTTGGTTTGAATGAAGCAGCTCCTTCTGGTTATTTAAACTGTCAAAATCCCAGAAGTTCTGGTCGTGGAGGAGGAGAATCAGAATCAGAATCAGAAAGCTTTATTGCCAAGCATGTTTACATAAAAACATAAACATACGAGGAATTTGACTTGACATTGGGTGCGCTCGATAAGCGCATCTCAATGACGCGGCAGCCATGGAGGCGCCTGTCAGCAGTGAAGGGTAAAGAGGGGAGGGGTGGGAAGGGAATGACACACTGGGCAGAGAGAAAAAAACATAGTTATCAAAATAAAGCTCGTATGAGTAAAATTGTGATTACATAGAAAAAAACCCTCAAATGCACAGATAGCGGACAAAAACAGATCACACATTAACAGCAGCAAAAGTTGAGAGAGACAGTGTGAGTGTGTGTGTGTCAATGTATAATCAGTCATGTAGTGTTGTATGCAGTGTGTGTATCAGTACTGGTGACAGCAAAAAAAACCTCCCTGAGCAACGATTAGATGTTATGTCTTAGTGTCCTCCAAGCATAGTTAACATGTCCACAAGAGTTCATTCTCTCAGTGCATGTTCGATGGTAATTCCCATACTGGGCACATACGCTGTCCTTGAGAGATCAGATTACTGCACACCAGATGTTAATGTTTGGGAAAAGCAAGCCAAAACAGTCTTCTGCTTTGTCTTCATCCAGGAGGAGAGTAATCTACAGGGCGCCGAATCATGGTCTAATGGAGTTTTTGCGTAGGCTCATAAAATTCACGTGACTCGCGGGGGTAAACATAAACACGCCGTAGGTGCCGCTATCTTGGATGGCAAGAGCAGCAGTTGCACTGTGACAACCCAGGTGTAACTTGTACTGTTTAGCAATCAGAATGAGTGAGGAGAACACACAGTCACAGTCTGACATAATAACATCCCTATCATCCTCTTCAACAACTGACACTGTGGCCTCTGACACTGTGTCTGCAATGTCTGTGTCAGATTCAGTGGAGTCATTGTCAGCAGTCATAACAGCAGACAAGTGTTTTTAATCTTGCTCCCGTGCGCTCCTCTGGTGTGCCGAAATGCCTCAGTTGAACGGAGGTGGCGGGTGTGGGGTAACCCCCACAGCCACGGACAAGCAGAGCGCACAGCTGGAGCAATTAGCAGAACAATGACTGCCAGTAATCTGCTCAGCGGGGATGATTTGGGGGCAAACGATGAGATGATATCTTTCAAAGACGAAGGGGGGCAAGAGGAAAAGATATCGGAAAACGTGTCAGCGGAAAGGGATGTAGATGATGTGAAGTCCTCGCTGGTGAACGAGTCGGAAAACAACAGCAGCTCGTCGGACTCGGAGGTGAGTGAAGCGCGCTGCGTGTTTTTTTTTTTTTTTTTTAAAGGCTCTCCACGTACTTAAAACGTACCTGATTTTATGCACATTTAAAATAGTTTTCTCCCCTTTCATGTGTGCATTGTCCTTTGTAGCAAGCAGAGAGGCGCCCCCAAACCAGACCCGACTCAGAAAGTTTTTTTTTTTTTTTTTTACTTATTTGTACCCGTAGGTAGATTTGGTTTGCAGTCTGGTGACAAGCCTCCGGCTGCCGGTCGCTGCATGCACGAGCGCCCTAAATCTACATGTTTTTGGTATGCGGGAGGAAACCGGAGAAATCCCGGAGTAAACCCACGCAACACGGGGAGGACATGCAAACTCCACACAGCTCACTGTTGGTCGGGGGCTGAGATCGAGCTGGGATCGAGCCCATGGTCTCATGATCCCCGCGATTCCCCGGCCGAGGGTAAACTGTGCTGCCACAGTGCTAAACCACTGCGCCACCGTGCAGCCCGTTAAGAGAAAGCGAGAGATTATGTCAGTGAAGGTAATTATTCAAAAATCCAACTTTTTTTTTTTTTTTTTTTTGCATTTCACACCGGCCATTTAATTCCCCGCTTATCCCCTTATCAGGGGGAACAACAGGAGTACACCATTTTGCTGAGTTTGTAGGTACACGTGAGCTATGTTGTTTGTTTCACCCTGCTGCTGCTGTTGTTTCTTGCCATCCAATATGGCGGCACACTCTGGCTGGGCTAGTGCGGCACGCCCCCTGACGTCATATGCAAAAACTCCATAGGCACAGTTCACTCAGAGCAAAGAATTTTCATCTCTTGCGATTCTGTACTTCATAATTTCCATATTTCCAGGCTTTAAGTCCTTTCCTGGAGAGCTCTTAGCGACTCCGAGATGTCACCAATCTTCCTGTTCAGTTCGCCATTGGCCGCAATCAGAGCTCTCCCCAACTGGTCAAATTGATGAAGGAGCTTCGCTGGGGCAGCATTTTGATTAGCTCTATCCATCTTCTTTAGTTTTCGATACACCAGGACTACTCCCCAACCAACCAGCAGAAATCCTGAGATCATAACGCCAAACAGATAGATGTCTTCCACATCTTCAATCGAAAGGTCACACAGACACATAAGTTTCCAATTATATGTGTCTCTCACATAACCTGCAGCTGAAGTGCCTGCAGGACAGTTGGGCTCCCCCAGGCCCGATTTTCTAGTTGAGAAAACGGTGTCAATTGCATTTAAAGCCCAGCTTACCAAATCCATTTTTAGAGGAGTAGCAACAATTTACCATTCCAAATTATTAGTTAATGTAAAGCAAAAAACACGTTATCAATCCTTTGAGGGCCTGGTCCTCAGTATTGGGCATTTTAGCAATTTTAGGCTAAACCCAATTTTATTTGCCATAGTTTATCATCCTCCATCAATCTACTCAGAGTTTTTATCCAAATTTGTCGAATTCTTAGCTGATTTAGTGCTGAAATCAGATAGAATAATTATAGTAGGGGACTTTAATATACATGAAGATGTAGATAGTGATTGCCTTAATATGACATTTAATTCAATATTAGACTCGATGAGGTTTTCTCAGAAAGTAGGAAATTCTACCCATTATCTCCACCATACGTTGGACCTTGTTCTGACATATGGTATAGAAACAGAAAATCTGGTAGTGTCTCCTCATAACCCTGTACTGTCAGACCATTGTCTGTTAACCTTTGATTTTACTATTTCTGACTATTTGGCTTCTAAAGAAAAATATTACTACAGTAGATGCCTCTCAGATGATGATGTTACCAAATTTATGCAGATTGTATCCTCTGTGCCGTGTGTCAACACAACGGAAATAAGCTATAGACACCTTGCTCCTTCTGTAATTGATAGCATGGTGGATGATCCAAGATGGCGCCCACAGTGGTCGACATGGTGCTTCGCTGCGCTCTTTGTTTGTTTTTGTTTGTCAATTGTGTGTCTGCTTGCACTTATACCCGTGAAGAACTTTTAAATATCAGGACTTTCACCCCCACGGACCTCCTCCCAGTTTTTCTAGCCCCTGCCGCCGATCTGGTTTATTGTTTGGCTCGGAAAGTGAGACGGCGGAAGAGAGGAAGACGAGCGGGCGCTCTCGTGCGACTTCGCAGGAGAGGCTCGCGAACGGCGCTGCCTGGCATATTTCTGTCCAATACCAACTCTCTCTCTAACAAGGTGGATGAACTGAGACTGCTGATGCGTTTTAAGGACCTCGCCTCCTCAGCTGTCCTCTGCTTTACTGAGACCTGGCTCCGGGAAAATATACCGGACAGCGCGCTGCGCCTCGACGGCTTCCAGCTCTTCCGTGCTGATCGTGACACAGAGCTTTCCGGCAAGACCACAGGAGGCGGTGTCTGCTTCTACATCAACTGCATCTGGTGCTCTGATGTAACGGTAATTTCCAAACACTGTTCTCCTGCCTTGGAATTTCTTGTTATCAATTGCAAGCCCTTCTATTCCCCGCGGGAGTTTGCTTCTTTCATAATGATCGCTGTGTACGCCCCTCCCGACGCGGACACGCGCGAAGCTCAGCGCGTGCTCGCGGATCACATTCAACACACAGAGCGGAGTTTTCCAGACTCGCTGATTATTGTGGCTGGCGACTTTAATCAGTGCAATCTGAGCCACGATCTCCCCCGCTACAAACAGTTTATTAAATGCCCCACCAGAGGATTAAACACACTGGATCACTGTTACACCACAGTGAAAGACGCATATCGCGCTGTCCCTCGAGCTGCGCTGGGATTATCTGATCACGTGATGGTTCACCTCATTCCCACATACAGACAGAGATTGAAGCTCACTAAACCTGTTGTGAGCACTACGAAGATACGGACCAGTGATGCTGAGGAGAAGCTGGAAACGTGCATGGAAATATCTGACTGGGGCATGCTTAAAGGAGCCACGCATGATCTGGATGAGTACACGGACACTGTGAACTCATATATCCACTTTTGTGAAGAGAACATTCTTCCATCACGCACCAGGGTGAGTTACTCTAATGACAAACCCTGGTTCACAGCTAAGCTCAGACAGATCAGGAAGGAGAAGGAAGCAGCGCTGAAAAGTGGAGACAGGGACTGCTACAGGGAGGTTAAATACCGGTTTAACAGAGAGCTGAAGAGGGCTAAATCTGTGTACTCAGAGAGACTCCAGCAGCAGTTCACTGCTAATGATTCGGCTTCCGTGTGGAGAGGACTGAGGCAAATCACCAACTATCGACCTAAGGCTCCTAAAGGTCAGGATGACAAAGCCCTTTGTCAAAGACTGTCCCAACACTATGCCCGTTTTGACACCTCGTCATCTGTGTCCAACTCCCCCCCTCCCTCCAGCTCCACAGCCTCCACATTCCCTACTTCATTTAAGGCACCCCCCCCCCTCCCCCCCTCCCCTTATCATCAGTGAGCAGGATGTGCTCAAACAGTTCTCCAGACTGAACCCGCGCAAGGCCCCCGGCCCAGACGGCGTGTCTCCCTCCACCCTGAGACTCTGTGCGAAACAGCTGGCTCCTGTATTCACAGATATTTTTAACACCTCCCTTAAGTTATGCCACGTGCCATCCTGCCTCAAATCCTCCACCATCATCCCTGTCCCCAAGAAGCCACGGATCACTGGACTTAATGACTACAGACCTGTAGCGCTCACCTCTGTAGTCATGAAGTCCTTTGAGCGCCTGGTCCTGTCCCACCTCAAGTCCATCACCACCCCTCTCCTGGACCCGCTGCAGTTTGCCTACCGAGCCAACAGGTCTGTAGACGATGCAGTCAACCTGGCCCTCCACTCCATCCTGCAGCACCTGGACTCCCCGGGAACCTACGCCAGGATCCTGTTTGTGGACTTCAGCTCCGCATTCAACACCATCCGCCCCGCTCTGCTCCGGGACAAGCTGTCCCTGCTCAACGTGCCTGACTCCCTCTGCAGGTGGATCATCGACTTCCTGACGGACCGGAGGCAGCATGTGCGGCTGGGAAAGACTGTCTCAGACTATACTAGCATCAGCACCGGATCACCCCAGGGCTGTGTACTTTCCCCCCTACTCTTCTCCCTTTACACCAACTCCTGCACCTCCAGCCACCAGTCTGTCAAGTTGATCAAGTTTGCGGACGACACCACCCTCATCGGGCTCATCTCCAACGGCGACGAGTCCGTCTACAGGAGAGAGGTGGCCCAGCTGGCGTCCTGGTGCAGCAATAACAACCTGCAGCTGAACGCTCTGAAGACAGTGGAGATGATTGTAGACTTCAGGAAAGTCACTACTCCTCTGCCCCCCCTCACCCTCTCAGGCTCTCCCATCACCACTGCTGATTCCTTCCGCTTCCTAGGCACTACCATCACCAGGGACCTCAAATGGGAGCTGACCATCAGCTCACTCATCAAAAAAGCCCAGCAGAGGATGTTCTTCCTGCGGCAGCTGAGGAAGCTCAAGCTACCCACCAAGATGTTAGTGCAGTTCTACACAGCCATCATCGAGTCCATCCTCACCACCTCCATAACCGTGTGGTACGCAGGAGCCACTGCCAGGGACAGACTAAGGCTGCAGCGCGTCGTGCGCACTGCTGAGAAGGTGATCGGCTGCAAGCTCCCATCTCTCCAGGATCTGTACATCTCCAGGACCCGGAGGCGTGCTGGCCGGATCATAGCCGATCCCTCACACCCTGGTCACGTACTGTTTGCCCCCCTCCCCTCTGGTAGAAGACTTCGGTCCATCCAGACTAAAACCTCCCGTCACATGAACAGCTTCTTCCCCTCTGCCATTAGACTGCTGAACACTAAGTGACTCTCGTGCACCATGTACAGCAGCTCAACCAGACTCATGTCAATCATCACTGTTTTCTTCCTGCATTACCGACTGCACTATATAGTTCTCCACAGTATCTGCTGCTGGCTAATATATATTTTAACTGTTGACCAGTATCACTTAATCTTATCCTACACTTTATTACATGTATAGTTTATTTCTCTTATCTTATCATGTTTAATGTTGCAGCATTGTACCGAGACAAATTCCTAGTTTGTGTACTACATGAACAATGGCAATAAACCTGATTCTGATTCTGATTCTGATTCTTCTGGTAGATAGTGTTACAGCTTCTCTGCATCAGACTCTAGACTTGGTGGCCCCTTTAAAAAAGAAAAAGTCTAATCAGAGATTTCTAACCCCTTGGTTCAATACAGAAACTCGTAGCTTAAAACAGAAGACTTGTCAATTAGAAAGAAAATGGCGCTCCACTATTTTAGATGAAATCTTTTTAGCTTGAAGAAATCATCTTTTAATTTATAAAAACTCTCTTAGAAAAGTTAAGTTGAGTTATTATTCTGCATTAATAGAAGACAACAAGAATAATCCTAGGTTTCTTTTCAGCACTGTAGCCAGGCTGAAAAAGAGTCAGGACTCTGTCAATCCTAGCATTCCCTTAGAGCTTACTAGTCAGGACTTTATGAACTTTTTCAATAATAAAATTTTATCTATCAGAGATAAAATCAATCAGATTCTTCCCACCATTAACTTAAATACAGTAACTACTACAACTCCTTCAATTGATATCTGTTTGGACGAGTTTACTCCTATTGACCTTTTAGAGTTAGACAAAATAATTTCCTCATCCAAGCCTTCAACTTGTCTTTTAGACCCTATTCCTACCAGGTTATTTAAAGAAGACTTTTCACTTATCGGTAGCTTTATTCTTCAAATAATCAATTCTTCATTAAGTTTAGGCCATGTACCGCAGGCTTTTAAAACGGCTGTAATTAAACCCTTACTCAAAAAACCAATGCTGGATCCAGGAGTTTTAACTAACTATAGACTGATCTCTAATCTCCCTTTCATTTCAAAAATCTTAGAAAGAGTTGTTGCTACGCAATTATTTGACCACCTGCAGGGAAATGGTTTACTTGAAGAGTTTCAATCTGGGTTTAGAATCCATCATAGTACTGAAACAGCCTTAGTGAAGGTCACTAATGACCTCCTTATCACATCTGATAATGGACTTGTTTCTGTTCTTGTCCTTTTAGACCTTAGTGCAGCTTTTGATACTATCGATCATAATATTCTACTTGATAGATTAGAACACTATGTTGGACTGAATGGAACTTTGTTGCAGTGGTTTAGATCTTATTTATCTGATAGGCTCCAGTTTGTTCAGGTCAATAAAGGGTTTTCTTTCAACTCAAAGCTCAGTCATGGAGTTCCACAGGGATCTGTGCTAGGCCCTACTCTTTTTAGTTTATATATGCTTCCCTTAGGCAACATTATTAGAAAGTACTGTATACATTTTCATTGTTATGCAGATGACACACAATTATACCTGTCAATGAAGCCAGATGATTGTAATCAATTAGCCAAGTTAGAAGCCTGTCTAAAGGAAATCAAAGCTTGAATGACTTGCAATTCCCTGCTATTAAATTCAGATAAGACTGAAGTAATTCTTGTTGGTCCAAAAAAACCTTAGAAATACCTTTCCAAATCAAACTTTTAGTTTGGATGTGGTTACTCTTTCTTTTAATAGCTCCGTGAGGAACCTTGGAGTTATTTTTGATCAAGATCTGTCTTTCAATTCACATATATTAATTTGTTTCTAAGACTGCCTTCTATCATTTGCATAATATTGCCAAGATTAGGAGCATCTTGTCTCAGAGTGATGCTGAGAAACTGATCCACGCTTTTGTTATCTCTAGATTAGATTGTTGTAACTCTTTATTATCAGGTTGTCCCAAAACATCTTTAAAAAGTCTTCAGTGGATCGAAAATGCTGCAGTGAGTTTTAACAGGTACTAGAAAGAGAGATCATATCTCTCCGGTTCTTGGCCTCCCTTCACTGGCTTCCCATAGAGTTTAGAATTCAGTTTAAAATCCTTCTTCTTACTATGTAATTCTATGTAATTCGATATGGCTGCCGTGGCATTATGCAAATTAGATGCATAAATTTACTCCTATCTCAAACTTTGGATCATATTCTACATCTTTCTAATTGACAGTAAGCATTATCTCTTACCACTTTCAAGTTATAGCTTGGGGAATCTCTGACATCTGAACTAAACATTTTCTTGAAAAAAAACTTGACCACCAGCGGGAGTGGAGGAAACAGCGCAAGGGAGCACCAAAGGCAGTCACTGGGTTAGGCACCATGTTAGAAAACAGCCAAGTTATGCAAAAAGTACTGAAATATTGAACAGTTGGACATGTGCATTCAAAAGGTTGGAGAAGGTTAAATTAAGTTCACCTGTAAAGGTTATACTGCATTTTAGGTGCATCCAGAAATTTCACCCCAAAGGCATCTACTTTTTGTGGATAGTGTATATCACAATACACATTTTCTATAAATTCTTCAGTTTAGATAATCACATAAAAAGGACCATCTCTCTTTTTTTTTACATTTTTACATGTACTTTTTTCCCTCATAATTTTGCAGTCATAAAATAGTTTTTAATGAGCATTTGAGACTTGATTCTCATAAATTTCAGGTTTTTCTTCTCAATCATATATGAATGAAAAGTAAAGATCATTAAGTTAAATATTTTCTGAGCCAGAGGAGAATAGCAAATAAAAAAAAAAAAAACATAAAAAAATGTCTGAAAATCGGAAAATTACCTATCGTTGCCATCTACAGATATAAATTAGCTGTTTAAATTGGTGAAAATTAGTGCATACCCGTGCATGCCTGTGCATGCCCGTAGAAACCAAGTATTAGCATGTATTTCTGTATGCCCGTAGAAAGCAGGTGTAAGCAAGCACGTCAGCACTTGTTCAGTGATGCCTGCCTTTGATATTGGATGGTGTCATAGCGAGTCTCATGATCTTTGATGATGTCATAGCAAGTCCTATGATCACGAGTGATGACTAGCTTGGATCTTTGCTGATGTCATAGTGACCTCGTAGCAAGTAGCATAGTGATCTCCTAGCAAGTCCTATGATGTTGTAGTGAGTCCTATGATCGTGACATCCTGACAGACAGAGATTTCTTGAATTATATATAGAGTGATGATATTCCTTGTCTCCAGGACATGGGTCCCAGCCCACATCCTGGTGTTAAGTTGGGATTGTCTGTATTTCACCTTATTATCATTATTATTATCCTGGGTTGCTAATATTGTTATTATTACATACCCGTGCATACCCGTCCATGCCCGTAGAAACCAAGTATAAGCAAGTATTTCTGCATGCCCGTTGCTGAAGGGTCTCCTCCTTTCTCAGACAACTGTGTTGTTCACAGTCATGCCTGCAGCATACTGCTGGAACCTGAGGTGTTTCATGTTAACGGAATCTTTTCTGACGTCCCACAGTTCTCATTCTATTGCTCTCCATCTGGTGGGTCTTCTTCTTCTTCGTTCAGACCACTGGTTGAGGGATAGGTGCATCGTAATTCCAGTTAATGGGCAGGATCATGAAAATAGATCTGAGCAAAAAGTGGCTTTCGACCCTGTTCAGGAAGGCCCGTGCATGCCCATCGAAACCAAGAAACCAGAGCACCCGGAAAAAATCAGCGCTTTGCTTGGCATTTTACACATTTGTAATGTAGACTGGCATTCTTCAAGGTTACACATTTTTACTGTATCAGCACCTTGTAAAAAATGACATTGCTGAGAAAGTGACGCTTTTGCTTAGTTTCTTGATCTTGAGCAACAATACAAAGACTGCCTGATCTGGCAACTCTGCTAGCGGCAACGTAGAATTGGCCATGACTGCAGAAATCTGCTGTGCAGAAAAGATGAATGCGCTGTAAAGACTGGCCCTGTGACTTATTCACCTTGCCAATTTTGAGCCATATGACATCATAAAAACACATTAATCTAGGCATCGTGAGTGATGGTCTATATGACATCATAAAGACACATTTCTCAATGTGCCGTCATATAGACATATCTTTATGACAGCATCGCAAGTCCTATGATGCCTGAGTTCATAGGACGTCTTATGATGATCAGGCAGAGATCATAGGCCGTCCTATTATGTCCTATAAATGTGACAGACTTACACAAAGACAGACACAGACACACAGAGATTTCTTGCTTTAACAGAGTGATTCTTGAGATGATAGTAGGCTGACTTCATGACTGACTCGATGTGGCTGCTGAAATTTAGGTCTGAGTCAACAGACCTAAAGCCAGAACAGACCAGAGCACCTAGGTTTCTGGCTTGCTTGTGCTTTCCAAATTTACAGACTAAAGCTGAGCTTTGATTCTTAACTGTTCTTCCTTGGCTCCAAAGATCCATCCATCCATCTTCTTCCGCTTAATCCTTTTTCGGGTCGGGGGGGGGCTGGAGCCTATCCCAGCATCTTTGGGCGAGAGGCAGGGTACACCCTGGACAGATCGCCAGTCCATCGCAGGGCCAACACAGAGAGACTGACAACCATTCACTCTCACAGTCATACCTAAGGACAATTTAGAATCCCGAGCTTGATGCCAATTAACCTAACTTGCATGTTTTTGGCATGTGGGAGGAAACCGGATGATTACCTCAATTTTGTCTTTGTTTAACTGAAGGAAATTCTGGAGCATTCAGTTATTAATTTGCTCAAGGCACTTAATGAGTGTTTGTAAGGGATTGTAATCACCTGGCAACATGGTTATATAAATTTGTGTGTCATCTGCATAACTATGATAACATATTTTATGGCTTTGCATAATCTCAGTCAGTGGGAGCTTATAGATGTGGAATAGAAGAGTCCCCAGAATAGAACCCTGACATGTTTTGCGAATATGACCCAGACTCAGAGGCGTAATGCAGGTGGCAATAAAGTTTCTTTGTGTGGTGCTCCTGAGGCATATGCACTGACTGCTCTGCGGGTAGAGAATGGAAACAGGATGAGCATAGGCACGGGTCATAAATGGGCTCTGACTTATCAGCGAAAATAGTTTCTTACGCTGGCTGGAGGGATAGTGAGCTTGGACAAAAAACACTCCAAACAACAGCGGGAGGCATAGGTCAGCAGAGACTCAGCAATTGGCTGGGCGGAGACTTCTAAAGAGGAGAGGGGAGAACATGGGTGAGTGAGGATAATAATGCAGAGAGAAATGGTGACGTCTCTTTCCAGGAAGGTCCGCCAAGGAAGGAGTCCAAATCCACCAACAGGAAAGTCCAAATCCCCCAGGAAGATCCAGGGAACCTGTTCACAGGTGAGAACAAGAATCAGAAGACAATTCACTTCTTACGTGGTTCCAAGGTGGGCAGGCAACCAGACACTTGGGCTGGAGGGGCAGGTCTGGGAATACAGAGGACTGGGAGAGGAGACAGAGGCACAAAAGAGCAAAATTTCAAGTTTCAGAAGTGAGGCTTACGGCATGAAAAGCATCTGACGATCTCACAGTGTGTGACACTCACACCAGGACTTAAATAGGCAGCTCCACATTAGTTGCAGGTGATGCAATTAACCTAGCTGTCCCTAATCACAGACAGAGAGAGCTGCAGTGGAGAGAAAAAACACTGACACAGCCTCAAACATTAACAGCCGCCCCCCCCCAAAAGGGCGCCACCTGGCATCCCCTAGGCCTGTCAGGGTGTGTCCAATGGAATTCACAAACCATACTGGGGTCCTCGACATAGGAACTGGGGATCTAGGACTGCTCCTCGGGTCCATAACGCTCCCAATCCACAAGATATTGGAAGTCCCAGCCTCGGGGAGGAACATTCAGGATGCGCCTCACATTGTAAACCGGGTCACTGGTGATAATTGTGCCCTTCAGAGGTAAAGTGGGCTATCCCACAAAACCATTATTTTGAGAAAATGAGCTCTAAAGTTGAAATATTCTCAAAAAATCAGTGTGCCTATATCATTAAAAAGTTACCCCCTATAATTACCTTCAAGGTGTGAATAAATAAATATGAAAATATATTTAAATCACATATTCACAACAATAAGAGAGTAGGGGTTAAAAATGTGGGATAGCCCACTTTACCTCTGAAGCGCACAATTCTGGGAAGGGGGAAGGGGTCTGAAGGGGGTACAGAGGAAACTGGAAAAGGCAGGTTAGCAGTTGTAACGCCGGTTAAATCAGGAGGTTCCAAAGGAGGATTTGGTGGAGATGAAGAAGGAGGACAGGCAGTGGATTGTAAACATGCAGAAAGGCAGAAGGTACTCCAGGAAACCACTTAATTTTGGTCCTAGTCAATTGTTGGGTTATGTAATTTTAGCCAGGAATAACCAAAAATTATTTTTGTAGCTAAATGTAGCTAAATAAATTATTTCTGTAGTGTCAGCAAGGTGAAGCACTGGCTTGCTTGCTACCGAATAACCATGAAAACTGGTACTACCTGTCTCATGGGTCAGGCTGTCGGCGACTCAACCGGCATCCCCGCCCTTCAGAGGGTGCGGAGGGTGTAAAGGGGCATCCTGGCAGAACTAAAAACAATATCTACCTCAGGTCTGTGGTGGACCACTCCCAGTTACATGGGGTGAGACTGGATATCCTGGCAGATAAACACATCTGTCGCAAGGTCTGTGGTGGACTGTGCCAGTCGGTGCATCGTGACATGCACTATACAAAGAGCAGAGATAAACAAGCCTATCATCTGGTCAGTCACTGCAACTGCACTGGAGTCAGTTTTTCTTGGCCTGTCCTTGCCACTGATAATACCTCTATCTGCCAAGAATGTGCTGCTCCAGCAAAAGCTAGTGGTACTCAAATACTTTGCAAGCAGTTTCATGAACTGTTCAGTCAGAAAGCAACTCATACTGGCTTGGACATTGCCAAAGGTCCACGCTGATCTGTTCACACTCCGACATAGATCGAAAAGTAAGTTAGGAGCAGGAAGAGAAAAGAAGAGGAAAACATAAGCCTTGTGTGTAGCAGAATGGAATGTACGCACTCTTTTGAACAGATCAACATCACAGCGCCCAGAAAGACAGACCACACTTGTGGCCCTGGAATTGAACAGGTACAATGTAGACATAGCTGCACTTAATGAAACAAGATTGCCTGGATATGACAGCTTGGAAGACCATGGGTACATCTTCTTTTGGAGTGGGAAATCAACTCAAGAAAAGAGAGAAGCAGGAGTGGGCTTTGCAGTTAGAAAGGCGAAAGCAGCAATGCTTGATGAGGAACCGGTGCCAGTCAATGATAGGATAATGACTGAGACTCCCACTACAGTGGAAGATGTATGCCCCAACAATGACCAACACAAAGGAGGAGAAGGAAGAGTTCTACAGTGATTTACGTGAGACTATCAGGCGTGTACCGACTGATGACAGTCTGATACTCGTTGGAAATTTTAATGCCAGAGTTTGTTCAGACTCTGAGAAATGGAAAGGACAGCTAGGCAGTCATGGAGTAGGCAAGTGCAGTGCTAATGGAGAACTTCTACTTGCACTATGTTCAGAGTACAACCTTGTGTTACATGGATGCACCCAAGATCCAAGCAATGGGACTTGTTAGACTACATCATAGTAAGACAGAGTGATATAAGGGATGTACTGGACACCAGAGCAATGAGAGTTGCAGACTGTGTTACTGATCATGTTATGCTGAGATCTAGATTTAGGATTTCCAGATGAAAACAGCACTGCAGGGAGGGTGTGAAGCCACCATGGAAGCTAAACACTGAAAGGCCAAAAGAAGCAGGAAGAACTTACACAGGAAATGGATGAAATCTTGAAAGATTGGGACTGCAACAATTCAAAGAATGGCATAGAAGAGAAAT
The DNA here is from genome assembly GCA_020510985.1 of Pholidichthys leucotaenia. Lineage (NCBI taxonomy): Eukaryota > Metazoa > Chordata > Actinopteri > Cichliformes > Pholidichthyidae > Pholidichthys > Pholidichthys leucotaenia. The sequence continues at coordinate 421,208,460 of CM035842.1, forward strand.
GGGCAACACTGAAGGATACGGTGTATCAGACTGCGAGTGATGTTTTAGGCCATCCTGAGAGGAAGCATCAAGATTGGTTTGAAGACCATGATAAACATCTGAAGAAACTACTAGAAGCGAGGAATACAGCTAGGCAGGAAAATCTACAGTGTAACACAAGATTGAAGAAGAAGAAATACTCACAGGCTCAGAGTGAGCTAAAGAAGTACACCAGATAGATGAAGTCCAACTGGTGGGATGAAAAAGTGGAGGAACTTCAAACTGCAGAAGACATGAAGGACATCAGGTTCAGGTTCAGGTTCAGGTTACTTTATTTGTACCCATAGGTAGATTTGTTTTGCAGTCAGGTGACATCCATATTTACAAACCACAATTACATTCAACAGGAACACAAACACAGGCACACATGAGGCTGACTATAAATACATGATAAAAATACTCAAGGCTCCATCAATCAGGACATAATACAAAGAGATAAGAGAAAAAACAAAGAGATAAGAGAGAAGGGTCATATTAAAAAGTTAAAGACTAGTCAAAGAGGTTAAAAACTCAAAAGTCTAAAACCCAATAAAAGATTTAGAACCCAAATAAAAAAATGTACAAAAATAAGTAAATATAAAAGGAAATTAATAAATAGGTAACTAAATTATGTGCAATATATTGTTACAACTTGTTCAATTCTTTGACAGCAGCATGAACAAAGCTGTTTTTGTAGCGCTGGGTTTTACTTTTTGGGACAGCAAACCTCCGTCTGGAGGGAAGAAGCTGAAAGTGGCAGTGCAAAGGGTGGGAGTCATCATTTAAAATGGAGGTAGCAATCCTCTGTACCTGTCTGGTGTACAGGGATGTCAGGCTCAGCTGTGACTCACCAAGCAAACGACTCGACCATCTAACAACCTGATCCAAGGATTTCCTCTGTTTCAGTTTTATCTGACCAAATCATGACACTAGAGAAAAGGATAAAACAAATTCAACTAGAAAAGCACTCGGAGAGTGCAGACCTCCGCCAAGCGGCACAGTTCCCCCCATACAGTGTTTGTGTGTACGTTTTCAGATTCCCTGAGCATGAAAAGATATGAGTAGCAATTGGATTCACAATGATTATTTGTTTATTTGACATGGACAGTGCAATAAACAGACAATTAATGAATGACAATCAATGTGATAGTGATAGGATTAGTGGTTCAGTAGTGTAAAACGGGGCTATAAGGGTCGGCGGGTTATACACTTTTCTGGGAAATGTTTTAAATGTAATTCTGCTTTTTTTATTTTGAGCAGGACGCTGAGTTGTGTTGTTATTGTCAAATATCCATGAATCCTTCATCAAATCTAGGCGGAAGCAAAATTAAAAAAGCAGAATTACATTTAGGAAAGTGTCCCATATTACCCCGCCGTCCCTTATAGCCCCGTTTTACGGTTGTAAAAGCATTGCCTCCTTGGCGGAGGTAATAAACTGAAGTGTTGGTGTGTCCATCTCCTCCACTGACGGATGCAGATTGGTTAGACAGGTTGCCGTGGGTTTTATATTATATTGGGGTTGCGCTCCGCGGCAAAACAGAATTTAGAATCTTCCCCGGCAGAGAGGTCGTTTTTACGCAGCGCCTATAGCTGGGCGGGGAATTTGTGGCAAATAATAGGGCGGCGGACAGGTGGCCGTGTCAGGTTTTGCAGCGTGGCGCAAAAACAGGCACGCTGGCGGGCCCAGGCCACCAGTGTTTTCCGCATGCTTTTGTGGCTAAAACGTTGAAGAAGGCGGAGTTTGTGTTGGTCAGACACGACGCCCAGCGCCCTCCATTGCGCCTGCGCACATGTTGAAAATGGCCGTATGTCACAGTGTGGAAAAATGCTTTAAAAAATTCCTGTATGCAGACGGTGATGCGGATCACCCCCAAAATTTAATCAGTTCTTCCTTGTACCATTTCCAACAACGCCTGAAAGTTTCATTGAAATCCGTCCAAAAGTTTTTGAGTTATCTTGCTAACCAACAGACAAACAGACAGACAGACAGACAAACAGACAAACACACAGACAAACACACAGACAAACCCCGGCAAAAACATTACCTCCTTCTGGCCTTTCGGCCTGGCGGAGGTAATTAAAGCCCGATAAAACATTGTCATTATGGTTCGGTCAATTTGGAAGTGTGCAAATTTCCTTAAACAATGCAAAGGTTGCTGACCCTTTTTGCACACCCTTTCACAGTTCTCTTCAAAGTTTAAATTACTATCAATAATCGTCCCAAGATATTTGTAGGATTGTACACATTCAGTGGTCTGGCCTTTTAGTACAGTGACTTGTGCAAGTCCAGTTTGGAAAACACCTGCACGCATTGACAGAGCTCAAATGTGGAATTAATCAAAGGCAGAGGGTATTTATCCTTAATAGTAATAGTGTTTAGCTCACAGTAATCGATGCACGGACACAGAGACCCGCCCTTCTTCCCGACAAAAAAGAACCCCGCCCCAAGAGTTGCCGAAGAAGGCCGAATGAGGCCGGTATTCAGGGAGTCCTTGATGTAGCTTTCTATCGTCTCCTTTTCCGGTTCAGAAAGGCTGTAGAGCCGGCTGGAAGTCAACCGCACACCAAGGAGGAGGTCGATAGCACAGTCATAAGAGTGGTGAGGTGGCAAAGAAAGTGCTCTCGACTTGCTAAAGACCTCTCCAAGGTCATGGTAGATCTCGATTATGAGACTGAAATCCGGCGGCTCCACCGAGAAGGAGGAGATGGGAAGGGACGGCGAACACGCAGCTGAACAAAGGCAGGATGCTAAACAAAAGGGGCTCCAGGAGGAAATAGAATTTTGTGCCCAACTGATCATAGCGTTGTGCTTCTGGAGCCATGGGTAACCCAGGATCACCAGCAAGGATGAACCAGGGAGAATAAAGGATGACAAAGCGGTTCCCAGAAAGAAGAACAGAGATCAGCACCCTGCGCTCAGTGACAGAAGCAAGATTACTGCTAGATAATGCCGCAAAGTTTAATGAAGCCGGCAAATTGGCAGTGGGGATGCCTACCTCCCGCACAAGTCATGCAGAAATTAAATTCTGTTCTGCCCCTGAATCAATTAGTGCAAAAACCTTTCTCTTAATCCCTGGTAACTGGATGAGAGCCTCGCGAGAGCGTGCTCATGGTACCAGTTGTCCAAGCTGACAGCCTGATCGATAAGCCCATCCAGAGAGGAAGGGACCGCATGGACCGCCAGGCCATCGCGGAGCTTGGTGTTTAGGCCCTGGAGGAAGGCACTGCGGAAGGCAACATCATTCCAGAGTCTGCTGCAATGACCCGAAAAGCCACAGAGAAGTCGGCTGAAGACCGGCTCCCCTGGCAGAGAGACATAGGCGGCTCATGATGTTCCCCTCGCTCTCCGAATGGTCAAAAGCTCGGGAAAACTCACCAATGAATTGATCAAAGGTGTAATTTGGGCCTTCGGCACTACCTAGAACAGACTGAGCCCAACTGAGGACCCGGTCTCGCAGCAGGAGAGTCATAAAGTGAATTTTGGAAGTGTCCTCTGTGTACTCCCCACCCACCTTTCCCAGATAAAGCCAAACATGTACCAAAAACCCCTTGCATTTCCCCATCTACCTGGGTGACCGGTGAGGGAACAGAAGTGGTACGGCGGATGGTGGTTGCTACTGGAACAGCAAGTGGGGAGGAAGGGCCCGGATGAGACATACGGCAGAGATAGCCGGTGACCATGGTCAGCTGCTGAGTGATTGTTTGCAGCTGCTCTGTGAGCAAGCACGGCCACCTACCGCTCTGTGACGTCTAAACGGTACAGGGCAGGGTGCTCCGCTGATGCAGCACCTGCTGAGCTTAAGTCATGGCTGGCTCATTCTGTCATGATTGTGTGGAGAAAAGCTCACGTGCAGGCTACTAACACCAGAGAAGGCACACAACACAGAGGGAAAATGTTTAACACTATCTTATTGAAAAAACAAACACACAGCTGTAGGGAAAAGTGCCGCACGCCAGAGGTATCACACAGCCTGTGGAGAGAGGGAGACGAGAGCAGATTAGGAATGAGGAAGGAGGCTGGGTACAATGAATAACAAGGGTAGGTCTTACTGTGGGCGAGCAGAGAACCCGGCAGAGGAACCCAGCGGAAGGTGGAGGGACCACCAGGGCAGAGCTGGCAGGAGAGTAGAGAGGCGTGGAGCTAGGGGGTGAGTCTGACCAGGTGAAGAAGGTCTTCTGGAATGGAGATGATGATGATGGGATAGGTGAATGCGCTGCAACCCCGGAGACACACCACGGAGGTGGCAGCAACCTGGGGAGAGAGGAGGAAAGGGAGATGGTCGGATGGAAAACCTCCCACAGAAGGGGGGAGGGGGCTCACCCAATCATAACAGAGGACTGATTTTGATTTTCTTTTTTTTTTTGACATTTAACTAGAAGCTTACTGTCACTCAATTACCACGACACTGGAAGAACTCGGATTTCGTGGCTTAAATATGTTTATTCTTTTTTTCAAGTTTTGTGACTTTGATTAGACTTTGAACAATCTACAAACTCCAGGGACCCGGGAGAAGTCCGCTGAGATCCCGTGTTGTCTAAATCTGGATGGCATACAAATCAGCGGAGCCAGCCACACCTCTCAGCATCTCTGGGTCTCACCTCCAAGATAGTTCAGTTGTGGGAAGAAATTATCTGCTGGCAGATATTTTCCATGCCATGTGATGATCAGCTAAGGATCCAGCTAAAGTCAACCCAATCAACTGATCAACGTAAGCAAGACCCATTTTCTATCTGCTGGGCTAAATACGATGTCCATCCCAGTTGAAGTATGTCAAAATTTCTCATGTTGAGATCAGGGTCACAGACTCCGACCAGAGTTATAAAATTGAGGAAAAGTAATGTCCATCTTTTCATTAACCTCCATTCCTTTTTAAAGTAACCCAGATTTTCCTTTTTCATATAAATCAGCTTTTATCATTTTCTTCATAAAACTGCATCCAGTTTTCCTCACCAGTTGTCACGAGCCTCCTCGTGCACTTTTACGCAGCACAGGGAGGAGGGGAAGGAAGAATGGATTTACGTGCAGAGATTCACCACAGCACATTTATTGAACATAAGACTGATCCCAAAAAGGTGAAGGCTTACAAAAATAAACAGAAACACTTAAAGTTGGCGTCCGGGGCCAACATCACTCAGCGAACGTATGGAGAGGAAACGTGTTTACCATGGTTGCGCCCCAGAGCTGACATGACTTCAAGGGCGCAACAGAACCACGGCTGTGTGGAGTGGCTAACATGTCGTAATAGTGTTGACAATATTTGCTGACTGAGGGCAGTGCGGTGGCGCAGTGGTTAGCACTGCTCCAGCACAGCAACTCACCCTTGGCCATGGGATCCCTGGTTCGATCCCAGCCCCTGACCAACAGTGATCTGTGTGGAGTTTGCATGTTCTCCCCGTATCTGCGTGGGTTTACTCCGGGATTTCTCCGGTTTCCTCCCACAGGCCAAAAACATGCAGGTTAGGTTAATTGGAGACTCTAAAGTGGCCCTAGGTGTGAATGTGTGTGTGAATGGTTAAGGGATAGCGCTGTACCGTGGCTGCTTCATCCATCCAGGTGGATGCCCTCAATTTCCCCTCTGGGGATCAATAAAGTATACAAAAAAAAAACAAACCACGGCAGATTATGCAAACATAACATGAATAGCTCAGGGTAGACTTGGAGTACTCCAGGACGCTCTACTGTAGCTGGAGAAGGAAACTGAACTATGCTAAACAGTTCATACTCACGGCACAGGAGCAGTCCATAAAGTCCAAGTAACCAACGAACATACACCAACAACAGCTACACTGAGGGGAATGGTGACAGTGTAGCTTTCCCTCAAAAGACAATACAACCATGCGGTGATTAACGTCTGTATGGCAATGCACAGTGGTCCAACAGTGTTTGACTGGCAAGAGCCCCCTAAGTACAAACACTGCTGGCATCACAAATTGGACACACCTGGGCGAGGCGCGGGAAAAATAATTACCGGGGAGAATCAGCTGGCTGTCAAAGAGAGAGGGGGCGTGGTCGGACCGGCGATTGTTAGACAGCACCCACCAGAAAGTGGGCCAAGGAGGCTGCCTGACAACCGCCGGCCAGAGCGGCAGCTACAGGCATGGAAAAGAAAAAGAACACAGACATAAAAACAACAAGAACTCAAAAGGTAACGATACCTACAGTAATATTCCCAATGTCTGAACTACAGGCATGGAAAAGAAAAAGAACACAGACATAAAAACAACAAGAACCCATGGACATCACCAAACGCTGGGTTTCCTCCTTTGTGATGCTTTGCCAGGCCTTTACTGCAGCTGACTTCAGTTGTTGCTTGTTTGTGGGTCTTTCTGTCTGAAGTTTTGTCTTGAGCAAGTGAAATGCATGCTCGATTGGGTTGAGATCTGGTGATGGACTCGGCCATTGCAGAATATTCCACTTCGTTGCTTTAAAAAACTCCTGGGTTGCTTTTGCAGTATGTTTTGGATCTACTGTGAAGCGCCATCCAATCAACTTTGCTGCATTTGGCTGAATCTGAGCAGAAAGTATATCCCTATACACTTCAGAATTCATGCAGCTGCTTCTGTCTTTTGTCACATCATCAATAAACACAAGTGACCCAGTGCCATTGGAAACTATGCATGCCCATGCCATCACACTGCCTCCACCATGTTTTACAGAAGATGTGGTGTGCTTTGGATCATGAGCTGTTCCAGTTCTTCTCCAAACTTTCTTCTTCCCATCATTCTGGTACAGGTTGATCTTAGTCTCATCTGTCCAAAGAATGCTGTTCCAGAACTGGGCTGGCTTCTTCAGGTGTTTTTTGGCAAAGTCAATTCTGGCCTTTCTATTTTTGAGGCTGATTCATGGTTTGCACCTTGTGGTGAATCCTTTGTATTTACTCTCATAAAGTCTTCTCTTTATGGTAGACTTTGATACTGATACACCTACTTCCTGGACAGTGTTCTTCACTTGAGTGGATGTTGTGAAGGGGTTGTTCTTCACCATGGAAAGGATTCTGCGATCATCCACCACTGTTGTCTTCCGTGGACGTCCAGGCCTTTTTGAGTTCCCAAGCTCACCAGTGCACTCTTTTTTTCTCAGAATGTACCAAACTGTTGATTTGGCCACTCCTAACATTTCTGCTATCTCTCTGACAGATTTCTTCTTTTTTTTCAGCCTCAGGATGGTCTGTTTCACCTCCATTGAGAGCTCCTTTGACCGCATGTTGTGTGTTCACAGCAACAGCTTCCAAATGCAAACGCCACACCTGAAATCAACTCCAGACCTTTTAACTGCTTAATTGATGACAGGTTAACGAGGGAAGAGCCCATGCAGCCTTGTTTTTTTTTTTTTTTTTTGCAGCCTTCTGAGTCAATTGTCCAATTACTTTTGGTCCCTTGAAAAAGGGGCGGCTACGTATTAAAGAGCTGTAACTCCTAAACCCTTGCTCCAATTTGGATGTGAATACTGTCAAATTACAGCTAAGAGTCTGCACTTTAAGCCCATATTAATTATATAATTGTATCCTGAATGTTTTCGTAAACAGCTAAAATAACAAAACTTGTGTCACTGTCCAAATATTTTTGGGCCTAACTATATATATATATATACAGTATATATACAGTATACTATAATACTATCTAAGCTGAGTTTGATCATTAAAATGCTAAAGGTGTATTGAAGTTTCTAGTTGATTTTTTTGTCTGTTCTCTTTGATTCACGCAGAACAATTCACGAATGTTTGAGATTGATTCATGGCTGGTGCAAAGCGTCCAGCCTTTTGGACTGGTGCCCCACAAGCTTATGTGTGTTGGTAATGAAGTGAAACCTCATTCCCACCTACACATATATATAAATTAAATAATCTTTGTACCTAATAACAATAAATTACTACAATAATAATAATAATAATAATAATAATAATAATAATAATAATAATAATAATACATTTTATTAATAATAGAAGAGGATATAGGCCAACTTATGTCAAAAAGTGATGGATGGTGACCTTTGACCTCTCCCGCCTACCCCTTCGTTCCCACATGACCTTTGACCTTTTCAACTTGTGACCCACACCTGTGCCTGCAACCGTGTATCAAAGTGATGGATGACCATCTCAACCTGTTCAACTTGTGACTGGCACCTGCACCCACGACCGGATGTCAAACTGATGGATGATAGTTGAAGTTTATGAACTTTTGACCCGGCCTCAGCCAATGAGCGGTGAGGGAAGGTTTGACAGCCTGGCTTGATGAGCTAGAGGTGCACCCGTGTGGTCAACCAATGAAACTACAGTGTGGTGTGTGTGAAAACTGGATCATTAAATAAAATCAGAAAATTAAATAATGAAAAAGAGAAAAAAAAACTCACCATGACTGTGGGTTAGCGGTAGAAGCACTGCAAAGCATGAAAGCGTAGTGAGCTGACATTCGCAAGCCAGAAGTGAGCGGAGAGGGTGGGTTTGATGACCTAGCCAATGGCGTTCTAGTGGCGGGTTAATCACCAAGTCCATCATGGGGTGAAGCCAGACTAGCAAAAACACTGCAGTGGCGATTCAGAGTCTTCAGGCGAAGTGGGGATAGACTGAACGGAGCAAAAAGTAAGCCTTCAAATGTGTGTTTTTGGATGCACCTTCCTCTTTCCTTAACGAACAAGCCAATAATGACAAAACTATATAAAACAAAGTTTAAGAACTTAAAAAAAACAACAAACTTTTATCTGTATGGTTTGTATGTGCAATCAAAGTTTTATTCTTGGTGATACTGGCAAATTTAACATTTCGCCTATAAAGCATTTTATATTTTCCATTTTGTATTACATTTTTTTTAGATTGTAAACATCCCACAACTTGTACGTGATATTTACCAACAGTTAAATTATTTTTATTCAATTAAACCTTTCATCATCTGTCGTGATTTGAAAAAAGTTTTTTTTTTTCATAGCTTCTGTGTCATGCGGTGGCCCTCGCGAGCCACCATAAGACGCCAAGAGTCGCCGGTGAGGTTTGCATTGATGTTTTATTCACAAACACAAGATAACACGCAAAGTAATGAGCCTCGGTGGGCTAAAAAAAACAAGACTAGACACAGGAGATCATAAGGCTAACAGGAAGCTTACTTATGATTCTGACCATGAACAAGGAGCGATCGTTTATGATCTGTTGACGTGGAATTATAGGCGATATTTGACGAGACTGCTACATCATACTGCTCCCAGCGCCCGCTTAAGTACAGGGCTGCTGATGACCACAAATGCAGCATGGCTGTCAGGCTTTGACAGCAGGAAGCTCCTCCGAGCGCTGTCACAATAAGAGCTTGGGGAGCCAGAAGGTAAACACTGCTGTCAAACCTGGCGGAGATGATGCATGGCCCGAGCGTGGACGAAATCGGCGCTCGGACCATGACAGTTTCTCCCCCCCGAGGGCAGGCTCTGAACGTCCATTGACACCCAAGCCACCCCCCCTCCCCCGGGTGGGCGGATGGGGGAGCAGGCCCAGAGGGAGAGGATCAGCCACAGACCAAAAACCATGATGATTAACAGAAGCACAAAGAAAACCAGAAAAAAATATGATACTCACTAATACTCAAATCATAATTAAGAGTTAATTTGAATTTGAGTTCAGAGTTGAGAATTAATAATTTTGCTGCCCACAAAATTATACCAGTTACATTAATTACATAACTAGCAATCAAAGATTTAGTCTTTCCAAAACATTATCAAAAGCAAATGTAAGTGTACTAAACTGTATTAGCCACACAAAATTAAAAAGAATACTTTTCACAAGTATTTAAAGTTTAAAATAAAAAAAAACAAGGTTTGTTAAATTTTGCTTTTATATCAGGCATCAGATTGTTTATAGTTTGTTTTTTTCCAACAGAACTAAATATTGCATAAGCAACTGACGTGTTTAAATTTTCAAACTACTAAATATAATATTGTTCCATGTCCACACTGAGTGACTGCTAAATACATCTTCTGAAATCACATCGACCATTTTAATTTGATCAGTCTGCCAATAAGTGTTTTATTCCTTCCTGCTTTTTGGTAGAAAGTTAACAGCCTATGTCCAGCAGATTCAACTCACAGAGACAACTGTGTCATTACTGCTAAGAATCAACACAACTCTACAAGTTTAAAAAAATGATAAAGAAAAAACTGCAGCTAACCTGCAGCATCATGTCCCAGTTACTCCGGACTTTTTAAAACAATTACCTCGGGTCTCTGGGTGATTCCTGAAGGTATCATTTAACACTTTGCACCATAGTGTGTTACCAGCGCTAGAGTTAGCAGAGTCTGCAACAATTGATTTGTAATAACAGTGGACTTACTTCTTTGCATAAGAGTAGTTTTTGATCTTTCATAATAACAAATTACATGTTGCACAGTGTTGACACAAACTCTGGTTTTGAAATTAGTATATTCATACAAAGTTGTTTCATTATGATTAATGTGCTTCAACTGTTTATTAGTTGAAAAAATTTAAATAATTATTTGTATGCAAGAATTACAAAAACATTTGTTTTAGTTTGTACAGAAGCATTTAAGCCTAAACTAATTTGCATTACCTGCCCTTAAACATTTATCATTGAAGGCAACAGTAACTCCATCACTTGTGTACTCTAAATAACTAAATAGACGGTTATGCTGTTTCATCCCACCTAGCAACAATGCTCTGCACTGTGTGTGTTTATATATTTACATATTTATTCCATCTAGCTACAATGCTCTGCACTGGGTGTGTTTATATTTATATATCTATATATTTATTCCATCTAGCTACAATGCTCCGCACTGTGTGTGTTTATATACTTGCATATTTATTCCACCTAGCTGCAATGCTCCGTACTGTGGGTGTTTATATATTTACATATTTATTCCATCTAGCTACAATGCTCTGCACTGTGTGTTCATATATTCATATATTTATTCCATCCAGCTACAATGCTCTGCACTGTGTGTCTGTGTGTGTGTGTGTGTATATATATATTTTATAGTAATATGTACATATGTATATTAGCTGCTCTTGCTTGCTTGTTTTTTTTTTTGTTTTTTTTTTCTTGCCTTCTGATTGTTGCTCTGAGTGTTGCTATCCCTGTGCTGTTGCAATCCTGGAATTTCCCCGTTGTGGGACTAATAAAGGCTTATCTTATCTTATCTTATCTTATCTTACTCGTTTCTTTGTATAAGACCATTTGACTGCCCTGTTTTTAATCACACAATACATGTGTGAAGTGCATTTACATGTATGAAAAAGGACATTTTAACTTCCTGGTTTTTTGTAACAAGTCACTGCAGTTGTACTAAACATTATTTATATATCCATATATTAAGATAAGATAAGATAAGATAAGATAAGCCTTTATTAGTCCCACAACGGGGAAATTCCAGGATTGCAACAGCACAGGGATAGCAACACTCAGAGCAACAATCAGAAGGCAAGAAAAAACAAGCAAGCAAGAGCAGCTAATATACATATGTACATATTACTATAAAATATATATATACACACACACACACAGACACACAGTGCAGAGCATTGTAGCTGGATGGAATAAATATATGAATACATGAACACACAGTGCAGAGCATTGTAGCTAGGTGGAATAAATATGCAAGTATATAAACACACACAGTGCGGAGCAATGTAGCTAGATGGAATAATATGTAGATATATAAAAACACAGTGCGGAGCATTGTAGCTAGATGGAATAAATATGTAAATATATAAACACACACAGTGCAGAGCATTATAGCTAGATGGAATAAATATGTAAATATATAAACACACACAGTGCTGAGCATTGTAGCTAGATGGAATAAATATGTAAATATATAAACACACCCAGTGCTGAGCATTATAGCTAGATGGAATAAATATGTAAATATATAAACACACACAGTGCTGAGCATTGTAGCTAGATGGAATAAATATGTAAATATATAAACACACCCAGTGCTGAGCATTATAGCTAGATGGAATAAATATGTAAATATATAAACACACCCAGTGCTGAGCATTATAGCTAGATGGAATAAATATGTAAATATATAAACACACCCAGTGCTGAGCATTATAGCTAGATGGAATAAATATGTAAATATATAAACACACACAGTGCGGAGCATTGTAGCTAGATGGAATAAATATGTAAATATATAAACACACCCAGTGCTGAGCATTATAGCTAGATGGAATAAATATGTAAATATATAAACACACCCAGTGCTGAGCATTATAGCTAGATGGAATAAATATGTAAATATATAAACACACACAGTGCAGAGCATTGTTGCTAGGTGGGATGAAACAGCATAACCGTCTATTTAGTTATCCTACATGGTATGATTATGTGCCCATACATATTCTCACCCTCCATAGCGACCGGTATGTTCCTAGTTGTATGCCGGAGAGGACCATTGTGTAAGTCTATTGCATCTTTTGCATTCAAAAAAAAAAAAAAAAAAACTATTAGTTTGTTACGTCTTTTTGCTATCTCTGCGAGCAGCCCTTATATCAGCTATTAAATAGCTGATATAAGTTTGTAATAGCCAGATGCTCAACATCACCATGCTTCATCATGGGTTCTCATCAAGTGCTTGTGCACACCTGTGACAATGCATTCAAACTTAGGAAGCAGCATTTAGTCTAACATAGTGCTACATTTTACAATTTGTTTTCAGGCCTAGAACCTTTTCTTCTTTTGTTAATCAGAGGTACTGATGGAAAATACATGTAATGATGTTTAATAAATTTACCACAACCATTTACATGCTGTACTGTTACAATTATATTGTTTCTGTTGACACTCTTCAATTTTTTTATTGTTTGATTGCTTACAGAATCGTTTGATGCAAGTATTTATTTAACTCTCCTACTTGTTATATTCAACCAAAGTTGCTTCAACCTGATTAACGTGTTACGTGTAACATGAAAAACATATGTACACCAGAATATTATTTGATTAGTAACTTTGATGTAGTTTACTTTTTCACCCAACCTTTTGTCATAGTAACAGTAAATAATTTCCTGAATAGCAATAAATTTCAGACCATGCACAGATGTTGGGGAAAGCCTGGCTTCCTTAATTTACACCTATGGTTTAAATTTCACTGAATGAGAAACGTAAAGACAACCGGTAAAGTTAAATAATTTCATTTTAAAAAGTACCCTAAAAAAAATAAATAAAATCATTGCTTTAAAATGTGCATTGTAAAATGATTCTGCCTGTTTGGGTCTTACTACTTTTTCCTGACAGAAAACATTCAAATTTGGTTCTAAACATAAACTCTGAAAACAAAATGCCATTCAGGTGCAATGTGCTGGTAACATATTGAAGTGTCAAAAACAAGTAAAATATCTTGGTGCCACAATTGCTCAATATATACCTGGAGTAGGAATGGCCGAAAAAGTTATAACTAAGTCAAATGCCAAACTGAAATTACTGTCCACACAAGCAAGGAATGTCAATCTGAAAACCAAAAAACTACTTATTTCTGCACTGATACAATGTCATTTTGATTATGCCACCACATCCTGGTACACTGGGTAAACAAAAAATATAAGACTAGGCCATGTCATGAATGGCCCCTCGGGGCAGAGAGACAGATCCACGTGCTGAACTGCGAGTTGTGAGATTTATTGAAAACAGCAAAAACATAAAGTCCAAAACGGTGCTCAAACACAAAATCCCAACAAGAGAGAGTAACTTACAAATTATGCACCAGTGTGAGGACAGGGCTCCGGTCGAGACGAGGAAAAACTCAGGTGAGACTTACTCAAGACAGTGACGACATAAAATGAAAACGCTGTCCTTAAATAGGGTCAGCACAAATAACACAAGTAATGCCAGATGTGGGCTCACATGAGGGGGCAGAAGGTAGCAATGATTAATAATTTGGATCAGCTGGACGTAATGAGAGCAGAGCGACCGGCTGACAGCTGACAGGGCTATGCTCACATGGAGCACCAACCAGGAAATGCCCTGACAGCTGTCAACCACAACAATAAGGAATTAGAAGAATACAATATAAACAAGTACAAACTGAGAAATAGATACCAATTGATACAGAATCAAAACATAGTAAAACAAAGACATAAACAGGAAAATAAAAAAAACCATTGCAGGGATAACAAAAACCAAAAGGCACAAAAATACAACAAATACATAAATACAGAGAAAAAGCCACTAGACTGAGCATGGCGGAAACCTCCAGTGCTCAGTTCATGACAGGTTACAGTGTACTTACAACAAAGTCATTTGTTATCTTTTGAATACACCTGCTAGAAGTCATGTTGGGGCTCAGGAATTTGAGCTGGTCCGTATCTTGCCTGTCGAATCACACGTCAGCCAGCTAAGACTCAGTCTAGTCTACAGTGTTGTTAATGGTACCGCTCCAAATTATCTTTCTGGAACCATTTGTGACTTCCATTACATCAACAAGCTCCAGTACCATGTCTCTCCGTGTACCTCAAGTCAAGTGTCATGGAAAATCTTTTTGTTATTCTAGTACATTACAGTGGAATCAACTGCCCAGCCATATTCAAAGTGACACAAGCAAGTCTCATTTCAAAATTTTAGTAAAAAACAACAACATTTATTTCAAAGTTTTAATGACTGAGTCAACTCCTTTTATGTATTATTATTTTTTTAATGATCTTTTGTTAATGTAATGAATATTGTACCCTTGTAAAACATGTTTTTATTTACCTTTTTATTGGACCACAGTGAAAATAAGTGCTTGCACTTTTTTATGTTATCCAATTGTTTTAATGATTTGGTATACAGTGGTGTGAAAAAGTGTTTGCCCCATTCCTGATTTCTCATTTTTTGTATGTTTGTCACACTTACATGTTTCAGATCATCAAACAAATTTAAATATTTGACACATGCCAAAAACATGCAAGTTAGGTTAATTGGCATCAAACTGGAGATTCTAAATTGTCCTTAGGTATGACTGTGAGAGTGAATGGTTGTCTGTCTCTCTGTGTTGGCCCTGCGATGGACTGGCGATCTGTCCAGGGTGGACCCTGCCTCTCGCCCAAAGATGCTGGGATAGGCTCCAGCCCCCCCCCCCCCCCGCGACCCAAAAAAAGGATTAAGCGAAAGGAGATGGATGGATGGATGGATGGATGGACAAAGATAACACAAGTAAACACAAAATGCAGTTTTTAAATGAAGGTGTTAATTATGAAGGGGGAAAAAAAATCCAAACCTACATGGCCCTGTGTGAAAAAGTGATTGTCCCCTAAATCTAATAACTGGTTGGGCCACCCTTAGCAGCAACAACTGCAATCAAGCATTTGTGATAACAGGCAATGAGTCTTTTACAGCGCTGTGGAGGAATTTTGGCTCACTCATCTTTGCAGAATTGCTGTAATTCAGCCATATTGGAGGGTTTTCGAGCATGAACCGCCTTTTCAAGGTCATCCCACAGTATCTCAATTGGATTCAGGTCAGGACTGTTTATTTGTAACTTCTAATATTTAAATTTGTTTGATGATCTAAAACATTTAAGTTTGACAAACATAAAAAAATGGGAAATCAGGAAGGGGGCAAACACTTTTTCACACCACTGTACATACATAAAAATAGCAAGAGAAACACTGTTGAATTGTAAAGGGATAGCGCCGTACCGTGGCTGCTTCATCCATCCAGGTGGATGCCCTCAATTTCCCCTCTGGGGATCAATAAAGTATACAAATTATTTATTAACAGCAGAAAATGCTGTAAAACATCCATCCATCCATCCATCTTCTACCGCTTTTCCGGAGGTCCGGGTCGCGGAGGCAGCAGTTCAAGCAGAGAAGCCCAGACTTCCCTCTCCCCAGCCACCTGCTCCAGCTCTTCAGAGGGGATACCAAGGCGTTCCCAGACTAGCTGGGAGACATAGTCTCTCCACCGAGTCCTGGGTCTGCCCCGGGGTCTCCTCCCAGTGGGACGTGCCTGAAACACCTCAAGTGGGAGGCGTCCAGGAGGCATCCTAATCAGATGCCCATACCACCTCAACTGACTCCTTTCAATGTGGAGGAGCAGCGGTTCTACTCTGAGCCTCTCCCGGATGACTGAGCTCCTCACCCTATCTCTGAGGGTGAGTCCAGCAATCCTACGGAGAAAGCTCATTTCAGCCGCTTGTATCCGCGATCTCGTTCTTTCGGTCATTACCCAAAGCTCGTGACCATAGGTGAGAGTAGGAACGTAGATTGACTGGTAAATCGACAGCTTTGCCTTAGAACTAAGCTCCCTCTTCACCACAACAGACCGGTACAACGTCCGCATCACTGCAGATGCTGCTCCAATCCGTCTGTCGATCTCTCGCTCCATTTTCCCCTCACTCGTGAACAAGACCCCAAGATACTTAAACTCCTCCACTTGGGGCAGGAGCCTGTCCCCAACCCGGAGAGGACAATCCACCTTTTTCCGGCTGAGGACCATGGACTCGGACTTGGAGGTGCTGATTCTCATCCCAGCCGCTTCACACTCAGCGGCAAACCGTCCCAGCAAGAGCTGTAGGTCATTGCTGGATGAAGCCAACAGGACAACATCATCTGCAAACAACAGAGATGAGATCCTGTGGTCACCAAGCATGACACCCTCCATTCCCTGGCTGCGCCTAGAAATCCTGTCCATAAAAATTATGAACAGGACCGGTGACAAAGGGCAGCCCTGGCGGAGTCCAACTCTCACTGGGAATGACTCCGACCGAGTGTTGGCAATGCGAACTAAACTCTCACAACGGTCGTACAGAGACCGAATAGCTCGTAACAACAAGCCCGATACCCCATACTCCCGAAGCACCCCCCACAAAAATCCACGAGGGACGCGGTCAAATGCCTTCTCCAAGTCCACAAAACACATGTAAACTGGTTGGGCAAACTCCCACGAACCCTCAAGAATTCTCGAGAGGGTAAAGAGCTGGTCCGATGTGCCACGGCCAGGACGAAAACCACATTGCTCCTCCTGAATCCGAGGTTCGACCAACGGCCGGACTCTCCTCTCCAATACCTTGGCATAGACCTTCCCAGGGAGGCTGAGGAGTGTGATCCCAAGCTTTTGCTGTAAAACAGTGTAGAAAAATATTTGCAATATGAGAGTGAAGTACAGGTAGATTGGCCCTTGACAGAGGTTGAAAATGACCACCATGAATTGGGACACCCGTTCAGGGCTCCAACGAGGTCATTAGTAATTGCTGATCGATTTAATCTAAATCTAGGATTTAATCTAAATCTAAAAAGTGCCCCCCCTCCCCCGTTAAAACATAAATTAACTGTGGTTTATCAAGTTTTTGGGAAGCTGAGTTCAATTTCTCCAGCCACACCTAGGCTTGCCACACCTGTTCTCAATCAAGAAATCACTTAAATAGGACTTGCCTGACAAAGTGAAGTAGACCAAAAGATCCTGAAAAGCTAGACATCATGCTGTGATCCAAAGAAATTCAGGAACAAACGAGAAACAAAGTAATTGAGATCCATCAGTCTGGAAAAGGTTATGAAGCTATTTCTAAAGCTTTGGGACTCTTCCACTATAAGAAAGAGACTGAGCAAAAGTGGCCTGCATGGCAGAGCTCCAAGAAGAAAACCACTGCTGAGCAAAAAGAACATAAAGGCCCATCTCAGTTTTGCCAGAAAACATCTTGATGATCCCCAAGACTTTTGGGAAAATACTCCGTGGACTGACAAGTCAAAAAATGAACTTTTTGGAAGGTGTGTGTCCCTTTTCATCTGGCATAAAAGGAACACAGCATTTCAGAAAAGGAACACCATACCAACAGTAAAATATGGTGGTGGTAGTGTGATAGTCTGGGGCTGTTTTGCTGCTTCAGGACCTGAAGACTTGCTGTGGTAAATGGAACCATGAATTCGTCCGGCCATCTGTTCATGACCTCAAGCTGAAGCACACTTGGGTTCTGCAGCAGGACAATGATCCAAAACACACCAGCAAGTCCACCTCTGAATGGCTTAAGAAAAACAGAATGAAGACTTTGGAGTGGCCTAGTCAAAGTCCAGACCTGAATCCGACTCATATGCTGTGACATGACCTTAATAAGGTAGTTCATGCTCAAAAACCCTCTAATGTGGCTGAATTACATCAATTCTGCAAAGATGAGTGGGCCAAACTTCCTCCACAGTGCTGTAAAAGACTCATTGCCATTTATCGCAAACGCTTGATTGCAGTTGTTGCTGCTAAGGGTGGCCCAACCAGTTATTAAGTTTAGGGGGCAATCACTTTTTCACACAGGACCATGTAGGTTTGGAATTTTTTTTACCCTTAATAATGAACACCTTCATTTAAAAACTGCATTTTGTATTTTCTTGTGTTATCTTTGTCTAATATTTAAATTTGTTTGATTATCTGAAACATTTAAATGTGACAAACATACAAAAATATGAGAAATCTGGAAGGGGGCAAACACTTTTTCACACCACTGTATATTTACAAAGTCATTTTAATGAAGAACAAATAAACTAAACTAAAACAAAAAGTTAATCTGACTTGTTAATATGCCTAAATGCATAAACGTCATGTGTATTAACATGTTAGTTCACTTAATCATTCATATCATGGGAGACGGTGTTAAAGTTTTTTGTACATCTTTGGCATTTTTTCCTACCTGCGAGCTGGTGTTGCTGAGAGCCAAGTGACTTAACATTACTAAATTTAAACATTACTCTGATTTTATGGCTTGCCTTTTATCAATTTTGCAGACGAAAGCATCATCAGTCTGTTTTCAGTTGTACCCAGCGGCAACCCCCAGATGGGTGCATGCAGTTATGGGTCCGACGGGGCAGCATAGCTGTAAAGAAAGGTTCTGCGCCAGGCAAACTGTAGCTTTGGCTGTTGCTGCTGAAAAGCGCTCAAAAATTATGGATAAAAGGGTCAGACAGCGCACAGGTTGATCCTCATGGAGAAATTACAAGAACGACCCGGTGTAAGTTACCTCCTCATTTTGGGCTAGTGGGGTGCCAGTCTGAGCAGCCTTATAACAAACTTATCACAGAGAGGTCTGTCATGGGTTCATTACAGCAAGCTTTTTAATTAAGGCAGTTATGTAGTTTGGTGAGAATACTCATGAAGGTGTTAAGGTTGGTACACTCTAATCACCATAATCAAAATCAAATGAATAAAGGCTTCAAGCATTTCACTGTGCATGTCATGAATACTGAAAAGTTTCTTTTTAGTTGCCTTTGGTAGTAGACTGTTACAGCCACTGTGTAGGACTGAACATTACCATAGGTCCTTCATCCCAACAGCAGTTAGACTGTATAATATACACATAGGATAAATACTTGAATAAATGTGCATGTATGTACAGTATATTATTTTTATTGATGTACGTATATAGTACAATTTGTACATATTTTAAATATAATTGATCTTGTGTTTTTAGTAGGTTTTTATTGTTTTTTTGACTTTTGCTTTCTGTTCTTCTTTTCTGACTGTACTGCTGTGGCAAATGAATTTCACCAGTGTGGAATTAATAAAGTTGTATCGTCTCTCTTATCATTAATTATATTACAAAAAAACTTGGTCACATAATGTGATCTATTGAGGCGTAGTATTAATACTAATCAGTTGCTGCTCATTCTTTTATCAATGATTCATTTCCTTGTCTAGTCCTTCATCAGAGAAAGCTAGGACAAATTGTTTAATACACATCTCACATGTCTGAATTTGTTGTGGCGCATCAGCGTAAGGTTGTAATGTTGGGTTTGTGGAGAGAGAAATAATCAGGCAGAGCGGTCCAGAGCAGAACAGGCTTTATTAATCTCTCTCTCTCTCACATTCACCAGAATCACAAGCATCGAAAGACTCACAGGTCACAGGCACCTCTCCTTTTGTAGCATACAACTCGCTCAGCGACCTGTGGTGCTGCCTTAACATGAAAGCCTTTGCAATTCCCATTCTCTTTGTCACTGTTTGCATCAACACACCAACCCCCACATCAACACGCAAACCCCCCGTGACAATTCCCCTTGTCCTTCCATCTCAGTGGAAACATACTGAGTGAATTCCCACCCCCTCACCCCCCAGAAACTCAGACCGAGCCTTAACCCTCATGTCCTTTGGGCTTCAGCCTATGTCCATAGCGGCTGCAACGTGGGGTCTGCGGCTCCGAGGCGCTGCTGTGCCGGTGGGGTGCTCTTGGGGGTGCGTCCATCTGTGGGGGGACATTGGGAGGGGGGGAAACATCTTTAGCATGCCATTGTGACTGATCTGACGAGTCATGTACCTGGGGAGTTCTCAGTGGGGGTTGTCCGCACCGAGGAGCTCGGGCCAACACCACCTGCTCGTCTGCTAAAAAGAAAGCGGGCTTAAACCTGTCTATACAGACTGTTTCCCTGCGTCCCCCCAAGTCTAACACAAAAGGCACTTTTCCACTAGCCCAGCACACCTCGGCACGCCTCGATTCACTTCAATACGGTTCGGCACGCTTTTGTCTCCATTACAACTGTGTTAAGCTGAGGTGGGTGGGATTTCTATAACAGTGAGGCGGCGCCACACTCCCGTGACGTAGAACACGTGACCCAAGCAAAACATAACACATACAGCTGTACAAGGCCACTCCTTGGTCTGTGGCTTTTTTCACCGTAAACGCCAAAAAGGACCGCCAGGCAAGGGTACAGGCAGCGAGATGAAACACTCTGGAATAGTTCTGCAGCTTCTGGGAGAGCCAAAGGCGTGAGGATACAAACTAGGTCATATATGACGGTAAGCTAATGTTGCTAATGCTAGTTTGCTATAAGTACATCGTACTACACTTTAATGTCTGCAAGTTATCGCTGTTAGGTACTAAAATATGTATGCTGTGTGTGTTTCAGATGGCTCTGTTGTGGGGAAATTACTGCTTCATTCGCTCTGGGCGTTCAGCACAGCCTGTCACGGATGTCAGCACAGCTTCACAAACGATCAGTGGTTATAGAGCTTAAGAATGTCTGTAGAAACGTTTATTTCCTGTGCAACAAATTGCTCTGATCTGCTTGAAAATCATGGAGAGACTGTTGAGACATCATGCACATACCTGCTTCAGCTGCAGAGTCTGAGATGGTGTCATAGAAAAAAATGATCAGCTGACACAACTTGATCGCCATGTTAATAACTATATTAGCCACACAATATATATTCAAAAAGTAAACTTTACTGAGTTAGGTATAATAAGATATATTTGACAGTTATCATGCATTTTAGGCCAAAACAAACTTGGTCTAGGATTAAAAGCAATTAAAATAATGCAGTCACAAGGTTACATGGAAAATACTTGATTTACTAGATACATGTACTGTAGAAATATATATTCTCTGCATCAACAATGTACTAGACATGCATTCATGTAGTATTGCACTGGGAATTTCACTCACAATAAGCCTCTGAAGTTTTTGCAGATGTCTTTTTTTTATATGTGAAGGTTACCACCATGTGGCATAAATTAAATACTGAAAGATTGGAAAAGCTAAGAATAATCCAGCAGTTTGAGAAATCACTTTTGGTTTGGTGTAAGTCTGTCAACAGAATTATGAACCATAAAGCAGTTTGTGTTAAAATGTTAAATTCCATTAAACCTAATCCGGGGGCTTCCAATCATGTGTCATGGGGGGCCAAGACCCTGCAGGTTCTCTCTTCTACCCAGTCTCTTCAGTAGGTGTTCTCACTGATCAGTCAGTGGAAGAAGTTCAGTGGAATCTGCTGTTGAAGACACTGGTTGGAGGTAAAGCCTGCAGGGTCTTGGCCCTCCATGGGACATGATTGGACACCCCCGCACAAACCCATTATGATGAAGAGCAGATGCTAATATGACCCAGAATTCCTCCATATACTGGTACTGTCACTAAAGTATGCAGGGTCTTCTGTACAGTCTTCTAACAATATAGTCTTCAGTTAATAAAATAATTGTTTTGGTTACTTTTTTCTTAAAAATGAGTCATTATTTTCAAGGTCACTGATTAATCCTTTGTACAGTTGACTCTTTTCCCACCGGTGTCTTAACAGAAAAAATAGAAAATCAAGATAGAGAATCATGATGCAAACACATAAGTTACTAAATTGTTTATTACAATTAGCAGCAAATTCCAGATTATTCAGAATGTGCAAAATTCAAACTGTAAAAAAAAAACTGGAATGGTGACACACGGCAGCCACGCTGCCTCACTGAGAAGCAACTGGATCGGCCCATCGTACTGGTCCTGGTTCAACAGATCTTCAGCCTGCATCTCTGTAAATAGTGAGGCAAGGTCCAGTTGGGGTGACAGTTTCCCTCTTGCCTAGACAAAAGACAAATGGGTGGTGGTTAATTAAAGCAAGTTTAAAACTTATTTGGGAAATACACTTGTTGCTAAAAGCCAGTGGTGGAATGTGAATTAATGAATGAATCTTTATTTCGGATTGATTAAAAGTAAAGATTAAAAGAAAATAGAATAATATAACAAAGGGGAAAAAAATCTAACAAGGTCAAATTAAACAATAACTCCTCTGATTCTACAGTTCAACATAGGTTATCTGAAATGGGTGATGGCTGAAGCTGCAGCTTATATTGCCCACCCATATTCCATCCAAGAATTCAAAAGAAAAACAAAACAGGAGGGATTACAATTTGAATGTGACAATAAAGTACTTCGTTGTTGTATTTAACCACAATTTTCATGTAGCTGCGCTTCGGTAGATTTTACAAGGGCTGGGTTACATTTAAAATCATCTCTTTTTACTGTGGCCTCAGCAATCAGAATGAATTAATACATTCACTTGAATGGAATCTAGTACTTTAACTGAAGTTGTGCATCACCGAGTGTGGAGTCGCTCAGTCAAAATATGAAGTTTTTATCAATAAAAGTTTGTCTTGTCTGTAAAAGTGTCTTTTCTTGCCCTGGCTTCATGTGTGGGCGGTGTTTTGTACTAGCATTGCTAAAATATAAAAGGAAGCACTACAATGGGTCTTGAATATTTGTAATGTGTCCTGTTACTGCATGAGTTTATTGATGATAGACTATAAACTACACATATAAAGTAAATTATATTGATGACTGAACATCTCACATTCGCCAAAACCTACAGTTATGAACATAACTCACAAAGGATCACACAAGTGATCTGACAAAAAAATAAATACATCAACAAGCGGTTTATTTAACAGTTGATGTGCCATATTCACACAATCAAATAAATCTCAGTTCAGTCCCTTTTATATTAAGTGGAAATTGTGCTACTTTGTTTTTGACACTTTACCTATAAAAGCAAAGGATTTTAGTACGTTCCACAGTGGCAACGTCCGTTGTGGAGCGGCTGATTTCCTCCTGCCTAGATGAACGACAGAAATGGATGATGGTTAGTTTCAAGCAAGTTCAACACTTATATAGGCACATCTTGTGGAAATGTGTGAATGACGAGACAGAGTTCTCTCTCAAGTCATTCACATCTCCAACATCTCGAAGCAGAAAAGAGAGCCACACAGGGAACTCTCGTCCTTACATCCCAGGACTCTTACAGTTCACAAGTCACATATATCACATACCACATTGCATTATAATGACAGTAACAATGCATCCTCTCTCCATGATATCACCCCCACTGTCTACAATGCATCCCCTCTTTAATCCTTTAATTATACCCCCACAGTCTCCAGCCTTGCATACCAAAGCTAACACTCTTGCAGCTTCCTGTAATCACCAAGGAAGCTCTGCCTTTGTTCTGGTCTAAAATGTGAGTCACCAAGCAAGTCACAATGTGTGTCCACCACACAAAGCCTCCCCAACATTTTAGAACAAACAAGAGAATAACAACATGCATGCCGTGATAGTATCAATACACATCAGTCCACATGTTGTCTAGGCTTCAGTCTACTGCCGTATCTGCTGTAGCTGAGATTCCACGTCTCTGCGGCGCTGTCACGCTGGGGGTTTGCCGTCTGGGGGTGGAAACCTTTTGTCAGCACCTGTGGGTGTTCTGGGGAAACATTACTCTGTGGAGCCCTCCGCGGGGGTCTACCTCGCCGCGGGGCCCTCGCCAACAGCACTTGCTCATCTGCCACCACAAAAGCGGGTTTGAGTCTGTTTATGCCAACTTTCTCTTTCCTACCCCCCAAATCTAGCAAAAACTGCTTGTCCCCTGTTTCTAACACTCTGAAGGGGCAGCGGGGTTCGATGCGCATCGTGTCTGACAAAAACAAATTCTGCGTTCTTAAAAGTTTTAGGCACAAAAACGCGCGGAATACTGTGGTGCGTGGGGCCGGGCAGCGTGCTTGATTCTATGTTACTCCGCAACAGCTGAGACGGGGAGGCGTCTGGCGCAGGGTTATCTGGGAGAAACTCCCCAGGCAGCCGGAGTGGCTGCGCAAACACGAGCTCCGCTGGGGAGGCTTCTAAGTCCTCTTTAGGTGCAGAACGCAACCCCAATAACACCCACGGTAACTTGTCTACCCAATTTGCATCCGTCAGTGATGCTCTGAGAGCTGCTTTCAATGACCTATGAAAACGTTCGCATAACCCGTTAGCCTGCGGATTGTACGCGGTTGTGCGGCGAATTGTGACACCCAGGCTGCGGGCCATTGTCGACCAAAGCTCGGACACAAATTGAGGGCCTCTGTCGGACGTAATGTCCGACGGAACGCCGAAGCGCGCCACCCAAGCTGTTAAAAACGCGCGCGCCACCTCCTCGGCCGTGGTTGATGCCAGCGGGACCACTTCAGGCCAGCGCGTGGTGCGGTCCACCATTGTGAGAAGGTGTGTGCACCCTTGTGACGGCGGGAGGGGGCCCACGAGGTCCACATGAACGTGATCGAACCTCTTGGCCGGAATGTGAAACGGCTCCAAAGGAGCCCTCGTATGCCTGTGTACTTTGGCTCGTTGACACGCCGTGCAGGCTGCTGCCCACTCTTTAACTTGGTTGCGGAGGCTCGACCACACAAATTTCTCTCCTACCATTTTGACTGACGCGCGCACTCCTGGGTACGCCAAAAAATGAATCAAGTCAAAAACGCGGCGGCGCCACGTGGCCGGTACTACTGGACGTGGCCGTCCCATGGAGACATCGCAGATTAGGGGGGGCATACCGTCTTGCAGCACCCTGCTCTCCAGCCTTAACCCTGTTGGTCCAGACTGAAGCGCGCGCACCTCCGCGTCACCAACCTGCTCCGCGGCCATGGCTGCGTAATCTACCCCTACGCTGACTGGGGCCGCCACGGTGCGCGAGAGGCAATCTGCCACTACATTGAGTTTGCCCGCCACATGCTGGATATCAGTGGTAAACTCTGATATCGCAGCCAGCTGTCTCTGCTGCCGGCCTGACCACGGCTCGGAAACCTTGGCCATCGCGAATGTTAGCAGTTTGTGGTCAACGAACGTGGTGAAAGAGCGTCCTTCTAGCCAGAACTGAAAGTGGCGGATGGCCAAATGGAGAGCCAGCAGCTCCCTGTCGAACGCGCTGTATTTACGTTCGCTATCGCGCAAGGTTCTGCTGAAAAAGGCTAGGGGCTGCCAAACCCCGGCTACATGTTGCTCCACGACCGCCCCTATGGCCACCTCTGATGTGTCAGTGGTGAGCGCTATGCGGGCCGTTGGGTCTGGGTGTGCCAACAACGCAGCCTTTGCCAAGGCTGCTTTCACCTCCGAGAACGCTTGGTCCCGCTCCGGGGACCACTCGATCTTATCCGCGGGTTTCTTTTTTTTTAGCGCGGCATACAGCGGCTGCATGAGTTGCGCCACGCGGGGGAGAAAACGGTTATAAAAATTCACCATTCCCAAAAACTCCTGCAACGCCCTGACCATCTGCGGCCGGGGAAAAATCTGCCACTGCGCACACTTTGTCAGGAAGCGGAACTGCTCCTTTGGGGGAGACGCGGTGTCCAAAAAAATCGATCTGCACCACCCCGAACTGACACTTCGCCGGGTTGATCATTAACCCGTGATCTCCCAACCTTCGGAAAACTGTGGCCAGGTGTTTTTCGTTTCCTTCAGACGCGCTGGCTACTAAAATATCGCCCAAGTAGACAAACACGAAAGGGAGATCGCGAAGCACCGCGTCCATCATGCATTGGAATGTCTGAGCAGCCGCTTTAAGTCCGAATGGCATGCGTAAAAACTCGAATAGGCCAAACGGAGTTATTACCGCTGTTTTGGGTATGTCCTCAGCGCGCACTGGGACTTGGTGGTAACCGCAGACCAAGTCTATTTTAGAAAAAACGCGTGCCCCTGCCAAATGAACGGAAAAATCTTGGATATGCGGGATTGGGTAGCGGTCGTGCGCTGTAGCGTTGTTCAACCTGCGGAAATCCCCGCAAGGTCGCCATGATCCGTCAGCTTTCGGGACCATGTGTAGCGGGGAAGCCCACGGACTGTTTGAACATCTGATAATGCCCAACCTCTCCAGGTTGGCGAACTCTTCGCGCGCTATGGCCAGTTTAACTGCGTCCAAGCGCCGAGCTTTTGCAAAAACGGGCGGTCCGGTAGTGGTAATAAAATGCTCCACCCCGTGTTTAGTGACTGTTGCTGAAAATGTGGGGTCCGTGAGTGCTGGGAACTGAGTGAGCAGTGTGTGGAACTTACCGCTTGCAGCTGTGACGTTGGCTTGTGCTGTTGGCGGGGCCACTCGCACTATACAGGGGATAGAATCAAAAGAAAGTGCATTAACCAGGCGCCTGTTAGCGAGATCAACCAACAAACCATGTGAGCACAAAAAATCAGCCCCCAACATATTGAAATTTACTGTTGCTACAACAAAAGTCCACTTGAATGTACGGCCGTGTAGAGACAGAAGCAGAGTCTTCTCACCAAAGGTCTTAATCTCCGAGCCGTTCGCTGCTGTCACCTGGGGACCTCCGGAACCAGCTAGTCTGTCCATGTAGGAAGGTGTGATGAAACTCAACTGTGAGCCTGTGTCGACAAGGAACTGCCTCCCCGAGCGTGCGTCCGACAAGTAGAGCAGCTTGTTCTCCTCCCCGAGGGCCGCGGCTGCTACCGACCCCCGGTCTTGGCGATTCCCGAACGCCCAAACTGGCACGTTGGTACACATTTGCATGCCCTCTCTGCGAAGCGGCGATGGTAGAAACAAAGGACATCCAATCTGCGTTCCCTGGCCCCTGCCACCGCCGTCGTCGGTGAGTCTGGTACCGCTGCCTCTGGCCTCCTGTCATCTCCGGTCGTCGCGCCAAGTTCCGCTGCAGCGGCCGTGGCTGCGCGCCGCTTGGTGGCGTTGACAATCCGCTGCGCCTCTCGGCCCAGCGCGCGGTAGTCCCGTTGGGCCAACAGTGGCGAACTGGCCAGGGTCGCTCTCGCTGCTGACGGTAGAGTCCTGAGGAAGAGGTGGGTGAAAATGAAGTGATCGTCGTCAGAGTCTTTCAACCTCAACAACTTCTCCATCAGGTTTGCGGGCATGTCATTTTCCAACTCTGTCAGCGCCAGGAGCCTCTCTGCTCGCTCCTCCGCCGAGGGGGTGAATCGCTGGATGAGTGCAGCCTTCAACGTGCCGTATTTGTCGCTGTCCAGCGGCTGGTCGATCAGGCTCTCCACATGCTGGGCCATGTTGTTGTCCAGCTTTGCGACTACGTGGTAGAATTTTATGGCGTCTACCGATATCCCCCGGAGGTTGAACTGCGCCTCAACCGTGTTGAACCAGGAGCGCGGATTGTTCTGCCAGAAGTCCGGTAGCTGGACTGTAGCGGCATTCGCTTGGCTGGGGGCTCCTGACGGGGCTGGCCCAGGGGAATTCTCCTCTTGCATGATACGTCTTGGGTCACCAGTGTGGAAATGTGTGAATGACGAGACAGAGTTCTCTCTCAAGTCAGCTTTATTCACATCTCCAACATCTCGAAGCAGAAAAGAGAGCCACACAGGAAACTCTCGTCCTTAAATCCCAGGACTCTTACAGTTCACAAGTCACATGTATCACATACCACGTTGCATTATAATGACAGTAACAATGCATCCTCTCTCCATGATATCACCCCCACTGTCTACAATGCATCCCCTCTTTAATCCTTTAATTAAACCCCCACAGTCTCAAGCCTTGCGTACCAAAGGTAACATTCTTGCAGCTTCCTGTAATCACCAAGGAAGCTCTGCCTTTGTTCTGGTCTAAAATGTGAGTCACCAAGCAAGTCACAATGTGTGTCCACCACAGTCTCAAAAATTAGAATACCATAAAAAAATTCTTTTTTTTTTGTCACTCATTTCAGAAAGTGAAACCCATATATAGATTCATTACAGGGACAGTGATATATTGCAAGTGTTTATTTTAATATTGATGATTACGGCTACAGCCCATCTTAACCAACACCTCAGCGGCCAACATTTATATTTAAAAACTATTTTTAAAGTTAATTTTATGTAATATTCTAATTTTTTGCCAAATTGAATTTGGGGTTTTCAGGGGCTGTAAAGCCGTAATCATCAAAATTTAAATAAATAAACGCTTGAAATATATCACTGTCTGTGTAATGTGTAAAGTGGTGGGATGTGACAAAAATGCCCTGGCTTCATGTGTGGGCGGTGTTTTGTACTAGCATTGCTAAAATATGAAAGGAAGCACTACAATGGGTCTCAAATATTTGTAATATGTCCTGTTACTGCATGAGTTTATTGATGATAGACTATAAACTACACATATAAAGTAAATTATATTGATGACTGAACATCTCACATTTGCCAGAACATACAGTTATGAACATAACTCACAAAGGATCACACAAGTGATCTGACAAAAAAAATAAATACATTAACAAGCGGTTTATTTTACAGTTGATGTGCCATATTCACACAATCAAATAAAGCTCAGTTCAGTCCCTTTTATATTAAGTGGAAATTGTGCTACTTTGGTTTTGACACTTTACCTATAAAAGCAAAGGATTTCAGTACTTTCCACAGTGGCGAGGTCCGCTGTGGGCTGGCTGATTGGGGTTTTCAGGGGCTATAAGCCATAATCAT
This sequence comes from Pholidichthys leucotaenia, assembly GCA_020510985.1. NCBI lineage: Eukaryota > Metazoa > Chordata > Actinopteri > Cichliformes > Pholidichthyidae > Pholidichthys > Pholidichthys leucotaenia. Next base: position 421,237,361 of record CM035842.1, read on the forward strand.
CAAAATTAAAATAAATAAACGCTTGAAATATATCACTCTGTGTAATGAATCTATATAATATACAGATTTCACTTTCTGAAATGAGTGACAAAAAATATTGAAGTTTTTCATGACATCCTAATTTTTGGAGATGCAGCTGTATTCGGGAAATACACCTGTGAAATTCAGTGGTAGGTTGTGACATGCTTCATTTCCCTGACAAGCACTGCAGGATCCACAGAATAGGTGTGTGTGTGTGTCTATTCTGACGCTTTAGAAAATTATATGAATGACTTTATAAATCACTGGTTTGAAAAAGCAATTTTAATATGACGAGATTTCGGCTCGTGTGGTCCATTTCACCAGTATCCACAACAGGGAGGCTAAACCCTGGCATGTGGAAACACATTCTAGCTTTAAATTGCACACAATTTAATGTGCAGCACAAAAGTGCAACACAAAACAAAAACCAGGACTTTAACCAGGATTAACATATTTCATCGTTTTGCTCTCACAAGCGAATATTTAGGAGAAAACAAGCGCAAATCAGCAGTTGGTATTAGCTAGCTACTAGCAAAAAAAACGTTAGCTAAAACGAGTTAGCCAGCACAAAACGGCGCTATATGGCTCAAAAAAAGTGAGCTTACCACCAACAGGATAAATAAGCAAACAGATGCACATTATTACAAATCACTCACCATCGATGGTTCTCTCACGATCGTCTTCAGCTTGCCCATAGTCCGGTTTCTACGCTGGCCAGCCATCTGTATGGGTACGGGTCACTCCTCACTGTGGATCTGCCACCAGCCAGAGAAAACTCCGCACCTCTTCATTGGACCACGGTGTAGAGTTCCACAAAACCTACAACGCTGTCTGTATTAATATCGTATTTACTCTGTGACCGAGTTAGTCCTTGAAATATTGCATATGGCGGTCGTGTATCAGAAGACGGCGAAGACGGTCGCTTTTGTGACGTTAAAACCTGACCAATCAGCGGTGACCAGTCTTTTAACGTCACAACACGGCACGACTCGGCACGACTGGACCCTGCCCTTGAGCGAGGCCGAGAATCGCTGCTGTTAAACCGTGTTAGGGCTAGTGGAAAGACTTACAAAGCGTGCTGAGCTGTCCCGTGGCGTGCTAAGCCGTGCTAGTGGAAAAGGCCCTAAAATGTTTCTCCCCGGGTTCCAGCACTCTGAACGGGCCATCGTAGGGCAGGCGCAAGGGGGTCTGGTGGGCATTGTGCCTGACAAATACGAACGCCGCGTCCTTCAAGGTCTTTGGCACAAAAGCGGGTTGAAAACAGTGCTGGACCGGACCGGGTACCATCCCTGCCTCTGCGCTATGCAGTGAAAGCGGGGATGGGTCGGTGTTCGGCGCGGGGCTGTCTGGCAAAAATTCCCCTGGGAGCCGCAGTGACTGGGACAAAAACAGCTCTGCTGGGGAGGCTGCCAAATCCTCCTTCGGTGCTGAACGCAACCCTAATAGAACCCATGGCAACCAGTCCACACGATTGGCATCCGTAAGCGAAGCCCTGAGCGCTGCTTTAAGCAACCTATGGAAACGCTCGCATAGCCCATTGGCCTGAGGGTTGTACACAGTCGTGCAATGAAGTGTGACGCCCAGGCTCTGGGCCATCGTGGACCAGAGGTCGGAAACAAACTGGGGGCCACGATCAGACGTGATACCCGAAGGAGCGCCGAAACATGCCACCCATGTCATCAAAAAGCACGTGCAACTTCTGCGGACGCTGTGGAAACTAGCGGGACTGCTTCAGGCCAGCGCATGTTGCGGGCCACCACTGTCAGGTGAACCCCCTGCGATGGCGGGAGGGGGCCCACAAGGTCCACATGAACGTGGTCGAAATTCTTAGCCAGGATATGGAACGGCTCCAAGGAGGCCTTTGTGTGCCTGTGCACTTTGGCTCGTTGGCATGCTACGCAGGCTGCAGCCCACTCTTTCACCTGTTTGCGCAGGCTCGACCAGACAAACTTTGCTCCCACCATTTTGACTGACGCGCACACTCCTGGGTGCGCCAGGGAGTGAACTGACTCAAAAACGCGGCGACGCCAAGCGTGTGGGACCACCAGACACGGGCGGCCCGTGGAGACGTCACAGATTGGGGGGGGGGTCCCATCTTGCAGTACTCTGCTCTCCAGCCTTAACCCTGTTGGTCCAGACTGGAGCGCACAAACGTCTGCATCACCAATCTGCTCAGCGGCCATGGCCATGTAATCTATCCCTACTTAGACTGGGGCCACTAATGCGCGCGAGAGGCAGTCCACCACCATGTTGAGTTTACTGGCCACATGCTGAATGTCGGTTATAAACTCCGAGATCACGGCCAACTGTCTCTGCTGCCAGCCCGACCAAGGTTCTGAAACCTTGGCCATCGCGCACATCAGCGGCATGTGGTCTACGAACACAGTGAAGGTGGGCCCTTTCAGCCAGAACTGGAAGTGGCGTATGGCCAGGTGGAGAGCCAGTAACTCCCTGTCAAATGTGTTGTATTTACGCTCACTGTCGCGCAAAGACCTGCTAAAAAAAAAGCATCTGGTGAGATGCGGTGGCCCAAAAAATCAATTCCCGTCACCCCAAACTGGAACTTCACTGGGTTGATTATTAACCCGTGCTCCTCCAACCTCTGGAAAACTGTCCTGAGGTGGGCTATGTGTTCGTCCTCGGATGCACTGGCCACCAGGATGTCATCCAGGTAGATGAACACAAACGGCAGATCGCGCAACACCGCATCCATCATGCATTGGAGTGTCTGTGTCGCGCCTTTTAACCCAAAAGGCATGCATAAAAACTCAAAAAGACCAAACGGGGTTATTACTGCCGTCTTAGGTATGTCCTCAGCGCACACCGGGACCTGGTGGTAACCGCGGACCAGGTCTATGATGAATGTCCATTGGTATGTACGGCCGTGCAAGGATACAGTCAGTGTCCTCTCACTAAAAGTCTTAATGTCTGAGCTCTTTGCGGCTGTCAGCTCGGGGCCGCTAGTTCCCGCCAGCCAGTCTGCGTAGGATGGCAGGATGAGACTCTTTTGGGAGCCGGAGTCCACGATGAACCGTCTCCCCGAGCATGAGTCTGTCACATAGAGCAGCTTGCTTGCTTCACTGGCGGTCGCAGCTGCTACCGACTGCTGGCCCTGGCATTTCCCAAGCGCTTGAATTGGCATGGTGGCACGCATCAGCGTGCGTCCTCTCCAAAATGGCGGTGGTAGAAGCAGAGTGTGTCTCTCCGGTGCTTCTTGGCCTCCACTGCAGCCACCGTCGTTGGCTTCTCGCCTCCGCTGGCCATCTTGCTGGGTTCCGATGCCGCTGAGTCCACTGCGAGGGCTCTGGTGGTGAGGATAATCTGATCTGCCTCTTGCACTAGCGCCCGGTAGTTGTGCATGGCCAGCAGCAGTGAATTGGCAAGAACTGCCCTGACCGCCGTTGGGAGGATCCAGACGAAAAGGTGGGCAAAGAGGAAATGCCCGTCATCTGTGCCCATCAACGCCAACATCTTCTCCATTAACTCGACCGCCGACCCGTCTCCCAACTCGGAGCGCGTCAGGAGCCTTTCTGCTCTCTCGCAGTCTGAGAGTGTATAGCGCCGGGTCAGCGCGGTTTTGAGAGCCTTGTATTTGTCGTGGGCTGGGGGCCGTTGGAGCAGGCTCGCCACCTGCTGAGTTGTGCGTGCATCCAGTGCTGCAACCACGTAGTAGTATCTGGTGTCATCCGCTGTTATTCCCCGGAGCGCGAACTGGGTCTCAGTGTGGAGGAACCAAGACTTCGGGTCATGTAGCCAAAAGTCTGGGAGTTTGACCGAAACGGCGCACGCATTGCTGGTACCTCCCGTCCGGGTCGTCTCTGGGGTGTTCGCCTCGAGTTCCATTGTGCGTCAAGGGTCACCAGTGTGAAGAGAGAAATAATCAGGCAGAGCGGTCCAGAGCAGAGCAGGCTTTATTAATCTCTCTCTCTTATATTCGCCAGAATCACAACCATCAAAAGACTCACAGGTCGCATCCACCTCTCCTTTTATAGCATACAACTCGATCAGCCTTCTGTGGCGCTGCCTTCAACATAAAAGCCCTTACAATTCCCATTCTCTTTGTCACTGTTCGCATCAACACACCAACCCCCGCATCAACACACAAACCCCCCATGACAATTCCCCTTGTCCTTCCGTCTGAGTAGAAACATACTGAGTGGATTCCCACAGGTTCATATTTAAACCAGATATACAATAATCTTTTTTTCATGCTGTATCTACGTATGTTTCCTGTATTCCTGTAATGTGTGTCCATAGTCTCAGTACTGTGAGTCTACTGTGTCTACAGGCATACAGTGGTGTGAAAAAGTGTTTGCCCCCTTCCTGATTTCTCATTTTTTACCTCTGCCAAGGAGGTTATGTGATCATCGGCGTTGGTTTGTCTGTCTGTTTGTTTGTCTGTCTGTCTGTCTGTTTGTTTGTTTGTTTGATTGATTGTTAGCAAGATAACTCAAAAAGTTACGGACGGATTTTCATGAAATTTTCACAGATTGTCAGAAATGGGGTATCCTACAGATGATTAGATTTTGGTGGTGATCCGGATCACCGTCCACAAGAAAACCGCCATTACGCAAAATGCCATTTTCGTGAATAACTACTAAACCACTAATCCTATCATTGTCAATCCAATTGCTTGTCATATGTTTTCATGGTCAAGGAATCTGAAAACGTACACACAAACACTGTATGGGGGGAACTGTGGCGCTAAACCGCCATTACGGAAAATGCCATTTTCGTCAATAACTACTGAACCACTAATCCTATCATTGTGAATCCAATTGCTAGTCATATGTTTTCATGGTCAAGGAATCTGAAAACGTACACACAAACACTGTATGGGGAGAACTGTGGCGCTAAACCGCCATTACGGAAAATGCCATTTTCGTCAATAACTACTGAACCACTAATCCCATCATTGTGAATCCAATTGCTAGTCATATGTTTTCATGGTCAAGGAATCTGAAAACGTACACACAAACACTGTATGGGGGGAACTGTGGCGCTTGGCGGAGGTCTGCGCTCTCCGAGTGCTTTTCTAGTTTGTGTTTGTCACACTTAAATGTTTCAGATCATCAAACAAATTTAAATATTAGACAAAGATAACACAAGTAAACACAAAATGCAGTTTTTAAATGAAGGTGTTTATTATTAAGGGTAAAAAAAAAATCCAAACCTACATGGCCCTGTGTGGAAAAGTGACCCCACCCCACCCCCGTTAAAACATAAATTAACTGTGGTTTACCACATCTTTGGAAAGCTGAGTTCAATTTCTCTAGTCACAACCAGGCCTGATTACTGCCACACCTGTTCTCAATCAAGAAATCACTTAAATAGGACCTGCCTGACAAAGTGAAGTAGACCAAAAGATCATCAAAAGCTAGACATCATGCTGTGATCCAAAGAAATTCAGGAACAAATGAGAAACAAAGTAATTGAGCTCTATCAGTCTGGAAAAGGTTATGGTATGGGGAACCCATGCTGGGATATTCATCTCAGACTGGAAGGAAAGGAGAGACAGTAAATTCCTCTGCCGGAAGAGCATGGGGGATTAAGCAACTGGGGACAATAGGAATTGTGATGGGGGAATGTATTGTGATGCAAGACCCCAGGCAGCAGGAATACTGTAAGCAGCTGGGGGGACAATGGGAATTGTGATGTGTAAATGTATTGTGATGCAAGACCTCAGGCAGCAGGGGGAGTGAGTGTGGTGATATAAAGGAGAGACCCTGCGGCATGAGAGCTATGCTTTTTCTGAGACTGAGAAAAGTGAGAGAGTGAATAAAGTTCATCTGCTGTGAATGCCTGGTCTGATTATTGCACTCTCCACAATAAAGCCATTTCTAAAGCTTTGGGACTCCAGCGAGCCACAGTGACAGCCATTATCCACAAATGGCAAAAACATGGAACAGTGGTGAACCTTCCCAGGAGCGGCCGGCCAACCAAAATTACCCCAACAGTGCAGCGACGACTCATCCAAGAGGTCACAAAAGACCTCACAACAACATCCAAAGAACTGCAGACCTCACTTGCCTCAGTTAAGGTCAGTGTTCATGACTCCACCATAAGAAAGAGACTGGGGAAAAATGGCCTGTATGGCAGAGTTCCAAGACGAAAACCACTGCTGAGCAAAAAGAACATCAAGGCTCATCTCACTTTTGCCAAAAAAACATCTTGATGATCCCCAAGACTTTTGGGAAAATACTCTGTGGACTGATGAGACAAAAGATGAACTTTTTGGAAGGTGTGCGTCCCATTACATCCGGCGTAAAAGTAACACAGCATTTCAGAAAAGGAGCATCATACGAACAGTAAAATATGGTGGTGGTAGTGTGATAATCTAGGGCTGTTTGCTGCTTCAGGACCTGGAAGCCTTGCTGTGGTAAATGGAACCATGAATTCTGCTGTCTACCAAAAAATCCTGAAGGAGAATGTCCGGCCATCTGTCCGTGACCTCAAGCTGAAGTGCACTTGGGTTCTGCAGCAGGACAATGATCCAAAACACACCAGCAAGTCCACCTCTGAATGGCTTAAGAAAAACAAAACGAAGACTTCGGAGTGGCCTAGTCAAAGTCCTGTCCTGGATCCAATTGAGATGCTGTGGCATGACCTTAACAAGGCGGGATAGTGCTCGAAAACCCTCCAATGTGGCTGAATTACTGCAATTCTGCAAAGATGAGTAGGACAAACTTCCTCCACAGTGCTGTAAAAGACTCATTGCCATTTATCGCAAACACTTGATTGCAGTTGTTAAATTAATTAAATTTGCATTCGCTAAATAAATAAATTAATTAAATCATCCTTATTGTCATTCAACCATACAACCAATCATGTACAGCAGAATGAGATTGTGCTTTACCTATCTACAGTGTAAATCACACACACCCCAAGTGCAGAATCAGAGGGCTGCTGCCATGCAAGGCGCCGCCACAGATTTCCCTCCTCCATTCCATTTATTGCTGAGCACCAAGCTGGATGGCAGGAAGTTCCACTTTTATATGGTCTTCGGCATGACCCGGCCGGGATTTGAACCCCTGCCTCCCGGATGTGGGGCGGATGCTCTACCAACTGAGCCACCACTCCGGTGTTGCTGGTAAGGGTAGCCTAACCAGTTATTAGGTTTTGGGGGCAATCACTTTTTCACACAGGGCCATGTAGGTTTGGATTTCCTTCCCCTTAATAATAATAACCTTCATTTAAAAACTGCATTTTGTGTTTACTTGTGTTATCTTTGTCTAATATTTAAATTTGTTTGATGATCTGAAACATTTAAGTGTGACAAACGTACAAAAACATGAGAAATCAAGAAGGGGGCAAACACTTTTTCACACCGCTATAAACTGTCTCACAGCATAAGGGTTTGTAATTTATTTAAACATCAAAATGATTTGCAATATTGATTACATAGAGTAATGTAAAAAGCATTCTCTTTTCCACAGTATTCTAATTTATGCACCAGTAGAGCAGTACTGATGTTTGTACTGAGATGTTTGTTCTTTGTACAATGTTGTACAACGCCATTGTCTCCTTAGCGATGGGCCATTCCTGACAATAATCAATACAACTCTATACACAAAATGTATTACCAAGTATGAATATACTGTATACACTAAATACACTACTGAGAGTTAGTACCTATATGTCTTATTAGCGAGAACTATGAAGTTCTTGTAATACTGATGGCATGACCATCCTGACCACCCCACTGAAAATTTCATGATTCCACCACTGTTCGTCTTGTTTGGTGTTTTAAAAACTGTTTATTTTTGTTGATCTACCTAATTCTATGAATTTAATGGCTTGTGGTGACCCACCACACTCTACACGGACATTTCTCACACTCAGCAGGTCTGGAGGAAGCAGAGGACAATTTACATACAGAGGACAATTCACATACGGACAGAGAGCCCCTGGGGGCAACCAGAACAATGGACTGTTGTTTATACATCCCCGGATGAGGGAGAAGACATCTGGGCGCCAGTTGGTCACGCTAATGATATGTATTGGCTGATATGTATATCACTGTGCTAATGTGCCATGCGTTCTCTCTCTGTTTAACATATGTAAAAGAGCTGGCTATACATGCCTCAGCAGCACAGTAGCTCACTTAGCTACAATGTGTGTCTCATTATGTTGGAGGAAATAAAACTTTGCACCCTTCCAGCTCGTCGCAGCTCGCCTGACCTTTTATCTCCACAGGCTTTTATTTTCTTCCAAACTTTTTATTATTTCTTAATATCTCTAGTTGTCATGGGTTAACCTCTGGTAGGCAGAGAAATAAACTCAGGATGTTGGCAGGACTTCGGTGCAAGAGTGATTTATTAAGCTGAGCAAAATAAAGTCGGCACGAAGGGGGAGGGGGTAACAGAAAGCAAGCAGTAAAAGGCTGAAACACTGACCCAGAACACGTTGATGCAAAACTCAGGGCAGATTACTAGAGGGAAAACCAGCAATGATGCCACAAATAAAAACTAAAGCCAACATATATAGAGAACAGAATAATCAGTGAAACATGGGACAGCTGGGAAACTAATCAGAACCTAAATGAACACACATAAGGAAACAGGAATGGACTTAGGGAAAACAGGAAAACTACAAAGGGATTTTCACAATAAGAGACTAGAGATACACAACTAACACAACCGACATAACTAGAGGCAGACACATGAAGAAACCACAACATAACCAGGAACACAAGAGTATAATGGCCAGAGATAAAACAACAAAGAATCTAAAAATAAAACACATGGACATGGTTAGAAACCATGGCCCGAATATAACAATAGTTTTCACCCTTTTCAAAACTTTTTGTGTCGCTGCACATTTTAAAGCAATGATTTTATTTATTTATTTTAGGGTACTTTTTAAAATGAAATTATTTAACTTCACCGGTTGTCTTTACGTTTCTCATTCAGTGAAATTTAAACCGTAGGTGTAAATTAAGGAAGCCAGGCTTTCCCCAACATCTGCGCATGGTCTGAAATTTATTGCTATTCAGGAAATTATTTACTGTTACTACGACAAAAGGTTGAGTGAAAAAGTAAACTACATCAAAGTTACTAATCCAATAATATTCTGGTGTACATATGTTTTTCACGTTACACGTAACACGTTAATCAGGTTGAAGCAACTTTGGTTGAATATAACAAGTATCAAATCAGTTTAGCCTAAAAAATGTGTGGCATGTTCTGTGTAACATAGCTGTCTATACAAACTAAAACAAAAGGTTTTTGTTGTAATTCAAATACTTGTTTCAGTGTTTCTTTCAAACCTAGTGAACGTTTTAACCACGTTGATCATGTTGAAGCAAGTTTGCCTGAATACAGCAAAGCAGGTGAGTGAAATAAATACATGAAACTTGTCAATTTCAATTTGAGGAACACAGTTTTATCATTTTAAAACATTTAATGATTGTAAACAGAAAAGCATAATTGTGTATCACACAACATATACAGTGTTATGGTGAATTCATCAAACATTAACACAAATATACCAAAGGGTGCTTAGTTTGTTAAAAAAAAAAACAAAAAAAAAAACCCTGTTGAAAAAACCTGCAACCTCAGTCAAAACAGGGTGATGTTGAGCATTTGGTAATTACAAGAGATAAACAAATGTTTAATACAAGTGGAGTGACTTGTTACGAAAACAAGGAAGTTAAAATTTCCTTCTTCATACATGTACTTGTGTGATTAAAAAAAGAGGTCAGTAAAATGGTCTGACGCATAGGAGTGGAGTACATATTAAGCTGGGTTCACACTATAACGTTTGGACCGACTTTTACTGACGTTTTGAAAAATCAGAGAAATCAGTGCAAACATTGGTGAAATTAGTTCGTGAGCAGTTTTTTTTTTTAATCCAGCGCACACCAAATTTTAAACTTTTATGAACTTTTGCTAGCATTTCTCAGAGTTGCATTCAGCATTGTTAAGCGCTTACCAGCTTAGGCTAGTGTATGTGTAGCACTTGCCAACTTAGGTTAACTTAAGCCAACAATACTCAGCGCAGGTCAGCTGGCATCAGCATCAGGCGATGCTCATATAAAGATCAGCGTTTGTGAAGGCTTCCTGCCATCCTGGACCTGCTTTTTGGGTGGATTCACACTACAACGTTAGGGCCAACTTTTACTGACGTTTTGGCAGACGTCTGGCTCTGCTGGCAAAAGTTGATAAAAGTGAATGACAGTCGGTGTTTGTTGGCAAACGCTGGTGAAGGTTGTATTTGTTGAGAATTTTCAGCATGCTGAAAATTTGGTGACGTATGGAAATAGATGCATGCCTACATTATTAGGCATAAACATTACATCCTGACATAGAGGTTTTAGGTGGTGACATCAAACACACATAAACATACAGTATAAACACTGGGGCCAGAAAACACATGACAAGAGAGTTTTGTTAAGCTGATCGCAAAGGAATAATCATGTTGGTTGTTTCAAACTTGTGTATTAGTGTTTACACTCAAGCTTTACCTCACACTGAAAAATTAACAAGTTTCAAACCAGTTGCTGCTTTAAAAAGTCATAAAGTAAGGTAAAAAAAATATAGATGGGGAAGACACAAAAAAAGACCATCCATCACTTTTTGACTTAAGGTGGGTGAGAAGTGAACGTTTTACCTTTGCAGAACACTAGGCAGAGAGTTTGAACGTTGAAAAAACTGTAGAGTGATTTAATATGTTTTTGTTGAAATGCTGAATCCAGCAGATGTAAAAAATGCTGTAGTGATCAAAACATCCATGATTTGAAATGTTTTTTCAATTACCCACAATATAATCCCGTAAAGCCCTCAAGTCATATGGGTTGATATAAGAACATGAAGAATTGTACAGACAACCAAAAACCCCACAAGTTCTGGTTTAACTTTGTCATGAGTGGTTGGAAAAGAAAGTCTGACTTAAAGTTATCAACAGCTGGGTCTGGCCCTTGGCCCCTGGTGCTGGGGTGGGGGCGTTCCCCCTCTGGGCCAGGGTCGGGTGTGCTCTGGTGATGCGGGCCAGCCCCAGCTCCTCCCCGGGGCCCTGGCGGCACTCCGAGGGCTTGTTCCTGCAACCCAGGGCCTACGGTTGTGAGTGTGCATGTGTGTATGTGTGTGCATGTGTATGTGTGTATTCGTACATGTGTGAGTGTGTGTACGCATGCATATGTATATGTATAACGATAACGATCTTTTTATCAGCAACCTACGTCTCATCCCTGAGCTCCGGAGAACACCCGACGCTCGGCAGGCTTCCCGGCCTACCGGAAGTGCTCGCAGGCGGCGTAGAGACCGTAAACAAAGGTGGGGGAAGCGCGGTGGGCTAAGAGCTAAGCTAAAGCTAACACCGTACCGGCTTTCTCTACCCAGTATTTTCCTCGCTAATGTACGGTCACTGGCAAACAAAATGAATGAACTATGGCTTCGGATCACCAACAATAAGAGACTTATGAACTGCAATATCATGATTTTCACGGAAACATGGCTACACAGTGGAATACCCGACAATGCTATTGAGCTAGCCGGCCTACACACGCTCCGGGCAGACAGAGCAGCAGATGACTCCGGTAAGACCAGAGGTGGGGGAGTGTGCATTTATATTAACAAGGCTTGGTGCACAAACTCTGTCACTGTTGAGAGACACTGCTCAGCTAACCTGGAGTTTCTCATGGTTAAATGTAGACCTTTCTATCTGCCACGCGAGTTCACTTGTACCATCATAACAGCCGCTTACATTTCTCCGGATGCTAATGCTAAGCTTGCTATGAAAGAACTGCATGCAGCTATTAGCAAACAACAAACTGCACACCCAGAGGCAGCATTTATTGTGGCGGGTGATTTTAACCACTCTAACCTCAAGACAGTGCTTCCTAAATTCTACCAGCATGTCTCCTGTCACACAAGAGGGGACAAAACATTGGACCATGTTTACACCAATATTGTGGGAGCCTACACAGCAACTCCCCTCCTCCACCTAGGTCAGTCTGATCACTTATCCTTGTTCCTTACCCCCAAGTATGTACCACTCATCAACCGGGTGAAGCCATCAGTGAGGACCATCAAAGTGTGGCCAGAGGGGGTTGACTCTGTAGTCCAGGAGAAGTTTAGGAACACAGACTGGAGTATGTTCACCTCTCAGGCTACTTGTGGTTCCCACATAAACATCAACGCTTACACCCACTCAGTCCTGGACCATATCAACACCACTATTGACAGTGTCACCACGGAAAGACAGATCACCACGTACCCGAATCAGAAGCCGTGGATGAACAGAGAAGTGCGGCTTCTGCTAAAGGCACGTAACAATGCCTTTAGATCTGATGATGCACAGGCCTACAGTTCATCCAGGGCAGATCTGAAGAGGGGCATCAAGAAGGCCAAGCACAGCTACAAGCTGAAGGTGGAGGAACATTTTGGGGACTCTGACCCCCGACGCATGTGGCAGGGCATTCAAGCTATCTCTGATTACAAGCCCAGCAACTCCATACCTATAGCCATGACTGTGCCCTTTCTCAATGAGCTAAATGACTTCTATGCTCGTTTTGACAAGGACAATAACGAAAAGAACATCAATTTCCCACCCTCTGACGACCTCCACCACCTCACACTCACCCACACCGACGTCCGTAATGCACTGAGTCATATCAACGTACGTAAGGCTGCTGGCCCTGACGGCATTCCCGGGCGTGTGCTGAGGGCATGCGCTGAGCAGCTGGCAGAGGTCTTCACAGACATCTTCAACCTGTCCCTGGCCCAGGCCGTGGTACCAGCGTGCTTCAAGACCACTTCAATAGTACCAGTGCCGAAACATTCAACACCATCATGCCTAAATGACTATCGCCCTGTGGCACTGACGCCCATAGTCATGAAGTGCTTTGAGCGACTGGTCTTGGCACAGCTCAAAAAATTCCTGCCCCCTACACTGGACCCTCACCAGTTTGCCTACCGGAGCAACAGGAGTACAGAGGATGCGGTTTCTACAGCGCTGCACTATGTACTCTCACACCTGGATGACAAGAACACCTACGCAAGAATGCTGTTTGTTGACTTCAGCTCAGCATTCAACACAGTTATCCCCTCCAAGTTGATCAGTAAACTTGGGGACCTGGGAATCAGTACCTCCACCTGCAACTGGATCATGGATTTTCCGACCAACAGACCCCAGCATGTTAGGTCAGGCCCCAACCGTTCTTCCGTCATCACACTCAACACTGGTGTACCACAGGGCTGTGTGCTCAGCCCATTCCTCTACTCCCTCTTCACCCATGACTGCAGGACTATGTATGGATCCAATTCCATCATAAAGTTCGCAGATGACACCACGGTGATTGGACTCATCAGGGACAATGATGAGTCAGATTACAGGGCAGAGGTTGAGCACTTGGCTACTTGGTGCGCTGACAATAACCTGCTCCTTAACACCAGCAAAACCAAGGAGCTCATAGTGGACTACAGGAAGGAGAGGGGAGAGACACATGACCCCATCCACATCAATGGCATAGCTGTTGAACGTGTCCCCAGCTTCAAATTCCTGGGGACCCACATCTCGGAGGACCTGTCCTGGTCAGTTAACACCACCAGCCTGATCAAGAAGGCCCATCAGTGCCTCTTCTTGCTCTGAAGACAGCGGAGATGATTGTGGACTTCAGGAAAGTCACAACCCCCCTGCCCCCCCTCACCATCACAGGCTCTCCCATCACCATTGCAGATTCCTTCCGCTTCTTGGGCACCATCATCACCCGGGACCTCAAATGGGAGCCAACCATCAGCTCCCTCATCAAAAAGGCCCAGCAGAGGATGTTCTTTCTGCGGCAGCTGAGGAAGCTCAAGCTACCCACCAAGATGTTAGTGCAGTTCTACACGGCCATCATCGAGTCCATCCTCACCTCCTCCATAACCGTGTGGTACGCAGGAGCCACTGCCAAGGACAGACTAAGACTGCAGCGTGTCGTGCGCACTGCTGAGAAGGTGATCGGCTGCAAGCTCCCATCTCTCCAGGACCTGTACATCTCCAGGACCCGGAGGCGTGCAGGCCGGATCATAGCCGACCCTTCACACCCTGGTCACGTACTGTTTGCCCCCCTCCCCTCAGGTAGAAGACTTCGGTCCATTCAGACTAAAACCTCCCGGCACATGAACAGCTTTTTTCCCTCTGCCATCAGACTGCTGAACACTAAGTGACTTATTGACTCTTGTGCACTATATACAGCAGCTCATGTCGTTCATCACTGTTTTTCTGTTGCATTATTGACTGCACTGTGGTACCCCATATTATCTGCTACTTGCTAATTTATTTAAATCTGCCTTGACTAGTATTACTCATTATTATTATTATTATTATTATTATTACTTATTATTCTACACTTATTGCATGTTTTTAGTCTTTTAGTTTTTTTTTTTTTTTTTTTTTTTTAGTTTATCTCTTTATCTCTTCATGTTTTTAATGTTGCAGCATGGCACCGAGACAAATTCCTAGTTTGTGTATTACATGAACAATGGCAATAAATCTGATTCTGATTCTGATTCTTCTTGAGGACACTGAAGAAGAACCATCTGTCAACTGACATCCTGGGCAACTTCTACCGCTGCGTGACAGAGAGTACCCTGACCAACTGTGTCACAGTCTGGTATAGGAGCTGCTCTGTCGCTGACCGTAAGGCGCTGCAGCGGGTGGTGAAAACCGCCCAACGCATCACAGGGACTCCACTTCCAGTTATAGAGGACGTCTACAGGAAAAGATGTCTGCGCCGGGCACGCAGCATTCTTAGGGACTCCAACCATCCTGCTCATGGACTGTTCCAGCTTCTCCCCTCCAGAAGGCGTTTCAGAAGCCTTCGGACTAGAACCAGCAAGTTTAGGAACAGTTTCTTTCCAACAGCTGTCACGTTATTGAACTTAGTTCCCCGCTGACTCTCTTACCATCCTCACCTGTACATAACTGCCCATCTAACTTATTGTACATTATTTGCACATAACAGTACTCTTAACTTTCTGCACTGCTGCATATATTTGCTTAAATTGCACATACTGTTAATTACCATTTATACTGCACTGCTGTCCTTTGCACTTCTGATTGGATGCTAAACTGTGTTTCGTTACCTTGTATTCATACATGTGTAATGACAATAAAGTTGAATCTAATCTAATCTAATGTGCAGGTGTGTGTGAGTATGGGTGTGTGTGGGTTCATGTGTATATGTGTGGGTGTGGATATGGGTGCGTGCACATGTGTGTGAACATGTGGGTATGTGTGTTGAGTGTAAACATGCAAGGTTGTGTGTGGGTGTAGGTGGACAAATGTGATGGTGAGTATATGTGTGTACGCATGAGGGTGTGTGTGTGTGTGTGTGTGTGTGTGTGTGTGTGTGTGGGTGCAAGTACCCGTGGGTGGACATGCAGGGGTGGAGGGTGTGTATGTGGACGGGAAGACCTTGTTGGGTGGCGGGGGCTGGGGCAGGGCCATCTGGTGGCCTGGGGGGTGGCGGTTCGGGACCTGCTTTTACCAGCCTTGCTGCTGTTGTGTCATGGGACGGGACGCTTTGCCGCATTGCCTCCAGTGTCCTTGGCGCTGGGTGTGGGTGTGTGTGGGTGCTCGGGGATTGTTGGGTGGGGGGGGGGGGGGGGTGGCACGGGTTGGCGGCTGTATTTTCATCGGTTTGTCCCGGGGTGGCTGTGGCTGCAGGGTGGCCTGTCGCTGTCCTGTCGGTATGTGTCTGGGGTGGGTGGTTGGTGGGCTTGCAGTGGGTGCTCTGGGGTGTCGCTTGGCATTTGGGGCGCTGTATGGGTCCAGCCCATTATTCATTATTGTTATTACTATTATGTAAGCTTGTGTGTACAAGATGTGTGAGAGTAAGTGTGAGTGTGGCTAAATCCAGCTCAACTTCACTTCCCCACGTGAGGCTACATGAAGCAAACATGCATGCCTTGTTGGTGCAGTAGGCAACGTGTCAGTCTCACAATCTGAAGGCTGTGAGTTCAAGCCTCACATGGGGCAGGTACTTTTACCAGAGTGGTGGCCTAGTGGAAATGGTAGAGGGCATCAGGTCAAGTCAGCCCTGGGATCTGGTGCTGACAAGGGCCTCACTGAAAGCATTATAGTTCCACATAAGATAAGATAAGCCTTTATTAGTCCCACAATGGGGAAATTCCAGGATTGCAACAGCACAGGGATAGCAACACTCAGAGCAACAATCAAGAAGACAAGAAAAACAAGAGCAGCGAATATACATATGTACATATAAATATATAAACACAGTGTGGAGCATTGTAGCTGGATGGAATAAATATATAAATATACAGTATATACACACAGTGCGGAGCATTGTAGCTAGATGGAATAAACAGCATAACCGTCTGCTTAGTTATCCTACATAGTATGAATATGTACCCATACATATTGTCACCCTCCGTAGCGACCGATATTGTCCTAGTTGTATACTGGAGGGGACCATTGTGTAAGTCTGTTGCATCTTTTGCATTCAATACTATTAGGTCGTCACGTTTTTTTTGCTATCTCTGCGAGCAGCCCTGCTTAGGTTATACAGTCTGACAGCCGTAGGTAGGAAGGACCTGCGAAACCTCTCAGTTGTGCACCTAGGATGATGTAGTCTGCTGTTAAATGAGCTCCTCAGTGCGTTCAGTATGTCCTGCATAGGGTGGGACTCGGACTCGGACTCCAGCAGACATGACAGTTTAGCCACAGTCCTTCACTCTTCTATCTCCTCCACTGGGTCAAGGCACTGCCCCAGGACAGAACTAGCTTTCTTGATCAGTTTGTTCAGTCTCTTCCTATCGGCTGCTGTAATGCCGTTGCCCCAGCAGACCACTCCAAAAGTGATGGCTGATGCCACCACCGTGTCGTAGAATGTCTTCAAGAGCACCCCTTGTACACCAAAAGACCTGAGCCTCCTCAGTAGGAACAGCCTGCGCTGTCCCTTCTTGTAGAGTGCGTGGGTATTGTATGACCAGTCTAATTTATTGTTCAGATGAACACCCAGGTACTTGTAGGATGTCACCATCTCAATGTCTGTTCCCTGGATGTTTACTGGTGCTGTGAGGGGATGTCCTTGCCTGCTGCAGTCCACCACCAGCTCCTCAGTTTTCCTCGCGTTGATCTGGAGGCAGTTCCGATGGCACCAGTCCACTAAGTCCTAGATAAGTCCTCTGCACTCAGCTTCATCTCCGTTGGAGATGAGGCCGACGATCGCGAGTTGTCACGAGTTGTCAGAGAACTTCTGTAGATGGCAGTGTGTTGTGTTGTGTGAGAAGTCCGCAGTATAAAGAGTGAACAGGAAGGGAGCCAAAACCGTTCCCTGGGGGGCCCCCGTGCTGCCGATGATCGTGTCGGACACACAATCCCGGGTTCTCACAAACTGTGGCCGGTTAGTGAGGTAGTCCAGGATCCATGATGACAGGTGCTGGTCCACCCCTGTGCACAGCAGCTTGTCCTTCAGGATCATCGGTTGGATGGTGTTGAAAGCACTGGAGAAGTCAAAGAACATGATCCTCACCGCATTCCCGGGCTTCTCCAGGTGGGACAGGGAACAGTGAAGAAGGAAGATCACTGCATCCTCTACCCCAATGCCATGCTGGTAGGCGAACTGGAGTGGATCCATCGCTGGTCCCACCAGGGGGCGGAGGTGAGCAAGGAGCAGTCTCTCCAGGGTCTTCATCATGTGAGACGTCAGGGCCACTGGTCTGTAGCTGTTCAGGTCTTTGGGGTGGGAAGTCTTTGGTACAGGTACCACACAAGATGTTTTCCACAACTGTGGTACCCTCCCCAGCTTCAGGCTCAGGTTGAAGATGTGCTCCACAATCCCACACAGCTGGTCTGCACAGGACTTGAGGAGCTTCGCGCTGATGCCGTCCAGTCCCGAGGCCTTTCTCGCCTTGATCTTCCTCAGCTCCGTCCTCACCTGGGTCTTAGTGAGGGTCAGGTTGGGGGGCTGTGTGCTGGGAGTGGGGGGGTGTTGGTGGAGTGGGGTGTGGACAGCAGGTCTCGATGACTTTAGAGGCAGCAGTGGTTGGTGTGCAGTCGGGGGGGAGGGCGGTTGGTCAAACCTATTAAGAAACAGGTTCAGATTGTTCGCCCACTCCCTGCCCCCGTGGCTTGGGAGGAGGTATTCTGGAGCCCAGAGATGGTTTTAAGGTTTCTCCAGACCCCGCTGATGTCACTCTGTTGCAGCTTGTCCTCCATCTTCTTCCTGAAGCTGTCCTTGCCTTCTCTGATCTTCCTCCTCAGCTCCCTCCGTACGGACTTCAGCATCTCCCTGTTCCCCGATCTGTAGATCCTCTTCTTCTCTCTCAGAAGTGTTTTTACTGTATCTCAGGGTTGATCCAGGGTTTGTTGTTCGAGCAACACCATATGGTCTTGGTGGGTACGGTGTTGTCCACACAGAAGTTGATGTAGTCCGTGATGTTGTGAGTGAGGCCATCGATGTCCTCACCCTGTGGATTGCAGAGCTGCTCCCAGGCAGTGGTTTCAAGACAGTCCTTTAAAGCGTCCATTGCCTCCTCAGACCATATCTTCACCGAGCGCATGACCGGAGGTTGTCTGTGTACTAGGGGTTTGTATACCGGCAGGAGATGAACCACGTTGTGATCCGATCTCCTGAGTGAGGGGGAGTGGTGATGAGGTGTACGCCTAATTGCGGTTATCACGACAGCCCTAGTTATGTGTTAACATAGGACCCCTTCTTTGATATAACCTTCACAATTCTTGGATCCATTGAACTTGTGAGTTTTTGGAGAGTTTCTGCTTGAATTTCTTTGCAAGATGTCAGAATAGCCATCCACAGCTGCTGTTTTAATGTGAACTGCCTCCCACCCTCATAGATGTTTTGCTTGAGGATGGTCCAAAGATTCTCAGTAGGGTTGAGGTCAGGGCAGGATGGGGGCCACACCATGAGTTTCTCTCCTTTTATGCCCATAGCAGCCAATGACACAGGGGCATTCTTTGCAGCATGAGATTGTCATGCATGAAGATAATTTTGCTGCGGAAGGCAAGGTTCTTCTTTTTGTACCATGGAAGAAAGTGGTCAGTCAGAAACTCTATATACTTTGCCAAGGTCATTTTCACAGTTTCAGGGACCCTAAAGGGGCCTACCAGCTCTCTCCCCATGAGTCCGACACAAAACCTAACTCCGCCACCTCCTTGCTGATGGCACAGCCTTGTTGGGACATGGTGGCCATCCACCAACCATCCACTACTCCATCCATCTGGACCATCCAGGGTTGCACGACACTCATCACTAAACGAGACTGTTTGAAAATTAGTCTTCATGTATTTCTGGGCCCACTGCAACTGTTTCTGCTTGTCAGCATTGGTTAGGGGTGGCCGAATAGTAGGCTTATGCACAATTGCAAGCCTCTGGAGGATCCTACACCTTCAAGTTTGTGGGACTCCAAAGGCACCAGCAGCTTCAAATACCTGTTTGCTGCTTTATAATGGCATTTTAGCAGCTGTTCTCTTAATCCCATGAATTTGTCTGGCAGAAACCTTCCTCATTATGCCGTTATCTGCACAAACCCATCTGTGCTTTGCATCAGCCACAAATTTCTTCACAGTATGATGATTGTGCTTAAGTTTTCATGAAATATCTAATGTTTTCATACCCTGTCCAAGGCATTGCACTATTTGATGCTTTTCAGCAGCAAAGAGATCCTTTTTCTTTCCCATATTGCTTGAAACCTGTGACATGCTTAATAATGTGGAACATCCTTCTTAAGTAGTTTTCCTTTAATTGGCTGCACGGTGGCGCAGTGGTTAGCACTGCGGCAGCACAGTTTACCCTTGGCCGGGGGATTGTGGGGATCGTGGGATCGTGGGTTCGATCCCAGCCCCCGACCAACAGTGATCTGTGTGGAGTTTGCATGTTCTCCCCGTGTTGCGTGGGTTTACTCCGGGATTTCTCCGGTTTCCTCCCACATGCCAAAAACATGCATGTTAGGTTAATTGGCTGTTCTAAATTGTCCCTAGATATCTGTTTCCTATAGGCCCTTAGAATAGAGGGTTAGTATTAATGAAAGCGCTTTGAGTGGTCTTTGTGACTAGAAAAGCGCTATATAAGTGCAGGTTAGTTAGTTAGTTAGTTAATTGGGCTCACCTGGCAAACTAATTATGACAGGTGTCTGAGATTGATATCAGTGATCCAAAGAGCCCCGAGACACAAAACCAGCCATGAGTTTAATTGAAAAGAAAAAAAAAACCTGAATGTTTATGACACTAAAATCCTATCTGCATAATAATTTGGAATGTGGTGTAAAAGTACCTGCCCGTGTGAAGCTCGAACTTACAACCTTCAGATTATGAGACTGACATGCTGCCTACTGTGCCAATGAGGTATATATACAAGCTGCAAGACGATTCACCTGTTCCTATATGCAATTCATCAACATACAGCCATGAAAAAATCAGGACACCCTATGAAAGCCTGTGTTTTTGGTTTTGTTTTGTTTTGTTTTTTTTACATATTTGGACATATGGATATTAAATATCAATTTTAACAATACTGGGAGATCCAAGTCATATAACTAAATAATTAAAACTGAAGAAAAGACTTTAAAATTTTCTGTAAAATGTAATTCGAAAAATGCAATTTCTGGTGAGGAATAAATTAGGACACCCCCACATTTATTCCCACTTAAAATGGCTAAAATCACACACAGGTGTATCACATCAGGTGCACATGCTTAGAACATCGTTGCTCAGCATTTTGAAGGAGGCTTGTCCTATTAAACCTCAGACATTTAGTTTGGTGTACTCCTGACAAAGTGAGAGTGAACACCATGGTGAGATCGAAAGAGCTGTCTGAGGCCTTTAGAAAGAAGATTGTAGCAGCTTACAAGTCTGGTAAAGGATTTAAAAAGATCTCAAAAGAATTTAAAATCAGCCATTCCACTGTCCGGAAAATAGTCTACAAGTGGAGGACATTCAGAACAACTGCCAACATGCCCAGGTCTGGCTGTCCAAGCAAGTTCACCCCAAGAGCAGACCACAAGTTGCTAAAAGAAGTCTCCAAAAGCCCAAACATATCATCACGGGACCTACAGCAGGCTCTTGCTACTGTTAATGTGAAAGTGCATGCGCCTCTACAATCAGAAAGAGACTGCACAAGTTTAACTTGCATAGGAGGTATGCAAGGAGGAAACCTTTCCTTTCTAAGAGAAACATGAAGGCCAGACTGAAGTTTGCCAGAGAGAACATAGACAAAGATCAGGACTTCTGAAATAATGTTCTTTGAACAGATGAGTCTAAAATTGAATTATTTGGACACAAGAACAGAGGATGTGTTTGGCGCAGACCAAATACAGCATTCCAGGAAAAGAACCTCATACCAACTGTGAAGCATGGAGGTGGAAGTGTCATGGTTTGGGGATGCTTTGCTGCAGCAGGACCTGGCCAGCTCACCATCATAGAATTCACCATGAATTTTACTGTATATCAGAGGGTACTTGAGGACCACGTGAGACTATTGTAAAAAAAAATTAAAGCAGAAGCGGAACTGGACCCTGCAACTTGACAATGACCCAAAACATACCAGTAAGTCCACCAAGGACTGGGTAAAAACGAAGAACTGGAGAGTCCTGGAATGGCCGAGTCAAAGTCCAGATTTTAATGCCATTGAGATGCTGTGGGGTGACTTGAAACGGGCTGTACATGCAAGAAACACTCAAACATCTCACAGCTGAAAGAATTCTGCGTTGAGGAGTGGAGCAAACGTCTCACTGAAGTTATTTCAGCCAAAGGTGGTAACACTAGCTATTAGGCGGTAGGGTGTCCTAACATTTTCTTCAGTTAGAATATGCATTTTTGTTATATTGTTTTTAATGAGTAAAATTAAATCAATTACTTTATCAATTAATTTAATTACTGTAATTAAATCACCTTCTTTACCAGAGATAAATAGAAACAAGATTAGACATCAATATGTGAACATTTCTTAATAAAGAACTGAATATTTAGAAGAAGAAGCCAACTTTATTGTCATTCAATCCATACAGCCAATCATGGTACAGCAGAACAAAATTACGTTTCTCCTATCTACAATGTTAATCACATCTAGAATCAGAGGGGTCGCTGCCATAAACAACTTTTCCTTTCCCCATTCTATTATGCTGAGCGCCAAGCTAGAAGGCGGGAAATACCATTTCTTGTACATGGTCTTTGGTATGACCCGGCTGGGGCTTAAACCCACACCTCCCGACTGTGGGGCGGATGCCCTATCAACTAGGCCACCACTCCGGTAATTTAATGGGGTGTCCTAATTTTTTCACATGACTGTACCTTTACATCTGTAATCACTTGCTGATATGACATACCTGCAGTTGCACACAGGGAACTAGCAGGCAAATTTCAAAACTTTTTCCAGTGTTCCATATGCAACACACCTGCATATCACTTGTGTTTGCTTGTGCAACACTTGCATTAACACATTCACACGTACAGGTCAGTGCAAACACACACAAAAATGAGCCTCTTCATGGAACTGTATGAAAGCAAAACCATTCATTAAACACAGTTTGCACTCTTACCTCGCCCTCATCGACAATAGAGAGGAATCTATCAATCTGATTTGGTGAAGGAGGAGTGAAGGCAGCTATCTTGATGTTGTGAAGCTGCAACTCTGGACATTCACCCGTATTCACACGGCATTCTGGGAATTGCCAGTCCAGCCAGTTTGCCTGGCTCCACCCAGGGGAAGTTGTGTGGAGTGTTGTAGGCCATGACTGTGGAGAGGACAAAGACAGATTTCAAACTGGCTGACTAGCATTACAAGCATATAAAATGCAAGACTTTTAAGGCCCTTTCATCATTACTTTAAATGAAAGACCAAACTTCTAAAGACATATACATCAGAAGACTAAATATGCAGGTTACAGACATATAAACACTTGATCAATGCATATAAAGAACCTAAAAGGTGTGAAATTAAGGATGTTATTGATTGTAGGTGACAGAGTGGTGTGCAAGGGTGAGGGTTACGCTGAAGCTGAAGTGGGAAAGAGCCCAAACTGTAATTGTTGTTTAAAATTAACACTGTATCTTTATTGGTGGTTTACTTTTGGTACTGCTGGATTGTATTCTCTGTAATCATGGCCTTATATCTTTTGTTCCAACTTCTCATAATTGGATAAACTGCTGTATCGTAACTACAGGAACTTAACTGAACACCACACCATAAATTAAGAAAAAATGACCACCTTTACTATGCTGTTGTATTGCCTGACCTTTATGTGTAAAAATGTTGATATTGTGCAAAAAACAAACAAAAAAAACCCAGACACATTGATGCAGCTGATACAATACATCCATCCATCCATCCATCCATCTTCTACCGCTTAATCCTTTCGGGTCGCGGGGGGGCTGGAGCCTATCCCAGCATCTTTGGGCGAGAGGCAGGGTACACCCTGGACAGATCGCCAGTCCATCGCAGGGCCAACACAGAGAGACAAACAACCATTCACTCTCACAGTCACACCTAAGGACAATTTAGAATCCCCAGTTTGATGCCAATTAACCTAACTTGCATGTTTTTGGCATGTGGGAGGAAACCGGAGTGCCCGGAGTAAACCCACGCAGACACGGGGAGAACATGCAAACTCCACACAGAAGGGTCACCAATGGTCTGGGGGTGGTATCGAACCCACGATGGTCAAGGGTGGAATCGATCCCATGACCTTCTTGCTGTGCTGCCACTGTGCTAACCACTGCGCCACCGTGCTGCCCAGGTTGTTTTCAAAAGTGCTATATAAATAAAGTTGACTTGACTTGAGATAAAAGTTGTGATGTTTTGAGAGTTTTTTTTGCACTAAAAGTTGTGGAAAGAACTACAAATTTCAAAGCAGATGCTTTTTTCCCACAGTTTACTGCAATGATATTCAATACAACACCACAAGAAAAGCACAGGACCGCCAAAAATTTCCCATTAAACAGTGATTTGTAAATCAAACAGAAACTTCTCCTATACAGATACATAACAACATAAATTAGAATACCCTTGTTCTAGTCAAATATTGTAATTTTAACAAATTTTAACAGTTATATTCAAACCGGCTGAAGTCGTCAGAAAGTTCTAAAATAAATATACCTACTGATACAGTGTTTAGAGAGCAAAATTCATATATACTGGCTAGGCAAGCTAGTTCAGTGTGTGACTCACTCATGGTATTAGTTTGACAAATATACACACTGTAACTCTCATCCTAAACAAGAATCCCTGCAAAGTTATGGGCGAGGCAAGGCAGCACAGAGATCTTGAAGCATGTGTTTATTACTAGTCGTATAGACTACTGTAATGCCCTGCTCTCTGGTCTTCCCCAAAAAAGGATATCACATCTCCAACTGCTCTAAAATTCAGCAGTATGAGTGCTGACGAGGACCAGGGGGCGCGTGCATATTACACCAGTTTTAGAATCGCTGCATTGGCTCCCTGTGCGTTTTAGGATCGATTTTAAGGTTCTCTTCGTAGTTTTTAAATGCCTCAGTGGTCTTGGGCCTCCTGATCTATCTGAGCTGCTTTTATGTTTTGAACCCTCGGGGACCCTGAGGTCCTCTGGTACTGGCCTTTTAATGGTTCCCAAAGTCAAGACCAAGACCTTGGGTGAAGCCTCCTCTCATTACTGTGGTCCTTGTCTGTGGAACAGCCTGCCAGAGAGCCTCAGGGCTGCAGCATCAACACATATTTTTAAGAACAGGCTCAAGACCCACCTTTTTAACTTGGCTTTTAACAAACGTGTTTAACTATTATTGAAGTATAGTCATTTACAGTATGCTCTACCAACTAGGCTACCACTCCAGTAAATGCTGACTGTGTTTACAGTCAATTCACTGCAAACAAAAATAAATCGATATATGTTATCACGCAGTTTCCCTTTTTCAGTGTGGTAGGTTGCCTGTTGGGCTTTTTTGGGCTTATTTCATAGAGCTGGTCGCTTGTTTCTCTCATGAAACCTGGCAACACTGGTTGGGAGGGGTGGGCTGTATCGTGTAAATATACTATGTATCTAAATTTGTCTGCTGTTTTTATCCATGTAAAGCACTTCGCACAGCATCTAATGTTTGAAAAGTGCTTTACAAATAAAGTTTGATTGATTGATTGAAAGGATGCAAAAAGTCATGGCTGTGGGGAAAAAAAGGTCACTACCAGCGCATGTGTCATACTGTCAAAACTGTGCATGCTATTGAGGGACAGGAAAAGAAGAGGAATGTTTCTTTGACTCTGTGACATCTGATTCTGCTCCATGGACTGTCAATGTGAATGAATGAATGAATCTTTATTTTGGATAGATTAAAAGTAAAGATTAAAAGAAAGGAACAGAATAACATAACACGGGGGGGGGGGGAATCTTACAAGGTCAAATTAAACAATTAATTCCTCTGATTATACAGTTCAACATCATCATCATCATAGCAGTCTGTCGTGGGCGACAATAACTGTTTCATTTACTGTAGGTCTGATCAGTTTCCTCCACGCAGCTCTGTCCTTAGCCTTCCGCTGCCAGGAACTCCTGTCTATGTCCAACTTCTTCAAGTTTCTTTTTACAGTGTCTTTAAATCTGAGCCGTGGTCTACCCTGATTGCGTTTGCCCTCACATAACTGTGAGTAGAGTAACTGCCAAAGGAGACGCTAGTGGTCCATCCTCTCAACATGTCCGAGCCATCTCAGGTTCATCTGTATTAGCATGTCCTCCATTGATGGTAGACCAGCTCGTTTCAACATTTCTGTGTTGGTTATCTTGTCTTTCCATGAGATGTTCATTATGGCTCGAAGGTGTCTCATCATGTACTCGTGGAGTTTCTTCACCTGCACTCTGTAGACAGTCCAAGTTTCAGCACCGTACAATAGAGTAGCCAGTACTGTCGCTCTGTACACTTTGCATTTCACACAGATAGACACATGTTGATTGTTCCACAGTCTCTCCCTCAAGTTTCCAAACACAGTGCTCGCTCTTCCCATTCTGAGAGATAGTTCATCCTCCAGCCTAGCATTTTCTGAAACAGTACTCCCTAGGTACTTGAAAGTCTTGCACTTGACTAGTGGCTCTGTACCAATGCTGATCTCTTCTGGTAGTGATGTTGATAACTGGAACTTTGGTGGTTGATAAAGACACTCTGTCTTCTTGATGTTGATTTGGAGGCTGAACTGGCTAGCTGCTCTTGCAAATTTCTCCGCTAAAGATTGCATATCCTCCACGCTGTGTGCAACTAGAGCACTGTCGTCGGCAAAGAGCATTTCTAGCATTTCTAGCATTCTATTATCAATGTCTTACTCTTGGCTTTAAACTGTGCCACATTGAACAAGTCTGCTTCTTTCCTTGTTTGAATGTATACTCCTTCTGAAGTGTCTTTGAAGGCCACCTCAAGCATGGCTGCCAGATATAGCGAGAAGAGTGTAGGTGCCAGCACAAACCCTTGTTTCACCCCGTTGCTTACTGAAAAGTCTTTAGATACTGAACCACTCATTGCCACATTTGCTTGCATATCTGTATGGAGTGCCTCGATCAGGCTGACAAACTTCTCTGTACAACCATATTTCTTGAGTTCCTGCCAAAGTCCTTGTCGCGAAACAGTATCGAAGGCTTTACTGAAGTCTATGAAGACTACATAAAGCAGCATGTTCTGTTCGATACACTTTTCTTGAACCTGTTTCTAGCAGAAAATCATGTCCATTGTGCTTCTTCCACTTCTAAAGCCGCACTGGGTTTCTGGTAGGACATTCTGCGAGATGTGTTCATTGAGTCTGTTAAGTAGTACACGTGAGAGAATCTTACCAACAGTGGCTAGCAGTGATATACCTCGGTAATTTCCACAATCTTTCCTGTCACCTATCTTGAACAAAGGCACAATACTTGCATCCTTACAGTCTTGAGGTACCTTCTGGGCATCCCATATCTCTTGGATGAGCTTGTGCAGGTAGTTGGTCAGCTGAACACCACCAAATTTCCACACTTCTGCTGGAATTCCATCCCTTCCTGGAGCTTTACCATCCTGTGTTGTCCTGATAGCTGCCATTAGTTCATCAAAATTTGGTGGTTCATCCAGACTTGATACAGCTGGTCGCTGCACTAGAACTTCTTTAGCCTCTTCAGTGAGATCTCCAGGGTTGTTTGGTAGTTGGTCAAAGTGGTCTGCAAATCTGTCCAGGATCTTGTCTTTCTCCTGCAAAACCGTTTCACCATCCATAGCCTTTAGTTGGATCAATCCTCTTGGTTTAGGGCCGTAGATTTCTCTCAGACCTGTGAAGAATGTTTTCATGTCCTTCCTGTCTGCTGCAGTTTGAAGTTTCTCAGCTTTTTCATCCCACCAGTTGGACTTCATCTCTCTGGTGTACTTCTGTAGCTCACTCTGAGCCTTTGAGTATTTCTTCTTCTTCGACCTTGTGTTACATTGTAGATTTTCCTGCCTAGCTGTATTCCTCACTTCTAGTAGTTTCTTCAGGTGTTCATCATGCTCATCAAACCAATCTTGATGTTTCCTCTCAGGGTAGCCTAATACATCACTCGCAGTCTGATACACCGTATCCTTCAGTGTTGCCCATTTCTCTTCAATGTCATTCTCTGAGTTGTTGCTGTCCCAGTCTTTCAAGTTTTCATCCATTTCCTGTGTAAGTTCTTCTTGCTTCTTTTGGCCTTTCAGTGCACTAGTGTTTAGCTTCCGTGGTGGCTTCGCACCCATCCTACAGTGTTGTTTTCATCTGCAAATCCTTAATCTAGATCTCAGCATAACATGATCAGTACCACAGTCCGCGCCTCTCTTTGCTCTGGTGTCCAATACATCCCTTATGTCTCTCTGCCTGACTATGATGTAGTCTAATAAGTGCCAGTGCTTGGATCTTGGGTGAATCCATGTCTTCTTGTGTGTGTCCTTGTGCTTAAATAGAGTGTTGGTTATCACAAGGTTGTACTCTGAACATAGTGCAAGTAGAAGTTCTCCATTAGCATTGCACTTGCCTACTCCATGACTGCCTAGCAGTCCTTTCCATTTCTGTGTCCGAACCAACTCTGGCATTAAAATCTCCAACGAGTATCAGCGTGTCATCAGTCGGTACACGCCTGATAGTGTCACGTAAATCACTGTAGAACTCTTCCTTCACCTCCTCTGTGTTGGTCATTGTTGGGGCATATACACTGATGAGTGTGGCATACATCTTCCGCTGTAGTGGGAGTCTCATAGTCATTACCCTGTCGTTGATTGGTACCGGTTCCTCATCAAGCATTGCTGCTCTCTCCTTTCTAACTGCAAAGCCCACTCCTGCTTCTCTCCTTTCTTGAGTTGATCTCCCACTCCAAAAGAAGATGTACCCATGGTCTTCCAAGCTGTCATATCCAGGCAATCTTGTTTCACTAAGTGCAGCTATGTCTACATTGTACCTGTTCATTTCCAGGGACACAAGCGTGGTCTGTCTTTCTGGGCGTTGTGATGTTGTTCTGTTCAACAGAGTGCATACATTCCATTCTGCTACACACAAGGCTGCTGTTTTCCTCTTCTTTTGTCTTCCTGCTCCTAGCTTACTTTTTGCTGCCTGTCGGAGTGTGAACAGATCAGCGCAGACCTTGTAAGCCCGGGCGACGTCCGAGCCGGTATGAGTTGCTTTCTGATTGACCATTTCATGAAACTGCTTGCAAAGTATTTGAGTACTGCTAGCTTTTGCGGGACTAGCAGCACATTCTTGGCAGATAAAGGTATGATCAGTGGTAAGGACAAGCCAAGACAAACTGACTCCAGTATCTGTTGCAGTGACTGACCAAATGATAGGTTTGTTTATCTCTGCTCTTTGTGTAGTGCATGTCACAATGCACCGACTGGCACAGTCCACCACAGACCTTGCGACAGATGTGTTTATCTGCCAGGATGTCCAGTCTCACCCCGTGTAACTGGGAGTGGTCCACCACAGACCTGTGGCAGATATTGTTTTTAGTTCTGCCAGGATGCCCTGTTTCACCCTCCACGCCCTCGGAAGGGCGGGGATGCCGGTTGAGTCACTGACGGCCCGACCCATGAGACAGGTAGTACTAGTTTTCATGGTTATCTGGTAGCAAGCAAGCCAATGCCTGACCTTACAAAAAAAAAAAAGGATGTAAGTCTCAGTAAAAAGCTGCCAATTTCTGGCCAAAAAAAGTGGAATTTTATGGGTAAGAAGCTGTAACTTCAGCAAAAAGACAAAAAAGGTGTAAATTTCCAACTGTTTACAACCTAAAACGCTGCATATATAAGATTTGAGTAAAATGTTGCAAGTTTAAGCTTTTTTTTTTTTTTAAACTGCAAATTCAAGAGTAAGAAAAGTTCTAAATTCATGAGGGAAAAGCTGCAAAATTATGAATAATAAAAAGCTGCAAATTTTCAAGTAAGAAGCTGCACATTTCTGAGTAAAATGGCTCTAACTCTGAGGAAAATCCTGCAAATTTGTGAGAAAAATCCTCACATTTACAAAAGAGTGTTTCTAACATTGTATAATATAATGTGCAATATAATGCAAGATGTAGCATTATCCATCTTCTTCCGCTT